>JBAMCJ010000077.1:0-707500 GCA_037075205.1 Drosophila prostipennis
CTCCCCCCCCCCCCCCCCCCCCCCCCCCCCCCCCCCCCCCCCCCCCCCCCCGCTGTCTTTCTTTCTTTCCCCCCCCCCCCCCCCCCCCCCCCCCCCCCCCCCCCCCCCCCCCCCCCCCCCCCCCCCCCCCCCCCCCCCCCCCCCCCCCCCCCCCCCCCCCCCCCCCCCCCTCCCCCCCCCCCCCCCCCCCCCCCCCCCCCCCCCCCCCCCCCCCCCCCCCCCCCCCCCCCCCCCCCCCCCCCCCCCCCCCCCCCCCCCCCCCCCCCCCCCCCCCCCCCCCCTCATGTTACGCCAAAAATACTGATATTTTTGTGCAAAAAACACGATTATGATTTTTTGCGTTTTTTATAAGGGGTAAAGTCACAATTTTTTACAAAAATTTTAAAACAGTTAAAAGTTCCACATTTGAATGCCAATCGATAGGGAATCTAATTACGAGATCAAAAAGGTATGACATTTAATATTCTGACCGTTTTTTCTCATGTTACGCCAAAAATACTGATATTTTTGTGCAAAAAAACAAGATTATGATTTTTTGCGTTTTTTATAAGGTCACAATTTTTTACAAAAATTTTAAAACAGTTAAAAGTTCCACTATTGAATGCCAATCGATAGGGAATCTAATTACGAGTTCAAAAAGGTATGACATTTAATATTCTGACCGTTTTTTCTCATGTTACGCCAAAAATACTGATATTTTTGTGCAAAAAAACACGATTATGATTTTTTGCGTTTTTTATAAGGGGTAAAGTCACAATTTTTTACAAAAATTTTAAAACAGATAAAAGTTCCACTTTTGAATGCCAATCGATAGGGAATCTAATTACGAGTTCAAAAAGGTATGACATTTAATATTCTGACCGTTTTTTCTCATGTTACGCCAAAAATACTGATATTTTTGTGCAAAAAAACACGATTATGATTTTTTGCGTTTTTTATAAGGGGTAAGGTCACAATTTTTTACAAAAATTTTAAAACAGTTAAAAGTTCCACATTTGAATGCCAATCGATAGGGAATCCAATTACGAGTTCAAAAAGGTATGACATTTAATATTCTGACAGTTTTTCTCATGTTACGCCAAAAATACTGATATTTTTGTGCAAAAAAACACGATTATGATTTTTTGCGTTTTTTATAAGGGGTAAGGTCACAATTTTTTACAAAAATTTTAAAACAGATCAAAGTTCCACTTTTGAATGCCAATCGATAGGGAATCTAATTACGAGTTCAAAAAGGTATGACATTTAATATTCTGACAGTTTTTTCTCATGTTACGCCAAAAATACTGATATTTTTGTGCAAAAAAACACGATTATGATTTTTTGCGTTTTTTATAAGGGGTAAGGTCACAATTTTTTACAAAAATTTTAAAACAGATAAAAGTTCCACTTTTGAATGCCAGTCGATAGGGAATCTAATTACGAGTTCAAAAAGGTATGACATTTAATATTCTGACCGTTTTTTCTCATGTTACGCCAAAAATACTGATATTTTTGTGCAAAAAAACACGATTATGATTTTTTGCGTTTTTTATAAGGGGTAAGGTCACAATTTTTTACAAAAATTTTAAAACAGATAAAAGTTCCACTTTTGAATGCCAATCGATAGGGAATCTAATTACGAGTTCAAAAAGGTATGACATTTAATATTCTGACAGTTTTTTCTCATGTTACGCCAAAAATACTGATATTTTTGTGCAAAAAAACACGATTATGATTTTTTGCGTTTTTTATAAGGGGTAAGGTCACAATTTTTTACAAAAATTTTAAAACAGATAAAAGTTCCACTTTTGAATGCCAATCGATAGGGAATCTAATTACGAGTTCAAAAAGGTATGACATTTAATATTCTGACCGTTTTTTCTCATGTTACGCCAAAAATACTGATATTTTTGTGCAAAAAAACACGATTATGATTTTTTGCGTTTTTTATAAGGGGTAAGGTCACAATTTTTTACAAAAATTTTAAAACAGTTAAAAGTTCCACTATTGAATGGCAATCGATAGGGAATCCAATTACGAGTTCAAAAAGGTATGACATTTAATATTCTGACCGTTTTTTCTCATGTTACGCCAAAAATACTGATATTTTTGTGCAAAAAAACACGATTATGATTTTTTGCGTTTTTTATAAGGGGTAAGGTCACAATTTTTTACAAAAATTTTAAAACAGTTAAAAGTTCCACATTTGAATGCCAATCGATAGGGAATCTAATTACGAGTTCAAAAAGGTATGACATTTAATATTCTGACCGTTTTTTCTCATGTTACGCCAAAAATACTGATATTTTTGTGCAAAAAAACACGATTATGATTTTTTGCGTTTTTTATAAGGGGTAAGGTCACAATTTTTTACAAAAATTTTAAAACAGATAAAAGTTCCACTTTTGAATGCCAATCGATAGGGAATCTAATTACGAGTTCAAAAAGGTATGACATTTAATATTCTGACCGTTTTTTCTCATGTTACGCCAAAAATACTGATATTTTTGTGCAAAAAAACACGATTATGATTTTTTGCGTTTTTTATAAGGGGTAAGGTCACAATTTTTTACAAAAATTTTAAAACAGATAAAAGTTCCACTTTTGAATGCCAATCGATAGGGAATCTAATTACGAGTTCAAAAAGGTATGACATTTAATATTCTGACCGTTTTTTCTCATGTTACGCCAAAAATACTGATATTTTTGTGCAAAAAAACACGATTATGATTTTTTGCGTTTTTTATAAGGGGTAAAGTCACAATTTTTTACAAAAATTTTAAAACAGTTAAAAGTTCCACTATTGAATGCCAATCGATAGGGAATCTAATTACGAGTTCAAAAAGGTATGACATTTAATATTCTGACCGTTTTTTCTCATGTTACGCCAAAAATACTGATATTTTTGTGCAAAAAAACACGATTATGATTTTTTGCGTTTTTTATAAGGGGTAAGGTCACAATTTTTTACAAAAATTTTAAAACAGATAAAAGTTCCACTTTTGAATGCCAATCGATAGGGAATCTAATTACGAGTTCAAAAAGGTATGACATTTAATATTCTGACCGTTTTTTCTCATGTTACGCCAAAAATACTGATATTTTTGTGCAAAAAAACACGATTATGATTTTTTGCGTTTTTTATAAGGGGTAAGGTCACAATTTTTTACAAAAATTTTAAAACAGTTAAAAGTTTCACATTTGAATGCCAATCGATAGGGAATCTAATTACGAGATCAAAAAGGTATGACATTTAATATTCTGACCGTTTTTTCTCATGTTACGCCAAAAATACTGATATTTTTGTGCAAAAAAACAAGATTACAAAGATTTACAAAAATTTTAAAACAGTTAAAAGTTCCACTATTGAATGCCAATCGATAGGGAATCTAATTACGAGTTCAAAAAGGTATGACATTTAATATTCTGACCGTTTTTTCTCATGTTACGCCAAAAATACTGATATTTTTGTGCAAAAAAACACGATTATGATTTTTTGCGTTTTTTATAAGGGGTAAGGTCACAATTTTTTACAAAAATTTTAAAACAGATAAAAGTTCCACTTTTGAATGCCAATCGATAGGGAATCTAATTACGAGTTCAAAAAGGTATGACATTTAATATTCTGACCGTTTTTTCTCATGTTACGCCAAAAATACTGATATTTTTGTGCAAAAAAACACGATTATGATTTTTTGCGTTTTTTATAAGGGGTAAGGTCACAATTTTTTACAAAAATTTTAAAACAGTTAAAAGTTTCACATTTGAATGCCAATCGATAGGGAATCTAATTACGAGATCAAAAAGGTATGACATTTAATATTCTGACCGTTTTTTCTCATGTTACGCCAAAAATACTGATATTTTTGTGCAAAAAAACAAGATTATGATTTTTTGCGTTTTTTATAAGGGGTAAGGTCACAATTTTTTACAAAAATTTTAAAACAGTTAAAAGTTCCACTATTGAATGCCAATCGATAGGGAATCTAATTACGAGTTCAAAAAGGTATGACATTTAATATTCTGACCGTTTTTTCTCATGTTACGCCAAAAATACTGATATTTTTGTGCAAAAAAACACGATTATGATTTTTTGCGTTTTTTATAAGGGGTAAAGTCACAATTTTTTACAAAAATTTTAAAACAGTTAAAAGTTCCACATTTGAATGCCAATCGATAGGGAATCTAATTACGAGATCAAAAAGGTATGACATTTAATATTCTGACCGTTTTTTCTCATGTTACGCCAAAAATACTGATATTTTTGTGCAAAAAAACAAGATTATGATTTTTTGCGTTTTTTATAAGGTCACAATTTTTTACAAAAATTTTAAAACAGTTAAAAGTTCCACTATTGAATGCCAATCGATAGGGAATCTAATTACGAGTTCAAAAAGGTATGACATTTAATATTCTGACCGTTTTTTCTCATGTTACGCCAAAAATACTGATATTTTTGTGCAAAAAAACACGATTATGATTTTTTGCGTTTTTTATAAGGGGTAAAGTCACAATTTTTTACAAAAATTTTAAAACAGATAAAAGTTCCACTTTTGAATGCCAATCGATAGGGAATCTAATTACGAGTTCAAAAAGGTATGACATTTAATATTCTGACCGTTTTTTCTCATGTTACGCCAAAAATACTGATATTTTTGTGCAAAAAAACACGATTATGATTTTTTGCGTTTTTTATAAGGGGTAAGGTCACAATTTTTTACAAAAATTTTAAAACAGTTAAAAGTTCCACTATTGAATGCCAATCGATAGGGAATCTAATTACGAGTTCAAAAAGGTATGACATTTAATATTCTGACCGTTTTTTCTCATGTTACGCCAAAAATACTGATATTTTTGTGCAAAAAAACACGATTATGATTTTTTGCGTTTTTTATAAGGGGTAAGGTCACAATTTTTTACAAAAATTTTAAAACAGATAAAAGTTCCACTTTTGAATGCCAATCGATAGGGAATCTAATTACGAGTTCAAAAAGGTATGACATTTAATATTCTGACCGTTTTTTCTCATGTTACGCCAAAAATACTGATATTTTTGTGCAAAAAAACACGATTATGATTTTTTGCGTTTTTTATAAGGGGTAAGGTCACAATTTTTTACAAAAATTTTAAAACAGTTAAAAGTTCCACATTTGAATGCCAATCGATAGGGAATCTAATTACGAGATCAAAAAGGTATGACATTTAATATTCTGACCGTTTTTTCTCATGTTACGCCAAAAATACTGATATTTTTGTGCAAAGAAACAAGATTATGATTTTTTGCGTTTTTTATAAGGGGTAAGGTCACAATTTTTTACAAAAATTTTAAAACAGTTAAAAGTTCCACTATTGAATGCCAATCGATAGGGAATCTAATTACGAGTTCAAAAAGGTATGACATTTAATATTCTGACCGTTTTTTCTCATGTTACGCCAAAAATACTGATATTTTTGTGCAAAAAAACACGATTATGATTTTTTGCGTTTTTTATAAGGGGTAAGGTCACAATTTTTTACAAAAATTTTAAAACAGTTAAAAGTTCCACATTTGAATGCCAATCGATAGGGAATCTAATTACGAGTTCAAAAAGGTATGACATTTAATATTCTGACCGTTTTTTCTCATGTTACGCCAAAAATACTGATATTTTTGTGCAAAAAAACACGATTATGATTTTTTGCGTTTTTTATAAGGGGTAAGGTCACAATTTTTTACAAAAATTTTAAAACAGATAAAAGTTCCACTTTTGAATGCCAATCGATAGGGAATCTAATTACGAGTTCAAAAAGGTATGACATTTAATATTCTGACCGTTTTTTCTCATGTTACGCCAAAAATACTGATATTTTTGTGCAAAAAAACACGATTATGATTTTTTGCGTTTTTTATAAGGGGTAAGGTCACAATTTTTTACAAAAATTTTAAAACAGATAAAAGTTCCACTTTTGAATGCCAATCGATAGGGAATCTAATTACGAGTTCAAAAAGGTATGACATTTAATATTCTGACCGTTTTTTCTCATGTTACGCCAAAAATACTGATATTTTTGTGCAAAAAAACACGATTATGATTTTTTGCGTTTTTTATAAGGGGTAAAGTCACAATTTTTTACAAAAATTTTAAAACAGTTAAAAGTTCCACTTTTGAATGCCAATCGATAGGGAATCTAATTACGAGTTCAAAAAGGTATGACATTTAATATTCTGACCGTTTTTTCTCATGTTACGCCAAAAATACTGATATTTTTGTGCAAAAAAACACGATTATGATTTTTTGCGTTTTTTATAAGGGGTAAGGTCACAATTTTTTACAAAAATTTTAAAACAGATAAAAGTTCCACTTTTGAATGCCAATCGATAGGGAATCTAATTACGAGTTCAAAAAGGTATGACATTTAATATTCTGACCGTTTTTTCTCATGTTACGCCAAAAATACTGATATTTTTGTGCAAAAAAACACGATTATGATTTTTTGCGTTTTTTATAAGGGGTAAGGTCACAATTTTTTACAAAAATTTTAAAACAGTTAAAAGTTCCACATTTGAATGCCAATCGATAGGGAATCTAATTACGAGATCAAAAAGGTATGACATTTAATATTCTGACCGTTTTTTCTCATGTTACGCCAAAAATACTGATATTTTTGTGCAAAAAAACAAGATTATGATTTTTTGCGTTTTTTATAAGGGGTAAGGTCACAATTTTTTACAAAAATTTTAAAACAGTTAAAAGTTCCACTATTGAATGCCAATCGATAGGGAATCTAATTACGAGTTCAAAAAGGTATGACATTTAATATTCTGACCGTTTTTTCTCATGTTACGCCAAAAATACTGATATTTTTGTGCAAAAAAACACGATTATGATTTTTTGCGTTTTTTATAAGGGGTAAAGTCACAATTTTTTACAAAAATTTTAAAACAGTTAAAAGTTCCACATTTGAATGCCAATCGATAGGGAATCTAATTACGAGATCAAAAAGGTATGACATTTAATATTCTGACCGTTTTTTCTCATGTTACGCCAAAAATACTGATATTTTTGTGCAAAAAAACAAGATTATGATTTTTTGCGTTTTTTATAAGGTCACAATTTTTTACAAAAATTTTAAAACAGTTAAAAGTTCCACTATTGAATGCCAATCGATAGGGAATCTAATTACGAGTTCAAAAAGGTATGACATTTAATATTCTGACCGTTTTTTCTCATGTTACGCCAAAAATACTGATATTTTTGTGCAAAAAAACACGATTATGATTTTTTGCGTTTTTTATAAGGGGTAAAGTCACAATTTTTTACAAAAATTTTAAAACAGATAAAAGTTCCACTTTTGAATGCCAATCGATAGGGAATCTAATTACGAGTTCAAAAAGGTATGACATTTAATATTCTGACCGTTTTTTCTCATGTTACGCCAAAAATACTGATATTTTTGTGCAAAAAAACACGATTATGATTTTTTGCGTTTTTTATAAGGGGTAAGGTCACAATTTTTTACAAAAATTTTAAAACAGTTAAAAGTTCCACATTTGAATGCCAATCGATAGGGAATCCAATTACGAGTTCAAAAAGGTATGACATTTAATATTCTGACAGTTTTTTCTCATGTTACGCCAAAAATACTGATATTTTTGTGCAAAAAAACACGATTATGATTTTTTGCGTTTTTTATAAGGGGTAAGGTCACAATTTTTTACAAAAATTTTAAAACAGATCAAAGTTCCACTTTTGAATGCCAATCGATAGGGAATCTAATTACGAGTTCAAAAAGGTATGACATTTAATATTCTGACAGTTTTTTCTCATGTTACGCCAAAAATACTGATATTTTTGTGCAAAAAAAACACGATTATGATTTTTTGCGTTTTTTATAAGGGGTAAGGTCACAATTTTTTACAAAAATTTTAAAACAGATAAAAGTTCCACTTTTGAATGCCAGTCGATAGGGAATCTAATTACGAGTTCAAAAAGGTATGACATTTAATATTCTGACCGTTTTTTCTCATGTTACGCCAAAAATACTGATATTTTTGTGCAAAAAAACACGATTATGATTTTTTGCGTTTTTTATAAGGTCACAATTTTTTACAAAAATTTTAAAACAGTTAAAAGTTCCACTATTGAATGCCAATCGATAGGGAATCTAATTACGAGTTCAAAAAGGTATGACATTTAATATTCTGACCGTTTTTTCTCATGTTACGCCAAAAATACTGATATTTTTGTGCAAAAAAACACGATTATGATTTTTTGCGTTTTTTATAAGGGGTAAAGTCACAATTTTTTACAAAAATTTTAAAACAGATAAAAGTTCCACTTTTGAATGCCAATCGATAGGGAATCTAATTACGAGTTCAAAAAGGTATGACATTTAATATTCTGACCGTTTTTTCTCATGTTACGCCAAAAATACTGATATTTTTGTGCAAAAAAACACGATTATGATTTTTTGCGTTTTTTATAAGGGGTAAGGTCACAATTTTTTACAAAAATTTTAAAACAGTTAAAAGTTCCACATTTGAATGCCAATCGATAGGGAATCCAATTACGAGTTCAAAAAGGTATGACATTTAATATTCTGACAGTTTTTTCTCATGTTACGCCAAAAATACTGATATTTTTGTGCAAAAAAACACGATTATGATTTTTTGCGTTTTTTATAAGGGGTAAGGTCACAATTTTTTACAAAAATTTTAAAACAGATCAAAGTTCCACTTTTGAATGCCAATCGATAGGGAATCTAATTACGAGTTCAAAAAGGTATGACATTTAATATTCTGACAGTTTTTTCTCATGTTACGCCAAAAATACTGATATTTTTGTGCAAAAAAACACGATTATGATTTTTTGCGTTTTTTATAAGGGGTAAGGTCACAATTTTTTACAAAAATTTTAAAACAGATAAAAGTTCCACTTTTGAATGCCAGTCGATAGGGAATCTAATTACGAGTTCAAAAAGGTATGACATTTAATATTCTGACCGTTTTTTCTCATGTTACGCCAAAAATACTGATATTTTTGTGCAAAAAAACACGATTATGATTTTTTGCGTTTTTTATAAGGGGTAAGGTCACAATTTTTTACAAAAATTTTAAAACAGATAAAAGTTCCACTTTTGAATGCCAATCGATAGGGAATCTAATTACGAGTTCAAAAAGGTATGACATTTAATATTCTGACAGTTTTTTCTCATGTTACGCCAAAAATACTGATATTTTTGTGCAAAAAAACACGATTATGATTTTTTGCGTTTTTTATAAGGGGTAAGGTCACAATTTTTTACAAAAATTTTAAAACAGATAAAAGTTCCACTTTTGAATGCCAATCGATAGGGAATCTAATTACGAGTTCAAAAAGGTATGACATTTAATATTCTGACCGTTTTTTCTCATGTTACGCCAAAAATACTGATATTTTTGTGCAAAAAAACACGATTATGATTTTTTGCGTTTTTTATAAGGGGTAAGGTCACAATTTTTTACAAAAATTTTAAAACAGTTAAAAGTTCCACTATTGAATGGCAATCGATAGGGAATCTAATTACGAGTTCAAAAAGGTATGACATTTAATATTCTGACCGTTTTTTCTCATGTTACGCCAAAAATACTGATATTTTTGTGCAAAAAAACACGATTATGATTTTTTGCGTTTTTTATAAGGGGTAAGGTCACAATTTTTTACAAAAATTTTAAAACAGTTAAAAGTTCCACATTTGAATGCCAATCGATAGGGAATCTAATTACGAGTTCAAAAAGGTATGACATTTAATATTCTGACCGTTTTTTCTCATGTTACGCCAAAAATACTGATATTTTTGTGCAAAAAAACACGATTATGATTTTTTGCGTTTTTTATAAGGGGTAAGGTCACAATTTTTTACAAAAATTTTAAAACAGATAAAAGTTCCACTTTTGAATGCCAATCGATAGGGAATCTAATTACGAGTTCAAAAAGGTATGACATTTAATATTCTGACCGTTTTTTCTCATGTTACGCCAAAAATACTGATATTTTTGTGCAAAAAAACACGATTATGATTTTTTGCGTTTTTTATAAGGGGTAAGGTCACAATTTTTTACAAAAATTTTAAAACAGATAAAAGTTCCACTTTTGAATGCCAATCGATAGGGAATCTAATTACGAGTTCAAAAAGGTATGACATTTAATATTCTGACCGTTTTTTCTCATGTTACGCCAAAAATACTGATATTTTTGTGCAAAAAAACACGATTATGATTTTTTGCGTTTTTTATAAGGGGTAAGGTCACAATTTTTTACAAAAATTTTAAAACAGTTAAAAGTTCCACTATTGAATGCCAATCGATAGGGAATCTAATTACGAGTTCAAAAAGGTATGACATTTAATATTCTGACCGTTTTTTCTCATGTTACGCCAAAAATACTGATATTTTTGTGCAAAAAAACACGATTATGATTTTTTGCGTTTTTTATAAGGGGTAAGGTCACAATTTTTTACAAAAATTTTAAAACAGTTAAAAGTTCCACATTTGAATGCCAATCGATAGGGAATCTAATTACGAGTTCAAAAAGGTATGACATTTAATATTCTGACAGTTTTTTCTCATGTTACGCCAAAAATACTGATATTTTTGTGCAAAAAAACACGATTATGATTTTTTGCGTTTTTTATAAGGGGTAAAGTCACAATTTTTTACAAAAATTTTAAAACAGATAAAAGTTCCACTTTTGAATGCCAATCGATAGGGAATCTAATTACGAGTTCAAAAAGGTATGACATTTAATATTCTGACCGTTTTTTCTCATGTTACGCCAAAAATACTGATATTTTTGTGCAAAAAAACACGATTATGATTTTTTGCGTTTTTTATAAGGGGTAAGGTCACAATTTTTTACAAAAATTTTAAAACAGATAAAAGTTCCACTTTTGAATGCCAATCGATAGGGAATCTAATTACGAGTTCAAAAAGGTATGACATTTAATATTCTGACCGTTTTTTCTCATGTTACGCCAAAAATACTGATATTTTTGTGCAAAAAAACACGATTATGATTTTTTGCGTTTTTTATAAGGGGTAAGGTCACAATTTTTTACAAAAATTTTAAAACAGATAAAAGTTCCACTTTTGAATGCCAATCGATAGGGAATCTAATTACGAGTTCAAAAAGGTATGACATTTAATATTCTGACAGTTTTTTCTCATGTTACGCCAAAAATACTGATATTTTTGTGCAAAAAAACACGATTATGATTTTTTGCGTTTTTTATAAGGGGTAAGGTCACAATTTTTTACAAAAATTTTAAAACAGATAAAAGTTCCACTTTTGAATGCCAGTCGATAGGGAATCTAATTACGAGTTCAAAAAGGTATGACATTTAATATTCTGACCGTTTTTTCTCATGTTACGCCAAAAATACTGATATTTTTGTGCAAAAAAACACGATTATGATTTATTGCGTTTTTTATAAGGGGTAAGGTCACAATTTTTTACAAAAATTTTAAAACGGATAAAAGTTCCACTTTTGAATGCCAATCGATAGGGAATCTAATTACGAGTTCAAAAAGGTATGACATTTAATATTCTGACAGTTTTTTCTCATGTTACGCCAAAAATACTGATATTTTTGTGCAAAAAAACACGATTATGATTTTTTGCGTTTTTTATAAGGGGTAAGGTCACAATTTTTTACAAAAATTTTAAAACAGATAAAAGTTCCACTTTTGAATGCCAATCGATAGGGAATCTAATTACGAGTTCAAAAAGGTATGACATTTAATATTCTGACCGTTTTTTCTCATGTTACGCCAAAAATACTGATATTTTTGTGCAAAAAAACACGATTATGATTTTTTGCGTTTTTTATAAGGGGTAAGGTCACAATTTTTTACAAAAATTTTAAAACAGTTAAAAGTTCCACTATTGAATGCCAATCGATAGGGAATCTAATTACGAGTTCAAAAAGGTATGACATTTAATATTCTGACCGTTTTTTCTCATGTTACGCCAAAAATACTGATATTTTTGTGCAAAAAAACACGATTATGATTTTTTGCGTTTTTTATAAGGGGTAAGGTCACAATTTTTTACAAAAATTTTAAAACAGTTAAAAGTTCCACATTTGAATGCCAATCGATAGGGAATCTAATTACGAGTTCAAAAAGGTATGACATTTAATATTCTGACCGTTTTTTCTCATGTTACGCCAAAAATACTGATATTTTTGTGCAAAAAAACACGATTATGATTTTTTGCGTTTTTTATAAGGGGTAAGGTCACAATTTTTTACAAAAATTTTAAAACAGATAAAAGTTCCACTTTTGAATGCCAATCGATAGGGAATCTAATTACGAGTTCAAAAAGGTATGACATTTAATATTCTGACCGTTTTTTCTCATGTTACGCCAAAAATACTGATATTTTTGTGCAAAAAAACACGATTATGATTTTTTGCGTTTTTTATAAGGGGTAAGGTCACAATTTTTTACAAAAATTTTAAAACAGATAAAAGTTCCACTTTTGAATGCCAATCGATAGGGAATCTAATTACGAGTTCAAAAAGGTATGACATTTAATATTCTGACCGTTTTTTCTCATGTTACGCCAAAAATACTGATATTTTTGTGCAAAAAAACACGATTATGATTTTTTGCGTTTTTTATAAGGGGTAAGGTCACAATTTTTTACAAAAATTTTAAAACAGATAAAAGTTCCACTTTTGAATGCCAATCGATAGGGAATCTAATTACGAGTTCAAAAAGGTATGACATTTAATATTCTGACAGTTTTTTCTCATGTTACGCCAAAAATACTGATATTTTTGTGCAAAAAAACACGATTATGATTTTTTGCGTTTTTTATAAGGGGTAAGGTCACAATTTTTTACAAAAATTTTAAAACAGATAAAAGTTCCACTTTTGAATGCCAGTCGATAGGGAATCTAATTACGAGTTCAAAAAGGTATGACATTTAATATTCTGACCGTTTTTTCTCATGTTACGCCAAAAATACTGATATTTTTGTGCAAAAAAACACGATTATGATTTATTGCGTTTTTTATAAGGGGTAAGGTCACAATTTTTTACAAAAATTTTAAAACGGATAAAAGTTCCACTTTTGAATGCCAATCGATAGGGAATCTAATTACGAGTTCAAAAAGGTATGACATTTAATATTCTGACAGTTTTTTCTCATGTTACGCCAAAAATACTGATATTTTTGTGCAAAAAAACACGATTATGATTTTTTGCGTTTTTTATAAGGGGTAAGGTCACAATTTTTTACAAAAATTTTAAAACAGATAAAAGTTCCACTTTTGAATGCCAATCGATAGGGAATCTAATTACGAGTTCAAAAAGGTATGACATTTAATATTCTGACCGTTTTTTCTCATGTTACGCCAAAAATACTGATATTTTTGTGCAAAAAAACACGATTATGATTTTTTGCGTTTTTTATAAGGGGTAAGGTCACAATTTTTTACAAAAATTTTAAAACAGTTAAAAGTTCCACTATTGAATGGCAATCGATAGGGAATCTAATTACGAGTTCAAAAAGGTATGACATTTAATATTCTGACCGTTTTTTCTCATGTTACGCCAAAAATACTGATATTTTTGTGCAAAAAAACACGATTATGATTTTTTGCGTTTTTTATAAGGGGTAAGGTCACAATTTTTTACAAAAATTTTAAAACAGTTAAAAGTTCCACATTTGAATGCCAATCGATAGGGAATCTAATTACGAGTTCAAAAAGGTATGACATTTAATATTCTGACCGTTTTTTCTCATGTTACGCCAAAAATACTGATATTTTTGTGCAAAAAAACACGATTATGATTTTTTGCGTTTTTTATAAGGGGTAAGGTCACAATTTTTTACAAAAATTTTAAAACAGATAAAAGTTCCACTTTTGAATGCCAATCGATAGGGAATCTAATTACGAGTTCAAAAAGGTATGACATTTAATATTCTGACCGTTTTTTCTCATGTTACGCCAAAAATACTGATATTTTTGTGCAAAAAAACACGATTATGATTTTTTGCGTTTTTTATAAGGGGTAAGGTCACAATTTTTTACAAAAATTTTAAAACAGATAAAAGTTCCACTTTTGAATGCCAATCGATAGGGAATCTAATTACGAGTTCAAAAAGGTATGACATTTAATATTCTGACCGTTTTTTCTCATGTTACGCCAAAAATACTGATATTTTTGTGCAAAAAAACACGATTATGATTTTTTGCGTTTTTTATAAGGGGTAAGGTCACAATTTTTTACAAAAATTTTAAAACAGTTAAAAGTTCCACTATTGAATGCCAATCGATAGGGAATCTAATTACGAGTTCAAAAAGGTATGACATTTAATATTCTGACCGTTTTTTCTCATGTTACGCCAAAAATACTGATATTTTTGTGCAAAAAAACACGATTATGATTTTTTGCGTTTTTTATAAGGGGTAAGGTCACAATTTTTTACAAAAATTTTAAAACAGTTAAAAGTTCCACATTTGAATGCCAATCGATAGGGAATCTAATTACGAGTTCAAAAAGGTATGACATTTAATATTCTGACCGTTTTTTCTCATGTTACGCCAAAAATACTGATATTTTTGTGCAAAAAAACACGATTATGATTTTTTGCGTTTTTTATAAGGGGTAAGGTCACAATTTTTTACAAAAATTTTAAAACAGATAAAAGTTCCACTTTTGAATGCCAATCGATAGGGAATCTAATTACGAGTTCAAAAAGGTATGACATTTAATATTCTGACCGTTTTTTCTCATGTTACGCCAAAAATACTGATATTTTTGTGCAAAAAAACACGATTATGATTTTTTGCGTTTTTTATAAGGGGTAAGGTCACAATTTTTTACAAAAATTTTAAAACAGATAAAAGTTCCACTTTTGAATGCCAATCGATAGGGAATCTAATTACGAGTTCAAAAAGGTATGACATTTAATATTCTGACCGTTTTTTCTCATGTTACGCCAAAAATACTGATATTTTTGTGCAAAAAAACACGATTATGATTTTTTGCGTTTTTTATAAGGGGTAAGGTCACAATTTTTTACAAAAATTTTAAAACAGTTAAAAGTTCCACATTTGAATGTCAATCGATAGGGAATCTAATTACGAGTTCAAAAAGGTATGACATTTAATATTCTGACCGTTTTTTCTCATGTTACGCCAAAAATACTGATATTTTTGTGCAAAAAAACACGATTATGATTTTTTGCGTTTTTTATAAGGGGTAAGGTCACAATTTTTTACAAAAATTTTAAAACAGATAAAAGTTCCACATTTGAATGCCAATCGATAGGGAATCTAATTACGAGATCAAAAAGGTATGACATTTAATATTCTGACCGTTTTTTCTCATGTTACGCCAAAAATACTGATATTTTTGTGCAAAAAAACAACATTATGATTTTTTGCCTTTTTTATAAGGGGTAAGGTCACAATTTTTTACAAAAATTTTAAAACAGATAAAAGTTCCACATTTGAATGCCAATCGATAGGGAATCTAATTACGAGATCAAAAAGGTATGACATTTAATATTCTGACCGTTTTTTCTCATGTTACGCCAAAAATACTGATATTTTTGTGCAAAAAAACAAGATTATGATTTTTTGCGTTTTTTATAATGGGTAAGGTCACAATTTTTTACAAAAATTTTAAAACAGATAAAAGTTCCACATTTGAATGCCAATCGATAGGGAATCTAATTACGAGTTCAAAAAGGTATGACATTTAATATTCTGACCGTTTTTTCTCATGTTACGCCAAAAATACTGATATTTTTGTGCAAAAAAACAAGATTATGATTTTTTGCGTTTTTTATAATGGGTAAGGTCACAATTTTTTACAAAAATTTTAAAACAGATAAAAGTTCCACTTTTGAATGCCAATCGATAGGGAATCTAATTACGAGTTCAAAAAGGTATGACATTTAATATTCTGACCGTTTTTTCTCATGTTACGCCAAAAATACTGATATTTTTGTGCAAAAAAACACGATTATGATTTTTTGCGTTTTTTATAAGGGGTAAAGTCACAATTTTTTACAAAAATTTTAAAACAGATAAAAGTTCCACTTTTGAATGCCAATCGATAGGGAATCTAATTACGAGTTCAAAAAGGTATGACATTTAATATTCTGACCGTTTTTTCTCATGTTACGCCAAAAATACTGATATTTTTGTACAAAAAAACACGATTATGATTTTTTGCGTTTTTTATAAGGGGTAAGGTCACAATTTTTTACAAAAATTTTTAAACAGTTAAAAGTTCCACATTTGAATGCCAATCGATAGGGAATCTAATTACGAGTTCAAAAAGGTATGACATTTAATATTCTGACCGTTTTTTCTCATGTTACGCCAAAAATACTGATATTTTTGTGCAAAAAAACAAGATTATGATTTTTTGCGT
The DNA here is from genome assembly GCA_037075205.1 of Drosophila prostipennis. NCBI lineage: Eukaryota > Metazoa > Arthropoda > Insecta > Diptera > Drosophilidae > Drosophila > Drosophila prostipennis. The sequence goes on from JBAMCJ010000077.1 coordinate 16,400, forward strand.
TTTTTATAAGGGGTAAGGTCACAATTTTTTACAAAAATTTTAAAACAGTTAAAAGTTCCACATTTGAATGCCAATCGATAGGGAATCTAATTACGAGATCAAAAAGGTATGACATTTAATATTCTGACCGTTTTTTCTCATGTTACGCCAAAAATACTGATATTTTTGTGCAAAAAAACACGATTATGATTTTTTGCGTTTTTTATAAGGGGTAAAGTCACAATTTTTTACAAAAATTTTAAAACAGTTAAAAGTTCCACTTTTGAATGCCAATCGATAGGGAATCTAATTACGAGTTCAAAAAGGTATGACATTTAATATTCTGACCGTTTTTTCTCATGTTACGCCAAAAATACTGATATTTTTGTGCAAAAAAACACGATTATGATTTTTTGCGTTTTTTATAAGGGGTAAGGTCACAATTTTTTACAAAAATTTTAAAACAGTTAAAAGTTCCACATTTGAATGCCAATCGATAGGGAATCTAATTACGAGTTCAAAAAGGTATGACATTTAATATTCTGACCGTTTTTTCTCATGTTACGCCAAAAATACTGATATTTTTGTGCAAAAAAACACGATTATGATTTTTTGCGTTTTTTATAAGGGGTAAGGTCACAATTTTTTACAAAAATTTTAAAACAGATCAAAGTTCCACTTTTGAATGCCAATCGATAGGGAATCTAATTACGAGTTCAAAAAGGTATGACATTTAATATTCTGACAGTTTTTTCTCATGTTACGCCAAAAATACTGATATTTTTGTGCAAAAAAACACGATTATGATTTTTTGCGTTTTTTATAAGGGGTAAGGTCAAAATTTTTTACAAAAATTTTAAAACAGATAAAAGTTCCACTTTTGAATGCCAGTCGATAGGGAATCTAATTACGAGTTCAAAAAGGTATGACATTTAATATTCTGACCGTTTTTTCTCATGTTACGCCAAAAATACTGATATTTTTGTGCAAAAAAACACGATTATGATTTTTTGCGTTTTTTATAAGGGGTAAGGTCACAATTTTTTACAAAAATTTTAAAACAGATAAAAGTTCCACTTTTGAATGCCAATCGATAGGGAATCTAATTACGAGTTCAAAAAGGTATGACATTTAATATTCTGACAGTTTTTTCTCATGTTACGCCAAAAATACTGATATTTTTGTGCAAAAAAACACGATTATGATTTTTTGCGTTTTTTATAAGGGGTAAGGTCACAATTTTTTACAAAAATTTTAAAACAGATAAAAGTTCCACTTTTGAATGCCAATCGATAGGGAATCTAATTACGAGTTCAAAAAGGTATGACATTTAATATTCTGACCGTTTTTTCTCATGTTACGCCAAAAATACTGATATTTTTGTGCAAAAAAACACGATTATGATTTTTTGCGTTTTTTATAAGGGGTAAGGTCACAATTTTTTACAAAAATTTTAAAACAGTTAAAAGTTCCACTATTGAATGCCAATCGATAGGGAATCTAATTACGAGTTCAAAAAGGTATGACATTTAATATTCTGACCGTTTTTTCTCATGTTACGCCAAAAATACTGATATTTTTGTGCAAAAAAACACGATTATGATTTTTTGCGTTTTTTATAAGGGGTAAGGTCACAATTTTTTACAAAAATTTTAAAACAGTTAAAAGTTCCACATTTGAATGCCAATCGATAGGGAATCTAATTACGAGTTCAAAAAGGTATGACATTTAATATTCTGACCGTTTTTTCTCATGTTACGCCAAAAATACTGATATTTTTGTGCAAAAAAACACGATTATGATTTTTTGCGTTTTTTATAAGGGGTAAGGTCACAATTTTTTACAAAAATTTTAAAACAGATAAAAGTTCCACTTTTGAATGCCAATCGATAGGGAATCTAATTACGAGTTCAAAAAGGTATGACATTTAATATTCTGACCGTTTTTTCTCATGTTACGCCAAAAATACTGATATTTTTGTGCAAAAAAACACGATTATGATTTTTTGCGTTTTTTATAAGGGGTGAGGTCACAATTTTTTACAAAAATTTTAAAACAGATAAAAGTTCCACTTTTGAATGCCAATCGATAGGGAATCTAATTACGAGTTCAAAAAGGTATGACATTTAATATTCTGACCGTTTTTTCTCATGTTACGCCAAAAATACTGATATTTTTGTGCAAAAAAACACGATTATGATTTTTTGCGTTTTTTATAAGGGGTAAGGTCACAATTTTTTACAAAAATTTTAAAACAGTTAAAAGTTCCACATTTGAATGTCAATCGATAGGGAATCTAATTACGAGTTCAAAAAGGTATGACATTTAATATTCTGACCGTTTTTTCTCATGTTACGCCAAAAATACTGATATTTTTGTGCAAAAAAACAAGATTATGATTTTTTACGTTTTTTATAAGGTCACAATTTTTTACAAAAATTTTAAAACAGATAAAAGTTCCACTTTTGAATGCCAATCGATAGGAAATCTAATTACGAGTTCAAAAAGGTATGACATTTAATATTCTGACCGTTTTTTCTCATGTTACGCCAAAAATACTGATATTTTTGTGCAAAAAAACACGATTATGATTTTTTGCGTTTTTTATAAGGGGTAAGGTCACAATTTTTTACAAAAATTTTAAAACAGTTAAAAGTTCCACATTTGAATGCCAATCGATAGGGAATCTAATTACGAGTTCAAAAAGGTATGACATTTAATATTCTGACCGTTTTTTCTCATGTTACGCCAAAAATACTGATATTTTTGTGCAAAAAAACAAGATTATGATTTTTTGCGTTTTTTATAAGGGGTAGGGTCACAATTTTTTTCGAAAAATTAAAAAACAGTTTAAATTTCCTTATTTGAATGCCAATCGATGGGGAATTTAATTACGAGCTCAAAAAGGTATCACATTAAATATTCGGACCGTTTTTTCTCATGTTACGCCAAAAATACTGATATTTATGTGCAAAAAACACGATTATGATTTTTTGCGTTTTTTATAAGGGGTAAGGTCACAATTTTTTTCAAAAAATTAAAAAATTGTATAAATTTACTTATTTGAATGCCAATCGATAGGGAATTTAATTACAAAAATACTGATATTTATTTGCGAAAAAACACGATTATGATTTTTTGCGTTTTTTATAAGGGGTAAGGTCACAATTTTTTACAAAAATTTTAAAACAGATAAAAGTTCCACATTTGAATGCCAATCGATAGGGAATCTAATTACGAGTTCAAAAAGGTATGACATTTAATATTCTGACCGTTTTTTCTCATGTTACGCCAAAAATACTGATATTTTTGTGCAAAAAAACAAGATTATGATTTTTTGCGTTTTTTATAAGGGGTAAGGTCACAATTTTTTACAAAAATTTTAAAACAGTTAAAAGTTCCACATTTGAATGCCAATCGATAGGGAATCTAATTACGAGTTCAAAAAGGTATGACATTTAATATTCTGACCGTTTTTTCTCATGTTACGCCAAAAATACTGATATTTTTGTGCAAAAAAACACATTTGAATGCCAATCGATAGGGAATCTAATTACGAGTTCAAAAAGGTATGACATTTAATATTCTCACCGTTTTTTCTCATGTTACGCCAAAAATACTGATATTTTTGTGCAAAAAAACACGATTATGATTTTTTGCGTTTTTTATAAGGGGTAGGGTCACAATTTTTTTCAAAAAATTAAAAAACAGTTTAAATTTCCTTATTTGAATGCCAATCGATGGGGAATTTAATTACGAGTTAAAAAAGGTATCACATTTAATATTCGGACCGTTTTTTCTCATGTTACCCCAAAAATACTGATATTTATGTGCAAAAAAACACGATTATGGTTTTTTGCGTTTTTTATAAGGGGTAAGGTCACAATTTTTTTCAAAAAATTAAAAAACTGTATAAATTTACTTATTTGAATGCCAATCGATAGGGAATTTAATTACGAGCTCAAAAAGGTATCACATTAAATATTCGGACCGTTTTTTCTCATGTTACGCCAAAAATACTGATATTTATGTGCAAAAAAACACGATTATGGTTTTTTGCGTTTTTTATAAGGGGTAGGGTCACAATTTTTTTCAAAAAATTAAAAAACAGTTTAAATTTCCTTATTTGAATGCCAATCGATGGGGAATTTAATTACGAGTTAAAAAAGGTATCACATTTAATATTCGGACCGTTTTTTCTCATGTTACCCCAAAAATACTGATATTTATTTGCGAAAAAACACGATTATGATTTTTTGCGTTTTTTACAAGGGGTAAGGTCACAATTTTTTTCGAAAAATTAAATAACAGTTTAAATTTAGTTATTTGAATGCCAATCGATAGAGAATTTAATTACGAGTTAAAAAAGGTATCACATGTTACGCCAAAAATACTGATATTTTTGTGCAAAAAAACACGATTATGATTTTTTGCGTTTTTTACAAGGGGTAAGGTCACAATTTTTTACAAAAATTTTAAAACAGTTAAAAGTTCCACATTTGAATGCCAATCGATAGGGAATTTAATTACGAGCTCAAAAAGGTATCACATTTAATATTCGGACTGTTTTTTCTCATGTTACCCCAAAAATACTGATATTTATGTGCAAAAAAACACGATTATGGTTTTTTGCGTTTTTTATAAGGGGGTAGAGTCACAATTTTTTTAAAAAAATTAAAAAACGGTTTAAATTTACTTATTTGAATGCCAATCGATAGGGAATTTAATTACGAGCTCAAAAATGTATCACATTTAATATTCGGACTGTTTTTTCTCATGTTACCCCAAAAATACTGATATTTATGTGCGAAAAAACACGATTATGATTTTTTGCGTTTTTTGTAAGGGGTAGGGTCACATTTTTTTTCAAAAAATTAAAAAACTGTATAAATTTACTTATTTGAAAGCCAATCGATAGGGAATTTAATTACGAGCTCAAAAAGGTATCACATTAAATATTCGGACCGTTTTTTCTCATGTTACGCCAAAAATACTGATATTTATGTGCAAAAAAACACGATTATGGTTTTTTGCGTTTTTTATAAGGGGTTTTAGCGTTTTTTATAAGGGGGTAGAGTCACAATTTTTTTCAAAAAATTAAAAAACGGTTTAAATTTACTTATTTGAATGCCAATCGATAGGGAATTTAATTACGAGCTCAAAAAGGTATCACATTAAATATTCGGACCGTTTTTTCTCATGTTTCGCCAAAAATACTGATATTTATGTGCAAAAAACACGATTATGGTTTTTTGCGTTTTTTATAAGGGGTTTTTGCGTTTTTTATAAGGGGTCACAATTTTTTCGAAAAATTAAAAAAACAGTTTAAATTTACTTATTTGAATGCCAATTGATAGGGAATTTAATTACGAGCTCAAAAAGGTATCACATTTAATATTCGGACTGTTTTTTCTCATGTTACCCCAAAAATACTGATATTTATGTGCGAAAAAACACGATTATGATTTTTTGCGTTTTTTGTAAGGGGTAGGGTCACATTTTTTTCAAAAAATTAAAAAACTGTATAAATTTACTTATTTGAAAGCCAATCGATAGGGAATTTAATTACGAGCTCAAAAAGGTATCACATTAAATATTCGGACCGTTTTTTCTCATGTTACGCCAAAAATACTGATATTTATGTGCAAAAAAACACGATTATGGTTTTTTGCGTTTTTTATAAGGGGTTTTAGCGTTTTTTATAAGGGGGTAGAGTCACAATTTTTTTCAAAAAATTAAAAAACGGTTTAAATTTACTTATTTGAATGCCAATCGATAGGGAATTTAATTACGAGCTCAAAAAGGTATCACATTAAATATTCGGACCGTTTTTTCTCATGTTTCGCCAAAAATACTGATATTTATGTGCAAAAAACACGATTATGGTTTTTAGCGTTTTTTATAAGGGGTAGGGTTACAATTTTTTTCGAAAAACTAAAAAACCGTTTTAATTTCCTTATTTGAATGCCAATCGATAGGGAATTTAATTACGAGCTCAAAAAGGTATCACATTAAATATTCGGACCGTTTTTTCTCATGTTACGCCAAAAATACTTATATTTATATTAAAAAATATTATATATTATATTAAAAAATTGGCGGAAATTTTATTTGATCAACAAGCGGAAAGTGTATTTTTTCTGTAAAGAAGTGAGGAAAGCAAATGCGATTAAATCTCGAAACCCTAATTTCGAATTAAATTACCATTATAATATCGAAATGTAACACACGCTGCACTCCACTGGTTACCCCAATCAGTAGTCTAAAATCTAGACCTTTCTACGTCCAGCTTATCGAGGCCACCAGGTATTTGCCTTCCTCCACCCATGAGTCGACAGAAAGGGGTCACGCCGACCAGCTGCCTCTTATCTTACGGAGCCCAGTCAGCATATTAAAGGTTGTGAGAATGCACAAGGCACAGGGGTCTTCAACAAAATGTGTGTATTCTCTGAGAGTTCATAGCCAGCAAAGCATTTAACAATGGACCATCGATGTGTCGCTCTATTACAATATATAACTCAATTTTATGTCACGCCGACGCAGATTCCGACCGAAGATTCTGGCCAGAAACAGAGGCACAGGGCACAGTTTGGGTGGCGGCCGAAATAACCGCCGAGCGGGAGTCCAGTGTTCCGTGGTTAAGATGTGGTTGTGCATGCCGAGCAATGTGTGGAACAAGTCTGGTCAACAGGGCAAGCGTCAACCGGCAACGGGCGGGACCCGGGTGGGATTCTCGGCGAGATGGGGGGCGCCTAGTCGCAGGAGCCGTCCAGCCAGCCGTCGCGCCACCTCTCGTTCACCTTGGTGCAGTCGAAGAGCGGCTTGCCGAGCTTGTCGTTCACCCGGTTGTGGAACTTGCACAGCCACATGGCCAGCTCCTTCTGGGAGTTCACGTTAATGGGGTTGACATCCAGGCTGTGGGCGTGAGAGCACGGTGGTTAGGAGTCGGGAATCTCTCTGAATGTTGCCCACTTACTCGGTGCGAAAGTCCTTGGCGCAGAACTCGCAGGGATAGAGGCGGGAGAGCACCTCGAAGAAGGTCTTCATGTCCCGCTTCTCGGTGTCCGTGGGGTTGTCCGAGTAGAAGGCGGCCATGGTGTGGAGCAGGCCCCAGGTGGAGATGCCCAGCCGCACCTTGTCCAGCGGGCAGTCGTCGCGGGGCAGCGGATCTGCGGCTGCGGCGTTCACCGTCAGCTTCTCGGCGGTGGCCATGTGCTTCACCTGAAAGGAGGGCAGAGGAGGAGAGGCTCAATATAGCAGCAGGACAGGTTGGAGTGGACAACGGAGTCACGTCACCTTGGCGCTCTGCACGTTGGAGATGAGGCGCTGCTGTTTGGACCAGGACTTGAAGTCGTTGCAGGTGCGGCAGTTGGAGTCCTGCTTGCCGGCGCCTGAGGAGGCGGCTCCAGCGGGACCGGCGCCCTTGCGATTCGCCCCAAAAGCCGACTCCTGGTTGTCTCTTTCCGTTTCGGGATGCGCCTCAGCGGACATGCTGAAGTCCGGATCGCGGATCAGGCGGAGAACGGTGCGCTGCAGGCGGCGGATTACCAGGCGGGTGGCCTCGCGACTGAGTTCTATGTGCGTGGGGCTGCTGTAGTCGTAGCCGTAGCTGTGGCACTGGCGGCGCAGCAGGATCGTTGTGGCGGTGGGCGGATCTAGAATCTTGAAACTTCGCTCGGCTATTGTGAAAATCATAAAGAGCATGCGCATGGTTGCCACCTTGTTTCAGAACAACATATTACTTGGGTATTACGTTTGGCTGTAAGTTTTGCAGTTGCTGTGTGGAAATTGAAAAATGGGAAAAGTCTAGTTCTTAGGGGGCGTGGCAAGGACCAAACTACGGCCAGCCGGGAAGCCAATACTTATTTTCAAATTATACCTGCTCGGCCAGTCTACCGATATACCAGGTCTGGCAGCCTGGTCGCAGCTGTTATCGATAACCGACCGTTGCGAGGTGCGCGCGCAGCCGCCACAATTCGAATTCAAGAAAGCAAAGCTCTAAGAAAAATAGCAAAAAATGCAACTTACATGTGAAACTGAAGGAAGCTGGCGGTTCTGAGTGCTGCAGCCCCAGATCAATTTTGCGCCTTGAAACTGTTTAAAATAGAATAACACATATGCTATGGGCAATATTTATTGATTTTTCTAATCCAAATTTTTAACGTACACAATACAATTTTTTGAAGACTTTTCCCGTACACTTCTACATTTACAGGTCTGATATCTGATCTGTGACATGTTTCGCAAAAGCTCGGTGTGATCTGAAGGCACAATGTCGGTTATTGTGTATTAATACAGTAAATACAGTAAATTCACTTAGTAACAACTACTACGTGTGGCACGTGAGTAAGACAAGTTAACAACTGGTCGCCGGTTTAGGTTTAGGGTTTGGGTTAGCTCTTCTCGGATCCAGAGAACCTGACTCCGAGCGGTTCCCAGTGGTTAGACGTACGACACACACAACGTTATAAATATGTATATATATAAAACCATTCCCTGGGCTCAATAGCTTGGGAACGCACATAAATTAAGCGTGTAAACATTACAAAAAGAGTTAATATAAAGTGTAAAATTGGCGCCGATCGTTGCTGCTGTGGCATTTAGCTGGCGGCTCGCTTCAGGCGTAGTCCCTGAACATGGTGAACAGGCTGTAGAGGACGCGCAGGGTGGACTTGAGGTCCATGTTAACGATGTCCTCTGGCCGCGCCTTGGGCTTGGGCAGGCCCACGTCCTGCATCAGGTCGAAGGCGAAGGCCACGTTGCTCACCATCTGGTCGACGTCCTGCGGAGTCAGGTGGAACTCATGCAGCGGCACGAAGAAGCCCCCCAGCAGGCCCATCAGGAGGCACAGATAGACGCCGTCGCGGAAGTCCGTGTTCAGGTCGCTGATCTCGAAATTCAGCTTGGCCAGGTGCTTGTTGACGAACGTGATCAGGGACTTCTTCACCACGGCCAGCTTGTCGGGCGCACAGTCGATCAGCGTGTCGAAGGCGTCCTTTTCGCAGCGCATGCCCAGGTCGTCGTACTCGGACGTTATCTGCTCCTGGAACTTCTGCGCATTCAGCACGCCCGCGTTCTTCTCCGCAATCACAACCGTGACGAAGACGTTCTCCGGCAGGCGAACGGGCGCCCGGAAGTGACGCACCAGCGCCACCAGCAGATGCAGAATGGCCACGATGTTCTTCGAGTGCACGCTGGCCACCGACCATTTGGGGATCTTCTGGTGGAAGCCGAGTGTCTGTGGGGATTTAAAAAGCAAATGGAATTAATTTTAAGGGTTCTGTATTATTTCTAGGAATAGATCGCCACAGGACTCGCTCTACTCACGTGGTTGACGGCCTTCAGGACGATGTTGAGCTTCTCGTGCTGACCCTGCTCCGACTGGGTGACCTCCGGCACGTCCAGCTTCTTGCCGGTGAGCTTCTCCCAGAGCTTGTGCAGCACCTGGCCGTCGTACATGTCCTCGTCCAGCTGCTGGACGATGATCCGCTGCTCGGCCAGCTCGTCGTTGATCCAGTCGACGAGGATGCGCTGCAGCTTGATCACCTCGGGATCGTTGATGGACTGCGGATCGATGACGGCGCGCTGTTCGTGCTCGCCTGTGGAAAGGGGTTAGAAAAGAGATAGTCTGTTAGAAATGGGGATTCCCCTCCAGAAAAGCAGATGCACTTACGCAGGGCGTAGTCCTCGGGCGGGATGTCATACTGGCTGGGCGATCCCGGTGAGTCGATGGCGTACTTGCCCTCCTCCTGGACCTTTTTCACTGCAAATGGAGCGAGCAGAGGGCGTATTTAAAGAAAAAGATATAAGGTAAACACAAACGATGACGACACAAGGCCATCACACACACACACTCGCGATTGACAGCCCCGCTTGTTTGTTTGTGTGCGTCACAGTGACGCAATGTTCTGATTCCGCATCTGCACATCTGTTCCCAGAAGAGCTTCCTGGGCGAAAGGGGAGCAGTTTCCGGCCCACTTTTGGCAGCCAATCCGGAGTCGGGACATCCAAGAACCGAATTCCGTAGGATCCCCATCAATCCCTCGGCAATTAGAAGCTCCAAGCGATCCACCTACCTTCGCGGGTGCCGCGTTTGCGACCCAAAGTGCTGAACTTGTCCCAGAAACTGTCCTCCTTCTCGCCCTTCTTGATGGCGGTGGGCGTGTGCGGGGACTTGGGTCGGTTCAAGGTGGACATGGCGCCAACGGAGCTATTGGATTTACTGGATTCCGCGAATTCCGGATTAACTCGACAGTTTCTGTTTCTGTTATTGTTTCGGGCGGAGCTGAGCAATCGGTTTCCCTTGGGGCTGCCACCTGATCGCAGGCCCACGGCGTTGCCCAACACTAAAATTCGGACAAAAGGAAAACATTTCGGAGCAATATTATAGGAAAAATTAAAGATTGGTCCGAAATGATCAGCAAATTAGACATTATTGTTTAAAAATAATATAAATATATATAATAATAAAAGTATCAGTTAATTCTTAATTCCATTCCATGTCAGATCAGAGTGTTAAAAAAAACCCACATATTAAAAGGCATAATATCCGCATCAGATCAGAAAGAATATATGTATCGTATCATACTAGGGCTATGCATATATATAATAGGTCAATAGGTCTAGGATCTTAGATGGAGTTGGGCAACTGGCAAGCGCGCACCGCCACGAGCTGAAGGAGGACAAAGATCGGGGAGAAGACCTCCGAGTACTCGAGGCCCGTCTTGCTGGAGAGCTTCAGGCAGAGCAGGTACTTGAAGATGGCGATCAGCACCAGGAAGTAGGTGCTCCACATGAAGCGGTGCAGGGCCTTTCGCTTGTTGTTCGAGTCCAGGTACATGCGAATGCCCACGATGACGCAGAAGTACGCGTTGCAGATGTCGATGAAGAACAGGGGGCTGAAGACGGTGAACCAGTCGCCCATGGGCTCCGGCAGGATGCCGCCGGGTCCGGCCCTGGCCTGCAGATGCAGCTTGACGGCCAGCGTGATGGTGAACACCAGCAGGCCGCACAGGTTGACCAGGATCTCGAACTCGGTGAGCCCCAGCCAGCGCACCAGCTCCGATAGCTTGAACATCCTCCTAGCTGCTATCCACTATCCTACTGCCTGACCTTCGGCTTTCCCCTGAACTGGCCCAGGGATTGGGCTTGCGTTTGCGACTGCGACGGCTGCGGCACAACGATGTCGAAGAGGCTGCGATTGAAGATCTTGATGTGCAGGGCCGAGTTGTTGCGCTGCCGGAAGGTTACGTCCTGGTCATCGCTCAGCGGATGCAGCTCGTCCACCAGATGGACGGTGGACGTGTTAATCGCGTAGCTGAGGGCGCCCTCCGAGTTGTGGACGAGGCGCAGGGCGAGATTGAGGCCTCGGGTGACCGAGAAGCCCATGCAATGCAGAAAGATCTCGCGGGCGCCGGAGTTGAGCAGCTCCTCGCAGCGGCGCTGCTGGGCCTGTTTAGGTAGAGCGATAGAGATTAGCACTTGGTAAGTGGACCGGACTCCCTGGCACTTGCCTTGAAGTCTGTCTTGCTGGTGATGTAGATGTTGTGGCGGTCGCTGCTGACGGCGGGTCGCGGCGGCTGCTTGCGCACCACTCGGTGGTTCTGTTGTCTGTGGGGTCTGGTGGATCTCGGCTTGGTCCCGTGCTCGGGAGGATTGCTGCCCATCATCAACGGCGGCGGCGGAGGAGGCGACTTGTGTTTCCCATCTGCGCGTGTCACAAATTCGGACTCCAGTTCGCCTTACCGTCGCTGCCCAACACTGTGTCGGGGACGATCTGGCAACCCGACTCTAGCTGTCACGTTGACAGCTCTCGATACTTCTACGCTTGTCCATCGCTAATCCTATCGTCGGGCTCGTGAGATTCTCGCCAGTTGAAAATTTTTCGTCGTACTCTCGTAACAACAAAGGTATGTTTTAGGTATTATCCGCACCTCATAGCCAGACCGTAAGCCAAGGCACCGATCCGATCGATGCCAACCAAAGAAAGCAAGAACTTGGCCCAAAGGCATACAAATGAAAACTTCGCAACTCGTAACACACACACACACAACCGCACACACATAGACACTAGCGCACTAACACTTCCGCTGGCGGAGGAATTCGCAGCAGGAAAAAAGAAAGAAAAAAGTACAAGTTACATAACTCGCTGGTGCACTCGGGGGTAGTACAAATGCTGGGGGCGTGAGGGGCGGGCACAGGGGCCCAGTCGTCTGCATCCTCAACCGTAAGTTGTCCCCCCCCTGATCAGGAGTGCCCCCCCTGCCTCCCCTAAGGTTACATAAGTCACCGCTCGCCAAAAAGAGGGTGGACACAAGAATAAGTAAAACAGTCCCTATAAGTATAACCACTATTGTAGCCAGAAAGACAAATCAAATCAAATCAAAATCCCCTGCACCGCGCGTTTCCTGGTTCGAGTAACGTTTTGTATTCATGCGTTCAAGTCATTTTTCCATGCAGGCGAATCCGAAAATCCGATACGTTTCAGAGTCGCAATCGCAATCGCAGTCAAGAGTTAAGCACTAAACGCAAGAAAATCAAGCAGAATAGATTCGAACCGATTCTCGAACTAAGCCCCCCGAAACCGGAAGGACATCTACTGCTCCTCCTCCACAACATCAACAACAACAACAACGGCAGCAGCAACCACGGATGATAACGTAACGTAGCCGCAACGTTGGAGCAACAAGAGCAACACCATCACTTCCACTTCCACAGCGGCGGACATCGCAAACAAGTAAATTACCATTTCTCATTTTATCAAACAGAAATCTGCCAGCCAAGTACTACCAATCAAAGCAATGCAATCAAAGCAATCCAATCAAATCAAATCAAATCCAATGCATCCAAATCCAAGTCAAAGTCTAAGTATCCAAATTGCATAAGAGTCTCGCGTATGCGCCGTGAACAGAGAGCACTTTCTTGTCGCCCATTGCCCACTTGGTTGGAGTCCAGGCTCCCAAGACCGTCCGTCCCCGCATCCTAACCCAATCCAATCGAATACCTTTCCTTTCCATCCCATTTCCGGCCAGGTCAAGGAGCCCTGCGCCAGCCAAGTCAAGTCGGGGCAAGAAATTGTTGCTAGATTCTCGATTCTCCAAACCAAACAGAACGGCAGAACAGATCGAGAGCAAAAACCAAAAAAAAAGAACAAAAAAGCTAACAGAAAACAGAAAGCATACTGATATTGTGTATACATAGGTATTTCGTATAAACGCGCCTCTGCCAACTGCTCGATTTAACGCGGCACAGTTTCGAATTGCAGATCATCACTACATCCCCATCCGACATGTCGGCGGCCCGCCTGCCCTACTATCAGCAGGATCAGGAGGACAGCAGCAGCAACAGCAATGGCCGGCGCGCCGGACGCGGCCATCAGCGCGGCTACTACGAGCGTTCCTCCGGCCAGGGATCCTCCAGGCGGGAGAGGGAGCGCGAGCGGGAGCGCAGCAGTCGCTACAGCCGCAGCCGTTCGCGTTCCCGCAGTCGCAGCCGCTCCGACGAACGCTCTGGCCAGCGTCGCCGCCGCCAGGAGCAGCAGCGGCAGCCGTCCCGCTACCACAGGGACCGCGACTCCAGAGATCGCTCCAGGGACCGCGAGCGGGACTACTCGAGGCGCTCTAGCCACTACCGCCGCTCGGAATCGCCGGCCTCTGGCTCTGGCCCCATAACCGGCAGTAGCCACAACAACAGCAGCAGCCAGCGAAGGGGCCACCAGCCATCGTCCGCCGGCAGATCGGAGCTAAGCGCCGTGCAGAAGGCAGCCGCTGCAGCCGCCGCCGCCGCAGATCAGGTCCAATTGGCCGGCAAGAACATGACCGCCGCTGCCGCCGCCTCGGCGGTGGGTGCCTACTATAACCTGGACACCGACGAGCCCTTCGACAAGGAGCGCATCCACCGCGAGATGGAGCAGAAGCTGCGCGAAGCCCTGGCCAGGGAGGGCAAGGTGTATCCGCCGCCCAAGCCGGAGCCACCGTCGCATCCCGTCTTCGCCAACGACGGCTCGTTCATGGAGCTGTTCAAGAAGATGCAGGAGGGCCAGAAGCAGCAGGCGGGAACCAGCGGCCAACACCCCATGCAGCAGCCAGCGATGGAGGAGCTTCTCCTGCTCCAGCAGCAGCAGCAGCTGGCCTCGGCGGAGGCCTCCACGGCGCCCGCGCTGCCGGCCATTGCGGTTGGGGCTGCCAGCAGCGCTGCGGCTCCGTACATTGCCGCCGCAGCGGCTGGCAAATCGGCGCCGCCCCCTCCACTCGTGGGACGACGTCGCGGCGGAAAGGTCCTGAAGACCGGCGTTGTGGCCAAGCTGAAGACGCCCAACGAGAGCGACGTGGACCCGAAGGACTTCTGGTCGTTGTACCTGGCCGAGGTCAACAAATACAAGAGCAACGCCTGCGATACGGACAATGGCAAGCGGCCGCTGGTCAAGTAGAGTCGGCGGCCACAGTCATAGGAACATGAAACTTGAACTTGAACGCAGGCAGAGCGAAGAAACGTGAAATTCGATTTTGATTCGACCAATACCACCCAGTCCCATTCACCCAGACACACACTGAGATAACCCAATCGCAAACCCCTTCAGAAGATTTTTCAAACACGAGAATAGGCGGGCACAGATCCGTAGATCCATAGTTTATAGACGTAGAGGAGGGCTTTCGGGCTGCAAGCGCGAGCAGTGTAATTTGTATTTTTTTCACACGGGTCGAGGGACTAGCCGCTGCCTCGATCGATATACACATAATACGATAATCATAGTCTAGCTAGTAAGCCGTACTTTTAGAAGATCCATACGAGATGTATCTCTCTATAAAATATGATTATGATATATATATATATATACCGCTCATTAAGCAACCAAAAACTTGAAGAACTAACCTTTGTGATTTATATATCTATCTCTTCCTACCCGTTTTTGCACTGAAATTGTATTTAACTTATCGTTTCCATTCTTTTCACCCACTTGGTTATGTACATCGCATATCGCCCATCGCCCCGTGCATCCATCTCTTTCTTTTTCATTCCGACTCTGTCATTCACCCACTTTTTACAATTTGGTTGCGTTTCGATCGATGATTTTCGCCTTCCCCTCGGTTTACCCCCTTGGTTTTTATTTTCCTTTCCTTTCCAACTAAAGTCTATATGCAATTTTTCATGTCCAAAAACAAAAGCAGCGACAAATCGTCAGACAGCAGCAACATGTCCGCCTACAAACTGGAGACCGCCCCCTTCGATCCACGGTTCCCTAACCAGAACGTGACCCGCTACTGCTACCAGTCGTACATCGACTTCCACCGCTGCCAGAAGAAGCGCGGCGAGGACTTCGCGCCCTGCAACTACTTCCAGAAGGTCTACAAGTCGATGTGTCCCAACGCCTGGGTGGAGAAGTGGGACGACCAGCGCGAGAGCGGCACATTCCCGGGCCGCATCTAAGGATCCGGTCACCGCAAACCCAAAAACACCAACCCCAAAGCACACAGAGGACACGATCGATGGAGGTGGAGATGGAGATGGATGGGCGGACGTAGAGGACGCAGAGTGTGGCAACCACAGCCAGAATCCGGCAATTGCAACAGAGACTACTTGTTCATGTTTGTGCTTTCCCGAGCGATGAATGCAGACCATCGTCGACAAATACAAATACACAAATGTTCAATTACCTGAATTCTGAATCTGAATCGACCGTTTGTTTCTTCTTGATCTTGTTGCTGGCCGAGGAGGAGCTCGAATCAGATCCACGCCACTGTATTCCGATGTGTTATTAATTAATAAACTATTAGACACGAAGAGGCCATCGTTTCGTCATTTGGCTTGGATGATCCTACCCATCCCTCTGGATTTCCCGAATCCTATATTTTGCGATTTTGAAGAAAAACACGTGTGTGGCCTGCATCGTTTATTTAATATGTCTTTTCTTTGGCTATTACAAGATGTTTTTCATTAGCAGTCTAGTCCAACATTTCCACCAAAGTCACATCCAATCGTATTTGGCCTTTTAGTTAATCTTTTTTATTTACTTGAATTTTATTAGTGTATACATATGTGCAACTCTTTTATGATTTCCACTACTTTAGTTTGCAGTTATTATCCGTTTTCATTATATTGGATTAAGTGTGTTTCGACACTTGTCTTACAAAATCTCTATTATTTGCCAAACTTAAATGTAAAACATACCCTTGGTATGCAAAGCATGGCTTTATCCTCCGATTAGACATTGCTGTTGAACATTAAAACAACGAGAGGAACAGAATTAACAACTTATTGGAAATGAAACAGAGTCAAACCACATGAAAAAGGTCACAAATTATTGGATATATTTTTGTAAAAATGAATTAAACATTTAATAGTTCAATTCAGCGATTCATTTGGTGGTAAAAAATTAAAAAAAAACATTTTTATTCAAATTTTGAAAAATACCCAACAATTTGTGACATTTCTGTCGCTTTGGATACAGAAAAATCAACAATTGCGGACGGCAGCAATTCCCAAAAACTAGGCGCTAATCAACTTAACAGGAGACTTGAGTTACATATTTGTGATTTGGAAACCAACCGATTCGATATGGAAGTTTCTGCCTGGCAATGTCCAATCCTTGAAGGTTTGGTTAGCTCCCTCTGTTCATTCCGCCTTAAAATCTATTTTATCTTCTTTTATACTCTTATTTCTTGTTGTAATTGTCTAGTTAATGAGCCCAACCATGTAGTATAGTTGAATAATGGTGTACAAAAGTTTTGGACAAATCCTATTAGTTAAATTCATATATGATTCGATAATTGGCATCTAAACTAGTCAATTGATTCAATGCTGAAATTATGGAAGACCGCTAATACCTATTAGAGTTTAACTTTTAGAAGCTGAGCATAGTTATTTAGGCCCCTTAACTAGACATTTCAAAATTGTTGTATATCACTTACCTTCGTGTGGCTAGCATTAATCGCGTGAATTTCTTTGAGTTTGTACCGCTGTTTGCATGGATCTAATGTCTTATACTAGGTATATGTATTTTGAACGTTAATCTTAAGGATAGTGCTAAGACGGCTGATCGAGCGGATCGTTAAGGGGTTCAATGGGTCAATGCTGAATTTTGACTTGGTCGGACCTTGGATACCCTTCCCTTGCAGCGATTGTGAGTTACATATATCGACAATTGAATGGCTAGCTTTGGCTTATCGACAGGCTAACGCTAGGCTAACGCTAGATCTAACTCTAAATGGCTATGGCTCCAACTGTACAGGTTTATAATTCGAATGCGTCTGTCGTACCAAATTGAGTATAGGTCTTACATAATGTGTGTGTAACTCGCATCCTTCCCTTTGTTATTGTACTTAATAGGTATTGTATTGCATTGTGTTTTTCGCCTTTCTCGAGGGATTTGGGATACATAGAGTTTACAACGTAATTCTTAGGCCTATTTACTTGATAGTTGAAATGGAACGAAATGTCCAACGGTCTCCCCTTGAATCGTATAATTATAACACAGATATGAACTGATTATTATATATGGCTATGTTCGAAGTGGGAGAAGCTTTACTAGTACTTGGTTAGGTTTAGTTTTGGTTTTAGTTTTAGTTGCAGGAATAGGAATACGAAGTACCCATGATCCACAATCATCGTTCGTCATCCGTTATCTGTTATCTGTTATCCGCTAGCAGTATCTTCGTACATAGTAAGTATTTCTATCCTTAGTAACATTCGAATAAGTGAAGAGAACGAAAGCTTCCATCGGCAATCGGATGTCTTAGTTTCTAGCTGTGCACGATTCAATTAATCTTAATCTAATACTTCTTGTCCCGCTGATCTCTTGAGATTGCTCCAGTGTGCGAGAAACCAGCTCCAGATCCGTATATATCCTCAGATATTTAAAGCTTCCAATGATCTCCTCCACTCCGTCCATCCGTCCATCCGTGTTTCCGTTTGTGTCTGGTGTCTGGCACTTGGTGCCTCATCTACAAAGTCTACATGCAACCGTACTTGTGTGAGTCGCCCTCCTTATCAATCCAACCTATGCTGATCTGGCCTATCCTGGCCCATCCCCCGACCCGAGTCCATCCACGCCCAAGTACCGCAGCCCGTAGCCCCCTTACGGGTATAGTTACATGTAGCTATTGCTTGTTTGTTATCCAATGTCACGGACGATCTCGATCTTGTCGCACAGCTCCGAGTCCGGGTCGTGGATGGTGGTGAAGTGCGTGCGGTCGCTGCGGAAGGTGTTCCGTTCGTTCGAGCTGCTCTTGATCGATCGCTCGGAGGGAGTCTCGGTGCCGCTCAGCTGGATGCGCTTCTGCAGGGCCGACACAAAGTTCTGAAACGAGATAATTATCAACAAATTCAATTTAATTTAAAATCTGTTCCAAAACGCGAATTCTTTAGCTTCATTATTAAAATGTAGACAACTAAAGAAAAATGGCTTTTTACTTTTATTTAGATACATATATGTTAGATATATATGTATATGTTAGATACATATGTATATATATATAAGATACATCAATTTAATCATTTGTAAGGGACTTAAATCGGCAAATTCAATTCAATACCACATACTGTTTTGAGCAGCTAAGCTAACGATCCCCATTACTTCCTGGGAAATTTATTTTTTGATAAATTTTCGCATTTTTATCCCCATCAAGATTTTTTGCAAAAAATGGGAAAAAAAAGAATTAAATGTCCAGGTTTAAATGCCAATCGATTGGAAATTTAATAACGAGTTCAGAAAGGTATGAAAATCTATAATTGGATCAATATTTCAAATGCTTCGGCCAAAAAACGAATTATTTTTTTTGTGGAAAATTGGGATTTGGGTTTTTGGCAGAAATATCAATTTTTTCATTTTGTTTTTTTCTGTAACTTGGCCAAAAATGGTCCTACACCAAAAATAGCTACTGTTTTGAACAGATAACAAAATAATAAATAAAAGACATGAATATAGTTTAATAGTTCCCTGGAAGACTCAGTGCTCCACTCACCTGCGATATGATGTCGCCGCGGGCCGTGCGCACCTGGTAGAGGTACCGGAACTTGCGCTGCCTGGCCTCCTCGCGCGTCTCGCGGGTGCGGGACTGGGATCGCCGGACGGGGGCGAGGGCGTGGCCCGGGCCCGCCTGCTGCTGGCTGTGCGGCAGGTGGGCGCCGTGGGCGTGGCCGGGGTGGTTGTGGTGCCTCATATAGACCCGCTTGCGATGGTCCACGCGCCAGGCGGTGATGAAGCACTGCACCATGATGCTGAGGACGATGGTGACGGGCCAGGCGGCGATCAGGAGGCCCCCGTAGCAGGGTGGCGGCAAGGGATGCGGCCGCATGCCGATTATCTGTGGATATTCAAAAATAAGATTACAAATTTTTAACGGGTACTAATGATTCATTTCATTTAGGACCGTTTTCTCGTCCGCCTGTTAAATTTAAGGTTGGGTTAAAACTCTGATTTCCCAAACGATTTCAAGGTTTTAACCCTACTTTAAATAAACGGCTTTAAAGTTTTCAAGTTGAAATTATTACACAACAAAGATTAATACTCAAATAACTTTTTTGAATCAATAAATAAAAATCTTGTTTTTCGACTCATATATTTCACTAAAGTAGTAAATAAAAGATTATATAGGTAATATAATAAAATATTACTTCTAATATACTTAGGGCCGTTTTCTCATACGCCTGTTAAATTTAAAGCAAACTTTAAACTCTGATCTCCCATACGATTTCAAGGTTTAAACCTTACTTTAAATTTAACAAACAGACGAGAAACCAGCCCTTATACTGTCTTTTATGTTAATGCTATAATTGTTTAATAATAATTAATATTAATAGTTTAAGATAAATCATTTCAATGATGCTTCATGGAACGTTTTAAATTTAAAAATCTTAAAACCCCTCTAAACCCGACTAACCATTCGGTGTACTCACCCAATTGATGGTCTCCAGGCCGTGCATGAAAAAGTCAATGGCGCTGAGGATCATGGCCGTGCCCACGATGCTGGAGGTGAGGATGGTCACGTACTTGACGCAGCAAAGGGTCAGCACGGAGCAGATGACAGCGCCGCCCACCACGGCCACATAGATCTCGCGGTACTGGAGTATATAAAGAAATATAAATATATTATAATCTATATTATTTCGGTGGACCTACCCCGAATTCGTTGTCCGGAAAGGTGGCCACACACACGGCCATTGCGGCGCCGGAGAGCAGGGCGCCGGCGAAGGCGCTGATTAGCACCGAGGCCACCGGATATGTGGAGCCCAGGACGGCGCCCAGGAGCCCGGCCACAATGGCCAGCGCCGAGTCCGCCGGCTTGCCCAGGAAGGTGATCTGAAAGTCCTGCAGTATGAAGATCCCGTTGGCGCCGACCATCAGGCCGCTGAGGAAGCCCACGGCGCGGAGGCATCGATAGCCGAGCAGGGCGTAGACGATGCCGAATACGGCGAAAATGGCCCACAGGATGGCGGCCAGCGGTTCCGGTGCAGTGGGCGTGCACGTCTGGCCCTCGAGGATGCCCTGCGGGAGGAGGTCAAGAGGTCAGAGGAGTGCAACGGGTGCCACGGGGGGCGGATGGGCAGGTGTTGGGCCACCCTAATGCGACCAAGGACACGACACACTTATCAAGGGGCCGCGACGATGACGATGGCGCCTTGGCTCCTGCTTCTCCCTGCTTATTAACCACTTTAGCCAGTCATTAGCCACTCAAAAGCACACAAACTAGCACTTTGGGGATCATAAATGGTCCTTGAAAATCCCCACAAAGTCAATGTATTAGTTTAAAGCCATTATCAATTTTCCCTGACGTTGGAATATAAATAAAAAATATGTATAATATTTAAAATATTTACATATAAAATAGAAAACTATTTATAAGTTAAATATTTCAATAGTTAAAGCAAAAATAACTTTTAATATGAAATATCTTCTTTATCATAAACCCTCTACAAACCTCTAAGATAAATGTAATATCCTTAAAATAACATAGTAATACTTGGTTTAACTAATTCCTGTTTACATCGCTTGGAGATGCTTTCCAAAATCCGTTTATCAGGTGCAAGGGTTCAGCTTCATTTTCGTCCTCGCAGTGACAAAGCTATTGACACACAAACCCCCACTTATACACATTATACTCGACACTTTGCATATTGTCTCGACTTAACCTAAAAACCGTGCAAATATGTCGAGTGTGTGGGGAAAGGGAAAGGGGAGTGGGGATGGGGTATGTGGGGCTACGAACCTTGATGAGAAAGGGCCAGTCCAGGTGGGTGGTGCCCATCGAGTCCTCGCTGCCGCTGCCGTAGTCGTAGACCATGTCCGCCGCCACCCTCATTTCGGCGGACTGATTTTTGGCGGTCCTAAGAAGCTGGGATCTGTTGTTTTTCCACCAGGAACCGAGTAAATCACAGGCTCTCGAGCTGAGTCGTTCAATTGAAGGGCTTCTTCACTGCCACAAAACGAGTCCACATTCCTGCACTGATTCGGGCATGGTTGTACCTGCTACCCTCCGCCTCCGAGCGACTCCAAATAGGGCGGAGCACCTGAAAGTCCAGAGTCCTTTGGCACCGAATACACCCGAGATCCTGTGGCCAATTTACCAGTGCAGATATATATTGCAGTATCTCAGTTATTAGTGCATTTTCGACTATTTCGCACTGCGACGTGGGATCTCTGGGCTCTCGTTACTATCGGGGCCAAGCCAGAATAGCTTGTGGTACAACAGGAAAACAGTGAAGCAGTCCTGCGGCCCAGACAGGGATGGCTACAGCTACACAACGGCCACAGCGATGGGGCGCCTGTCCCGCCCGCTCTTGTGGGCTTCGCCAGGAACCAAAACAACCCCCGAAAGGCTCTGGCGAAAGCTCTGAAATCGCAACGCAACCCTGACCAGGTATACCACACCATTTCGGTCCAGTTACTATCTATTTCACGTTACACCCTTCAAATGCTTCCACTAAATACTGATAATGTTGTAAAACCCTATGAGTGATATCAGTAGATAATAAAAACCATTGAAAATAATAAAAAAAATAAATTACAAAATTAGGTTTGTTTCTTTGGTAACTAGAATAGCTTTTCTGGTATTTGCATGGGGATTTATATATAGCTCCTACAAAAATACCCAAAAAAAGGGCGTGGCAAGAGTTTTACATAAAGTTTTCTTCACGTAGATATTTATTTATTACATATTTGGTTTAAAACTACTAAATAATAAATCCAAACAAGGAAAAAAATTAAATTTTAGAAGGTCATTGAATATTTAAAACGAAATATTGAATCGAAATCATGCACCATTTCTGAAGAGTTTAACTTTATTTCCTTTGATCGATTCGCAAGTTTTACAGATCAAACCACTTCCCGCCCACAAGGTTTTCATAAAGGACTCGAAGGATAAAGTGCACTTTTCTAGAATATTATTCTGCCATTAAGAAAACAATGCCTCGAGTATTTAGTGTGTTATGTCATACATTTTACTAGGACACGTACATGTACATAGATGCCGTGCATATGAGGGTTACAGAGTTTTGGAATGCGATTACGCAACGTTAGCTGGGGCGCAGTTTTCGCTACCGTTACACATACGTTACAGTACATGGAGGACATGCAGCTCCGATTAACAATTAACAGTTCTCTCGACAAACTTGATTGGTTTATATGTGTGCATATATGCATAAATAATGTATGTGAGTGGCGAAGCCGCCGAAACACAATATAATAATAATACGTAAATTACAATTTGTTGTTGAGCTAATCTTCAAAGCCCGCAGAGAACATCCTGTCGGCTCCCACATAAATTGATCGCTCCGATTGCTTTGTGCTCCTCGTCCACCGTCCGACCATCCCATCATCCATTGTCCGTGGAACGCTTATGGGGAACGGATGATGGCCTCGTAGGCGGCGAAGATTATGTTGGCCACCTCCACGGAGCGCGACTTGAGGCTGAGTGTGGCGTCCGGGTTGCCCGGCTGCAGCTTGAGCTCCAGAAGCACCCAAATGCTGTTGGTCAGCTTGAGTGACTGATAGAGCATGTCCTGGCCCTCGACGTTGCGCTTGGCGATGGTGAAGATGTTGTTGGTGGTCATCTTGGAGGCGATGCCGTCGGTGGTGCCGATGACACCGCTCAGGCTGTACTGCAGTTCGTTGGCGGCGGGGATCTCCTTCCAGGTGTTGAGGAACACGCGCTTGTCCAGCTGCCCGTCCTCGGCGAACAGCACGTTGCCGTGCACCAGGCAGGCGAAGTAGAATATGTCGATGTTGTTCTTCACGGCCACCTGCAGGTTGTTGAGCGGCTCCATGCGCTGGATGGGTCCGTTGGTGCCCAGCGCCATGCTGACCTCGATGGACTGGTTGGGTGGCAGGGGAGCGGCCTGCAGGGGCGACGACGGCACCAGGCCGAAGCTGTTCTTGTTCAGCTGGATGGCGAAGTTGGTCATCGGCTGCATGGCCTTGTTGGTCAGCGTCATGTCCATGAAGACCTCGCCGTTGCGGCGCGAGAAGGTGCCCTGTATCTCGAGGCCCTTGCCCTTCTCCGCCGGCAGCCATGTGACCTTGGGGATCTGCACGCCTGCCGAAAGCGAGGCGCCGCCCAGGCCGAAAATGTCACCTAGCAGGCTCGAGGCACCGCCGCCGGGAGCCGCCTCTGCTGGCGGGCCACCCAGTAGGATGTCCAGGCCGCCGCCCAGCAGATCGACGTTGCTGGTGGCCGCCGGAGCAGAGGGCATGGCTGGTGCGTTGATGTCCATGGAGAGCAGATCGCCGATGAGCGACTCCTGGTTGGGTATGACCATGGCCTCTGAACCGGCTCCGCTCTCTGGTTGCTCGCTACCAGCTCCGGATCCGGCAGCGCGATTGGGCAGTGACTTGCGCACGCCGGCACCGCGACCCTCAACGAACGCCGTGGGAGGCTTGTGATACACGCTGGCCAGCGAGCTGATGTGGCAGATGAGCTCGTCCAGCAGCGTCGGCTCCAGAAGGTCTGTCTCCTCCGAGATTAGCGGCTTGTCGGCCAGCACCACCTCCTTGGCGGCAGCCGGGTCCGTGGACAAGAGGCGCCAGTAGATGAAGCCGCGGTCCCGCAGATCGGGGTTGTCCGAATCCTGGGTGGCCAGCGAGAGCACGTGCTGGACCAGCTCCTGGGTGTCCGACGGGCGCTTGAGGAACAACTTAACGACGGCCGTCAGCAGCTGCAGCTGCACCTGGGCATTTTCATCCTGGAAAAACGACGGAGCAATTCAGAAATCGTACATAGTGTTTGGCAAGGGCGGTAAGAACTCACCTGGAAACCCTCGAGGAAGCTGTCGAGCAGCTCGTCGGCGTTGTCAATGCGCTCCGCGTACTCGCCAATGATCCAGACCATCGATGCGCGTGCCTCCGGTTCGTCCAGAGTGTCCAGGTTCTCGCAGAGCGTGCTGATAATGCTCTCGTACTTGTTGGGGTACTTGCGGAAGATGTCCTTGATGACCACGATGGCCTCTTGCACCACATAGTTGACCTTGGTCTGGATAAGATCCAGCAGCGTGGACACGCAACGCTCCGCGGAGGGCTCCACCTTGATGGCGCATCGCCCGATGGCCCGCACCGCCTTGCGCACAAAGTCCACGTCCACCTCGGTGGCGTACTCCTTTAGCTCGCTGAGCACCTGGGCGATGTTGCTCTGGTTGGCCAGCCGGATCATGATGTCCAGCTTCTCGAGCTTCACGTAGATGGGATCGTTGTACTTGACAAAGAACACCTTCATTTCGTGCTTGAGAATGTCCGGTCGCTTCTGGACAATCAGATTGATGTTGCGCAGCGCCACATACTGCACCTCCGGCTCCGAGGAGAGCAGGGTGACCAGTGGCGGGGCCAGCTTCTTGGTGAGCGTGGCGCAGAAGTCGCTGTCGCTGGACAGCATCTCGAGCAGCTTCATCAGCACCTTGACGGCGCTCAGGACGACGGCGGCGTTGGCGTGGGCCAGGCGCGGGGTGATCCGCTCGCAGATGGACTGCGCCTCGCGCTCGTCCTTCGGGCTGTAGTTGGCCAGCGAGTCCAGGATGAAGACCTGGCCCCATTCGGTGCACTCGTTGAGTGCCGTCAGCAGCTTGTTGATGGTCACCGAGTTCATCTCGACGAGCGGCTGGCCGGACTGGCTGGCCTCGTTGATCTCGCTGAGGGCGGCCACCGCATTGGCCACCACCATGGGATTCGAGTCGGACAGCAGGTCCTTCAGCTGGTCGAGGAAGCCCTGGTCCTCCACCATGGTGGCGGAGATATCGTACAATTTGGCCACGCACACGGCGGCCGTCTTGCGCACATACGGATCCTCGTCCTTCAAGCACTTGCGCAGCGGTTCGCACAGATACTCGGTGATCTTGTCCACCCGGATGCAGCCCATCGTGCGCACGGCCAGCGCCCGGATCAGCGGATTGGAGTCCTCGCAGTCCTTGACGAACGTGTTCACCGCCATGATGGCCATGTCCGGCTGCGACTTGGCGTAGTTCATCAGGTAGAGGTAGACCAGCTTCTTCAGCTCCAGGTTGTCCGTCTGCATGCAGTTGACCACGTCCGGGAAGAGGGCGGAGACGTCCTTGCCGACGGTCATGCTGGCAATCACCTTCTTCACCGCCTCCTTCTTCTTCTCCTTCTTGTCATTGTTCAGCTCCGACTTGAGCTCGAAGATCTCGCCCTTCTTGGTGGTGGTGAAGTACTTGGAATCGGTCATCTCGGCTGATGATGCTGCTCCTCGCTGCGAACTGTGGATGTGTGCAAAGAGAGTTTCCGGCGATTATTGATTGCCAGCCAAGCCAGGGGCCCCCTCCACACCACTCCCCCTTTTTGGGGGGGCGGAATCACCCGAATACCAACACACACACACAACATACACTGCCCCTATCGCGTATCGGCAGCTTGAACACGTCTCAAGAAATGGATTGGCTCACAGCCGATCGGCGGAAAACAGGTCTCCACCTGGACTAGGGTTATGCCGTTGCTCAGACACCTCTCACCACACAGCTCTCCTTTAATTACCTTTTAAATAATTAGTTTTCGGGCACAGAAAAAATTGTTAGCTTTTTTTCTCTCTTCGTAATTAGTGCGACCGTTTGCCGGGGAGTGACTTGGAAAATACTAACTCGATTGGTATTTTTGACAATCGGTAGTTCGATTTCGATAGACACGCAGATAACCGGCTTTTTACACTGCATTTGAATTTAATAGCTGGGCTCCACTAGCCTCTTTAATGATTCTGCATAGTGACGAATCGTACCTTTTTAATTGCTTCTTAACAAATTTTTTGAGTTACTAAAATTGTTAGATAACTGATAAAAATTCAACGAGACATAGTAAAATTTACTAATATTGTTAACTATGTATACTTTTAACTAGCTCGGTCAATCGTGGACTCCAAGTTCTGGATAAGAATAATATAGATATTTGCACTTCCCAAAGCTTTCCCAAGAAAACGGTCAAATTTGAATATCCTAACAATTTTATTTTTTTAATATTCTCAAGAAATATCATTTAATAAGTTATTAACACATAAAACAAATCAAGAGTAGTATTTGAATTAAAAAATGTTTGGTTTTTCTTATATTTTAACATCATTTTCATTTCACTTTGGTTTGCTGTTTTTTTTTATCGATCCATTGAAATATATATATATATCATCATCATATTGGGATTTTCCCAAATATGTTGTATATTAATAGTTGCATATTAACTTCATTCTCTCTCGACTATCTCATCACTTGTTTTCCTCGTTTGTTCTCCTCCCTTTCATCATGTTTTTTTTTTAATTTTTAATAAATGAGTTCAGAATAATTTCAAAAATTTTGATGCTTCATTAGTAAAAGTTGTAAAGTTTGCTATTACACCTTAATTATATACACGTTTAAAATAAATCATATTCCAGTAATTCAGTCTTATGAAATAAACAGAAACTTAGGTACTTTATATTCAGCTGGAAAATCAATCAATAAGGAAACAATCGTCTAAAGCCATTTCCAATCAATCAAACAATCAAATGTGGATTATTTCCAGTTTTGTTTTTATATATATTTTTAGGCTTGGCTCTTAAGTAAACGGTCTGCTTCGTTTTCGGAATTTTAATTCTCTTATTGCTGTTCTTATTGTTGTTCTGTTCCTTTTTGTGTGCGTGTCCATGCGTGTTTGTGGGTGCAAATAGGTTTTCCGTCACTTCCAACTTTGGTTTTTCTGATTTTGATCTCATACCGTTTGCAGTTTCGATTGCAGTCATAGTCACAGTGAGCATAGACCTTAGAGTACGTTTTTATTCTCAGTTTGAGGGATTTAAAAAAGTACGGAAACAATATGTGGTAGTAAAATGCATACTTTTTGTTAACGGAAGCTTTTGGTTTTCCCTTCACACTTATCGATATATTGCACTTTATGTTGTTATTTGTTGGTTGTTATTTGCTTTAAATTGGAACTGTAGAAAATCTATTAAAACTATCATATTCCCATAACATTTATCTTAACTTGGTGGTACCGAAAGAACCGAAAGGTGGAAGAGCAAGCTGCTTCAGCCCGCAGTTACTGGATTGCCTGTACTGTAACTTGTGTCACTTTCATACGAAGGTGACTGACATATAGATGTTACGGATGGTAACTCCTCTGAGCGCACACTCAGCAGACAGTTGGGATCCTTTTCACCGATATATCGTATCAGTTAAAACAAAGGAATAGTTTGACCCAACTTGGTAACGAAAGCAAAACTTGGGAGGGGACTGTCCTAATCGGTAATCAGTAATCAGTAATCTGTGATCAGTGATCGGGTATCGAAACTATCGGATGAATGTGGGCTCGGCGAGTTCCGTTATTTTTATATCTAAACTTTAAGCTGTGTGGTAGGATATGTTATTCTTTAGTTGTTACTTTTGTATCTGAGTTTCGTTCCCTTTAGTTGCTTCTTTGCTGTGTCTCGTTCTCAAAAATATACATTCACGCTGTTTTCTATGCTTCTGTTTTTGGATTTGCCCGCCTGTATTGATAGTGTGTATGTACAAATCGTGTTAGATCTAAGTTTTGAAAGGAATCAACGGAGTTGTGGTGAACTAAGGTACGTGCAGGACCGTTGGGTGGCACTATATCTTAAGTAGTTGGTCCGGAAAGCTCCTCTTCGAAAACCCTAATATTGAGTTGAGTAAGTGGTACATGGAACTCATTTTGTTTCGTTTCGGTCCTAGGACTTACAATACATATGTTTTCTGCTACTGGTTCAAGAAGTGCAAGGTGCATTGATTTGGCACTCGAAATTGAGGGGATCAACTGAATGGAATCGAACGAAATCAGTGAAAATCGAAATGAAAATGAAAATATCGAAATGTCTTAGACGGTACGTTTGTTTTGTATGTATATAAATAGTGTTCTTCTCTGTGGCGGGGCTAGATCGGATTCGGATCGACAGCTAGCCCTAGGTTATTGAGTTCTTGTTGCAATCTTTGATATTCGCTATTCGGATTCTTTCCTGTACAAAGTCGTGAAGTACAAAAGGAATAAATGATCATAAGTATTATTATTATTAAAAAGGTTGATTTCGCTTTAACTTTGCCATATACTTGTAATTTAGCTAAAAATAGTTATGCATGGTTTGCTTGTACATAGTATGTATATAAAGTGGAAAAAAGTATGCTTGTACATAAACGTTTTCAATTTCATTTTCATTATCATATTTGCTTTTGGTTTTAGTTATCATTGTGTTTATACATATTTGTAGTTATGCTTGCTTTGGTTTTACCCTTGGTTTAAGTTTGAATAGTTCAATAAATATTTGGTATTCTTTGGTATTTGTATTTGTCTATATGGTAATTTTTATAAATATATATGCATACTTGTATAATTTTTCTTGGTATTCCATTAGTAAAATGAATTGTATTACAACGAATGCGAAATGCCGCTTAAAAATGAGTTTTAGTTTAGCGCGAGCTTCTAGAATAAAAAAGAAATAACATTCCGATAGAGTGAGTGAGACGGGACGGCCGTAGGCAGGGCGTACTGTACTGTAAAACCTCGCGTCCAGGCGCCTTATAAAATGCATAGCATAAATTTGTAAACAACAATATGGAATCATAGGTACATAAGGTTAGTGTTCAAGATCGTCAGGTCAGTTTTCGTGAGTCTGAGTGGGTCCGTGTGTGAGCAAATCCCAACTTTATGCAAAGATCGTCTTCGGTCAGAGGGCCTATATCATTTGGGGTTACGAACGGTCTCCTCTGATCATCTACGGGGATCTTTTCACAAGCCCCGGGGTTTTTGGTTTATTGTTTTTCGGTTATCGATTTGCGTTTCCGTTCATCGTCTGTCTCTCTTTGGCGTGTGAGTGTGAGTGTGGGGGTGGTGGTGCCTAAAATGTACAGTTGTGCATGGTTAGCACCCCGACACCCAACTCACGGCCCGTATAGGATATATCTGAAGAATATTTCAGAAATATGCATACATATGTACGAGTATTGTGGTGTCTGCCTTCCTGATTCCTGTGCTGAAAGCCGATTGACCAACGTCACCCAAAACGCCTGCCAATCGAAGTTGAGCACAATCGTTCATTGGTTATCGGTTATCTCGGATATCTCGGTTATCTGTTTTCTGTTATCGGTTATCTGTTGTCTGTGGTTTTGCTTATCGTCTATCGCTTGGTTTCAAGGTTCGGGTAATTGGAATTTCGGCAACTTTGCACTGTAACTCTTTGCTGAACTAATAACCCATCGCTATATATGTAAATATATATTTGCTTGTATAATCAATATATATATATATATATGTGTGTGTATATATTATGTATTGTATATGGTATGGGGTGTATAACGGTGACCTCGCTGGGGGTCGAGCGGAGTGCAGTGAACAGTGACTCCGTCGCCCAGGGCACATGCCTTGTATACGGGGTATGCATCTGCAATTCGGTAACGACATCTGCAACACGCATCGCCATATGGTTAAACTTAACATCTCTAATCGTATTTACAAGTGAGTGTGAGTGAGCCGCACCCAGATCCGGAAAACTAGTCCTTGAGATCGTGGCCGATGTCACTGGGTTGCCATTCGTTGATGGAGCATCACTCGAGGATCAGTGGGCATGGGTTTTGGGGTTGGGGAAGGAAAAGGAAAGGGACAGGGATTGGAACTGGGACTGGTCTATATATGTATATGATCGCTTAGTCCTCCCACGTGGGGAACTGGCCCTCGTCCACGAACATGCTGAACTGCCCGGTGTACTGGCGTTCCATCGGTGGACCACTGCCCGTTCCCGATCCCGATCCCTTCGCCTGGCCAGCGATCGGGGGAGGTGGAACCGGTCGATTGTGGCCGCCAGTGCCACTCCTGCCCGGTGGCTTCTCCGGCGCACTGCTCTGGCCACTCCTCGAGCTGCCCTGAGCCGATGACGAGGACGAAGTGGTCTTTCCGTAGTTGTAGCGTTGTTCTGCTGGGCACAAGAAATGGATTTGCATTAGGAAAATGGAGATATACTTGATTTTCGATTAAATAAAAGTTTAAACAAAAAATAACTCATACGCCATGTTGCCTTCTTCATATAAAAATACATCTATATATATAGAACCATCCTAAACATTTTAAGAATCAATGCCAAAGCAGTAATGCCTCATATTTTTGCTAAGAACTCCAAATAAGTATTTGTACATTGCACTTAATATGATTTTCCCTGGTCTTTATATGGTATAGGGAATTGTAATCCCTAGATTCTCTTCACTTACTCGAAGGCTGCTTAACCTCCTTGCTGGCCCAAACGGGTTCGTGGGTCTGGTTGTACGATTGCTGATCCCACACGGCCTTCTCCTCGACGTTTTTGCTCTGGAATTCGGAAGGGAGATGGGATTAGGTTTCCCAATCAGCGGACAACACTCACGTAGTCGACATGCAGCTCCAGGTCGTCGCTGGTCTGCTCGAGGCTGCTGTGCGTGATGCCGTAGTAGAAGTACATGACGAAGCCCAGGGACATCCACACGGTGAAGCGGACCAGCGTGAGGATGCTCAGCTTGAATATCAGGTAGATGTTCACGGTGATGGCGATGGCCGGGATGAAGGGGAGTCCGGGCGTGAGGAAGGCCAGCGCATATCTAGTCGAGATCGGAATCGGAATCGGAATCGAGGGATGAGAGATCGAGAGAGGGATGGTTGGGCACTGTGGAATTACCTATTCTGCGGCTGCCTCGATATAATCAATAGTATCACAAATATGCCGATAAACAAAATGAAATAAATGAAGGCGGCGAGGCCACCGGACCACCCAATGGCCGCGAAGAGGTCCAGGAAGAATATGAGACCGAACATGATGCCCACTAGCTTGGTGACGTACATGCCTGTTGATTTCGGGTTTGATTTCGATGTCGATGTCGATGTTGGTTGGATTGGAAAAGCAATAAAGCAAAAGCAAAGAGTCAATTTCAATCGCAATTTTGTTTCTGTATTCACAAGAATGCATCTTCAGCAGGAGCCTAGGGCGCAGGATTAGTTTTGGGCCAGCCTTGTCCCCTTTTTTCAGTGGGTGGATAAAGATAGTTGCCTATCTTGCCGGGAGCTATGAACTTTAGATATAATAGCTATAATATAAAAATATATATAAACCATATTTGGCCAAGTTATAGCAAAAAAACCAAAAGAAAAATTCCTATTTTTGTCAAAAATCAAAATCCCAAATTTCCAAAAAAAAAAAAAAAAATTCGCCGATACAGTTGAAGTATTGATCCAAAGATGGATTATCATACCTTTCTAAACTCGTTATGAAATTTCCAATCGATTGGCATTTAAACATGGACATTTTATTTTTTTTGCCACTTTTCGCAAAAAATCATGATGTAACCCCTTATAAAAAAAATTAAAAGTGGCGAAAATTTTATTTCTTCAAAATCACACGGAAAGTGTCATGGATTTAATAAATATTTTGTTATCTGTTCAAAACAGTATGTATTTTTAGTGTAAGACCATTTTTGGCCAAGTTACAGAAAAAAAACTAAAAGAAAAAATGCATACTTTTGCCAAAAAATCAAATTAAAATTTTGTACAAAAAAATTACTTGTTTTTTGGCCGAAACAATGGAAATATTGATCCAAATATGGATTGTCATACCTTCCTGAGCTCGTTATTAAATTCCCTATCGATTGGCATTTAAACATGGGCATTTTATTTTTTGGCCATTTTTCGCAAAAAAATCATGATGTAACCCCTTATAAAAAAATGGAAAATTGCGAAAATGTTATTTTTTCCAAATCGAGTTAGAAGTGTCATGGATATAAAAATTATTTTGTTATCTGTTCAAAACAGTATGTATTTTTGGTGTAAGACCATTTTTGGCCAAGTTACAGCAAATAAACAAAAAGAAAAATTCATATTTTTGCCAAAAAAACAAATTCCAATTTTTCACAAAAAAATAATTCGTTTTTTGGCCGAAACAATGGAAATATTATTTGTCGTATGGATTGTCGTACCATTCTGACCTCGTTATTAAATTCGTTATCGATTGGCGTTTAAACCTGGACATTTTTTTCTGGCCATTATAAAAAAAAAGGAAAATTGACAAAAATTTCATTTTTTCAAAATGTGTAAATAATATTTAGATAATAATAAAGTAGGTAGGTGCAATTCTTAAGATCACAGAAGATTATAGACCTTGAACACCCACTGAGCAACAAGAGTGACCCAAAACTACTGGGGACGGGACTCTGTTCCAGGAGAACGAGTACTTACCACTCTCGGCGGTGGCCTGGCCGGGATTTATCCAGGGGAAGAAGCCGGGGCACAGGTACGCGTAGTCGTGGATCTTCCGGGTGACGAAGTTCAGGCCCATGGCGTCGAAGGCGGTCGCCTGGCCGGTGGGTCCGGTGGGTGCGCCATGCACGCTGCCGTAGAACTTGTTCTCGGAGCGATCGGAGACCAGGAACTGGTCGTCCCGCCCGCCCAGAAATCCCTCGGGGCTGTCGTCGATGAAGGAGTCGTCCGAGTCGGACATGCCGCGCGTCACCCGCTTGATGGTCAGCTTGCCGGGCACCTCGAGGACCTCGGCGGGCGTCGCATGGGACCGGGAGTCGCTGGCCGTTCCGGGCGCCACCGGGGTGCGCAGCTGGGCGGGCAGCAGCTCCACCAGCGAGGTGCTGTGCGGCTGGTAGCGCAGCACCAGCACACAGGTGGACACCAGGGTGTAGGCCAGCAGCGTGCCAATGGACATCATCTCGACGAGGATCTCCAGGCGCACGGTGAGCGCCACCAGGGCGGCGGCCACTCCGCTGCCGATGGTCGCCAGTCCGGGCACGTTGGTGCGCTGCCACAGCTGCGATAGTTGTCTGCGGTACGATAATCCCTGCCTTAGAGAGCCCACATGTCTGCTATGAGGTGACAAAACACTCACCTGAAGATCAGGCCGTCCTGGGCCATCGCATAGATGACGCGCGGCATGGGGAACATCGAGCCAAACATGGCCACCGAGAGTCCTGCGGTGGCTCCGATGGCCACCACCGCCCGGCACTTGGGGGCATTCACATAGGACCACATCTGGACCAGCGCCGCTCCCGTGTTGATGTGATCGTAGGGAACTGGGGAGCGGAGAGGGGAAGAGGTGCCATTGTAATGATGATATGAAGGTATATTTGATATATTTAACTAGTATAATTTATAATTATAATTTAGGTCATTTTAGCTATTATTATTTAGGTATGTATATCAAAAAGTAGGCATTCTTTGATAATTTAAGGAAAATTAAAGGAATACGAAATATCAAACTTTAAAAATCCCTATCAAATTTTTAAAGTAAATAAAAACCTCTAAAGATCAAAATCATGGATTTCCTGCAGTTTTCTTTTATCAGTAAATTATATATAATCCTTATAACTACACATCCTGTAACTCTATAACCCCATCATCACTCGCACTCACCCACTAATGTTAGGACTAGACTAACGCTAACGTAGGCGATTAGCACGACGACCAGGGAACCAACTATCGCCTTCGGAATGCTCTTCTGCGGATTGTGCGCCTCCTCGCCGGTGGTCGCGATAATATCGAAACCGATAAATGCGTAGAAACAGGTTGCTGCACCAGAAAACACCTGTTGGAAGTGAATAATCGGAGATTTGGCATAAATAAAATATCCCAATGGGTTTGAAATCACTGGAAAATGTGCCTAAATGTATGCTACGATATATACTATACAGCATACTTTTGGGCACCTCCATGATACATACACTGATCTGACTTAAAATGCTTTGAAATCGGTTTCGAATGACGGAATGGATTGGATTGCTACTTACACCACTCCAGCCGTAGGGCAGGAATCCCTGGTGCTCCGACCACGTCTTCGTGTCCACGTAGAACAGCCCGGCGGCCATTACGAACACCCACGTGGCCAGGTTGACGGCGTTGAGTGAGTGATTGAAGATGACCGACTTGCTGGCACCCATCGCCAAAACGCAGGTCATGAGCAGCGTGATGCCGAAGGCAATAAAGTCCGGTGGTTTACCTACGAACAAAAGGTATAGATATAGTTGGATAGATCGGAACCCCAGTGGTCTTAGTACTCACCGAATATCGTGCCGATGGACTCGCTTATCGTTCGCGCGATGGCATTGCCGGTCAGGGAATCGAAACTAGAACTTAACGCACAGGCACAGGCACTTGTTCCTGTCCAGAAAAGCAAGCAGAGTCGATATAAAGGGGTTCTCTACACCGCAGAGACGGAGCACTCACCTATTAGATATTCCAATATCATGTTCCAACCAATTATAAAAGCTACGAATTCTCCAACCGCCACATATGAATACATATAGGCCGAGCCGGATGTGTGTGGCACACGAACGCCAAACTCTGCATAGCAGGCGCCTGTGGGGCATTGAATCGCAATCGGAATGTATATCGGATCCACAAGGAAATCAAATGAAAGACTGGACCAAAGAACGAAAAAAACCAAGATCAAATGTTCTTGATTTCAAGATTTGCCATCTCAGTCATTCAAGAAGAAAGGCGCTTAAAATCAAGACGAAAACACTCTCTAGTTTGTTTTTCGAGATAAAGTGATCTTGAAATAGAGATAAAAGCAATCAGTATTGCGAATCGAGGAAACTTCATTTCTATTTTGAGAATTGGAGATTGAAATGATCTTAGTTCACTTATAATAATACTATTAACTTGATATCAGTCAAAAATTGGTCCAATCAATCAGTTGACAATGGGGAACGAGCTCGCTTACCTGAGAAAATACTCGCTATGGCGGCTATAATAAAACTAATAATCACTCCGGGTCCGGCTATCTTCTGGGCCACCATGCCGGCCACCAGGTACATGCCCGTGCCGCAGCAGGAACCGATGCCCAGCGAGGTCAGGTCCAGCGTGTTTAGACATTTCTGTGGATGGACAGATTGAGAGGGGAGTATGGCAGGGATCCTGGAGGAGAATCTATGGCCTATCTCACTGTTAGCTTGGGCTTCTGTGGCTGTGCGTTGCCGTCCTGCAGCTGCTTCACGTCCTTGGTGCGGATGAGCTTGGGCAGGAGCGTCGTCGAGCTGACTCCCGGCGGCAGAGGCACCCTGAACTTGACCTGGAATCGGAGCGTAGAGCAGAGCAGAAGTACAATTAATTCAAGGACCAACGTTCGAGCAGCTGCTATTGAAAGATGAGTGCCATCGAGGAGGCCAAAAGCCACCAAAGGCAACCAAACCAACCACCCACAGAAAGCGAGTGCTCGCCACTGATAACCGATGTCAGAAGTGGGAGGGGAATTGGGTGACAGGAGATGGCGGAGGAGGAGCGAAAGGAGAGGTCCTGGCAATCGATATTTGCAACAAGTTCTGCCTGCCCTTGCGACCACTTTTTTTACACCCAAAAATAACACGGCCTTTAGTCTTTTTCGGCCACAAATTTAGGTATTGATGTTTTTCGATTACTGAAAATTATTTAAAATATTTTTGTTAACTTTAAATTCAAATTTTGTTAACTAATAAATTTGCTATTTTTTTATTTATTTTTATATATTTTTTACTTTTTTTTATTTTTTTTTTTTTATTTTTATGCATATAAAAGACCTAAGCATTAAAATATTTAAAATATATTTTTGTTAACTTTAAATTAAAATTTTGTTTACTAATAAATTTGTTTTTTTTTTATTTTATTTTATTTTATTTTTTAATTTTGTATAATTTTTTTAAGTATGTTAGCTTCTAACCACCAAGAAGAAAGATCGCAAATATAAATTAAACTTTATAAATGTGTAAAAGCATTAAAATATTTAAAATATATTTTTGTTAACTTTAAATTAAAATTTTGTTTACTAATAAATTTGTTTTTTTTTTTTATTTTATTTTATTTTATTTTTTAATTTTGTATAATTTTTTTAAGTATGTTAGCTTCTAACCACCAAGAAGAAAGATCGCAAATATAAATTAAACTTTATAAATGTGTAAAAGCACTTTTGAGTTATTATATATTCATTTTGTATTCATATTAAGTCATTGGATTTTAAAAGTCCTGACTGTTGTAATAGATAATACTTATTAGGTATTATACAAAATTCTAAACAAATCCCGAAAATAGTCCATGTGCAAATGTTCATTTGCAAAATAAACTTTTTGATTTGAGGACGAGAAAAAAGACCTATTTTATATCCTTGATTTTTGGCACACGCAGAAATAATGTTTTATCTAAAATCACCATTGATTAAACTGGAAATCGGACAATTATCAACTTGCTTAGAGCGAAACAATTGGCGATTCAAACTCCAGCAGACGCGCTCCACAACTGATTCCTGTTCTCAGCGCCAAAAGGAGGAAAAGGACCTCGTTGCATGCATTTCAGGAAGAGCCTTTGATGTCAGCTGCAGTGGCCGACATCATTTGCTCCCCATTTGCTATCCCAGTTAAATGCCATGTCAGCGGGTAGGCAGTCGACCGCAGATGCACCATCCACTAGCCACCATCCACCATCCGCCACCATCTCCACAAGTATCTCCATACACCCCTGGGAAGCTCTGTGCTCTGTGGTGGCGATATACAAAGTGGGCAAGTGGGTAAGTGGGTGCGTGGGCGCCTTGGCTTAGTTCCGGGAACTGGAAACAGGAAAAAGCATCCACAACCACGACAACGGGCCAGTCCTTGACGCAATCAAAGCCACCGAGGAAGTCGCCTTGTTCTCTACCGAGCTTCTATGTGCCATGTTCCATATTCAATATCCCATGTGCAATGTTGTCCTTCGACTCGCCAACGCTCCGCCCTTTGTAGCCCAATGAGTACCCATTTATAACCCAGCAGAGGGCATTGTAGCTCTAAAGTTTAAAGTTCGTAACACCCTGAACATGTTTGTTTGGAGGTCCAAGAGATATACCATTTAGGATTAATTATTTTTCGAAATATGATATAAGGGTATTCTCGCTTCGGTTTCTCTTTTCTCTGAGCTTTTCTGTTTTTTTTCTTCTTTAACCATTTGGCGTTATTAATGGCTCGCAAGTGTCAGGGGATGAGCAGAAATTGCAGTGTGACAGCAGCACAAAAGGTCACCCCGCCAAGAAAGGGGGCTGGACCTCCACATCCTGGGGGACTTTAATCTCGCGGGGCAGTCCTGCTGGCCCTGTTTTCGAGATAAGCCAAGTTCGAGAAGGGGAGGCGTCTACAAATAGGAAATAATTCTGCTCCTGAGAGAATCTTTTGCACGGACCAAAATATAACCAAATCACTTGGAATTCTCGAAAAATGGAAAGCTAATACATCAGATTAACTGAAGTCTTACTTAAAAAAATGAATTGATAAACGCAATAACATTATTTAATTATTATTCCTCAGCAATGGATTCGTTTTAAAAATATCACAAAAACTCTTAAACGAATAATTAAATTTTTTTCACATTTCCATAACTAAATGTAAGACTTTTAATTTCTACACATTAAGATGGCCAATTTGTTCTTTTTTCTCTCAGTGTGTCAGTATGTAGCTTACTTTTTGGGCGGCTAAGCTGGTCTTGCAGTCAGCCATCATACACTGCGTATGAGCGATATTGTCATAACAAAGCTCAGGCTCTCTCGCCATCCCGCTCGCACCTAATCCTGGCCAAAACACATGCTTCTGGGAGTAGGATTCCCGGATTCGGAGCTGGGAGCTGGGAACTGGGGGATTTGGTCTAGAGACTCAGCGGCTCCAATTACAGATGCGGCTGTAAAGGGCCAGCGCAACAGAAGTGGCAATAAAGATAACGCCGAGCCAAAAAGAAAAAAATAACCCCCTTTACCATCCCTTTTTGTGGGTGTATTTTATTTTGGATTTTTCTTTTTTGTTTTTATGCTTTTGGCATTGGAGCTTGGTGTAAGTGTAGTGGTTTTTTTTTTGTTGTTGTTGTTGTCTATGCTCGTTCGTCGATTACTTGCTCGTCCGTGTGCTTGTGTGGGTGAAAGTGGAGAGCTTCTTCGTTGTCAAATGGATTTGCATAAGTCCACGGAACACCACACACACACATGCTTTCGCTTTCGCTGTGTGTGTGTGTGCGTCGGCGTTCGGCATCATAATGACCTTTTTGAGGCATACCATTACAACGGAGCCCCATTAACACACGCACACTGCGTACATGTATGTTTGTATGTTATGTGTGGGAGCGTGTGTGTGTGTGTGTGAGTGGATTGTGTAGATGAGGGGGCTCCAATTTTAGCAGTGACCAAAACTCTGTGTCAGATTCAGTGGAGAAATAAAAATACACTTTTCATTTTAGATGGGTGGGGAGGGGGATGGTTCCAGGTTTGTTTGTTTTTGCTTTTGCTTTCTTTTGGTCTTTTTTCGGTTGTCGCCTTACCTTCTCTAGCACCAACAACAAATCCGACGGCTTCATTTCGTTTTTGTCTCTCGGCCCTCAACAGTTACTAATAAAAAGGACAGCACTTCGTTTGTGGGGGTGGTGGTGGTGGTGGTGGGTGTGGGTGCGCGGGTGCCTTTTGTGTGATGATGGTGGAGAATTCGGCGATTGTTGCACTTGAAAGGGTCCTTCCGCTTCTCCGCTTCTCCGGTTCTCAGGTTCTCAGCTTGTAGTGCTTGCTTTTTGCTCGCTCTCTCACTCGCTTTATCTGTTATCCGTTATCCTTTGTGCTTAGCCTTATCCTGAGACTTATCCTTATGTGGGGGAGCGGCGGCGCTGCTGGCTGGGGATCCTGGCTGTTGTTACCGTTACTGCTGTTGCTTCTTTGTGCTTCACATTGATTTTTGTCAGCAGCGTCATTCTATATTCAACAGTTTACGGCTGAAGATTCTGATTCTGCTTCTGCTTCTGATTTCGCTTCCTCGCTTCGTATTCAATTTTCACTTTCGGTTTTTCGCCAGCACTGTCACTGTCACTTTCTCTTTCGCTATCTCTATCTCTATCCCAACCGCTCCTGTTGTTGCGCGCCTTCGCCTTCGCCTTCACGTGGCCCCAACACACACGCACATACGCGCACACTCGTCTGTATGTGTGTATATGTATACTTGTATCTTATATCCTTTCACCGTTACCGTTTACCGTTGCACGCACGCACGCACTGCGACACACAGACACACACACGCGCACAGAAACAAAAAGTCAAATGTCTCCGCCGAGGGACTTGCAGTCAACATAAATATATATGGTTATTGTTATTTGTCCTGGTCACCTTTTGCCTTCTAACTTCCTTTTCTTGGCCACGTTTCTTGCCAGGCGGTCGAGCTTCTCGCCTATTCGGTATTCGGTGAATGAATGCCAGCGATTTTTCCGTGTGTATCACTTTTTTGTGTGGAGCGAAGCAGCGAGTTCTTGTTCTTGGTTCGCCTTCTGGCCCGCTCCTGCAGAAGAGCTTTCGTCCTTACAGCATTTTACATGCGTGCGATGCGGCGAATGGCGAATGGCGAATGGTGAATGGTTAACGGCGAAAGGCTAACGGTAAATGGTGAAAGCGAACTGGCGACGATCTGGCAACGCTGCAGCACAGCAAGGAAGTTTCCTGTATCTATAACAGAGTTGTCCTTCCAAAAAAGCTACAAGTTACCCGACTTTCGATTTCGATTTCGCTCTCTCGCACCCACACAAGCACACAAACTCTCGCTCCTTCCTGCTCTCTCGCACGCACTAAAGTAGGCAACGGAAAGTGCAAGCAGCGAGAGCGCAGACGCACCCCCCACCCCCTTTTCCCGCCTCCTCACATGTGTGTGTGTGCGGGAATCGCTCAAGGATATGCAAATACACACACACACACTCCCCAGAGGCGCCGCTTTCATCGGAATTGTATTGTGTAACGGGATTGAGCAGCATATGTGTGCGCACCTGTTAACTGCTGTTTGCTATTTACTGTTACCTGTCCGCCGCCCACCGCCCACCGCCATTTGCCATTCACCGTTCACCATCGGCTTATCTGGCATCGCAATTAAAGTTGCTCAAAGCTCGCCCATCAAGCAGGATAATCGCGTGCTTGTGCCCACTAGATGGCGCCCCTATCTAAAGGACTTTGGGTCCCGAGAATTCGCCACCTTAAGAGTCCTTGTAGATTTCTTAATGCCATTCTGAAGTAGTAACCATTTAATGCTTGGTTTTGATTTAAATATTTTTTTTATTTTTTACATCTAGCCAAAAATTATAAATCAACTTTGTAAACTCAACTTTGTTAGTTTTTAATTAGTAAATTTAAATTAAATTATTAATATTTTTCTTTACTCAATAATTCGTATTGCATTTTTGTTATGTATGGTGATTTTGCAACGGTACTAAAAATTTGTAAGCCCTGGTATAGTAATTTAAAACAAAATATACATAATACTGCAACAGAACTTGAACATAGAAAACAATCCACAAAGGGCATAGCTGAACAAGCCTGAGAAAACTGCCCCAGGCGATTTTGCAAAATTTTAGATGAGGATTGGTAGATAGGAACCTAATGAATAAGAATTCCAAATTTCAAACATTTTGATCCGCTGGTTTACGAGTAATCTGCCGCAACTTAAGAACGTGTCACTTGATGTATCTTCCCTTCGGTAGTTCTTAAGAAAATTTTATTAATGCCAAAAATTTTTATGTTAATCTTTAAGAATGTCAGCCAATCTTTGGATTTGTACCATTCTTATAAGGTAACTAAAATCGCGATCAAAATTTTCGAAAAATCGGCTTAAGACTTTCCAACTCTGACAACACCGCCCATTTTTTACAGTTTATGTGTTTCATAACCATCTACTTCATATAAAATATTCATAATTTTTCGAGTGGTGCAACAGTGTTAAAAATACAAAAAACTGAAAAATGTATTTCATAAGGGTAGGAATTGAGTCAATAAAATATAGTTGGCTTGTAAATAGTTTGTTTTAAGACCAGAATTATATTTGTATTTATAAGGGACCAGTCACCACAGCTGCGAATATAATATCCTCTGTGGACAAAGATAGCATAAGAATTTTTTTGACCACGGATGACCAACAATTATATAATTATGTGATTTTAAAAAAATCGCGGTCCAATGAGGATTACTTAATTTGGGATCCTTTCGGTACGCTGTTAAACTAAGAAGCAAGATAGTAATTTCAAAGCATTAATATGCCCAGCTTGTTAAACAAATTGTTAAAAAAAAATTCGCGCAATAACAACTATACGGAAAGAATCCCAAAATAAGTAATCTTCCTTGGAGGGCGATTTCTTTAGAATCACATAATTATGGTATTGTTGGTTCTCCATGGTCAAAGGAATTCTTATG
The DNA here is from genome assembly GCA_037075205.1 of Drosophila prostipennis. Classification (NCBI taxonomy): domain Eukaryota; kingdom Metazoa; phylum Arthropoda; class Insecta; order Diptera; family Drosophilidae; genus Drosophila; species Drosophila prostipennis. The sequence continues at coordinate 57,994 of JBAMCJ010000077.1, forward strand.
CAATCTCCGTCCACAGAGGATATTACATTCGCAGCTGTGGGGACTGGGAATCTATTAAAACAAACAAATATATGACAAACATTTTTAATTCGGACCACTTTTTATTCATAATATTAAAAACTTTATTCTTTGATAATAAATGTGGTCTTACAACTAACTATTTCCAAAAAAAAATATACTTTATTGACTCTATTCCTACCCTTATGAAATAAATTCTTCAGTTTTTTGTATTTTTAACACTGTTGCACCACTCGAAAAATTATGAATATTTTATATGAAGTAGATGGTTATGAAACACATAAACTGTAAAAAATGGGCGGTGTTGTCAGAGTTGGAAAGTCTTAAGCCGATTTTTCGAAAATTTTGATCGCGATTTTAGTTACCTTATAAGAATGGTACAAATTCAAAGATTGGCTGACATTCTTAAAGGTTAACACAAAAATTTTTGGCATTAATAAAGTTTTCTTAAGAACTACCGAAGGGAAGATACATCAAGTGACACGTTCTTAAGTTGCGGCAGATTACTCGTAAACCAGCGGATCAAAATGTTTGAAATTTGGAATTCTTATTCATTAGGTTCCTATCTACCAATCCTCATCTAAAATTTTGCAAAATCGCCTGGGGCAGTTTTCTCAGGCTGGTTCAGCTATGCCCTTTCCCGAGATATTCTTAAACCGAAAAAACAAAGGCAAATCATAGTAAATGGAAAATCACCAGAAGGCAATCTTATAGTCCCATAATCACTCAAATTTTGTATGTATCATAATTTGAACACTTTCGAAAACGTTACAAATCGCATTCCAAGAACCATACCCATGGTATATGTAAAACAGTATCCCAATGGCTTTGCCAAGAATCCGGTGGCGCAGACTCATCTGTGTGGCCGTATGTCCGTATGTCTGTATCTGTATCTATATGACTGTATCTCGGAGCGTTGCAAGTATCTCAGTATCTTTGCGCTTTATAGCTATTGGTTTTTGGTCGTTTGTTGGCTGCCGCTTTCCGTTTTGAAACAAAAATGAGTACAAGGGTTATTTTTAGAACTAAAATTTTCTTGATTTTTACTCGTTAACATTGCTTACGCTCCGTTCTGTAGTTGCTGTCCGTCCGTCTGCAGCCGAACCCCCACCCCCCTCCCCGTGCTCGAAATTTCCTCCGCTGGCGTCACGATCGTGAATGTAGCTGTAGCTATAATCTGTATCTGTACGTCTGTATGTGCATCCGTAGCGGTATGCCTGTATCTGAATCTGAATCTGTTTCTGAATTCGAATCTGTTTCTTCTTGTTTCGGGTCCGGTGATCTTCAGCGTGGACTGTAAGATCTTTCCTCCCCCAATCCCAATGGCAACTTAAGTAACATTAGTTTCAATAGTTTCAGCCCTGCACCACACATATGTATATGTAAATAGGAACATGTGTGTGCACTGGAAATAAATTCCAACTTTTCGAACCGTATTAGTAGTTTAAAAAAATGCCTTCAAATGTTTTTGGGAATAATTAGGAAGAAATTGTAATAATTTTTTCAGTATTATTTTATTTTGTTTCAAACAAAATACATAACTATCCTAACTCATATTTGATGTTTAATGTTAAGTAACTTTTACAATTTAGCTGTTAGTAAATAGAAATTATCAGATTAATATTTTGCATACGAAATTTCTAAAATTCTTGAATGAATTTTTTTTTTTCACATCCTGTTCAGGACATGTAAGTGTCGATTTTGTTAAGTGTGCGCCATGGACTGACAGATGTTCGGATGAGTGAGTGCATGTGGCCGATTTACATGGGATTGGATGCGATGCCTTTACGTTTTACACACTGCAATGGCAACAGCAACAGCTAAAGCACCACCGGCGGCAACAAGATCTCCTCTCGAGATCAGCGGGGAACGTTTAACGAACGTTTTTTGCCAATGACAGCCAGCGACGAGAGTATGTACATAAGATTTATAGTTGCTATTTTTAAAGCGGCGTACTAAGAGCCGTAGACTAGGGACCAGAAGCAGTCTACTACCACCGATCCGAGCCGATGCGAACGACCATAATAACACTCGGTTCGAGGGAAGTAAGGGGAACTTTACATGTCTGCCTTTCGGGGGTCATGCGATGGGTATGGGGATGGTAATGGGGATGGTAATGGGGGGTTGTTGAACTCGGTAATACTGCCTGAAAACTGGAGCAAGCTATACTGAATTTTAAATGGTTTTATCCAATAATTCTTGATAAATCACCAGTTTTTCGACTTATATAGTAAATCCAAGACCAAAATATTTATTGTGAAATTGTCGATGGATTTGGACCAAACCATAGAACTAATCACATTTTAAATAATAAAGCATTGTCATGTAAGGCTATATAATATATATAATCCACAATTTGCCCAGCCCCTTTTTTTTATTTGCGACCCTAAGTAATGTAAACTAAACTTAATGAACATTAAATCTCTTTAGACTCTTTCTCCCAAGATCTGTTGCCTTTTCAACAGATGATGCAAACGGTTGCGCAGAGTCTCAAAGCCCCGACCGATATTTTCCAGTCGGAGACCATATATTTTGATATGCATTGGGTGCTTCTAAGCACATGCAGATGTATGCACTACTATCGAACGGTCGAATGTCTATAGGCAAAATCAAAATTAAAATCAAAATAAAGGCGGCCGTCGTTATGTGGTTTTGGTTTGTTTTTGGTTTTGGTTTGTTTTTGGTTTTGGTTTCGGGCTTTGCTCGCCCACCTTTGACACCTCCCTCGTTTGGCGATTTTCATTGATTACTATTGTTTCGACTGACTCACATTTCTATCCGATCGATCCATCGATCAACGATCACTTTCCAAGGCGTGGAAAATGCCCTGGGCCTCACTCCCGTTGGAATTAAAAATTGGAATTGAAATTGGAAAAGAAATCGGAATGGAATGGTTTGGTTTGGGCGGCGTTGCTGGGGCCGTACAAATTTTACTCACGGCCCCACCGTTATTTTTAATTTTTAGTACATATACCACACAGAGACGTGCACACATACGTACGAATACAGGCATACTAACGTATGCTCTGGCAACGATCGTATTCTATTTGTAATCCAAAATAAGTGTACGTATCTGTAGCTGTATCTGCATCCGAACTAGAACTATGTGGTTCGCTTTACGATCTCTCGTTGCCCACTCTCTTTGCCACTCGGCCGGCGAACGCTTTTCATTTGAATGTCTTCTTTGTGCTTCGTATCGAGGGTCTGGCCTGGTACTGGTAGTACAGCCTGCGCCCTACAGCCCACACACCCTATAAGTCGAAATTGTTTCCGATCTGGAATTTGGGCGCTTAAGTCTCAGGCGCAAGCACAAAATCAACTCGCTCAGCGACGTAGTTTCGATAATCTCGAAACGCTCCAATAGAAAAATTAAAAAAAAAAAACAGTGTTAGGCGGGAGCGGGGTTATCTCCGACCCAATGACTTATCACTGTAGCTTGGTAGTTGGTCCGAAGACTCGACTCAGTTCCGATCTTAGAACCAGAGGCAACCAACTTTTTCACAAAACTACTTTTTGATTACAACTACATAAGAACTGCAGCCAAACTTCACTTACACTATTATGGGTCTTTTGTTCTGCTACCAAACTGAGTTTTGTTTCAAATCAAATCGATTTAATAACATTCAATAATCGCGTACTTTTACTTTTAACCTTTAAGGGCAACATTTTCCAACTTAAACCAATGCCAACCCAGAGTAGATTGAATAAATTTATGCTAAAGAATTCACGAATTCTTTGTTATGGTAAATTGTCCATAAGCTTAAATCACAAAATCAAGGTTTCTTGAGTTCAGTTTAAAATATAAACAAAGGATTTTTAGGAAATTTTTGAGAATTAATGTTTCTTAAATAGAGATAAAAAAACTTTTAGTCTTTTTTTTTTATTAAAAAAAAATATTTTTTTTTTTTGAATTTGTCAGGACAATTGTTACATTTTATAACAGAAAGCAATGAAATAACTCTAGTCTAACACAAGTCTAACCGATTTAATAGGTAATAGGTTTAGGAACAATGGACGATCGTAGAGTTGAGGTGCCTTTTCGATGCCGTTACACGTTTAAAAGGTATACCCCGGAGGTGGATTCGATTTAGGGCTTCATAGGCATTAGTTGATTTTTAACAGATTGATGGTTCTCATTTATAGCGTAAACGTTTAAAGTCTGTCGTGGATATCCCCTCCAATAATGTACAGGGATTTGTTTTAAAACCTGTGAAGCATTAGATTAAAACCTAGATTTAAAAATTTGGTAACAAACAAAATATTTTTTCCCTAAACTGCTTAAGGATTGTAGCTTTTTGATCGATTCAAAGTGGATAAAAAAGTGGAAACCTATCATCTATTCTTGTGTTCCGATTCCCAGCACGAACGCCAAACTTAAGACGATATTCTTAGTTATAACATTTGCTAGCCAATATGTGGCTGGAGTACCGCGGTAGTTGGTATCCTGTTGCGATTTAAGCAATGCCCAATATGCAGTTCAGCTGCAGAGATCATCAACCCAAAAGCCAAATCCAAAACCAAAACCGAAACAGAAGCCAACGCCAACCGATCGCATCCACTTGGGGTGCCCACCATACTGCAGAACATACTTACTTCTATATTTAGGCTACGACTTTTCCCATTTGGCCCTTCATAGATCTAGATTCTAGATTGATCTCCATCTTTTACCATGCCTACCATCTCATCTCATCGCATCCCGAGCCGAACCGAACCGAATCGAATCGCACCGAACACATTCACAGCGCAGTCGGGGGAAGTATGGGTGTAGTAGGTATAGCATAGTACAGTTCTAGAGTAGGAATCGAATCGGAGTAACTGCTTCCCTCTTCGGATTGTGTGGGGATCGTTGAAATCTTGCTTGCTCCGATCGGATCTGCTGCCTCCGCTGCCTCCTCCTCCCCCTCCTCCTCCTCATCCTCCGCTGCCGCCGTAGTCACCGTCTCTGCCCGATTCTATAAGTAGACACATGTATGTACACATTCGTGTATATTTATATACCCCAGTCGATGTGTTCGTAGCACACATGTGCACCCCAGAAGGCATCGCCATCGCCATCGCCTCTCCGCCGCAATCTACCAGGTTAGAGCAGAGCCGTCCCGTTTCGTTCCGTTCCGTAATGTTCCGAGGAGCCCGAGGAGCGATCGTCCGCCTAACGATCGTAGCGGTCTGTATGTGTAGGTATGAGCACGTCTGTGTGAGAGCTCGGGCGGCTGTGCTTGTGTGTGCGACTGCCGTTAGTATCGGCAACGGGATCGCAAACAAAAAGTTCAGTTTCAGTTTCGTTGTTGTTTGGTTTGGTTAGTTTTAGTTGGTTAGTTGGAATCTCAGGACGGCGGACTACGGAGAAACGGTAAACGGTAATCGCGTTGTCCGGCGAAAGCGAATCGAGCGCCTTTCTCTCTTTTGTTTCTCTCAGTGCAAATGCAGGTCAGCGAAAGCTTCTCGTGCGTGAGTGTTGAAAGGGGAGAGAGTGAAAGAGAGTCGTGAGTGGCCTGTGTGTGAGTGAGAGCGAGAGCGCGAAACAAGGAGGATCTGCAGAAAAACAAAAAAAGAAGAAGAAACAGGGACGTGAAATGCAAATGCGAATGCACCCGAAAAAAAGAGCTTAGCTCGGTGAAAAGTAGTGACCGCTTACTGTAAATGTTCGCACGGATATTCGTGAGTGTGTTCGCAGGGCACATGTGCATCTGATTTCGTGATTTGTGATTTTTTGTTTTTTTTTCTTTTTATTTTACGTGTTTTTGTCGACGTTGCCGTAGCCGATGAGCCGCCGTCTGAGGCTAAAAGGTTAACTTCTAAATATTAATAGTCGTTGTCGGTTTGTTGTCAACAACAAAATGCGAGTAACGCCAAAAACAACAAAGTTGTTCTTTGTACGAAAACGCGTTCATTCGTTTATTTCGATTTTATTTTGTTGTTTCGTGCGCCCTTCTTGTTTCGGTGTTGGTTGTTGTGATCCGCTTTTCTTAATTTTTTTTGTTTTTTTTTTTAACAGACAACCCACTATTAACCGTTAAGTGTTGCAAGGATTACATTGCGTTCACACTAGTTACATACATTTGAAATGCAAACGCCGCAAGAACGCAGCATCTTTAAAAAGAGTAACAACAACGAACAGAGGAGCCGCAAGAGCCGGAGAATCCGCCATTGAAGCACTCGGAAGAATCTGAATCTGAATCTGAATCGACCGCGCAGAAGAGAGAAGAAGAGCAGAAAGACAAGATCCCGATCCCAGCGTTGCGCCTCCTCAGCGGAATCGGGGCATCAAGAAGCTGCTGACACAACAAAATTCTCAAATGGTAAGCAGCTGGGAGATCAGCTTCCAGGCAGATAACACTATGGAATCAAAAAAAAAAAGAAACAAAAAGAGATCACCAAGACTCGGAAGTGCTGCAGATCCGATCGGAATGCCACAGCCTTTGCATGGATCATCTGCAGCAGTGACAATCTGTGGAGATCTGTGAAACAGTTTCCGCGGCGCTTAGTCATCATCGATCTCTTCTCTGCTGGGGGAATATGTATTTTGTAGAACGTAGCACGATCATGAATGAGTTTTTACCAACAGCATGATACACAATCGGTTCTGGCATAAATCACAATAGCACATCCATTCCCTGAAATAGTCGAAAAGCCTCCTTAATTCCACGAATATCGACAGATAATTAGAAAAACTGTAAAATAAACATTATACGCACATTACTATTTGATAATTATTCATTTGCGGAATTCAAAACTTATTTGGTTTTTAGTGCTGCTAAATAAATATGATTTATATGAGTTGTTGCAATACTGTTTGTTCTAATTAGTTGTCCATAGCTGTAAATTAATACATTCTGCAGAATAAGTATGTATGCATATTGATCATTTACCAAAATACATTAGTTAGCAAATCTCTGTGATTTTTAATAAAACTGTCATTTGTAAATATATGAATATCATATACATTTCAACAGGAAATTGTATTTTACAATTCTTGGAGAACTGAAATAGGACTAATATATCATACAGTTGATTTATCTTATTTTAAGAGCTTTTTCTTTTGTGGAACGTCCCTTTGCCTAATATATTTAACATAGTATTGTATAGTATCTCACATATTTGTTTATAAACTGAAATAATCATGCTATAAGGTCTAGATATCCCAGTCGCACATTCTGAAAATCCTATTAGTTCCATAGTAACATCATGTTTTTGACTATAAATATCTATAAAATCAAAAATCATAATTTTTTTGAGATTGCTACATACTCATCCACTTACGTTTCACTGATCCCCGCAGGAGACGAAGAATCCCCCGCCGGTGACGAGCAGCTACCACCACCAGCGGGCGCCGCGCACACCGGAGTCGTACTTCAATGTCCCGGAATCGGTGGCGCTGCTGAACATCGTCAAGTCGGAGCGCATCCAGAGCGCGTTCCAGTCGAACCGGAAGAACCATGCCAGCGTGTGGGAGATGGTCGCCGAGGTGCTCAACCGCTTCAGTGCCCGGAAGCGGACGGCGAAGCAGTGCTGCAACCGGTACGAGAACCTCAAGAAGATCTACACGCAGCTGAAGAAGAACCCGGAGCGCCATGTGCGCCGCAACTGGCCGTACATGTTCCTCTTCAAGGAGATCGAGGAGCAGCGCGGCGAGTGCTGGGGCTCGAACGGCAAGCGGCTGGCGCTGATCTCCAAGAACCACAACGAGCTCTCCTACTACCAGCGGCGGCGGCAGGCGGCCGAGCTGGGGGTGCTGCTCAACAAGGACAACCTCACGCCGCACCAGCACAGCCTGCTGCAGAGCCTCAGCCAGAGCCAGAGCCACTCGCACGCCCACTCCACGGACTCCTCGCAGAGCGGGAGCAAGCTGGAGCGCTTCCTGCCCAACCACTTTGTGGAGGCGCAGCTGAGCGAGGTGGCCTGCCCGGTCGGCGGCTCGGCGGCGGTGGGATCTGGCGTCACCGGCCTGTCCGGCGGCGGCGGCGTCTTCGACGAGAATCCCCTCCAGATGCATGTGGCGGCCGCCACAGCAGCCGCCGCCGCTGCCGCAGTGGCCGCGCACAAGCGGCACGAGCTCCAGATGGCCAGCGTCGGCGGCGGCGTTGTCCAGATGGCCACCGAGGACGACGACGAGGATGAGCCCCAGCGTCCAGCATTTAAAAACCACCTCCACGGCCTGGCACATGGCCACGCCCTTGGGCTGGGCCACAATCCCATGGATGATCCCGGCGAGGCGCCCGACTTTGAAAAGGACTGCAATGGAGCCCTCAACATGCACCACCAGAACAACAACCACCATGACAACAACATATCCATGAAGTGAGTATCCAGTGCAAACGTTTTTAAAGGAGCAATACTGATTATTATTAAATCCATGACACTTTCAACTCGATTTTGAAAAAATAAAATTTTCGCCATTTTCCATTTTTTTTTATAAGGGGTAAAATCATGATTTTTTGCGAAAAATGGCCAAAAAATAAAATGTCCAGGTTTAAATGCCAATCGACAGGGAATTTCATAACGAGCTCAGATTGGTATGTCAATCCATATTTGGATCAATATTTCCATTGTTTCCGTAAAAAAACAAATAACTTTTTGTGGAAAATTGGAATTTAATTTTTTGGAAAAATATGAATTTTTTCTTTTTGTTTTTTTGCTGTAACTTGGCCAAAAATGGTCCTACACCAAAAATACATACTGTTTTGAACAGCTTATAACTTAATTATTAAATTCATGACACTTTTCGAGTGATTTTAAAAAAATAAAATTTTCGCCAATTTTCATTTTTTTTATAAGGGGTTACATCATGATTTTTTGCGAAAAATGTCAAAAAAAAATATGTTCAGGTTTAAGTGTTAATCGATAGGGAATTTAATACCGAGCTCAGAAAGGTACGACAATCCATATTTGGATCAATATTTCCAATGTTTCGGCCAAAAAAACAGTTTTCTTTTGTGAAAAATTGGAATTTGATTTTTTGGCAAAAATATGAATTTTTTCTTTTTGATTTTTTGCTGTAAAATGGCCAAAAATGGCCTTACACTAAAAATACATACTGCTTTGAACAGATAACAACATAATAATAAAATCCATGACACTTTCCGTGTGATTTAAAAATAATAAAATTTTCGTCAATTTGAATTTTTTTTTTAAATGGCCAAAAAATAAAATGTCCAGGTTCTAATGCCAATCGATAGGGAATTTCATAACGAGCTCAGAATGGTATGACAATCCATATTTGGATCAATATTTCCATTGTTTCGGCCAAAAAACCAATTTTTTTTGTTGAAAATTGGAATTTGATTTTTTGGCATAAATATGAATTTTTTCTTTTGGTTGCCCACACAAATGAATTCCAAAAAATAAAAAATGTATTTCAAGATTTAAAGGCTGCGAAAAGGTCATTGAGTTTCGTTAAAAATTACTCATACGACACGTGGGACAGTTTGAATTCAATCGAACAAAACTCGATCTCCCATTTCGTTGGAATATCGCATCGCATCTCAGATTTTCGGCACTAATCTCACTCCAACCTCCACTCTGCTTCTTCCCCCAGGTCGGAGCCACTCTCGGAGGGCGAGTTCAATCCGGATGACATCCAGCTGATGCAGACGAACTACAATGGGTGAGTGATGTCCCTCCGCTTCCGCTTCCCTAGCATCTGGCTAAACTAAATCCGAACTAAATCACAGGGCACAAAACTACTATTCACCGGGCTTGGATCCGAACATACTGCACCCAGACGTGATTGTCGACACGGACAACCTGTCCGACTGCTCCTCGTCCACCACGCTGAAGAAGAAGCGCAAGATGTCCACCTCCACCGATGGCGACAGCACCAACTACGAGCTGATTGAGTATCTGAAGCGGCGGGAGAAGCGCGACGAGGAGTTCCTCAAGCGGATGGATGCGCGCGAGGACCGGCTGATGAACCTGCTGGAGCGCACGGTGGTGGCCATTGAAACGCTGGCCGTGAGGCGGGCACTGCCCTTTCCAGTGGCGGCGGCGGCGGCGGCGTCGGTCAAGGAGAAGACGCCGACGGCAGCTGATCCCTTTTCACCGCCCCCAGAAGCGCCGCCAGCGAAGCAGGTCAATAACTCCGCGGAGCAGGCCAGCTCGGAACCAGCCAGTAGCATCGGGGATCAGAGCATTGAGGTGCCCGATGACGGTGACGATCCCCAGGTCGAGGAAAAGGCGGAAAAGGCCGTCGTCCCAAGAGCTGGGGAGGATCGGACTGACGCCAGGCTGACGTAGAATACAACACAATACCACTACTTTAATGTGAACTGAAGAAGTCGCTCGCTAGATCTACTTAAGACTACCTACCTATAATCCCTCCGGAAGAGGACACAGTGCCAAAGAAGAGCCACGTCTCGAATTTTTACTGAGATTGCCATTTTTACTTAGAGAGCCAACGGAACGGAACGGAAAACTTAACTTAAAGCACCGCAATACTTTTAACTCTTTTAATTAGCTCTTAGTTAGGCGGAATCCCACCTGCGGATGCCGAATGAATCTCAACACAGCAGGATTCGCACCGCTACGATAATCTAGTTGGAGCTGCAACGGGGCTCAAATGCATTTGTGCAGCAACTTAGGCACAATCATTTCATTTTTTTTCTAATCTAGATGAATACATGTACGATTAAAAGAAAAAAAAACAAACGTGGTTTATTTTACAGAGGATTGAGCTTAGAACTACATGTAGGCGTACTCTGAGGAAATCCAGAGGACCCCTTCTTCTAACTACCTTCGAATTTAGCCTAAGGATCGGGGGGATCAGGGGATTAGGGTTTTGCCTTCTTATTCCGGTACTGCTTGATGTCCTTGCTGGGCAGGTTCTTCTTGGTCCTGGCGATCTTGTTGCTGATCAGCAGCTTCAGACGGTTCCGCACTTGGTCGTAGTCGGCCTGGTCAACCTCCGGCTTAGCGGACTTGAAGAACTTGGCGCCCTCTGCAAGACGAAAAAATATGGTTTAGAAAAAAAGAGTAAATGAAATCCATGATTTCTACTCTCACCTTTAAGCCGCGGATCGTTTTTCGGTATAAAGAAGGACTCCAGTTTGATCTTGCTCTTCTTTTGACTGGACTTCTTCGCCGGCTGGGCCTGGTTCTCCTTGCTGACCTCCAGCTCCTGCTCCTCCTGCTCCTCTTGGGGCGCTTTGGCTTCGTCCTCGCTGTCCGACGAGTCGTAGGAGAAGGGATTGAGCGTGGCCAGGCCGAGCTTGCTGGCGGATGCCTTGCCCACCAGGATCTTCTCCTGGCCCAGCTTCTCCAGCTGGTCCTGGCGCTTGGCCACCTCCTCGTCGGGGGCGCTGCCAAACATGTCCAGCAGGCTGAAGCCCTCGCCGCGGGTGTTGAGCGAGTCCTTCAGAGTGTCGGTGACCATGTAGAAGGCCGTTTTCGAGACGGGCGCCTGGACAGCGGCACTGTTGCTGCCCTCCGTACCCTTGACTTTGGTCTTGGTTTTGCTCTTGGTCTGTTCCTCCTCCTCCTTGGGCTGCTTTTGCCGCATTAGCTTCTGAGAATCCTCCTTGGCCGGATCGAAGCGCAGCATCTTTTTGCTCTTGGCCGGCTTGCCGTCATTGTCGCTTATCTTGTGGCCCACAACCTGCTCCAGAATATTCATCTGCCACTTGCGCTCACTTTCCTCCGGCTCAGGCTGATCTCCTGTGGCCTGCCCTTCCTCCCCCTCATCCTCCTCCTCGTCCACGAAATTGGATGTGATGCGAAAGCGGGGATCGATGCTCTGTTTGCTCTGCATCTCCACGAGACGCTCGCCCTTCTTGCCCTTGTGCTGCGGCAGGACGATCTGCTCCTCCTCCTCCTCATCCTCGTCGCCTTCGAACAGATCACGCTTCTTTGTTTTGGACTTCTGGACGGGCTTTGCCTCCTCCTCCTCCTCGGGGTCACTGAACTTGATCCTCTTGGCCTGGCCGCCGTCCACGGATATGGTGGACAGCGCCGCCTGGATGGCGGACTTCTTTTGCTGATGCCCCTGCCGCATCTTGTTGAGCGACTCCTTGCGCTTCTGCTCCGCCTGGCTGACCCTGGCGTCCGCCTGCTGTTTGGCCGGCTTGCGGTGCTGTTCGATGACGTGCAGCGGCTTAACGTCGTGCTCCTGCTGGATGACGATCTGTGGGAAAGAGAAAGGCGGCTTAGCCTGCGTCCGATTCCTGGTCAAGTGGATTGCCTACCCTGCCGTTGTGCATGGAGTGGGCGGCGCGCTTCTTGGTGATCAGCAGCTCCGGGGCGATCTCGTCGTCGCCGATCTCCTCGTCCTCGCCGAAAACCCTGCGCTTGTTCTGGCCGCTCTGGGCCAGCAGCTGGGAGCTCGGCTGGGTGACCTCGGACTCGTCCGGCTCGCCCTGCTCCCGGCGCTGCTGCTCCTCGCGCTCGCGCTTCAGTCGATCGAGGAAGGACTCCTTGGCCAGCGACACCCGCAGCTTGTCGCCGTGCAGCTTCTGCCAGTTGAGCTCGTTGACGCCTGCAAGAACCAGGTTACTCAGGCTACTCCTTTCTCCCCCTAATCCTGGCCAACTCACAGTACTGGGCATCGTCCGTCTGCAGGGTGACGAAGGCAATCACCTTGGTGGCCCCGTCCTGCTCCTTGCGCTTCAGATCCACATGCTCCACATGGCCGTAGTCCTGGAACAGGCTGCGCAGGTCCGCCTCCGAGGTCCTGGTCGGGAGATCCGCCAGGAAGAACCGAGTGCCGGCCATTTGTATACTTTGGTATCGTATCGTATCTAAAGAAAACAAAACAATAGCACGTGTAGAAAATCGAATCCAAAAGTCTCGGCCAAAACGGCTGTATCGATAACCCCGCGCTCTATCGATAGCACAGCAATCGAAGTAGTCAAGAGATTGAGGGTATTCCTGAATGGTATTTCGATAGTGCCATCGATAGTTTGACAACGCTCTACGTCACAACTCATTTTGTTTTGTTTTGTGCGAAAAGATTTGCAGCCAGCGACGGCAGCATGGCGAGCGGGTTAAGCGGGATGAGCGGAACAACCGGAACAAGCGGAGCGGCTGCGGCCCAGGGGGAGACGGCGCCCCCGTCGGCGGAAAAGTGGGGCTTTCCTTTGACCGAGCTCTACCGCCTGGCATTTACGTTCTACAAGAGTGAGTGCAGCGACCTCGGCCCAGGCTGAACTTCTACCAACTAACACGTAATCCCATCCCACAACCGTTGCAGGGAACTCCGGCAAGGCCATACACCTGTCCTACGAGGACAACCTGAAGCTGATCGCCTTCAAGCAGCAGGCCGCCCTGGGCGCCTTCAACACGAGTCGCGCCCCGGCGCTCGGCGTCCTGGACGTGATTGGACGCGACCGCCAGCAGCACTGGCAGCTGCTGGGCGAGATCACGCGGGAGCAGGCGATGGAGGGGTTCGTCGACCTGCTGGACACCATGTGCAGCGCCTTTCGGCCGTACATCGAGGCCGTGCGGCAGGATCGCGACGAGACGCTGCGCAAGGAGCTGCGCCACATGGAGCTGGAGAAGGAGGCGCGCCAGCGGCAGGAGAGCGCCCAGCAGGAGCTGCTCGAGGAGGGCTACAAGGAGGAGCTGCAGCGCCGCCAGCTGCAGGACGCCCTCAACAAGCAGACTTACCAGCAATTCAAGGTAGCTAGTCCATCGATTTTTTGCCCACGTCGAGACGCCGGGCCTTCTGCACCTGTTGTTGTGCTCAATTATGCATGCTAATTGCTGGCTTCCCGAATGTCTGCCATTGAAAGGGGGTCATGACCCAGTTCTCAGGCAATTGCCTGTCTGTCTGCCTGTCTAACCTCCACTTACACCTGCCCACACTCCTTCCACAGCTGTATGCCGAGAAGCAGTTCCCCGGCAATCCCGAGCAGCAGGCCGTGCTCATCCACCAGCTGCAGCGGGAGCACTACCACCAGTACATGCAGCAGCTCCATCTGCAGAACCAGAATCAGCTCCAGAATCAGAATCAGAACGCAGAGGATAAGGCCCAGCCGGACAGGGAACTGGAGGACAATGCCCCGGGAAACAACAACAACAGCAGCACAGACTTGTCCAATGCCATGGAGACTCTAAAGCTGGATGAGATCGAAACTCACCAGCAGCAGCAACAGCAGAAGGAGGCTGTGGAGGAGCAGGCTGAGGGCATCTTGCAGCGTGAGCATCAGCTCGGCGAGGAGGAGTACGACGATTACGTTATGATCTGCCCGGCAAAGATCTGGACTCGTCCCGACATCGAGCAGTTCAAAACGGAGGTGTCTGCCGGCGATGGCGACGGCGTCATTACCATCGGACACGGCGACACGGTGACGGTGGGTTCCCCTTGGGTTTACCTTTAAGAAAACTATAAACCTGATCCTAACTTGAACCATTCACAGGTCCGTGTGCCCACCAACATGAACGGCAAGTGCATTTTCTGGGAGTTCGCCACGGACAGCTACGACATCGGCTTCGGCATCTACTTCGAGTGGGCCAAGCCCGTGACCAACGAGGTGACCGTGCATGTGAGCGACTCCGACGAGGATGAGGACTGCGTGGACGAGGACTATCTGTCCACCACCGAGGACCTGGAGTCCGGCTCGCTGTCGCAGGAGCGCGGCGCCGTTAGCAACCCCACGGCCCCGCCCAAGGCACCCATTTCCATAATCGTGCCCATCTACCGGCGCGAGTGCTACAACGAGGTCTACGTCGGCTCCCACTCCTATCCCGGCGAGGGCGTCTACCTGCTGAAGTTCGACAACAGCTACAGCATCTGGCGCTCCAAGACACTCTACTACCGCGTCTACTACGAGCGCTAAACGAGGCCAAATGTATTTAATATCCACTAACTTAGAAGAATCCTATCTCTGTACGACCGGCTAGTGTGCAAGTCCGGAATTATCTGTATGTGCGTGTGCGTGTGGGTTTTGGTTTTGGTGTTACGAGTACGTCAATGCATATATCCCCCGGAAACAACAACCAGCGGAGGGGACCACCAGCCATCTCCCTGCGAATGGAGAACGGCGGGTGGGCACCTTCTGATGAAACCAATTTTATTTATTATTTAGTTGTAACCGACAAAGACAAGTCCAAAATTCAATTTGAAAGTAATAAACCTATAACAAGGCAACTGTAAATACACACTTTTCACATTACTTAGCGAAGGTTCGAAACATGTATGTATTTATCCCCGATCTTTAATCAACCATTAAAGGCATGCAGCATTTATAAAGTTGTTCAGATGAAAAGATAGCATTACCAGTGAAAGTATTTCTAAAATGTATGGAAACATTTATTGGTAACAGGATTTTTTATATACATTTTGGGCTTTAGTTTGATCAGAATTTTCCACTTTTTAAATAATTATTCACCAATATACTTTTACAATGAAGATGAAAAAATTAATTATTATTATTTATTTGTTTTTTTTTAATATACAAATTTATTTACCTATTATATTCACTTATCGAAAAACCAAGTGAAACCTTATAAAATCCGTCGTGATCATAAATTTGAGTTTTAATTGATTTCGCTTATAATCATTATTTTTCAGTTTGTTTTTTAAAATTAATCAGAGAATAAACATTATTTGTAAGCGAACAAAGTATAATTCATAGACTTTTCCAAAAAATATATTATTTTATTTAATTATATGAAGCTAACTTAAAGTTAAAAACTATAAGCTACATAAGTAAATTAAGAGCTCTAGCAGCTAAGGCCTTTAGTTTTCCAAAATAAATATAAAAAAGAAAGAATATTGAAAATTAGATTAAAATAAAATTGTAGATTGAAACAGCTAGTGTAGGCGAACGGTCATACCAATTACTGGCCTTGCATCGATAGTATCGATTGTTGCATCGATAACAGATTATGCATACACTCAGGTGTTTAGCCGGCAATTGGATTCCTAGGGGAAATGCAGTCGGAGGAGCGACCAGGCGGCGGCTCAGCTATGTCCTGGGCATCGAGACCTCCTGCGACGACACGGGCATCGCCATCGTGGACACCGCCGGCCGGGTGAGGGCGAATGTGCTGGAGTCGCAGCAGGAGTTCCACACCAGGTGAGCTTGGGATGCCCCATTCCAGGAACGGATCGGAGAATAACCGGATTCGCTTGCAGATACGGAGGCATCATTCCGCCCAGGGCACAGGACCTCCACCGCGCCCGCATCGAGTCCGCTTACCAGCGCTGCCTGGCGGAGGCGCAGCTCCAGCCGGAGGAGCTGGCGGCCATTGCAGTGACCACGCGTCCCGGCCTGCCGCTGAGCCTGGTGGTTGGCCTGCGCTTCGCCCGCCACCTGGCCCGTCGCCTGCAGAAGCCCCTGCTGCCCGTCCACCACATGGAGGCGCATGCGCTGCAGGCCCGCATGGAGCACATGGAGCAGGCGGACTCGCAGATCCACTTCCCGTTCCTCTGCCTGCTGGCCAGCGGCGGCCACTGCCAGCTGGCCGTGGTCCATGGTCCCGGACGCCTCACTCTTCTCGGCCAGACGCTGGACGATGCGCCCGGCGAGGCGTTCGACAAGATCGGACGCCGGCTGCGCCTGCACATCCTGCCCGAGTACCGCCTGTGGAACGGCGGGCGAGCCATCGAGCATGCCGCCCAGCTGGCCAGCGATCCGCTGGCCTACGACTTCCCGCTGCCGCTCGCCCAGCAGCGCAACTGCAACTTCAGCTTTGCCGGCATCAAGAACAACTCCTTCCGCGCCATCCGCACGCGGGAGCGGGCCGAGCGGACGCCTCCGGACGGGGTGATCAGCAATTACGGCGACTTCTGCGCCGGCCTGCTGCGCGCCGTCAGCCGGCACCTGATGCACCGCACCCAGCGGGCCATCGAGTACTGCCTCCTGCCGCAGGTGCAGCTCTTCGGCGACGCCCCGCCCACACTGGTCATGTCCGGCGGGGTGGCCAACAACGATGCCATCTACGCGAATATCGCACACCTGGCCGCCCAGTACGGATGCCGGAGCTACCGGCCGTCCAAGCGCTACTGCTCCGACAACGGCGTGATGATCGCCTGGCACGGAGTGGAGCAGCTGCTGCAGGACCCGGAGGGCAGCCTGCGCTTCGACTACGACCACATCGACATTCAGGGCAGCGCGGGATTCGCCGAGTCCCACGAGGAGGCTGTGAGCGCGGCGGCCATCAAGTGCAAGTGGATACAGCCACTGGGCTGATAATAACAAATGTTTATGAAAGATACGCTTAAAAATAAGAATAAGAACAATTCCTGTTCTTATTTTTAAGCATTTCCTTCATAAACATTTTGTTATTAAATCCTTTTAACGATAAGCTAGTTTGTTTCGCCCTGTTAATAGTTATTTTATATAATTAATTTTCCATAATAAATGCATAGAAAGCATCTATTGTAAAGTAATTAAATTATATTGTGCTTTAAACAAGTGTTCTAAATGCATTTCCATTAAATTTCCTTGTTTATCCAGCCAATAATATCGCATTTCTAATGCTTTTATTTCAAGAATCCCCATTTATTGTTCCAAATATTAATAAACAGCTATGAAACTCCCAATAGATGGTACTTAATAACACAATCTTTCCAGATTGTATGTAAAAAATGCATTAGGACATCAAAATCTCCGGTTGAAAAGCTGATTTTTAAATTTGCTAACCTCGCTCAACACAGAAAATAATCGTTTCGTTTTGGATTTCGTTTTATTATAAGATATTATCTGAAATCAATAATGTTAAATCACTAAGGTCTAGAAAAAAAATGTAAAAATTGATAATGTATACATATAAAAATAGTAAAAAATGCATTAGTTCGTATTTTCTCTTCTTTGTTGTTTATGCTGAACTACAATACAAATTTTGCTTGCTGTTGCCGTTTGTTTGTTTTATTGTTATACTTTATGGATTATACATATTTAAATATATATATTTATATATTTTTATAGATTGTAGATTTCAGATGTGTGTTTGTGGATGCAACGCCTAGTTTTGTTTTCTTTTTCCGTTTAGCTTTTGTTTATATTTCTTTCGTTTTAATTTATGTTTTAATCATATTTCAATACTCTTATTTTTATTACATAATAAGCTTCACTTTCATATTTGCATGTTAGCGAATTCCTTCCTACCTCCGTTGCTTGAACATTGCGCCATCATCAGTTATCATAAATATTTTATATAATCTTTCGCGCTGCTCTTGGGACTATATGTGTATCCGACTTGGATTTGGATCGCAAGTGTTTATATCGACTGATGCAAAACAAAAAATTGCATGGTTCTCTCCGTTTTCTGTTTGTTCTGGTTTGTTTTGTTTATCGTAAATTTATATTTTCTTGTTTCCTCCTTAACTCTTGTATATATTTATAAAGAAATATATATAAATAATTTGTTTTCGCTATATTGATATTGTGTTTTTTCTCCTCTCTTTGCTTAAAATAAGAAAATTGCGCCAAGAACCAGAGTGCGAGCAGGAAATGAGACTTTTGCCTGCTTTTGATTTGATTTCACCTGCTGGGCGGGGTGGCGTTGGCTGGGATTGGATCCTGGCTGGGATCGGGGTTGAAGTTTCGAGGGGCGGAAGACGGTCCCCGAGTTAGAATTGAAATCCGGGCTAATTATGGCTCCAAATGGGATACGAAAGAGTAAAATAATAGGGAGAGAGAGAGACAGGAGTACTGGGACTTCAGAATAACATAGAACATAGATCGTAAAACAGCATACATCATGCATATATATATGGGTATATATTGAACGCTTCTCGACACGACGGAAGGAGGAGGCTGGGAAGGAGTCATTGCGATAGTAGAAAGCCAGAATGAAAGGGATACATCATCATGTGGGTGGGGGTGGGGGGAGGGGGTTGGGAGAATTATAAGAATTTGCACTTCCTCTTCTTCGTGGGCTCTGGCGGCTCCAGGGCGGCCAAGATGGCCTCGTCGAACACATTTTTCAGGCCCTTCTGTGTGAGGGCCGAGCACTCCACATACTTGACCGCCTTCAGCTCCTTGGCCAGCTTCTCGCCCTGCTCCATGGTGATGGGCTTCTGCTTGTTCTTGGCCAGCTTCTCCAGCGTGCTGGTCTCGTCGCGCAAATCGATCTGTGTGCCCACCAGCAGGAAGGGTGTCTTTTGGCAATGGTGTGTGATCTCGGGCACCCACTGATTGCAGGAAAAGGAGGATTAGTATGGGCCACCAGTACATAGGATCTGATCTAGCTCACCTTCTCCTTGACGTTCTCAAACGAACTGGGACTGACCACCGAGAAGCAGACGAGGAAGACATCCGTCTGCGGATAGGAGAGCGGACGCAGGCGATCGTAATCCTCCTGGCCGGCCGTATCGAAGAGGCCCAGTGTGTAGGGCTCGCCGCCGATCATCACGGTGACCGCGTAGTTGTCAAACACCGTGGGCACATATTCCGAGGGGAACTTGTTGGTTGTGTACGAGATGAGCAGGCAGGTCTTGCCCACGGCTCCGTCGCCGACGACCACGCACTTGATGGTTTGCATGATGTGCTGCTGCTGCTGCCGAAGAGGGGTGATGACGATGACTCCTGTGGATGTGGATTGGGTTTAAATGGGGTTACTTTCTGTGTAAATACATGGTTAGCAGTGGCAAGAAGAAGAGCAGGGTGCGGCGCCTCCTTGCTCCTGCCAGAGTGACCGTTCGCCCCTGGCCACGGCCACCTTATCTATTATCTATTATCTACATTCTATGCCAAGCAGCACACATATCTGGGCGACGATGACTCAAGCCGAAGAACAACGGCGCACACAGATAAGCCGGACGGGCATCAGAAAATTCTGATTGGACACACAGACACACATGCGGCGAGTAGGGCGGTCTGCACTAGTGTGCGCTTACTGGCTCGAAATGCAGTTTTTACTGCACTATTACTATTATTTGTGGGAATTAATTCAATCACGCGATTCGCCGAAACAGTCAGCTGCTACTGCTGACTTGTTTTTCGCCGCAATTAGCGCTTAGAGCCAGATAACATTTGCCATTTGCAGAGGCTAAAAACTAATGAAATTTGGAACCAATTATTTATCACACTCGCACACTAGCGCACAGCCCCGCACACACACACACACGCAGGCCCGTCATCGACGTTTTCATTCACTTTTCACTGGGTAATTTTCAACTAAACGCTCGCTGTTCGCCACCGATCCTTGGCCCCGCGCGACCAGGCACATTTTCTACTTACAATTTATTGAAATTCTCAACCGCTGGCGAGTCCGTTCCGAGTTTTCCGCTTTTCTGTTTCTGGGCTGGGCTCGATTCGATTCGTATTCGTATTCGTATTCGTACGTACGGAAAACTCCAGCGAGCTGTTTTGCGTGCGAGTGACTAGCGCGGCGTTGCCACCCAGTCGCGGGGCTACCAACCGGCAAGCAGAGCCTGGTATTTGAGGTATTTAACTGGGGGAGTGAATTTTGTACAGGCCAGGCTATATAACTGTCTGATTTGTTAGATCTGAGCTTGAGTTTATTCAAATGGCTTTGCCGGCTTATGTATATAAAAAGTGTTTGTGATGAAACAAAACGGCAGGCCTGCAAATGGTCACGGTGTCAATGGTATATATGGTATATGGTATATTTTACACTATTTGGTATTTTTTATAAACATATTTTACTAAATTTTAAACTACTAGCTATTATTTAAAATATCTCATAAAATTCGAAGAATTTCTTAGCAAAATTGTACTATTTTTATTATAAGGCTAAAATACTCGAAATATCGATACTATCGATAGCAGTTCCGCAAGGGTGGCGAGAGGCGGGGGCGAGAACGGAGAACAAAACAATAGGCCAATACAATAGAACAGAACTAATTCGCTGGCCCCGGAATCGGAATGGCTGGATTTTTGAAGACACGGTTAGTCGGTACTTGCAATCCCTTGCGTTTCACTCTCACTTACAAACAATCCAATCCAATCCTGCACAGGAAGCGCAGCCGGGAGGACGACCTGCCGTGCGAATCGACGCCCCTGTCGAAGCGCATCAACAACCTGCACCTGAACTACGACGACGGGAATAGCAGCAGCAGCAGCAGCTGCAGCATTCCGCCGCTGCCAGGAGGAGGCGGAGGCGGAGGAGGAGGAGGTGGCCCTGGTGGCCCCGAAGCAGCCGGCAACGGAGTGGCAGCCGGAGGATACGAGTACAATCCGGAGCTGGGAGCCGAGCAGAATCCGTTCTATTACGAGAAGAACAAGATGCTGTACGACCTGCACGTCGAGCGGATCAAGCGGAGCAGCCAGTAGCTCCGGTATCCGGTATCCAGAATCCAAGTCCTACGACGAGTCCTGGCACCGCCATTCAAGTGCCAACCGAGTTCTCTACCACAACACTCTGTAGTCCTAGTTTAGCCTAGTTCGCGTCCAATCATCCTACGGTGTCCGCGGAGCTGGAGGCGGGACGAAACGTAACGAAACCAGATCCTCGGCACTTGCGTTTGTGTGATAAGCATTGTTTACTTGCAAGGCATTAGCATCGCCTCGGATGCGGCCACATAATACTAACAGAAATCGAGCCAAGACTCCCCCAAAGCACGCACATCTATGCATGTCCCCGAAGTTTTTCCTACCCATACCCCCCTGAAAAAATCTGTAATTATATACGTGTATTTATTCTAAGAATATTCTAAGAACTACCCGATTTTCATTTTCAATCATTTGGTGCCCGATGGCAGGGAAATATGATGGCTAGATTGGGTTTGGCATCGGATCGGGGTCTTTGTTGACTCTCTGCAGCTGAAGAATTAAGCTACAGCGACCTGGAAAATAAGCAAGCTGGGCTCTTTTTCTAAAGACTGTTCATTAACCTACATACATTTTGCTTAATTTTCAGTTTCTCAATTGGCCCGTATAATAATGAATAATAAATTATTACAAAAATAATGTTAACTGTTCTTTAAAATTGTATTTAGGAAATCATTTAAGAAACAAGAACAAAAGTTATACATTTGAATCGATTTTTCCTATGGCAGCTATAAGATACATAGGTATACTTTTTATCCAGATAAAATAATTCTAACTAATTCTTCTGCTTCGTGATGGCCTGCAGAATTGTTTCGGTGGATCTTCAGATGGGATTATTAGTAGTTCCAGATCCATTAAGTAGTTTTTCATATGATATTTCAGCTTTTAGCCAAGAACCATATTCTAAATGTTCATCGCCTGCTCCATTCCACCTGGTTTGCCGAGATATTCCAGCACAAGGCAAGCAAATCGCTGGTGCGACTAACTTTAATTAAAATCTTCATGAACCAAATAAAATGTTTCTTTGGGTGTAAATTTTTTTTCAAAAAATCGCGCGTCGTTTTCAGCGATGGCAATAAAAACTACCATCCATTCCAAAGATAAATACCATTAAATACCACTGAAGTTGCAAGAAATACCATTTAAATACCACAAATATGTCTTGCTATCGGTATGTTTCCAGAGGTACATTTTAATACCAAGGGTATTCCTTCTGTATTTCACCATCTGGCAACACTGTAAAATAAAGGCGCAAATTGTCCTAAAAATTCCAAACCAAACTTAAGATGCCACCGAAAAGGGCCAAAAAAGCGGCGGTAAGTTACGAATATTAGATTTTTCAATCGTTTAAAGCTTACCAAAAAGAAACGTTGTCCAGGAGCCAGCCGTTCGGGAGGATGAAGCTGAAGAACTGGATCCCAACGAACCGGTGCTCTATGTGGAGCACTGTCGCTCGTGACGCGTCTTTCGTCGTCGGGCGGAGGAGCTGCACGCCGCTCTCCGGGAACGCGGTCTCCGTCGCCTTCAGCTCCGGCTGAATGCATCCGGAGCACCGCGGCGAGGCGCCTTCGAGTTGGTTTTGCACCCGGGATTGGGATTGGGATTGGGGAAGCAGGAGAAGGAGGAGGAGCAGGTGCCACTTTGGTCGGGTCTAAAGCGAGGGCCACCACGTGCTCTCAAGTTTCCCCCTGTGGAGGAGGTATACGAACGCATCCAGGCGATTCTGGGCGTCGAGCAGCAGAAGCCATCTGAATCCCAAAATAAAACTGAATCCGATTTGAGCAAGGAAGAGGTAAATATCATTTGGAATTAAAGAAAATTTACTAATTCTGGTTTCTCAAAGGCCCAAAAAGACCAGAAATCCAAGGAACAACCGGAGCAAGCGCCGCCTGAAAGTCAATCGAAGGAAACAAAAGCAACCAAAGCAAAGAGACAGCCAAAAGCCCCGAAATCCCGGGAAGAAATCGATGAAGAGAAACCCCAAAGCAGTCAGAAACGCAAGCGAGCCACCAAATCCTCCGCAGACGAAGCTTCAAGCGCTGCCAAGCGCCGGAAATAGTTGTTACCCAGAAATAATCCCCTCCAGCAATAGAGCCCCATGATTGATGATGGGCAAATCCTCCCGAGGAACCCATCGTTAAGAACCCTTTGCCTTTGCTGGATGGTTTTTTGTTTGTAAAAACTACGAGAAAAACACTGGCGCACATTTGTTATTACAAAATATATTAAAACATCTTAGAAACCTATTTCCATTTTTTTTGCCTTCTCTGTGGGTTTTTTTTCCGTTTTTGTCTGATTTTTGCCTCAATTATTAAAATTTTGTGGACTTTGATTCTTCCGAAAATGTACATAATTTGTGTGTTTTGATCTTGTTTTATTTTTAATCCTTTCTTAGTTTGTTAAAATTTGTTTTTCGTTTTCAGCTCAGCTTAAGAATTATGATTCTAGAGAAAAAATTTTGGTTTTTCGAAATTGTTTTTTAGCTTCTTCTATATGCTAGAGATACCCTACCACTTGCCTAAATAGATTACAATTTGAATTGTCTCCTTTTTAACTAAAATTTTGGTAAAATAAAAAAATTGAATATAATATGTGTCTGTGTGAGGGGGGGGGGGGGGATGCTTTGGGGTGGGGAGATAGACACAAAGTAGTTTTGAATAGAACATGCAGCAACAGAAACCGAGAGATTGCGATTGGGTGGAGAGCCAGTGGTCCCCAGTTGGGGGCCGGCATTAAGTAGAGTCGCTAATGTAATGCAGGTAAATATATATAATGCCTGTACACTCATATATATAATGTACAATATAAGTTACATGGGCTGGCGAGCTGCTCCAGGGAGAACGATATATTCTGCTTGATGCGTAAGTTCGCCCGCCCATTTGGTGTAGTTCAAAAAACAACAATCAATTGGCTATGGGAACATAAAGTTAAGAGAGGCGAAACATTGGAATTGTATTGGCTACGGCCTGGTGCGCGTGTTTCCGATCGTGATCCTGATCCTTATCCTGTTTCTGTTCCTGGTCCACAATGTATTTGATTTGATTCGTTTCGTATCGCTTCTTTTCTCAGCTTTCTCATTTTGCCTTCTTTTCTGCGAACCAAGGGCTTAAGAACTAATTTTAAATTAGGTGCGAAAGTAAATCGGTCAATAGGCGCGAAAACAATGCGAAAACAGGGGGACTGATTGAATTACACGGCGAATTGAATTAGTATTTAGTCGCAACGCGGTTACAGATACTTCCGATAGTTGCGCAGATGGGCGTTCGCGTCCTCCACCACGCCCACCGCAGCGGCGGCGCTCTCGAAGGATGGCGGCTCGATGACCAAGCCGGGGCTGCTCGGATCGCAGGCCACGCCGACGGCGCTGCTGGGTCCCTTGGTGCGCCGCCGGCCGCGGGTTCCCGCTCCCCGGGATCGCCGGCTATTGGCCGCAGCTCCTGCCGCTCCTCCTCCGCCTCCTCCTGCGCCGCCGCCGCCTCCAGGCCCACCGGAAAGGCCTGCCAAGCCGCCTGCGCCCAGGCTGCTGCTGAGAATGCCGCCGCCAGCGGCCGGACCGCCGCCATTGCTGCCCGGCACACTCTCACCCGATTCGATGGCCTCCAGCGAGGCGTCCAGCGCCGCATCCGTCGTGGTGATGCGCGACCTGGCCGCTGCACTGCGTCTCCTCGAGCTGGAGCTGCCGCCGGCACTGCCGCCGCCGCCGGCGCCACCTCCTCCACCGCCGCCGCCGGAATCTCCGCCTCGCTGCTTGCCGGGCCGCCGCTTGCGCCGCTTCTTGTTGCCGTAGCGCGGATCATAGTCGTACTCATCGTCCGCCGGCGACTTGGGCTCCTCCAGCGAGTCCACGTCGTTCATGTCCATGTCATCGTAGAACCACTCCTTGGGCAGCTGCTCCTCCTTGACGGCCTGCTGCTGCTGGTGCTGCTGCTGCTGTTGTTGCTGGTGCTGCTGCTGCTGGCTGTCCTTGCTGTCGGAGGTATCACCGCCGGCGGCGCCCAGCGAGCTGGACTCCTCCAGGCTGAAGGCCCCATTGAAATCGTGGGCAGTGTCGCTGTGCAGGGAGCCCAGTACCGCCGGCGCCGCTCCGCCGCCGGTGAGCATGTTGAGCGTCAGGGAGGAGCTGCTGGCCAGGCTCTGGCTGCCGGGCAGGGGCAGGCCCACGCCCACACCGCTGGTCAGGCTGTGGCTCAGGCCCATATTCACGCCGCTGGCCACCAGAGCCTCGTGCTCCTTGCGTAGCGCCTGGAAGGGACGCTCCGGAAAGCGGCTAAAAGGGTGAAGAGGTGGATGTATAAAGAATCTTTAGTTTACTGTGTTCAAAATAGAATCTAGAACGTGGAATATCAAAAAGTAGCAGGAAAGGAACTCTATGGAGCCTCGGAATACCCGTGGAACTGCGGAATCCTCACCTGTACATCTTGCTCAAGTACTGGCGGCGGCTCTTCCGCCACCGGGCCGCCGGATACGTGTAGATCTGCCCCTGCCGGAAGCCCGGCATCCGCTGGCGCTTGTCCAGGAACAGCTGCGAGTGGTTCTGGGCGACGCCCGTCTGCGGATCGAGGAAGGGCAGCCGCAGGCGCCGCTCGATGCACAGGCGCGTGTTGAAGTTGGCGCTGTACTCGATCGTCTCCCGGTAGCTGACGTCCTTCAGGAAGCTCTCGATCTTGGCCAGGTTCGGCATGGAGACGATCTGGATGTTCACGCCGGATGACATGGCTGTACCGGTTTCGTTTCCCCGCTCCAGATCCAAGTCCCTAGTCCCAGTTGGCTCACACTATCGCCCGTCGGTGCCCGCTAATCCATCCCAGAATCTTGGCAACTTCCGCTTGCCTCTCGTTCCTTATCGCGAAATTTTTTCCAGTGTGTTCCGTTTCTTATCGCTTTTCGACTGCCTGTTTTTTTTTTTCTTCTTTTTTCGGTTTCTTCTTCGTCGTCTCCTTCCACTCCGCGCGCACTCACACGCTCGCTAAGCTCTCTATCGATGTGACCCGCGCCAGGGGGCGTGGCGGCGTGGGCGGCTGTGGGCGTGGCGAGGGCGGTACGGTCAGTGGGCGATCTGCGGCCGGGTTTTTCTATTGTTTAATTGATCAGAAACGTTAACGTCGATTTTTACTGCTCCGCAGTGTGACCGCATTCCCGATTGCACTATCGATACACATGCACGGAAAGTGTTCCGTTCCACAAACGGTCATGCAAAAATGTCTGGAGGGTGTATTCGCTGACCTAGCCGATGCACCCTCCTGCCATAGCGGGTACACACCCCTCTTGCTTTATGTTTGGAATTCTAGATCTTTTGCAATTTCTTTCGATTTATGGGGGATTTAAATCCCTTTTTCAGTTATGTTATGGGCTTTCTTTCTAGTTTGTATTTATCGACTCCAGTAGTTTAAAAAGAATCTTAAAAATATTTAAATTCATAAATGTTTTCGTTTTTTGAAAGGCTTTAATTAGATAAGAAAAAGATAAAAGATAAGAAAAGCCTTTAACCTGATTTCTTAGTTTTAAAGTTTAATAGTTAGCCATTTATTTATTTTTTGTTAATAAATAAACATTTTAGTTCATGCGCTAGCTCGACACTAATCGTTTTATCTGATTTTAAATTTGTTTTAGATTTTTATGTTGATTTTTCTAAAAACCGGGTTCCGATCAGTCAAGTTATGGAAAGCTTGTAAAAAAATAAATAAATAATGCACATATATCGTACGGGGCAGTAGAGTGTTAACGATTTCTTATCGATTCCCCATCAGCTGGCAACGCTTAAAAAATAAAAACATAAAAAGTGAAACCAAAACAAGCGAGCCCCAATCATCGAAATAAATGAAAATACTGTTTTGTTTGCGATTATTGACTGTTTTTTGGACGTAAATAGATCACAAATAGGGACCCCTTTCCAGCGAACCGAACCCATTTACTAACCGATTTAGATTAGCCCCGTCCCTTTCGTAAACAACGGATAAGACTGTATATCAGCTGTACGTTAATTTAGTGATAAAACCATCGTAGAGCCACAGTCACAAGGCAACAAAGAAGAGACTGAACCGAACTGAACGACCTGCCATTTTGATACCGACACCCCGTCGAGATTAAAGCCAATTCTCTGGATCCCCAGTTGTCCGCCGACTTCTAAGCACTTCGCATCGCTATTTCCATAGAATAGATAGTATAGCACCTACATACGATGTGCGTGATATTCTTTTGTGCGGACTCCAATCCGCTACAAGGTGGCTACAAGCTGATTCTGGCCTCCAATCGGGATGAGTTTTTCGCCCGGACCACCCAATCGGCGGCCAAGTGGGCGAATGCCGATCATGTTTACGGGGGTAAGTAAACCTCTGTACTAAGTATTACCTTAATTGTCTTGGAAGAATTGTTAAAACGCTAAATAACTCTGTTTTTACTATTTATTTTGAATGTTTTCTATGAACCAAGGTTATCTTGGAATACCTTGGATATCATATCATATCTTTATGAACAGCCATAAAAATTACTACAGAAATTAAAAAGTTTTATATTTTTACTTAGTGCTTTAACGGATGTTTTTGATATAAACAATAGTTCCTAAAATTGATAAATTGAAAGTTTATAACTCGAAAAATCTTGATATTCTTGAATATTTCTAACAAATAAGGATAAATAATAGTTATTATGGTTTAATATAAGGTTTTTATAATACTGCAATATTATTTTTTTTTTTTTTTTTTTTTTTGATTCTTGGACGTTGATGCACTATGGTCAGTACAAACAAGTGGCCCTTACGACACCAAGCAAAGCTTGTTACGCGCGGAGCCCTAAACTGTTTTGGGCAAGTAAGCGGAATCGCGGACATGGAGAAAATACGATTTAACAATAGACAGTTTAAAATACAAACAAATATATGTCCCAGAAGTACTTTATATTCCCTGGAGAATGATTAAATTTAATAACAATTTTTAAAATATCATTTCTTTTATATCAGGAATTGATTTGGAGCCGGGACGCGAGGGTGGAACTTGGCTGGCCATCGGCCACTCCGCGGGCTTCTTCAAGGTGGGCGCCCTGCTCAACCTGACCGGCGAGCCCAAGCCCCGCGATGCAGTCGGTAAACCCATTTTAGCCACTTACTAACCCAAACTCACTGCCACACGCACACACCCACCATCCATTTTGGCCCAAGCTAAAACTTTCACAAATCAATGCGACAAGAGAAAAGAAAAAAAAACAACTTTCTTCGTTTCTGTTTTCTGTTTGAAGCGCACAAGAACATTTTGCAACCGCATAATCACAACAGCAACAGCAAGCCCACCATCTCCAACAACAACAGTCATCCGAATCTGAATCTGAATCCGAATCTGAATACGAATCTGAATCCAAATCCGAATCCGAATCCGAGTAAGGGGCAATCGAATAACGAACATTTCTTACTAGGGCGCGGGATGATCGTGGCTGACTTCGTTACCCAGGCGGACGAGGAGCACAGCATCCAGAACTACAACCAGAGGCTGCTCAAGGACTGCACCAAGTACAGCGCCTTCAACTTTGTGTCCATCGAGATCGGGTGAGTCTACTGTTTTCTACTATTATCTAAGGAGATTTAATTGAAATTAAAGATACTTTTTCAGTAACATACTGATCAACTTGGTGACTTCTTATAAAAGAACTAAAGATTTTAAATATAAAATATTGATCTTGATTATACCTTTTAAACTAAAAAATTGGGAAGCAGTGGGTATTGAACTCTCTAAATCTCTTATTACTCTGTTATAATTTAAATGAAATTATTTGAATTCTTTAAAATTCTGATCAACTTCTTGTTAACTTCTTATAAATATACTTACATAAATCAAACCATTTCAAATACTGAAATAATAAATACCTAAAAAACTAAAAAAAACATTAAAATGTATTAAACTCTTTAAATCTCTTGTTACCAATAATTTATTTAAATTAAAAAATAGTCGTTATCAAAAATTCTGACAACTTCTTCGTGACAATATAATTTTAGATAAATAAATAATATATTTTAAACTAAAAAAAATTTAAAAAGCAAAATCAGCTGTGGGTATTGAACTCTCGCCCTTTTATATCATCAAAGTGATCCATTTTATTTAAAATCATTTGGAAAACTAATATTACAGTAATGTATTAAACATTATTTGAATTTTGCTAAGGATTATAAAACATATATATATTTCTGAAGCGATTTAGCTGGATTAAATTTATGATTGCCATAAATCGTAGGCCATAAATAATATTTTCTTAACTTGACTTGACTTAACTTGATAAAGACTAATTTGCTTTGTTCAAGTAAACACCACGTACTGATCTCATATGTTATTCCTTTCTGGTTAAAGATCTCCGTCGCTGCCCGCCCGCGTGGAGCTGCTGAGCAATGTCCCGCCCACGCTGGAGGAGTTCCGGAACGGCGGGTGCTACGGATTCGGCAACAGCCTGCCGCACTCGCCCTTCGAGAAGGTGCGTCACGGCCAGCAGGAGTTCGAGGCGATCGTGAGGGAGCACGGCGGGGCCAGTGTGGACACCCTGGCCGCCCACCTGATGCAGCTGCTGAGGAACAAGCACAAGTTCTGGCCGGACGCCGAGCTGAAGAGGCGGGCGCCCAACTGGGGCGAGGGACTGAGCGCCCTCAACGTGCACATCGCGGACCATGCCTACGGTAGCCGGACGCACAGCGTCATCCTGGTGGACAGCCAGGACAAGATGCACTTCATTGAGGAGACAATGGTCGGTCTGGATCCCGAGGGCGAGTGGAGCAGGACGCACATCGAGAAGGACTTCCAAGGCAGCGTTTGACCAAGGCTCTCCTAGAGAGTCTGCATTTGTATAGAATATATTTCAGGAATTTGTGTATTTCGTTCCTTTTTGTTTCCTCCACTAGTCTGTATTTCGACTTTCGCATTTACGATAATAAATATTCATAGGGATTTTACTACAACTTGATATTATAAGCCACATAATTACATATGTAGAAATAAAAGGAGTAATGCTACTGAAATCCAATTTCATTAGATTGTCAAAAAAGTAAGGCTACTGAAAAATATTTAATTGGCATTGAAAGCTTTCATTGCTACTGAAAGTATATTTCACATAAAGTCCCCAAAAATAATGCTACTTAAAAATGTAATTCCAAAAAGTAATGATAGTAACAAAAATTGAATTACCATTGTTTTTATGTAGGTTGCATTTTCCAATTGAAAAAAAAATATTCTCATTTAATACATGACTACTCTGTTTTCGCTTTAGTTTATCTCTGGCATTTACAACGTCTCCGCATGCATACGTAATTAATTATATTTATATGTTTAAGCAAGGTAGCAGGGGAAATAATCATCAACGCCTCAGCTTGCTTATCAGCAGTCCGCACTATCCCGTCGTTATAATATATCTCTATAGCTTTACGATCCAGTTAGCTAGTGTGCTCCCTATTTGTATTTCTTGGACACCCGACCGCCGCCTCCTCCTCCTCCTCCGCCTCCAGTTTCAGCGCCAGATCCTCTCAAGACACTCTTGAATTTCCGCGAGTTCATTGAACGTTTTCTGCGGGCGAAAAAGAGAGGGACAATTAGTTGGAGAACGAGATGGCATGAAAAAGATGATCTACCTCTTGTTCAGGTTGTTCCGCGTGAGTGGTATGTACGCATACGGATCCAGTTGGCCGCGCTTCTTCATGTCGCCCTTGGCCTTCTTGCTGCTGTACTCATTGGTGGACTTGCCCGACTTCACGGACATCGCATCCGATTGGCCGGCGGCCAGCTGGCGATGGATGCCCTTGCCACCGGCTGTGTAGCGACTGCTGGCCGTGGTCTTCCCGGATTTCGTGCTCATCGCATCGCCGCCCTTGCGCGTCCGCTTGGCAGCCGTCGATTGCTGCCGCTGCAGCTCCTCCTCGTCGCTGGAATCGTCCTCCATGCCGCGCTTGGCCTTCGGCTCCTTGGCAGCCGCTCCTCCTCCTCCGGCAGTGCCATCGGCCATCGATGCGTCGGAATCCGAGTCTGAATCGGACTCATCGTTGCCTCCCTGGCCGCGCAGAGCCTTGTCGCTGATGATCAGGCGTCCGTCGTCGGCAGTCTTGAAGCCGCCGTTCGGCAGCTGGGGCTTCGCCTTCAGGCTCTTGGCGCTGGCGGCCGCCTGACCGGAGCCACTAGCTGTACACCAAGGACATCAGGATTGAGTTATTGCACATGCGGTATCCTAGGTTCCCCCCAAACTCACTCAGCACATTGCCAATGGACTTGAGATCGGCCAAATCGACAATCTCATCGGGATCCTCGCGAATGTAGGTGCTCTTCTTCTGCTTGGACTTCTTGTCTCGCTTGCCGGCGGCAGTGGTTCCTGCTCCACCCTCATCCTCGGCCTCCATATCCTCGGGCAGATCCGAGTCGGAATCGGCCAGAATGTCATCGATGCTGTGACGAAATAGATTGTGAAAATCAATAGCTTATTGCCATAATAAACAGCACCACTTACGTGTAGCTCTTCTGCTCCAGACCGCTGACGAGCTCCTCATCGGAGCTTTCCGCCTGGGCCTCCTCGCTCTGCTTCTTGCGCGTGTCCCGGCGCATCTGCTTGCGGATCTTCTTGAGCCGCCGGTGGGTCACCTCGTCGTCGCCGGGCACGAAGCGGGCCAGCTCCTCGGTGCTGAAGCGCTTGCAGAGCTTCTTCAGGAAGTAGCCGATCTGGATGCGGCAGTAGCGCTTCGTGTCCTTGGTCATGGCGGACAGGGAGCGCATCTGGAGCGGATCGTTAGTTATAGACTAATTACAGATTAAGCGGAGCAAGGCACTACTCACAATCGTCTCCAGGTGATTGGCCACCAGGGGTATGGGCATCACTTTGATGAATGTGATCAGGAAGGCGACGGCTGCCTCCGATTGGTTGCGCGACTTCTGGACGAGGAAGACGGACACCTGCTGCAGGACGAACTCGAGCGTGGCCACCGAGAGGTGCTGGCCCTGCTGCTGGAGCACGGCCCTGAAGGCCAGGATCGTGTTCGTGACCAGCGATTCGTCGCCGGTGAAGCCGGCCGTCAGTATGTCCACAAAGTCGTTGATCTTGCCCGCCTCCTGGTAGAGCTGGGTGATCGATTTGATTAGCTGCTCGGCCACCTGCTCCTTGCGCGTGGAGAACTCCTTGTAGCTGAGCACGGCCTCGGGAATGGCCTTCATCACCAGTTGATCGTTGTACGCCAGGTGGCTGCGGCACTCCATCAGGGATTTCAGGCAGCTAAAGGGGAGATGAAGGGATAAGTGACCTACTAGAGGTTGCTGGCAGCCCGAACTTACTACAATCGCGATGCCTGGCAGACGTTGCAGCTGGTGGTGAAGGCCTCCAGCAGGATTTGCTGCAGGGCGATGCTGTTCTTGCGGGTGAACTTCTGGCACGACGCCAGCTCCGAGGTCATCAGTTCGCGGAGGAGCTCGTAGGTCTTCCGCTGCTGCTTCTTCAGCTTCTGCTCATCCTTGGCCACCAGCTTGGACTTGTCGTTCCGCAGAATGGGAGCCATGTACTTCTCGAAGTACGCCTCGATCCCCCTGCACTTCTGCACGCGCACGATGGCCGCATTGATGTCGAACAGGGCGTCGTACTCGAAACTGGCCACCGCACTGGCCGCCAGCTGCCCCTGGGCGTTCTCGAAGAGCTGCAGCTGAACGTCGGCCGGCGCCCGCGAGATGTACAAGCGGATGACGTCCAGCACACGCTTGCGCTGATCGGCCTCGTACGTTCCGCTGGGTTTTTGTGTGTAGATGTTGAAGAGACGGGGCAGAAAGTTCTTGGCATACAGCCCAATTGCCTGGTGGCACTCGGCGCTCTGCGAGTCGTCGAGCAGCTCCATCAGACCGTCGTAGATGGGAGCCCTGAACTCGGGGTTCTTCTCCAGGGCGGCGCCCAAGGTGGGTGCCAGCTGGCGCAGGTAGTCCGGATCCCGCGGCCGGCGACAGAAGCCGGGGAACAGACCCCACAGCTGGCAGCAGAGCAGCTCGTAGGTGTGCGACGAGGCCTTGTTCTTGGCCTCGCTGAACTCCTTCCACTTCTGCTGGCAGTCCATGGCCAGCGGCACGATCTTCTCCTTGAAGAACTGCAGGCTGGCGCCGTTGGCTCCCTCGCGCAGCAGGGGCAGCAGCCAGGAGCGCTCCAGCTGCATGCCGCCCCGGCCGTCGGCCAGCGGAATTGCGGTGAGGATCAGTTCGGGGCCCAGGGCCTTGATGGCGCTGATCAGCGTGTGCTCGATCTGGAGACGATGGCCGCTCTGGCTGTCGTAGCGCTTGGAGATGGTGAGCAGCGAGGGCGTGAGTTCGGAGCTGAAAGGGAGCGTAAGGTTAGCCAAGGTATATAGATTATGATGGCAATCTTACCCAAACTGCTTGCCGCAGGCCTCAAAGACAATGGAGAAGATGAGGATGACGTATTTGGAGATCTCCCCGAAGGGAGCATTCAGCACCTTGTGCAGCGAGGCGATTATCCTGGCCACACTCGGCCGGTGGCGACGAGCCTCCTCCTCGGTGGCACAGGCACGCGCCACACAGTCCTGCAGCAGCTCCTTGATGCAGTTGGAGACGCCCACCACCAGCTCCGTGCGCTCCGAGAGCCACAGGTCCGTGGTGCAGACCTCGATCAGGCGGGGCAGGGCCTGCATGCAGAGCTCCAGCTGCAGGGCGGCCAGGTGCTGGTGGCCCTCCTTCAGGACGGTCACCCAGGCGAGCGTCTGCCGGACGTCGCTGCGATCCGGCCGATACTCGTGGATGGCCGCCAGCAGCTTGGCGCACAGCGAGGCACTCAGATTGGGGCTGCGCGTGAGGAAGAGGGCGTGCAGCGCCTGGAAGCAGTTCGTCCGCACCAGCACATTGGCCGCCGTCATGATGGAGAGCAGGTGCTCGCAAACGCTGCGTATGTCCTCCGTGCGGAAGCCGGATAGTGTGTCCTTTAGCAGCGCCAGCGTGTGGAGCACCGTCGTCTGGGCGTTGGCCAGCACCTCCGGCTTGAACTGGGCCAAGCAGAACTTGGTCACCCGGTTGCTGGCCGGATGGTTCTTCACCTTTGGCTGCTCCTTCTCCTCCTGATCCTCGTCCGACTTCGCCGGCGGCAGCATGAAGCAGCTGCCGTGCACGATGGAGACCACCGCATGCTGGGCGGCCTTGCGGATCTTCGGCTTGGAGTGAATGCTGAACGCCAGCAGGGCGTCGAAGTACTGGAACGTGGAGCTGTACGTCCAGGTGGCGTAATCCTGGGCACGCAGCAGCACGGACAGGCAGCCGATTACCTGTCGAGGGTGAAGGAAAGAAGCAATGTTATAATATCCGACCCCTTTTATGACCTATTCACTTACATATCGGATGACCGACTGGTTGGTGGCCTCCACGAAGCGCTGGAGCAGCGCCTGCAGGGTGGCGGCGGTCTGGGCGAAACGCTTGCGCAGCACCGGAGCCGGCACCGACTTGATGCCCATGGAGAGCAGGGCCACGCCGGCGACTATGTCCCGCTCCTCGGTGGCCGCCTCGATCTGCTCCATGAGCAGCAGGAAGTACTCCGTGGACGTTTCGCCGCCGCCGCTCTCGCGAATGATCTCGGTGAGGGCGCTCAGGATGGCCAGCATCTCCTTGTGCAGGTCGGAGGAGGCCCGGAAGCCGGTGAGCAGCTTGCGGAAGCTGGTGTTGCTGCAGCTGCTGTAGTTGGAGGCGAAGGTCTGGAAGGTCTTGAAGGTGCCGGTGGGGGCGGTGCCCGATCCGGACATGCCGTCGTCCTCGTCGTCCAGCCGGAAGCTCCGCAGGCTGCCGGCCACATCGTTGACCGTTGTGGTTTCCGCATTGAAGGCCTGTCGCTGCTCGTGCTTGTGCACCGCCTCCAGTGTGAGGCCGGTGGGCGTGGCAGCGGCTGCAAAGGGATCGTTATCAGGTGTCCAGATGGTCCAGGCTCGGGAACACACTCACCCAAACTCAGATTGGGCTGGAAGAAACGCGACTTGGCCTTCAGGCGGTGCTTCATCTGGTCGGGATTGGAGGTGGCCGACTGGCCCTTGCTCCACGTCTTCCCCTTGCCGTGGCGCTTCAGCTTCGAACGGAATTTGCCCATGGTCCACGCGAAAAATGCTCGAAAGAAAGTGCCCGAAAACCCAAAACACGCAAATCGCAACACGTGCGACGAGTACCCGCTTTACCGATGAAAGTGCAATCGACTAGTCGATAGGTAAATCAGAAATATCGGCAGTCAATTCAGCAACCAATTAGCCAAGTCACCAACCAGTTATCGATTTCAATAGCTATCGCTACGTGGTGAATTTCAAGTTTCTTAGCCAAGACACCCACCAATTAGCCAAGCCACATACCACTTAGCCGACACTTCAACCCGATATACATGTTATCGATATCATATTTGGTTATCGATAGCATATCCATCCCTGCGCAACAAGTTGAAAAATAGAAGAAGACAAATAGAAACAGCGTCCGCAAATAGTGCGCAAAATAGTGACTTTTTTTGTTAACGTGCAACAGCGACATTGCCAAACAAGTAGAGCCGTGAATGCAAGTGATAGTGCGACCAAAAAAACAATGCTAAACACTTGACCACGCAACAAAAACAATTGAGCAAGGCACACACCACACGCACACATGTGCAGGCACCCACTCGTGTAAGAGAGAGCGAGAGCGCGAGTGTGTGAGTGAGTGAGAGGCAAGAACTGTAACTGTAATATAATTGATAAAACAAAAAACGTCAGGAGCAGGAATCCAGTGTGCGAGAGAGAGAGAGCGAAAGAGAGCGCAGAAAAGGAGGAGGAATTGTTGTTGCTAAAAATAGCAACAAATAGACAGTGGAAGAGGAAGACGGCGAATAAGAAGCAGAGCAAGTGGAAGAAGAAGAAGCGTTGACGCAGGCAAAAAGCCTTTTGGCCACTTGGACTCCCAATTTGTC
The DNA here is from genome assembly GCA_037075205.1 of Drosophila prostipennis. Classification (NCBI taxonomy): domain Eukaryota; kingdom Metazoa; phylum Arthropoda; class Insecta; order Diptera; family Drosophilidae; genus Drosophila; species Drosophila prostipennis. The sequence goes on from JBAMCJ010000077.1 coordinate 94,083, forward strand.
CCGTTAGCCAGCTAACGCCAAGCCAACAACAACATCAAAACATCGATAATAACAATAACAACAACATCAACGAAGACGTCGGACCAAAACTATGCTTTTGAAATTCACAAAAACCAGTGGCGCTGGACCCTCGTCCGTACCGCTGCTGCCCCCCAACCCCTCGCCGGGCTCCAGTTCGTCACTGCAGGCAACAACAACAACGTACGCGGCCCGCGGAACAGGTTTGTACCCACTCTCTTTTACCCCCTTCCCCCTTTCCCCCTGCCCCTGGCTTTCGTTACCCTTTTTAAGCTTCTCTTTTGCTCTCATTTGTTTTGATTTTTATTTTACCTTTAAGTACGCCAAATAACAATTCACTTTGTCATTCGAATTTCGATTACTACCTAAAACTATGGTTTATCGACTTTGAATGTTTACACTTTTGCATAAAATCTAAATTTAAGGAATATGTAAGAGATATTTTAAAGATTTATAAAACTAGAAACTTGAGAAACATGTAGGGGATAATAATAATAATAACACATTGGTATCAAGAAATTAGTAAAGAAAACTAAAAAAACTCAAAAACTCAAAGGCACCATTTCAGTAAAATATATTTGTATATTAATTCTAAATTACATACAGAAACTTAAATATATTTGTACTTTCTAAATAACTCTTTCGATTAACCCTGGAATTTTGATACGCACTTCTTTCAGCTCTTTTCAAACTTGTTTTTGTTTATTTGCAAAAAAGTGGATAGTGAACCTAAGTACATACATATGTATGTACATAAGATAAGGGTTTCGCTATAAGAAGTGAATTTTAAAAAATTAAAATAACTTAAATGCAAAACTTGGTATAGCTGATAAAAATCACTTTCAGTTAGCCAGACAGTACTTAATAATGTGTTTTATTGGCCATTTAGTGGTAATTTACAGACGTTTGAGATGGTTAAATTTTGTCTTCGTGTTTCTGTCTATCTTACTTTATCTGTTCTTTTTCCCTAAATAGATGGCAAACAAAAATAGACCGCCCCAAAAGGTGTACACATACATATTTTGGGTAAAAATATTGCCCCCTAGAAATATTTCTTGATTGATTTCCACCCCTTGCCGCCCACAGCCTGTCGCCCACTCTCGATAATTCTGCTATCGATATCAGCAAAAGTTGACAAAAACAAAACACTATTTGGCCCCCACAAACTTTGCGGCATTGAAAGCCACGCACGTGTACCAACACACACGCGTATTTATGTTTACACACACCCAAACATACAGGCACGGGCAATTATGTATGTATGTTTATGTATGTATGTATGTTCACACGGGCGAGTTCAGGAATCCCCCAATAAATGGAACCTTCTTGGGAAAATGCTTTCAAAACTAAAACAAGAGAAACAATGATTTTCCAACTCTGTGACTCTAAAATTCTCAATTAGTTCTAGCGCAAGGAAAAAAAGAATATTTGTATATTTTCTAGCAGTAAAGACTGTAATTTTACATGTGCTTCATGCTTAGATGACTATAATTTTCTTTTTGGTACACCTTTAATTGCCATTTCGCTTAATAAACGTTAGAAACGGGTTTCCTTAAGCTCAAGTTCAGTTCCTCGGAAACACCACGCGAATCCTTGTCAAGTTTTTCCCTCAGCTGTTTGCTCGGTATTCCATTTCCCCACCCCCACCCACCTCCGCCCACTTTTCCGGCTTTCCAACACGCTGTCTCATTTCATTCCGCTCTCTTGAGCCATTTGTTTGCTCCGCTTAATGCTCATATAATCAAATTGAATTGAATTGAATTGGATGTTTTTCCAACAAGGTCGCGGCTCCTTGGCAACCTGCTGGAAAACTCACTTAATGTAGTTTCCTTTTGCGAGGGAGTGTCTGCTGTGAAAGGGGTGGGGCGGGTGGCGGGAAAACCCACACGAAAGGGAAATGGAGACAATAGAAAATAGCAGAAGAAAAATTAACAAAGTGTTGCACTTGTTGAGCAGCGAAGCACACAAGTACAGTGGTTAGTGGCTACAAGTACTAAACATTAATTGTTTTATTTTAAAAATTGTCATTTTTAAACGTTAAAAATAACCATTTTATTAAATTGCCTTAAAAGTATACCTTAAAAAAAAAAGAATTTGAAAAATGGGTAAGGAAAATAAATAAAAATCCCAGTAGGTTTATTCAAAAAACAAGACTGGCTTTGTAAAAGTTTTTCAAAATTATGAATTTAGCATTTTGAAATATTTCGAAAAATGTAGAATTTTATAGATAAAATAAATCAAGAAAATAGCAAAAAAAATCTTTCCAAAAAGAAAATAAATAAAAATCCCAGAAGGTTTATTCAAAAAACAGGACTGGCTTTGTAAAAGTTTTTCAAAATTAAGAATTTAGCATTTTAAATTATTTAAATATTTAAAATTTAGAATTTTATACATAAAATAAATAAAAAAAATAGCAGAAAAAATCGTTTCAAAAATAAAATAAATAAAAATACCAGTAGGTTTATTCGAAAAACCGGACTGTAAAAGTATTTCAAAATTAAGAATTTAGCATTTTAAAATATTTCGAAAAATGTAGAATTTTATAAATCAAGAAAATAGCAAAAAAATCGTTCCAATAAACTGGCACTCCTACAATACCGAAAGAACTACGATTCTGCTTAGCGACTGACTACTGTATGTGCGTATCCCAGCTGTCCATGATGCACTCGGTTTATTTTCGTCCAGCTGGGAAGCCCTAGGACGCTGATGCCTGTAAATTAAGTGGACTTTGCTCCTCCTTCGAGACACAACACACATTTCCTCGCTGTTTGTCCGTTCTGTCGCTTAATTGCATCTCGAAAGTCTCGTGACTTGACTTAGTCAGCAATTGTTTATTGGTTAATTTAATACAATTTTCTGCTCTCTAGATTAGTTAATGATTGTCGTCGCTGCTGGGCTGCGCCGTCTGTTGTTGTTTTGTTAGTCTGGCTTTGGGTTGTTTTTTTTTTGTTTTTTTTTGTTTTGAATTTGTTTATTTTTTCATTTTAGTATGCAAAGCACGGCGGCAGCGACAACGACTTGAATAATTCCAACTTAGTTAATCAATTTAATTATGTATGAAAATCGTTTCATTTGTATTTTGTTGTTGTTGGTGCGACACTATTATAGTTTGCTCGCATTCCGCTTTGTCCACGAGATTCGTTGTTTGTCTGGCTTTAAATCGACAAAATAAAATACCTTATGCCTCACATAAGCTCTCTTTTTCAGCTGTTTTGTCCCCCCAATTTTCTATATATTTTTTTAAACCTTTTTTTTTTGTTGTTTGTTATTTTTTTTTACCCCAATTTTCTCCATTTTCCCATTTCTAGATGCTCTCTTTGGCTTTCACCCAAAAATTTTCAATGGCAATCACTTCTGAAGTTGATTTCTGGCCTGCTAGTCTGCTTTTTTGTTTTGATGTCCGATACCTAAAAAGTTCAAGGGTTTTTCTATTTACCCAGTTGTTTGCAACCTTTTAACTAACTTAATTTATCTGCCAATAGCAAATTTAGCGATTCAGGGAGAGTGCTTGGTAAATAAGTCACCATTTTTGTGTTTTGGAGTATTTAATATTTTCTACAGATATTTCAATATTAGTTTATTGGTATCCATAACATCCTTTCCCTTCAAATGTTCTCATGTTTAATTGTTGTTATTTTAAATATCGAAAAAAAAACTACAGCTACTGTAATTAAGGGGTAGCTGTTAGTCGATGAACTTTGAAATTTATTGAAGACAGATATTTAAATATTCATTAATTAGTATCCATTATACCTTTTTCTTTCAAATGTTCTTAAATTTAACTATTATTATTTTAATTATTGAATATAAGCCACAGTTACTGTAATTAAAGGGTAGCTGTTAGTCGAGGAACTTTAACATTTATTGACTACTTTTTTGCGAGCCCACCTCAATTATTTTGTTATTGCGACGCCAGCAGACACGCACATGATTGGGAGGGGAGATATTTCATATATATTATATACATATGTATATTATATGGGTGGGAGCAGGTGGAGCAAGTTCATCGTTGTCCCGATGTCGATGCATCATTCAAATAAACTTTTCGTTCAAAACAAAATGATTAAATTTGTTGATATTTTTTGTCGTCTTCTTGTGAGCATCACGCTTTTGTTGATTGATATTATTTCCGAATTGGCTTGCTGAGTAAGCTAAGCAGGAAATGAAAAGCCAAATTTAATGGTTAGAACAGCATTCGCCTTTAAGAATAAACCCTTTCTCCAAAGAGTGCATTTTTATTTTAAAATGTTGTAAAGAAAGTAGAAAAACCAAATCTATAATTTTAAAAAATGGTATAATACAAAATTAAGGAATGCAAAATATGTAGGTAATTTATCTTTTTATGATCTCAAATCTCCCCAACCTTTTTCTTTTTCTCCACCTGTATTTCTTAGGCTTGTTTTTATAATTCCCCTTAAAAAAACAACAAACCCTAAACAGCCGAGTGAAAAATCGAAATAAAGATATTGTAATGCCAGTCGGCCGATAAGTCCGCTCCGAAATTTATATATGGCCCCATTAAATGAGTTTTGGCCATTTTTTCGGTGCTTTCTGTTTGCTTTTGTGTGTTGCCTGGGGCTTTCATCGGAGCACGGCGACAAACAGGAGACAATAAAATGCAATCAGAGCGTTTATGGGGGCATAATTTCAGTGCTCCAAAGCAAATCGAAATCGAAATCAGTGGGACCGTATTGCGCCCGGATATTGATTGAAATTGCCAACGACTGAGTCACTGCGAAACGTTCAGGACTTTTTCCTCCTCCTCTTCCAACTACCATTCGCTCTTAACTCTGGGTAAATAACATGAATAACTAACTGATTGGCCCAATTCCCTGAAAGATTGCGAAATGCAGTTTGAATTTGCATTCTGCATTTTTAATTACTCGCTGGGGAAGAGGGGAACTTTTTCCAGTTAGGATTTCCTAAGGTTATAACATTAAACTGCCTTGAGTAATGTTAATTCCTACCATAAAAAAACAGCTAAGGATATATTTTATTGCGAACTAGATTAAAAATTAAAAATTAACAATGTGAATTCCTTAAAAATTAGAAGAAATTATGAAGTTTAAATTTCTTACTTAAAAATGATATTTAATATATCTAGATCTACTTTTTCATTCATTCACTTATTCGTGTGGCTTGGGTAACCAAGTATTTTCTATGATCATTCATCTAAAATTCTCCGCTCTATTGTTGTCATTTGATATGGCATTAAATTCCATTACGTTGCTAGATTATTCCACTGCAACGGGCAACAAAAACAACAACAACAATAACAAAACGCAAGCCAACAATTGTCTAAGGTCAAAACGCAACGCTGGCAAAGCGTTTCTTGGAAAATTGATCTAGACCAGAAGCCGGCTTCCCGTTGATTTCCATAGCCTTTCCCTTTTCCCATTTTCCCCTGTTGCTCCCCCTACAAAACTCAACTGGCTTTGGCGTTCACTTAAAAAAATACTTACGTTATTTTTGTAGTTCTAAAGAATTTATTACAGAAATTTCGAAATGCTAAAAAATTTATTTAAAATAAATGTAACTAGAAAGTTTAATTTAAATAGATAAAAACATGGAACCCCAAAAAAAACTTTTTATATTCTGTTAAGACTCATCGACTATAATCGAATATGATTATTATCGCAATTACATCATAACAATTGCTGCCTATACTGCAATTATACACCTAGACCGTCAGTATGCTTAACAGTCATCAACTTGCCGACGCAGCGAAAATAGCTGACACCACAATATAGCAATAACTTAGCACTGCATATAGCACTTTGACCTACTGCGAGTTATGAAGAATATCTGTAATTTCATTTTCCCTTTCTACATATTTTGTTAACGTAAACACTTTGTACCTATAAATACCGTTAAGTTTGTTCAATAAAATCAGTATCAATCTCAGAATACCACTGACTGTTACTCATCTACCATCGCAATCAACAGAGGCTGTCGCTCTAGTCTTCAGATCCTCATCTTGCGCACCATTCTCCGCCGTCCACCTAGTTCCAAGTGCTGGGTGCGACACCTAATCAGTAGACAGTTTATGTGCTGTATACTACCCAACCCCCCGATACACAAATCCTGTGACCAGGCGAAGTAACGCCACTCACGCTAAGGATAACGTATTAACATTTGGTGACCCCGACGTGATCTCACCAAGAGATCACACCCTAGAACACAACGTTGGAGATATCTTCCATACGAGTCCTTTTGCCCATGTCGTCAACAAGGTGACAGATTAAGGACACCTGAGCGCCATCGACTCAGGAAGTTGGAAGACTGGTCAACAAGGCGACCAGCTCCGTCAACGATTTGATAAAATCGTTTGTGATCCCGGTAAACGGATTTAAATCATCCAATCCCGGGCACGTGACGCGATCTCAACTAGAGATCACAACAAAGAACACTCCATTGTCGAAGCGACAGCTAAGGAAGTCTGAGCGAAGTCAACTCAGGAATTTGGAGATTGGTCAACAAGGAGACCATCATCCATCAACAACTTGGTAAATCATTTGTGATCCCAGCAGGAAAGGATTCGTGAATCCAATCCCGGACACATTCTCAAACTTGTCAACAGGCGACACTTTGAGAACCAACACCATCCTCACAGCAAGTGCCATCGTGGCCACAGAGGGACACCTGAGATCGAACCTATCGACTCAGGATTAATAAAGGACCGGTCAACAAGGCGACCACCTTTATCCACCATTACTGTTCAGTTTCTGACCAAATCTGGTTGCGAATCGGAGCGTATCCAGCGTAAGCGAATAAAATACTCCCACCGGGTCAGCAACATAGAACAAGATCAAAATGGTTAACAGCATGGGTGAAGAGAATCCTTCATCGGAAATTCAAAAGATTTTAAATGCACAACAAGAAATAGGCAATGACATTGCGAGGTGCATCAATAATTTCAAGAAAGATGGACCTGCACGGAAACAAAAGCCTGAATATTTTGAAGCCCGACTATTGGCAATTACTGAAGCCTGGGAGATGTTTAAAGAAAATGAGACTCATCTGCCAGACTCACAGAAAGGATCTAAGTACGAGAAGTACGCAAACGATCTGCGATCGACTTACGAGAAATATAGCAAGATCTTTCAGGAAGGTCTTGACGTACTCCTAGCCAGTAGCAGCAAGGAGGATGAAAGTTCGATCAAGACTTGGCAGCCACCCAAGACAGAAGTCAGCGACAAAAGGCTAGCCTCACTATGCCGACGCCAAGGAGAGGTTATTGAATCCCTTAGAATGGCGCTAAAAGAGTACGCGACTGTAAAGGGTCAAGCCTCCACTAACTTCATAAGTTCTTTGTGGGCACAAGTACAAGAGGTCCATCTAAAAATTTATGAAGAATTTGACAACCCGATAGAAAAGGGCTACAACAAGGAAGCCTACGGGACGTTACAAGTGGAAGTGCAAAAGGCGCTCATGGCTGGGCCAAGTGCATCTGCCACAAACAGCACTGATGTGCAACTGCCAAGAATAAGCATCCCGAAATTCGATGGAGAACTGTTAAAATGGAGACAATTCTTCGATTTATTCTCATGCATGGTTCATGAAACCAACATGCCCACCATAAAGAAAATGTGGTACCTGAAAACCGCACTTACCGGTGATGCAGAAAGGTTGGTTCGGCATATAGAACTCAAGGAAGACAATTATGAACAAGCATGGGAAATTCTTGTTGATTCGTATGACAAGCCCAGACAGCTTGCAAACACTGTAATTCGCAAATTGTTGCATCAACAGGCATCTTGTGATAGCGCAAAGTCATTGCAGGAATTATATATAACAACGATTGAGTCTCTCGCCTCCTTGAAGGGGCTAGGCATCGACATATCCACATGGGATCCAATTTTAGTCGTGGTCCTGACAGACAAGCTCGACATGAATAACCGGGCTTTGTATGAGCAATCACTTGGAAGCACGACTGAGATCCAACCATTACATACAATGATAGATTTTTTGGATCAAAGAGTACGAGTCCTAAACACAGGAAAATCGGAAAAATCGTCGAAAAGAGAGCCAAAGAACTCAACGTGTGCGTCGTCAACAACTGGAAAGTTCTCTGCATGTGAATTCTGTAAAAAGGAAGCCCATCCCCTATACAGATGTGAAGACTTCCGATCTAGGCCCACATCTGAAAGATTAAATTGGGTACTGAAACAAAAAATGTGCGTCAAATGCTTCAGCACTAATCACAAAACAAAGGACTGCCGCAGTCGAAAGTGCTTTAAGTGCAAGAAGGATCACAATACTCTGCTTCATCTCGATACTACAGTAGAGCCTCGTACACCAATTGTAGGGGCGGCGAGTAATATGAATTATAATCTACTCGCCACGGCTAAGGTTGCAGTACAGGCCAACAATGGGCAGTGTGCAAACTTTAGAGCACTACTGGACTCTGGATCACAGATAAATCTGATTACAGAGCGAATGGCTTCAATGTTATCACTAAAGCTCCACAATGCTAAGTTACGAATTGAAGGCATTGGAGGACTCCCGAAAACTAGTAAAGCACGAGTCAACATACTAGTTAAATCACTTCATAGTGGTTTCACACAACGGATTGAAGCTTTTGTATTACCCCAAATAATACCTGATCAGCCAGCCCAGCCACTTTCGCTAGCGGCTACAAAGTTATCCAAGGAAATGGCCTTGGCAGATCCCAACTTTGACAAACCAGGAAAAATAGACCTGCTCATTGGTGCAGAGCACTATTATTCTTTGCTGCTCCCAAACCAGAAGAACGTCACCACCAAAGGTCCAATTCTGCAGAACACAAAGTTGGGCTGGATCGTAGCTGGTAAGGTCAATGCTACTGACAGTTCGTCCGCCGTCTGCGCGATTAATTCCATACAAGAAACCAACGATTTAATAGAAAAATTTTGGACATTGGAAAATTTGGACACAACCGAAAAACATCGGTCTCCCACAGAAGCATACTGCGAAAAGCATTTCATGGGAAATTTAAGGACAGCAGCAGATGGAAAATTCATTGTAAAACTCCCATTCTCTGAACAATCTTCAGCCCTGGGGGAGTCAAGGGAAATAGCTACGAAAAGGTTTCTCGCATTGGAGCGAAGAACATCAGCAGAAGTTTGGAAAGGGTATTCTGCCTTCATGGATGAGTATGAAAAATTGGGACACATGAAAAGTGTAGGTCCAGCACAGATTCCCAAAAGTCATTACTTCATACCTCATCACTGTGTCCTCAAACCGGACAGCACTACCACAAAATTACGGGTAGTATTTGACGCATCATGCAAAACATCGAGCGGAAAATCTCTCAATGATATCTTGCATGCTGGCCCAACCGTACAAAGTGAGTTATTCGCGATACTTCTACGCTTCAGAACTCACAAGTATGTGTTCACAGCGGACATAGAGAAAATGTACCGTCAAGTCTGGATAAACCCGGATGATCAGTTTTATCAGCTCATCGTCTGGAGAAGTAATCCATCAGAGGATCTTAAGTACTATCGCTTGAAGACTGTAACATACGGAACCACCTGCGCTCCGTTTCTGGCAACAAAATGCTTAAACCATTTAGCACTCATATCAAAGGCCACTCACACCTTGGGATCAGGTAAACTCCGAGATGACTTCTACGTGGACGACTGCCTCACTGGATCCAATTCAATTGCCGAAAGCATTCAAATTCGCGATGAGCTAAACAAAATCCTAGTTCCAAATGGATTTAAACTTCGCAAATGGTGCTCAAACAACGATCAATTGTTACAAGGAATTCCAAAGGAAGACATTGTTAGTGATGTCAAACTAGATGAATCGTTTGAACATTACAGCGTAAAAACGCTGGGTCTCATTTGGATGCCTAAGAAAGATCACCTATGCGGAAGGACGCAAAAGAGCCACTCTACCAAGATTACGAAAAGAGTTGTCTGCTCGGAGTTGGCACAAATTTTTGACCCCTTAGGGTTATTTGCACCAGTTGTAGTAAAAGCAAAAATCTTTTTGCAGCAACTTTGGGAAACCAAACTTGAGTGGGATGATGAGTTACCAGAGGATCTTCAAACAGAATGGAAAAATTACCGGGATGATCTTTTAACCCTGGATACGATAACGATTCCTCGTCACATATATGATGGGAAAATTCCAGTCACCCAAGAGCTCCACACCTTTGTTGATGCATCGGAACGTGCGTACGGAGCAGCAATCTACGTTCGGGCAACATACAAGAATAACCAGGTCTCAGTTAGGTTACTCTGTTCGAAATCACGAGTAGCTCCAAAGGCTCAGCAGACACTACCCCGATTGGAACTATGTGCTGCAGTGTTAGGAGCCGAATTAAGCGACAAGGTCAGAAAGGACCTATCGTTCGATAGCAGCGTGACAGGATACTACTGGAGTGATTCCATGGTGGTATTATCATGGATTAATGCTGCTGCATCTACCTATCACACATTTGTGGCCAATAGAATAGCCAAAATTCAGGCAATAACAAGCCAAGCGCAATGGCGTCACGTTTCATCTGCAAACAATGCAGCTGACGTTCTGTCAAGAGGCATCCTCGCCAGCAAGTTAGGCGACCATAATCTGTGGTTCTATGGGCCACTATTTCTACATGGATCGTCAAGCCAGTGGACCAGCACTCCGGACCTCAAGCCGAGCGATCTGGAAAGGAGGACAAAATATATAAGTTTGCCGATTTCCCCAACCACAATCGGAGAAGAGATCTACAGCTGTAAGCACAATAATTCGTTCTACAAATTGCAGCGAATAGTGGCGTACATGTTACGGTTCTGCTACAAATCGAACAGATCGCCAACATCAACGATACTCACCGCGGAATTGCATCAAGCCCGAATTGTGATTCTACGTACCATCCAACAAGTGGAGTTCGCTGCAGAGTTAAGCCAGCTGCAGCGCTATAGGACGGTGGACAAGAAAAATCGACTAGTTTCACTATCTCCCATACTTGGCAATGATGGTCTTATAAGAGTTGGAGGAAGGCTAGAAAACTCTGCACTTCCCTACGAATCTAAGCATCAGATTCTATTGCCGTACAATGATCCTATTGTAAAAATGTTGCTACGAGAGACGCATGAGGACAACATGCACTGCGGGGCTCAAGCACTACGAGCAATCGTGCGACAACAGTACTGGATTCTCAACGAAAAGATCATGTCCAGAAGCATTATTCACAACTGTGTGAGATGCACTAGAGCAAGGCCCAAGCTGATGCAACAGATCATGGGAGACCTCCCAGCTGAACGAGTCACACAAGCACGCCCATTTTTAAAGTCCGGCGTAGACTATTGTGGTCCCTTTTGGATTCATCACAAAATCCGAGGAAAAAGACCCGACAAAGCATACATCGCCGTATTTTGCTGTTTCTCCACAAAGGCCGTGCATCTTGAATTGGTAAGCGATTTAACCACAAACGCATTCTTAGCGGCCTTAAGGAGATTTCTGAGCCGCCGCGGCAGATGTCAGACAATCCATTGCGATAACGCAACCAATTTTGTTGGTGCTAACAACCAGCTTAAGGAATTGGAAACGACACTCTTCACGGAAAGGGCTATGGATAGAATTATAAGTCAATGTAGCAGAAGACAAGTTGACTTTAAATTCATACCGCCACGAGCACCATCATTCGGAGGCCTCTGGGAGGCAGCCGTAAAATCCGCCAAAAAACTGTTATTGACAACCAGCTCTACGGCGTCATTGACGTTTGAAGAGTTAAACACAGTAATAGTCGAAGTTGAAGCAATCTTAAACTCACGACCAATTACACCTATATCAAATGATCCCACAGACATGGCGGCCCTCACTCCAGGACACTTCTTAATTGGCGAACCACTAACGGCTCCACCTGACATTAATGCCGATCGCAAGCCAAATTCACTTGTAAAGCGCTGGGAATTGGTTTCCAGGCTGAAGCATTTATTCTGGAACCAATGGTCAGCCGAGTACTTACAAGAGCTTCAGGCTCGGCACAAGTGGAAGACAGAAGCACAAAACGTCAGAGAAGGACTAATGGTGGTGGTAAAAGAAGATAATTTACCAGTAATGAATTGGCCACTGGGACGAGTAATTAAAACTTATCGTGGTGCGGATAATCGCGTTCGGGTTGTTGATGTAAAAACAGCATCTGGGATATTTAAGAGGCCCATCACTCGGTTGGCGCCATTATTCCCAGAAGAGAGCAGTGGCAAGCGCCAAAGGCCCGAAGCTGAATCCCGTCTGGAACCTGATGAACCACCTGTACGTCGGAAAAAAGTAGTGATGGGCAGCACAGTCTCAGTCCTACTGGCGCTGCTGTTGATCCTGCCGGTAGCACTGGCGCAGACTGTCAATATTACGCGTTTCACTGACCACCCCGGAATATTCTATGAACGACTCGGCACGTCAAGAACGGCAATTTCGGAATGGACCATAATTGCGTATTATGATTTGAAACCATATTGGAGCGATATGAGAATATTGTCCACTGGGATCAAGGAGCTCAGGCACAAGTGTTCTGAGCTGCATAACGACAACGCATGCAACTCTATATTTGAGCATTTTCAACATATATATGGCGAGCTACAAGAAGGAAGCTATCTGATTAACCATTCCCGACAGCGAAGATCACCACTTGATATAGTTGGTAACGTGGCTAATTCACTATTTGGCGTACTTGACGCCAGGTACGCAGACGACATGGCCAAAGTCATAAATGAGGTGAAATCTAGAGAAGACGTGTTGATGATGCTACTCAAAAACCAAACGTCGATCTTGGATTCTACAATTAACGTAGTCAGGAAAAGCAAGTCATCCACTGATAACCGCATCAGAAATTTGGAGCATCAACTAGCAACCCTCAACAAGGAACGAGGCAGATATCAAGGCGACCACTTACAGCAAGCATTTGTAATCTTAACTGCCCAGCTAACTCTACTGGCAACTGGAATGCAGCGGATGCAAGCGGAAATCGCCAGCGTTCTTACCGACGTTCGTCATCGAACCATCAGTCCCATGCTGGTAACTCCTAGGCAGCTAAGAGACCAATTAGACAAAATTCGGGATCATCTACTTCCGGATCAGATGTTGCCGGTCTCATCGGAAAATGTAATGGAACTCTATAAAATCATGTGCGCTGAGGGAACCACAACAACAGATCATGTTATATTCAAAATAACAGTGCCTCTGGTGGCAACAGCACAGCAGGAAGTCTTCAGTATCATTCCCATCCCGACGTGGAAATCAGGAGGCTGGAATCGATTCAACATTAAGACACCCATCATCGCTGTAAATTCCCACAGAGATCAATTCGTGGGTCTTACTGAGGATGAGTTCGAGCAATGTCTAGTATTATCCAATAACGAACACATTTGCTTTAACCATCAAGCCGCATTCAACGCTGAAAATCGGTGTGAGTTCCAGTTATTCAACAACAAATCTGAAACACTCTGTGAGATTATTAAGTCGAAAGCAGAGTTGATTTGGTTAAGAACGCATCAACGAAACAGATGGATGTTTGCGACCCACAACCAAATAGAACTTCAAGCTGTATGCAAGGGAATACCGTCCACCATTCACCTGGATGGATCGGGCTTATTATCTCTGTCCCCGGGCTGCACCGCACGAAACGCCAACATTAGTATTAGCACATTCAGCACGATGATCAGCGAATCACATTTAGCATATATTCGTTTTGGCAATATAACAACACCCGTTCTGGAAGATACATCAGAGTCAGCTCGAGAGACTGCAACTCAACCATCTGAATCAGACGAACTGGATCGCCTACAACAAAGGCTGGCTAAGCTAAAGGACACAGCATGGTCAAATCAATTTACCACCGTGCAGCATCATCAAGTAGCCGCGTATGCTGCGTTAGTAATATCAATAATATTAATCATTGCATATAGTCTCCGAAAGCGATTCGTCAACTGGAATCCACGACAACGTACTGGCAACCAGGAAGAGAACAACGAGCAGCCATCACCTGAACCTACCCCACGCAGTTTTGCATTCAACATTAGCGATGGTTGAACATCTGTTCAACGGCCGGGAGAATGTTAAGACTCATCGACCTATAATCGAATATAATTATTATCGCAATTACATCATAACAATTGCTGCCGATACTGCAATTATACACCTAGACCGTCAGTATGCTTAACAGTCATCAACTTGCCGACGCAGCGAAAATAGCTGACACCACAATATAGCAATAACTTAGCACTGCATATAGCACTTTGACCTACTGCGAGTTATGAAGAATATCTGTAATTTCATTTTCCCTTTCTACATATTTTGTTAACGTAAACACTTTGTACCTATAAATACCGTTAAGTTTGTTCAATAAAATCAGTATCAATCTCAGAATACCACTGACTGTTACTCATCTACCATCGCAATCAACAGAGGCTGTCGCTCTAGTCTTCAGATCCTCATCTTGCGCACCATTCTCCGCCGTCCACCTAGTTCCAAGTGCTGGGTGCGACACCTAATCAGTAGACAGTTTATGTGCTGTATACTACCCAACCCCCCGATACACAATTCCTGTGACCAGGCGAAGTAACGCCACTCACGCTAAGGATAACGTATTAACATTTGAGATTTGACCTAAATTGGCCTGTCACGTTTCACATGGAATGACCCCAGTGCGAGTTCTAGCGTGTAACTCTGTAGACTTTACCAGGTCTTGAACTTTGTCATCGGTATCCAGTATATTTTTTGTATGCATGTCGTCTTTCCATGTGTTAGGCGTAGTCCCTTGGTGCAACATCACCCAATTTTTATTTTCGACCACCTAGTTCCAAGTGCTGGGTGCGACACCTAATCAGTAGACAGTTTATGTGCTGTATACTACCCAACCCCCCGATACACAAATCCTGTGACCAGGCGAAGTAACGCTACTCACTCTAAGGATAACGTATTAACATATTCAATAAGAAATAATCAAAAAAGTATGATACATTTTTTTTTAGAGATTTCAAATTTTAAAAATTTAAAAATTCTAGAGATATTAAATCAAAATTTAAAAAACCACGTGACCACTCGGTATGGTATAACAAGAATATGATATTTTCTCCAAGTGTAGGGGGTCGTCCGGAAATGCCGTGGAGTGAAAAACTTTTCTCCGGCTTTTATTGTGACGTACAAACGACAACGTGGTTCGGTTGTCGTCATTCAGGTGAGTCCCCCACTCGATAGCCGGTTTAAAAATGCATCGAAGGGTGAAAAGATGAACGGGATGGGGAGTTGGGAGTCGGGAATCGGGAATCCAGGTGAGATGAGGTGGGGAGTTTCGCAAGTGAGTGGGTCGCCGGAATGGAAATTAGCGTTAGCAATTTATTTGTTATGCAGGTCGGTAATTGGAAATGGGATGTCTAGCTCCGTAATACAGTGCGTTTCACGATCATAACCGACACAGTGGGCTATGGAAATACCAGATATGATAAATGACCCATCGGTGTCTTGTTTTAATTATTAATATCATTGATTCATAAGGACAAAAATAAACTGCCGTCATTATTTGGAAAATTTTTGTTTACTTAATTCCACTAACCAACTTGCAATATGATTCATAATGAAACATGTTTTTTTTATAAAGTTTCACAGATAATTGGATATAATTATAAGAACAAAAAATATTAAATCCCCTCTCCGAGTACATTAATCAATAAAAAAGCAAGGTAGTAGTGCTAAGCAAATATTTTAAAAGTTAATTCCAAAAAAGTGTTATAATTTTCCAGCTTAATCCCAAAAGTTAAGGAACCCATAACCTATAACTAAATGATTTTCGTTCAGGGCATACAAATGTTCGTAAAGTTGACCGATTCGATTCTCAAGATTGTGCCGACAGCCTTCTGAACACTTTAACCCTTTTGATAAAACGCTGTCGGGCTAAAGACCCCGACTGTCGACGATATTTGAGTTGCGGTTTTATTTTCGCTCCGATTTCTGGCACTCCAATCGAAGGAATCGGCCCAAATCAATTGTCTTGGTCGTGACGTCAGCAACTGGCACCAATCGACACTGCGCCGCGAACGTTTATTAATTTATTAATTTATGAATTATAATAATCAACGATTGAGTCGATGGAGCCAATGAATCGGGATGTAAATCGCAATCGGATTTCGACTCATGCGACGACGCAATTTTATTACTTTGCAATGTAGGTCTCTCGAATTTCACCAAGTTTCTATTTGCTAAATTGAGTAACTTGAATAAAATGTCGGTTGAAAAATTAAAAAGTGTTAAAGGAAGTTGAGGAACACCACAAAAACTGATTTTGTATTTATGTACAACAAAATTTACATTTAACTTTATGTTTTGTTTTGTAATTTGGCATAGAATGCAAAATGTATATATTTTAAAAATATTTGTAATATTATTTTCTTGTCTGTCTATCCAATATGCTGGCCTTGAACTCTTCTCGAGTGTCATTCACATGCAAAATGATGAAGAAATGATAACTTGCGGCGTGTATATCGCTCGTTAAAATCAAAAAAGGCCCGGCTCGCTGCTGTATATTCTCTCTTTTACTATCTCCCAACATTTGTAAAATCAGTATCTTGAACGTGACTAAACAGCATTCTAGTTGTTTCACAAAAAAAAGTAAAATTGAAATGGGAATTTCACTTACAGGTATTTTTAGAATATTGTTAAAGATAAAGAATTTACAAATCAAATGGCTTTACAAAACGAAACGAGGAAAAACCTATGAAATATTATGTAGATGAAGATCATATGATCTTCATATGATACACACAAAAAAAAATTGTCAAACAGTCCCCATCCACAAAAAACTGTCAATTTTGTCAAGAATATAGGTGTGTGTCTTTGCTAATTGTATTTGTGTATTTGTTGTTGTGAAAGTAACTATTTACTTAGTAGAATTGACAATTTTTTGTGGTTGACAATTATAACAGTTGATTTAACAAAGTTTTTTTTGTGTGTAGATAATAACTATAAGATCCTAACAATATGTTATATAATGTAGTGGTTAATGTGGTTTAGCAGGTACTTCAAGAGATGTTTTTTCTTTAACTGAAAACAGTTAAAACAAATGTTTTGAACCCTTCAGTCTGCTTGTTTACTTTAATAGCATTTACAAAAAACATCATAATAAAATAGTATTTTTCGAAAAGAGAAAATACGGAAGTGCCGTGCCCATAGGTGATTCTCACCTGCCAGAGATAATATAGCTAGTATTTGAGTTTCTGAATTTCGCGAACCAACCTCCTCTTCGCTTCTTTTGCGTTTCGGACTCTTTTGCACTTTGGACAGGCACAAATCATCCAAATTATTTGTGTACATTGGCTGCGGCTTGTTGTCTTGTCTTGGCGTTTTCTGTTTTGGTTGACGAGCCCCAAATATAATAGAAAATTCGGGGAGGGGTCCAGCCTTTGGCAAATAAGTGTATGAAGTATGAAGTGGTGGGGAGGGTGTGAGATGGGTTATATTTTCTGGGTGTGTGTGTGTGTGTGGGGGCGGTCTTGGTCCATCGACTCTAATTGAAGTTAAAGCGAGATGGCATTCAAATGGGTGTTTGCCTTGTTGTGTGGGTGGCGACACTGAGCCAGAAACGCATTTGAAATCTGTGTTTGCCTATTTACTTTCATTATTTAAGTGCTAAACGAACGTTTTTCATTCCCATTCAGCGGAAAAAAAGTAACACAATTAAAAAAAAAGGGGAAAAAAAAAACTGAAATAACGAAAAGAAAAGAGGCCTCTAAAAGAGTAACACAATTGAAAAACAACTTAGAGCCGCTTCAGACGAGTTTTCCGGCCCTATCGAGAGGAGGGCTCCTCCTCACATGAGTCGAAAATGGCTTAATTTGAATATGAATGGGCTCAAACAGTCTAAATAACACTATCATAACATTTGCATAGCTCGTTATGAAAAACTCAAAAAGATAATGCTTCTTTTGTTGTGGATTTATCGAATTGCAGTGCTAAGATTCTGCGAAAAAGAAAAAACAAATCAAATTTATTATCATGTACTTGAAAAATAGTATACTACAAATTTATATGTACGATCGATACGAAACCCTTTTGTATTATAATCCTTATACCCATTAATTACTACCGAAACCCTACTGCTATTTCCGGATCCCCAAAATTCTATAAATACAACGCACAAGATCTTATCATCCAGGGGTCAGCAGAATCCCAGAATCGCAGAGATAAAGAACGAGAGACCAAAGAAACTTACCTGTTTGAACTATTTTGTATTTATTATTTCTTCTCTGGCCGTTTCTACTCTGTGTTGCGTAAATATTTGCCTTTTATATTTATCGTTTTATGTAAGAGATTATGAATTTATGTATGCCCTACCTTGAGTGTGTGGGGGCTTTGTGCTGGCGACCTCTGGCGACGGTGACACGTGTAACACCCGATTTTTTTTTTTTTAAGAGCGGGGGGTCTTGAAATCGAATAACGTTTGCAGGGAGGGAGGGAGGGGGCGAGGCTTTACTTACAAATAATAAAACTATTTAGTCTGTCTGGTCTGGTCTACACGAGATAATTGGGATCCCGACTCTGCGAGGCGAACCAAACCAAATCAAACCAGATCGCATCAGATCGCAAAAGTAGTTCGCATTCGTATTCGCATTTTGATTACGGTTTCTGCTTTTGCCTCTGCTTCCTCTTCCACCCAGTGTGCGGCCGGAGTTTAACGATCAGAGAACCCAAACCAAACCAAACCCATCAAGACCCGACCACACCATATACCACCATATACCATATACCATACTCGAACCGATCAGACAAAAAAGTCTTGCAATTCGTTTCTGTTTTTTTCTTCTTTTCTATTTGTGTTGTTTTTTTTTTGTTTTTTTGGCGAGGCAAATCGCAGACGCACAGCTTAGCTGATTGCCATCGGTCTAGGGTTTTCGGTACTGTAAGTGCTAAGGATTGACTTGGAAAACACCCTACTATTCGGAAAAAAGTTTGTTAACTTTTGCTTCTATCAACAGTTAACGGATTAAAATATGTTAAACAAGAGAGAACGCTATAGTCGGGTTGGTGTCCCGACTATCTAATACCCGTCACTCGGCTAAAGGGAGTGTGAACGCTGTAGTCGGGTTGGTGTCCCGACTATCTAATAAACGTAACTCAGCTAAAGGGAGTGCGAGGGAGATAAAACTTTGATCAGGCATAAGTTTTAAACGAATGGTCCGATTTAAAAAATTTCTTTCTACATTTCGATAGGTATTGATAAACACAACAAAACTGCATTCCTACTTTTCCGATATATTAAAATTTTTCAAATCGTATATTAAGTATTGTGGGCGTTAGAGGAGGCGTGGCACCTTTTTGAAATAAACTTGCGCTGCGTAGGAACTCCTAGAATCTGCATGCAAAATGCCAATCCTCTAGCTTTTATAGTTTCCGAGATCTCAGCGTTCATACGGACAGACAGACGGACAGACGGACAGACGGACAGACAGACATGGCTAGATCGACTCGGCTAGTGATCCTGATCAAGAATATATATACTTTATGGGGTCGGAAAAGCTTCCTTCTAGCTGTTACATACTTTTGCACGAATACAATATACCCTTTTACTCTACGAGTAACGGGTATAAAAATGTGCTAAATAAATATTTTATTAAAATAAGGAAAGTTTACGGAAATACCTACGAAAATTATAAGATTATAAGCTGAGCTTAAAAAATAAATAAATATTACTTTAAAATCACAATATAAATCAAGAAAATTGTAATATCAATATAGTGTATAAAACCAGGATAAATTAAGAAAATTCCTACAAAGAATTTTTTGTTTAGGGATTGTAAGCTTGGCTTAAAAGATAAATAAATTTAACTATGATATCACAATATATCAAGAAATATTCTAATAGACAAGAGGAAGATTTACAAAATTCCTATAAAAATGTGTTCTTTAGAATTATAAGCTTAGCTTAAGTAGATTAACAAAGATCACTAGAATCTCTAGACTACTGATGAGGTTAAGTAAACGCAGGGTATTCACAGGTCGTTGGCATACAAACCTACCTCGTAGATGAACGTGTTATTATTGTTTTTTCGCTTTGTGTTGTGAAATTCGCGAGCGCAGACGTCTATTGTACACACACGTCTGTACTTATGTGCTCACCGCCGAATGTATCTGTATCTTTTATGAGCTGGGCGTGAGCGGTGTCTGATAAGATTTTGTTTACTTTTCGCTGGCGGCTGTCTCGCGATTCTCTCTCGACTTTTCGGCACTGCCAAAATACGAACACGAATTCGAAAACACGAATTCTATGAAAATTGCTGTCGAAAAGTGAGAAAGCGAATACATGCGATATAACTATGACGAACATTGCGATTTGTGCTGCGATGCTTGTCGGTTTTTTATTTTATTTTCTTTTTTTATATTGAGAACGACGATTGAGCGTTCGGTTCAGCATCTTGAAAAATATATACTATTGTATTGTATTATATTATATTGTTGTTTTTATTTTAGCTGATTGCTGGCTTTTTGTTTTGGCCCAAGTCACGTGACGCGCGCGTGCCTCAGTTGTCCGCGTTTTCTGACGCGCGCGCTCTTCACTTCCCCCATTTCTTCGGGCTCTTCTTCCTTTCTTCCTTTCTTTTATTGTTTTTTTTTTTTTTTGACAATCTGCGCTTGAGCCATCCATCAATTGTTTCCGAAATCCTGCTGACTTTCATTCATAAACTGGTATATTATTGTTTGGATTGAAAACCAAATATCATTTACTTTGTATTCTAACTTCTTTCAAATTATTTTTCACTTACTTTATAAAATCTATAAATTTAATCGATACAAATAGAATATAGAATATTCAATTTGGAAATGCTAAAAATTTGGAAAATGATCAGGGGGCGTTTAAAAATTATGATGGCCTCTCTCGGTCTTCTTCTTTTTCGCCGAACTCTGACTATAATCCCTTATTTTTGTTGTTTTTTTACGAGAATTCATGATGAGAATTATATTCTGGATGTGTGTAAACAAAAACAATAATAAATCGCATAGCGCCAAAAAAAGAAACCGAAAAGAAGGCAGAAAGCAGAAAATCCGCAGAGGCAGAACAATATAAGAATGCTTAGATGAAAGATTTGAGGGCTGTGTGAAAAGAAGAAGAAGAGCCACGGAACGGAGATGGAGATGGAAATGGAGATGGAGCAGAGAGTAAAAAGAGGGGCTGGAGAAAAGTATCATTTAGCGCGTTTCGTGACATTGCTGAGAAGTTTAGTCATCCATTCCGTCTTATGAATTGATGAAAACGCACGACAAGCAAACCAAACACAAATACATCAATTAACAGCAATTTATTCAGTTCTTGATTAATTTACTCTTCGTTTTAGAGGCATTTTCTCGATCTATTCTCTTTATTTTGCCCCTTCGATGAGAGGAGAATTCGAAACGATCCCCAACTGCAGCTTGAAGTTTCAACCTCTACTTGTTCTAGTTTTATAAGTAAAATACGAATATTACAGATTTTTAGAGAAACCCCGTAGATTTCGAATTCTAAAGATGTAGAACGATCGGATAATTTAAAGATTTTTTCGAATAGATTCGCTTAGTGAATCCCCGCAACTAGATTCTATGCTAATCAATTTAACGCTCGAATGCAAATTACATTTGGCCCGTTGTTATTACCGTTTTTTCATACAGACTGGTGGGCGTGGCCCATTTACATATGATTAAAGTACTGCCGCACGATAATAATCAACTGCTGCTGCAAAAATAAACCAGGGACAATGTGGTTGTCATGCCCTCTTATCAAACCGCGTCCATCCACGTGATGCCAAAAGCAAGCACTTACCAAACCCAGGCAACCCAACCACCCACATCCCACAGCCCACATCCATAGACATACATCGGTATTCGCGCCCAAAATAAACATAGATCCCCCGGAAGTTCAAAAAATATGAACCACGACAGAATAAATGAAAACATGAGCGAGACTCGAGCAAACTGCTTATCAACTTTGGCAATCTGGCTCTCTTCTCTGATGTTGGGGGTATGGCATTAGAAATTAGTCGCCGATCTCTCAGTTTTTCTTCTTTTTGAGTACGGCATGGTGATATGATATGGTCTGGTTTGGTATAATATGGTATGGTGGTTCCCTCGAACACCTTGACTGCTCTGCTCCGCTCCGTTCCCTTTGGCCCCCGTCCTTATCGCTGTGTCTGTGTCCAAGTGCGTTTGCATAATCTAAGAAAAGAAACTGGCGATTAGAAGACACGCGCAATAATTCCCATTAAGTGCAAGAAGAAGCAGAGCCGAAGAGGAGATTACTTATGTGAACTGGGAAGGAGCCGAAGATCAGGGGTTTCTCGAGTGTTTTTTTATGTTTTTTTTTAAATAATATATTCGAGAATCACTGTGAATTTAATTATTATTTAGATTTGTATTAAATGAACATATTTTCTAAGAATCTGCAGAGTTCTCCATATTTTCTTTCTTCAATAAGATCTAAGCAGGTTTTTAAACTTCGATAAATGACCAATACTACTACTTACTACCAATTTTTAAAAAAAAACCCGATGATGATGATGATGATATTGGGACGCCTGGCTACTGTTAACGTTAACGTGGCTGTTACCGCCTTTCGGCTGCTGTTAAGTGAGCATGCGCTTAACAGCTGAGATCGCCGGTCGGCCAATGCGGCGTATGCGTGATTACTCTTCTACTGCTTTTGCTTCAGCCATTGCTATAATTAAATCAAACAGTAGCGTCAGCAAAACAATTACAACAAATTTAAGCAAATTAATTAAACAATAAAACAACGAAGAAAAACGAAAAAAATAAAAAAACTAAAGCACTAAACTCTTTTCCTTGATTGTTGTTTTTGTGTGTCTTTTGAAGTTCAGTAGTGTTGTTGTCGTTGTTATTGTTGTTTCTACCATTGTTGTACGTGCAACAGGGAATAACAATTTGATTTTTGCGATTTTTTCTGTCTGTTGATTTTACTTTTTACGATCAGCAGCCGCCGTAAAAAAAAGCGCCATACGCAAAACGTTTTCAATAACATTTCGTGTCTGGTGTTTCGTTTTTTTTATTGCTGTACAAAATAGTAAAATTGTTTACCGAAAATGTAAAAAAGATTTAACAATTGTTGGTTTATCTGTGAAAACAAGAAATGCCATGAGAACTTTTTCCAACCGAATTTCCATTTTTAAGAGATCCTAACTTTTAATGTTGGTGTAATGTTGTGTTACTCAGATTATTACAATCATAGTTTGGTATGAAAAATATATTATTTTCCATTTATTTTTTCTTAAATAATTTATATTGCTTATAACAATTAACCCGTTTTCTTTAAAGACAAATTGTAGAGTTGTCAAAAACATTCTTTGACCAAAAAATTTTTACGCTTTTTACTCTTGTTGTGTTTACCTTTGTGGTTAGCGTTTATTCGTGGCGTCGCGAGTCAAAGGGGAATCGGATAGGTAAAAAAAGGGAAAAGGAGAGGAGGAATCGCGTTAATCGATACGAAATAAATCGTCCGAGATCGTGATTAGGCGTTTAACATGATTAAGATATTGGGCTACGTATGTATAGTGATATATCACATAATGTACAGCATCCGTTGGATGTGAAAATATTTTATTCGGTGCGCCGCCTCCGGCAGAAAGTAAATGTCTTATATTCCCCAGATCTCTGGCCGATTTCCCATTGGCCAATTCGGAGCAAAAAAAAAAACGAAGACGCAAAAAACAAGAATGCGGAGACAAATGATTGAAAATAATTTGGCAATTTTTGGAGCTATACTAATTAGAGTGCCAATCGAAACAAATCGAAGCGAGACAAATCAAATTAAATATGTGCCCGCCAGACAGTGGGGTTCGTGGCTGTAGGTCTATAGGGCTGAATTCCGAAGTAATACCAGAAATATGTCTTAAAATACAATTTAAAGAGATGTTCTATCTTTTGTCAAAACGATCAAAATAATATTTATTATTTACAATGCTTACTATCTAGAATCTTATTAGAAAAACCGAAATTCTAGAAGCTCAAGAGCTGCCTACTTCCACACTTATGTACCCCTGGTGTTTTTTTTGTTCGTTGCAACTTGGCAAACTGGTAAAATTCCGAAACAAATGAAACATCGTATAAATAATTATAGAAGCCAATTGCTCCTCCAGGTCAAGTAACTATTGTTGTAGTTGTTCGTTGTCGTTGTTGCTCTGGTTATTTTTTTTTTGTTGCTGGCTGTACTACTGAAACTACTGATGCAGGTGATGAAACAAAAGTACAATAAACCGTATTAATAAGTGCAGGTTGTAACCTTGAACCTTGACAAATACCCAGGTATATTTTATATGGTTGTTGGTTTATTATCGTTGTTGTTGTCGTTGTTGCTGGCTATGATCATTGCTAAGGTCGCCACGCACTAAAAGTAGGGTATAATATAATACATTCATCGGAACAGCACAACAATCAGCGAACACAACAATCAGCAAATACACGAGATGTAATCATAATTTTTTTTTTGTGGTAAAGGGCTTTTTTTTTGGGGGCAGGGGAGCTATTCTGTCAACGAACAAAATGTTATAAATTATACATCGTCGAGTGACAAATGTGCGCGGTGGCCATTAAAAATGTTAAGTATTAATTAAATTTCAACGCGAATCGAGCTAAACTTACGCACTGCGTGTTGAGATCGATTAATTAGAACTATCCATAATCGAATTTGAGGAATCAAGAATTGATTTTAGAGGTGTGAAAACATCGATGGAATCGATTTTTGTATGTGAAATCAACTATGCTTTTTTGGTTTCTTAAAAAGACTTGGAAATATAACTTTTTAACTCGAACTATTCTAAATTATTAAATACGTTATAATCGTATTGTTTTGATCGTTTTCTTCTTATCCTCCCAGCGAAAAAGGAAGCGCCAAAAGCAAATATTCTGGTTTTTATGATGTATTTTCTTTGATAAGGCGAATAAAAAAATGGGCGTCAACGCTGCGTATGCGCAATATTGGGTGCGTATGTGTGTGGCTGTGGCTCTATTTTGATATTACCTTCGCACACACGCACCCACTTTCCTCCCTCCTCCCTGCCCCGTGATCATTTTCAATGCTAAGCCGAAAAATATCAAAAAACTATCATCACTGGGTGGCTGCTGTTGTTGTTGTTGTTATTGTTGTTTTGATAACACCGTTTGAGGTGTGCGCGTGCTCTCCTTCCTCTGCCAGCAGCGACTGCGCTGCCTTTCGTGGTGACGTCGGCGTTAACAATTTACATGTGTTGTTTGCCGTGTTTGTTTTGTTACTGTTATATTTGTTTCTAGCTTCAGGCACAGTGGGCAAAAAGCCTTGGTAACTGCTCAAAAAATCAAAACAAATGAACGATGGTATATTTTAGCCATCTTTTTTTATAACAATTTTAGACTGAAACAAAATGCATTGTAAATTTATATTTAAATTAATATAAATATATTTTTAGTATTAAAATATTATGGATTTTTACCGACCCACTGTACCGCCATCGGCAACCAATAAGAAATTAACGCCATTGCAGATACTCTTATTGTTGTTGTTGACACGATCTCCAGTCGTTTCGCTTCGTGAGTGCTTCGCATACAGTCGAAGAAAGAGAGGGCGCTCTCTTTACAGCTGTCCGCTCATGCTCACGCTCAGCTGAGCCACTTGACATGTGGGGCCCGAAAATCGGCCCACCAACCCCCCCTCCCCACTGTTCTTTCGTTACGCGTGACTGTGGTGTGACCAAATTTGGGGCAAACGAATTTTCAGAAAATAAAATCACCGTTATGCTGCACTCCGGATTTTAATGGCATTTCATTCCCCAAAGATGACAAGAGATATTAGAAAATGTGTGCTGGGAAAATGTTTTATTTTCGTTGATAACACTCAAATAAAAACCTCCGATGGATGAAATCAAATTACCCATAAATTAACTCTAATTTGTTGGCGTTCAATTTTGCCTTTTTGGTCACACTTGCCAAATAGTTTCTTCGCGCCCAACCGAAAAGTTTACAAAGATGCACAAAAAAAAATATTGTTCATTTCTTTTGATTTTCTCAAGTAGTACAAAAAAGTTTTCTTTGCTTGTATTAAACTTAAAGTCAAAAATAGGTCAAAATGAATGTATATATTTACAGCATTGTACATTTACAGTATGTACATTTACATACTTGTTTAAATTTAAGAAAAATATATATTTTTTAGAAAACTATTTTTAATTATAGTGAATCCTGTTTTCCTCAGTGTACAATCACTAGTATTCGTTTGTTTGACCACTTATCAGCGCTTATATGTGTGGACTTATGTTGGCATTCCGTTCTGTAGAGTGGCCCTGACTGTCTGCAATTGACCGCAAAGCGAACGTGTGCTGTCTAGTGTTAATTAACAGCCACGCATCGCAGCTAAACATGAAAACACACACTTTGGGTTGGACCCTTTTAGGTTAAGGGCTAGGAATAGTCAAATTTAGGTTTGTAATAAGAAAAATTACTCATACGACATGTAACCCACTAGCTAGGCATTATTCTTAAACTTAGTTTTCTTTCTAAAATATACGTGATTATATTTTTTCGGTATTAAAAAAGACTATTCAGTGATTAGATATTTTGATTTTTATTTCTTTAAGAAATAGGAATTATATTTTTGAAAATATAAAAGACAATATTGAAATAGGGTTACCTTAGACTCCATTAGTTTTTGCACAGGGTCCACCCTAATACAATGCGCATACGCAGCGTCGGCAGAAGCATAAAATAGAGCGAAAAGAGATGAAGATGGAGGTGCAGGTTGCAGATCGATCTTTTGATATTGATTTCAATAGCTCGTTCGCTCTTCCTCTCCCACTCTCCTCTCTCTGTCTCTTCATCTCACTCTCTCTCTCTCTCTGCTGCTTTATCAATTTGCGTTTGCAATCAGTGCTGACAAGAGGGGGAAGAAGAAGCAGAAAAAAACAACAAAAACGGCAAATAGAAACGAGGCGCGCGCTGTGCTCACACACACATGGAAATCAATTAAACCCGTTGTCGTCGTAGTCGTTATTCGGCCACGCGTACACTTGTTGCTCTGCTCCATCTCCATCCCATCTCCCTCTCTCTCTCTCTCTCTCCGGCGGCTATCTCTCCACTTCCCCCCACCCCCCTCTCCACTCTTCTCCGCTCAGCATCATCATCATTCGTGATTCGATTCGTTCTTTTCGCCGGAACGGACACTTGAGAGAGAATTCTCCGCTCCGGACAAACGGGGTTCGGATTGAGATGCGGATTCGGGTTCGAGTCTGCGCTAAAGTTATATAGCGCGCCCACCTTTTTCCGCCGCAGTCCATCGATCTCAGCGTAAGTGTTCGCATCGCCACTCGTAGGCGCTCTCCGAATTACGGGTCACGGTTTACGGTTTACGGTTTAGCGGTTCACTGTTCGCGGCTTACGAGCCACGGTCTACGGCTTGCAATAACGATTACGCCGCTTCCACCAACGAACTCGTGCTAAAAAAAAATTCGCACTTTTTTCTGCCGGCTTTTTTTTCTGGTGTGATGTGTGCTCAATTAACGTTTATTATTTGAAAAGTTAAAACTTGTGCGCCCGTTTTTGTATCAGCCGAAAAATGATGGCCTGATCGCGGAACTGGGAAAATAAAAATCTGCAAAATTAAATAATAAATAAAAAAGAAAAAAATTCTGCGTATTAAAAAATTGGAATAAAATTTGTGGCGCTTTGGCATAGACAATTTTGTAAGACGAAATTTCAAAATTCTTCTTAAAAATCCTCTAAAGGTCTCGGGCTTTCCTTGAGATACAATTCTCACTTCCTAAAATCTTCAATTTTAAATCTTCGTTCTAATTCTCTAAAATCTAGATTTAAACTTTAAGTACTGTCACTTATTTTTTTGTAACTCTCAAGTTACTTTCAAGTAACTCTCTCAGCCGCGCGGTTTATCTTATCGGCTTTTGGGCTGAGGGGTAGAATTCTACGGACAGTGCCTGTCCCTGCATAAGTTCCAGTCGCGAACCCCCAGACCCACAGACCACAACGAAGGCAACCGGAACCCGTCTAGAATCTCCCAAGCGCCAAAACCGAAATTAATACAAAACAATTATATGTACAATTAATTCACTTGCTGTCTGTGAGTCCCCGCATACCGAAAATCGCGTAAAAACTTTTTTGTTTATAACAAATTTAAAGGCGGCCAATAACCAAACCAAACAAGAAAATAAGAAACGAGGAGAACGAAAAGAAAGAAATGTGAACAATTTATTTTAAGAGATGATTATGAAAAGTGATCAAAGAAATCGGTGAAAGAAGTTAAGAAGAAGACAACATTTAAATTTAATCATATTTGTAGTTAGTTTTTTAATCAGGAGATCTCTGAAAATATAGTATAGGATTTTTTTTGATAAATGAAATAATCGACTTTTTCGAAAATAAATATGAGAGAATTTAAAACAAGAGAGAACGCTATAGTCGGGTTGGTGTCCCGACTATCTAATACCCGTCACTCGGCTAAAGGGAGTGCGAGGGAGGTGGAGATATAAACTTTGATCAGCAATAACTTTTTAACGAATGGTCCGATTTAAAAAATTTCTTCTACATTTCGATAGGTATTGATAAACACAACAAAACTGCATTTTTACATTTCCGAAATATTTAAATTTTTTAAATCGTATATTAAGTATTGTGGGCGTTAGAGGGGGCGTGGCACCTTCTTGAAATAAACTTGCGCTGCGTAGGAACTCCAAGAATCTTCATGCCAAATGCCAATCCTCTAGCTTTTATAGTTTCCGAGATCTCAGCGTTCATACGGACAGACAGACGGACAGACGGACAGACGGACAGACGGACATGGCTATATCGACTCGGCTAGTGACCCTGACCAAGAATATATATACTTTATAGGGTCGGAAACGCTTCCTTCTCCCTGTTACATACTTTTGCACGAATACAATATACCCTTTTACTCTACGAGTAACGGGTATAAAAATATTATCCTTTATTTATTCTTATCCGAAAAATATTTGTAGATTGCAGAAGGCTATGAAATAAAGGCAAACAGTTGCTCAGGCTTCCCGATTTCCCGTCGCTTCCTCTTGGAAAATTAAAAACGAATAATAATAATCTGAGGGGCCCAGATCAGATAAGATCAGCTTAGTTCTGCTCACTTGAGGCTCGTTTATTACACGTTCAATGTGGGTCAATGAAACAAGATCATGATTTTTCACAAACCCAACGGCAGTAGCTACACACATTACACCCAGTACACAAGTATATATATATATATATAAAATCGATTGCTGATAAATACACCGTACAATTTCAATTAGCATTTAATCAAGCCAAGAACTTGCCTTGGCATTTGATTGTCAACAAAAAAAATTATAAAGACCATTCCATGCCGAAACCAGAGGCCATTGAAGTTACGGTCGAGGGGCGGTGGGGCTTACAGAAGAAGGGGGCGGGGTCGGTCGGTGCTAACACACTTATCTGTGTCACCTCGATTAGCCGTTAAAGTCGTTTGTAAAAAATCCAAATGCACTGGGGGAAAAGAATTAGGGAAATGTGGGAAAATATTTAATTATTCCTTCACTATTTTACTATATCTTTTATTTTCATTTTATATATATTTTTTTTATAATTTCTACTTGGAATAGTTTTTGTCATTTGTTATTTTTTCATCAATCATTAAAAGAACATTTTTCCTATACATTTTATTTCCGAGTGGTTGAATAAAGCTGATGACTGGGTTATTAAAAAGTACGGGGTATAACTTGTAATTCCCTGAGACCTTGTGGAACTTGCCGCTCTAAAGGGCTTTACATTCCTCCCCAAAAAGTAAAAGGGATTTCGAGCGAGTAGAACAGGGAAGAATCTTAAGATCGGGTGGAACCCGTTTTCCAATATGATACCGATACCGAACTCTAACTGTAAACGGAAAGATGATATAGCAAAAGAAAAGAAGAGATACCAGGAAGCTGTCGTAGGATCAGAAGAAACAAGTTAAACTTTTCAAGGCGCCTTGGACAACGGAACCAGTTTTGGGAAAGGGAAAAATAATGCACTTAATGCAACCGCCGCCCGCCAACTTCTGTCCCGATTATCAAAATCATTATCTTCTATATGCAACAAAATGATCAGTAAACCATTGCGATCTCCTTATTTCTGCCTTTTCTTGTCGCTTTTGGACTTTGAACCGCGCCGGCTATTAAAGAAGATGTGTGTATATAAAAAAAACAACATTTTTACATCGTTCGGTTTCAGTTTTCGGCATCGAGCTGTAAAAAATATAAAGATACAAAACAAAAAAAATAACAAACGGCCATATGAATAAATAAATAAGCGGGCGAAAAAAAAGGCGAAGTGCCGAAACAAAACAAAAAACAAAAAAACGAAACAACGCATTTTTCAACCTGTTTTCGAAGCGTTTTAAGTGCGTTTCACGAGCGTTTTCTAAGTTTTTAGGCCGTTTTCAACAGTTTATTCCAGTTTAGCCGCGTCGTATACGTAATAATAAGTTTTCTTTCTGTTTTATTCAATAAGCAGGCAGATAAATACAACAACTACAACTGCAGAAAACATTTAACAAGAAACAAAGCAACAACAAACAAATGTACAAAGCCAATCCAAAATTAAAATAATTAAATTAAACACACAAACATACAAAAAAGAAGAGAAAGCAACAATTAAATGTGCCAACAATATTTACCAAGTAAACAAAAAACAATATAAGTCAAAGGGAAAACAAGAAAATCGATGCCTGTAAACATAATTATAAAATATACTAAAAGCACTTATCCCAAAAAGAGAACGAGAAGCTCGAGGAGAGAGTAGAAAGAGTGAAAGAACACTGAGCGAAAATAAATTAAATAGCCATAGGAGTAAATTAATCGAAAGTCCAGTGAGAATCAATCAAAATGCGCTTCACCTACAATCAGTATAAACATTACGAGTCCGGTTATCGGATTCCATCGAAAATGCATAATCTGAGCCACCATAATAGCAGCAACAACAATAATAATAATAATAATAACAACAACAACAACAACAACAATAATAATAGTAATGGGGGTGGCCACAACAACAACAACAATAGCCATCATTATGCCCATCACAACAACAACAATAACGGCGGCAACAACAACACAAATTTTCAAGCTTATCAGCATCATTACAAAAGCAATTTTGGTAAGAACGTGTGAAATATTTAAAAGGAAAAAAAAGGATAAAAAAATCCCACATAATATCCAAAGTAAAGATAGTAATTATTTTAATTTGTATGTTTAAAATAATCACTATTATTACTTTTAGTTAATAATTAAAGATTTCGCAAACCATATATTTAATGCTATTTATGCTATTCCCAAAAAGTTGTGAAATTTCCAAAAACATTTTAGTCATAGTTGATATTCAAAGAACTTTATATGGTTCCCAGCAGTTCTATCAATTTTATAGATCCCCCCATAAAGATATTCTGCAAAAGCTTCAGTTTTGATATCTTGAATGGTATTCCGATAGGC
The DNA here is from genome assembly GCA_037075205.1 of Drosophila prostipennis. Lineage (NCBI taxonomy): Eukaryota > Metazoa > Arthropoda > Insecta > Diptera > Drosophilidae > Drosophila > Drosophila prostipennis. Next base: position 125,531 of record JBAMCJ010000077.1, read on the forward strand.
ATATTTCTTTTTGTGGAATGCCAGCTGTCAACATGACGTTGAATTAAGCGTTTTTTAATTGCCCAGTTTTGTATATCCATGGCAAAGCGGGAAATACACAGAAATCGCCTTTATTGTACTATCCCAACATCCAATGTTATTATAATGCCCAGCTTATCGGCAACACGCCATAATTGCTTTGAAAACAAATCTCTCGCTGCGCCTTTGATAACGTCTAACGTCTCATAATCGATATGGGTGTTCGTCGAGTACACCAGGAATTTCCTCGCCTCGAAGATCCAGAACCAGAAACAGAAACAGAAACGTCGAGCTCCCCAATCTCGAATTACGCGAGAGGCGCCAGTTGTCGCTGGTGATTCAATTCCTTTCACCATATCAGGTTTGGGTTCTTGGCTCTTTTCGCCAGTTGCCAGGTTTGGCATGGCGATAAGATTACAGGCAAAACAGTAAAACTAATGCCAAGAAACCGAAATCGAAACACTTGACCAACCCGCTAATTGGATGGTGACAAATGAGATCAGCGAGCATAAGAAATGTTTGTAATAAAGAAACCTTGAAAATCTGAATTATGATCTTAGAATGTACAACTTGGTACCTTATTATCAGATGAATGGAGAATAGAGTTAAGAGTGCTTCTAAAGTTTAAGAACCCGTTTCTTTGTTTCAAAACTGGCAAAACGTGTATTACTTCAAAAACAAAAGGAATTTATTTTGTTCATTTTGCTAGTGCTTTTCAATCGAACAAATTGACTCCTCCCAGACTCCTCTTTTCATTTCCGTTATTATTTCGACCCCTTCTTGGCGAAAGGGGCTCATCTTTCACAATAGTGCGGAATACAATGGAATACAGGAGGGTGGCGAGGGGGCGAGGGGCACAGTGGGTCAGGCAGGTTCAATACACTTAAAATTATTGCTTTATTGACAATCTGTTTTTAGGGTTCACCTCTCCGAACCCGAAACCGAAACCCCGAAGCTGTTATTTCGTCCGAGGAGTCTGCGTTTAATTATAGAACTTGCGAACGGGCCGAGAAAACAACATCTGTGTTTAACTATCCAGGGTGATTCTTTACTCCAACCTCGCCCTGATCTCCGGTGAAAAATTGAATTAATGCCACAGTCACAGGCAGCAAAAGTCAGCTTTTTGTCAGCCAATTGAGTGCAAAGTCTAGAGATATTACGATAGATACCTATATATGTATGTACAAATGTAGATGAAAGCGACAATGGCTTTGGGCTTTGTCATATCGTTAACGTATCCATTTATCTGTGGTATCTCTAGTATCTGTAGTATCTCATCTGTATCTGCGGCATGAGACGGCAGTTTAGTAGCCCCTTGGAAACAATAGCCCACCTATCCCGGATCCCTGATCCCAAAGGCAAACCCAATCCCAATCCCAACCGATCTTATCTGTAGCGATACCAGGTAAAGCCTATTTCCCGTTCCGTTTCGTTTTTTGGGTTCTGGCTCTTCAGGTAGGCGCGTTCCGCAAGCCCAACAATAAATGTTTGTTTGTTTGCTTGATTTCCCACCCAAGGTTAGGCCAAAAGGGTGCGGATCGCGTGGGTGTTGCTTTTTTCACTTTCTCACCTGTTCACTTATGGTATCATAAAAGCCAAGAGTCGAACAGATTTTCTCGCCTTTTTGCCTCCCTAATTTGTACACCACCTATATCTACATATCTACACACATATATCTACATATTTCTACATATATCTACGCAACGCACGTCACCGAGTTGGGATCTTCGTAATTGGAGATCAAAGTTTGTTTGCTTTCGTTGCTGCTATCAAAGGCGCTATTGTTTGCTCGATTCTTATCTCGTAAATTAGCTCGTAATTGTTTAACGATTTTACCGGAATTAAGGAACGGAACATAGTTTTATGCAAGATTTCTTCGGAATTAAATGGATTTCGGAAAGAGGGTGTTCAAGTTTTCACTTGACAGTAAATAGTTGTGTGAGCTAAATTTAGGGTCTCCACAAATATGGTTTTTATTTGCCGACATTTATTACATTTCTCACTTCTCTTGTTTACATTTTTCACACTTTTTACTATCCGAACTGGTTGCTCATAATTGGTAAACACATGTGGTTTATAAAGAAAAGGTTCTTAAAATGAGATATTAAATTATTCCCTTACTAAAAATACCAATAAAATATAAGTAGCTTATCCCCAATTTCCCATTTCCAATTCCCTCGTCTTCTTATCGTTCCGTTTTGCCTTCTCTTTGGCCTATCCCAACAAACATTTGAGATATTACCATATAACCCAAACCGAATTCGTATTTCGCTCGCCTGCGCCCCCCACAAAAATTATCAAATTTTATTTGCAATTGATTTGCATTTTAATTAAATGTTCTGCGAAATAAACAAGTGGAGGGGCGGGCGTTTTTATGAATAAATAAAGAAGCGAATACGGGGTAATAATAAAGAAATAACACGGGGTGAGGAAAGGAGAGGAAGTCCCCGGCTTGTTAATGGGTTGGGCTCTTCGTTTGGTTTGGTTTGGTCGGGTTTGTCTGGCTTCCTTATCATTATCAGCGGACTCCGGCTCATTGTTCCGCTGCCCATGATAATATACAAACAGCACCCAGAACACAGAACCCATAACCCAGCCAGCCAGCCAGATGATATATGCACATATACTCGTAGGAGCGACCCTGCTTATAGGCAAGAAACTCCATGTAGAAGCTGAAACTGCGACGGCAACTGCTGTTCAAATTGAAATGCGAGTGCGAGTGCAAAATGCAAATGGGAATTGAGCCTCAATTGAGATCAACAATGAATGCAGCATGGTGATCATGGCGATCATGGTGACAATAACAGATGAAACAGAAACTGCAGCTGCAAAAGATGATGATTCTATGCTCCCCGGGCTGTACGAACTCTACGGACTGTGCGGACTGGACCTTAGGTCTCCGGGTTTGCATTCCCCGGCGGAGTTCATTGCACCCCATAGGCGTCGCGTCGCGTCGCAGCATTATCAGTTTCCCCTAGCATATAACTTGCAACTTGCCAGCGAACGGGGGCCACAAATCAGAGACAGTGTTTTCTTGGTCCTCCGCCGTCTCTATCTGGATTTTTATTCTTTTGTGTTCCAATGATGCTCGTTGTACCATTGGCGCTATAAAGAAATTCGAATTGGAACTGGAAAATGGGGCTATCATCTAGTAAAAAAAAAAACTATAACTTTGTTCTGACAGAAATCACTAGAAATTTTAAAGAACTATTTATTAATAAAAGCTGGGAATCAAATGTTTAGAATATATTCCGATGTCTATAAATATTTAGCTCTATCTTCAGATTTCGATTTTCTGTAAAAAAAACTTCAAAATATTCATATTTAAAAAAAAAAAACATATTCCGATTTTCTGTAAAAATAAAACCGTTTTTTGCCCGAAACCATGAAAATAATGATCTGAATGTAGAATGTCATACCTTGCCGAGCTCGTGGTGAAAATTCCAATCGATTGACTTTTAAATATGAAAACTTAAATTTTGGACAATTTTTTGCACAAAATCTGATGTACCACCCCCTTATCAAAAATGTAAAAATAAGCGAAATTTAAATTTTTCCTAAATCAGACGGAAAGTGACATGCAATTAATTATTAGGTTGTTAGCTCTTCAAATCAGTACGCATTTTTGATATGGGACCATTTTTGGCAAAGTTGCAGCAAAAAAACTCTACGAGAAATTCATATTTTTACAAAAAAAAACCCATTTCGATTTTCTATAAAAAAAATCCGTTTTTTCGCCGAAACAATGAAATAATGATCTAAATATGGAATGTCATACCTTGCCGAGCTCGTGGTGAAAATTCCAATCGATTTGCATTTAAATCTAAAAACTTTAATTTTTGACAATTTTTTGTAAAAAAAATCATGATGTACCCACTTATTTATTTTTACATCTTTTTTTATTTTTACAGGCATGAGGATGACCATGTCCACGAATTCCACAATGAGTGCGCGAATACATCGGAAGGGATTTCGCATACCATCGAAAAGACAGCCGGGTAAGGGATTGCCCGGCAAGTTGCATACCATCACCAGGGTGAGTAAATAATATAGGTACTTAAATATATTCGATTAGTTAAATTAATACATATGGGATTATCAAAAAATTTTAAAATAAAACTAAAATCTAAAGTAAAATACGTGAGTTTTAATCTTGGGTAGTTAATGCTTGTTTTTTTAGGGGATGTGAACTTTATCTTTTCTATTGTACTGGCAAAAAGTTATAGTTGTGTTAAAATAAATATTCAAGATGTAGTTTAAAAATGTGGTCTTGATTTAATACTAAATAATATAAAATCTGCGCTCTGTAGTATTAATTTCAAACAAGTTTTTATTTTATAGTTTAAATTCCATGCCGAAAGTTTAATATTAATACTTCCAATGTATTAAGTAAACACTCATATATTTTCTAAAATCATTAGTTTAGAATTTAGTTTCTATAATCACCTTTTTGTTCAGTGTACTGATAGTTTTCTTTGCAGGCGGGTCCCGGAAAGATAGTTCCTGGGAAGCGAATACCACAACGACCCCATCCGCCGCCCTGCGACAACTCCAATGACAGCGGCCTGGGCTTCGATCAGCACACGGAGCTGAGGTCCTCGGGCGGAGGTGGGGGCGTGGCCGATCCTGCGGTCAACGGGGGCAACGGGTCCAACTCCGCTCAGCGGTCCAATTTGCTGGTCAATAGCGCTCTAACCAACACAGTGGCTGCTGCGGCAGCCGCGGCAGCAGCTGCAGTGGCCAGCAACACGTTGCAGCAACATCAGCAGCACCACCAGCAGCAACAGCAACAGCAACAACAGCAGCAGCAACAACAGCAGCAGCAGCAGCAACAACAACAGCAGCAACATTCACCGCAGCAGCATTTAATACGAGCGATACCTGTATCAAGGTGAGTCACTGTCGCCATCCAGCCATATATAATATATATCTATAAATATATATATAGTACATATAGTATATATCCCCCTCTCTCGGCCTCAAAAGTCTTCATCCGCGTTCATGCGCAGGCGCAACTCGTGATAATTGCCAGTTCATGATTTCATCTCGTCTTGCGTTTTTATTCATGGTTTCGAGTGAATGAACATTGAATACTGAATATTGATTGCCTCACAGCTACAAAGAATACATATGCGCGCACACATTGAACAGATCCGTTTGGATATTTAGCAAACAATATATATTTGTAGTCCCTAGGGGTTTTTCTCAATCTTCCGATTTATAGTTAATAGAAATAGTATATGGTACCAGGATTCTAAAAATATTATTATGACACTTTTTTTGTCAATGTGTTTAAAATTGATTTAATGTTATAAAGAAGATCTTTCATTCCAACGATTTTCTATTTATTTCTGGATAATGCTGGTTATCTTGGTTGCATTTCAAGTGCTATCCGTTCGTTTGTATATTTTCCTTAAAGGTGGGCGCAAACCTATTTATTTTGAATGATCAGGTTCGAGTAGCTTTGGGGTTTGCGACTGAGGCTTCTGCAAAATTCCCCCATTTACCTGTCTCAGTATAGTTTCAGCACTTCAATCGAAAGAACGCGTGTGCCAAGGAAGATAGGACATTCTATCAACATTATAATTGTTTAGTTTCGTGTGAGCAAAATTTCAATTCCCCATAGATATACATACTTTCTTTATTTCCACTTTGCTTATAAGTAGACTCTTTTTCGACAGGTTTACTTTGTAGGTCATGGTGAATATGTTTATTATAATTTAGTTGCATTCGATGTGGATTTAAATTTCGATTTCGAATTCGATTTAAGTGTTCATCTGGTTTTCTCTGTGTGCGCGGGTTCATTGTGTTGTTGTGGTTGTGTTTGCGTGTGTGTGTGTGTGTGTTGTTGATTTCGCCTTTGTTGTTGTCATTTTGTAGTTATTGTAATTGCATGCCCCTATCTGTGTAAATCGCCGCATTATCTTATCAGCTTATCAGTTTTACGAACTCGCCTCCAATTGCAAATTGCAGCCGGGAATGGGTAAGGGAATGGGTATAGTAATGGGTATGGGAATCAGAAAAAAGAAATTCAGAAGGTGCTTGGCTTTTGGGGTTGCCCCTTATCTCGGTAGAAAATCCAAAGGGAAAACAATGCAAGTGTCGTGATTTTTATGAGGTTTATTTAGAGCTTTGGCTAATTGCAGGTACGATCGGTAAACGTTTAAGTGCTTTTATATATATCGAGTATTTATCAATAGGCCCTGAATATCTCGGGCTTCTGAACGTATCAATAGATGGATTATTTTCTTTAAATACCATTTGAAATTCAGTTTATTTAGCAAACAGAATTTTTAGTTTGCCTAGTTTTTGCTTCTAAAAATATTTCGTTTGCTCCAGAAAGCGAGTATTTTAATTTAAAAATAGTTTCACACCATCCCATGTTATCAATTAAAATTCCCCAAGCTTTTCAGAATTTCAAATAATTTTCAAAATATTTTTTTTCCAGAATATTCCATTGTTGAATTTGTCACTTTTTCGTCGTCGCCTTTCTTGTTTTTTTTTGTTGATCTTGCAGATTTGCACATTCTTTGGCGGTTAATTTCATTTGCATACATGAAAATACGCATTTTTCTTTCGCGCTCTTCTGGCGTCTGGCGTCTCTTTCGCACTTTGGCCAATGACTTTTGGATGGGGGGATTGTTTTCTTGGGTCTGTTGGCACACACAAACATGCATATGAGGGGACGCGATTACTTATACGCACTGTTGCCGCCGTTTGCTTTGCGATTCGTGATTTAGCTTAGCTTTGCTCCGCTTATTATCAATCAGCTGCACTCGCAGTGCTCCAGTGTTCCATTCGCCTGATTTGGGTTAGGATTGAAGCGCAGTATCTGCGACAGATTACGTATCATCATTATTATGGATGCAGGCGAATTATGGCATGCGAGCGGAGAGACCTAATCAGTTTTATTAGCTAATGGGCTACAGGAATTTCTTGTGCTTTTATTTATGTATGAGCTGCCCAAATAAGCATATATAATTTGCAATCTCAACTGGAATGGGATTCGGTTGACATAGAACTAGTTTTAACTCACTATTTTCGATCTCAAATGAATTTTCTTTATTTTATTGCAACCTTCAATCGTGATGTTCTCTTGATTTCTCCCATCGACTTGAATCAAAATCAGTCTTCGATTGAGTTCAGGCCGTTAGTTCCGTTCAGTTCCGTTCAGATCCGTTCAGTTATATTCAGTTTATTCTATTTCTATTGGTTTGGGTTCATTCAATGCATTTTCAATGCATTCCGACATTGATTGGCGTCTAGGAATGCGAATAAGTATTTCAGTTAAAATATTAGCTTCTTTGTGTATGGATTTTAGTTGCAGTAATGTCGAAATAAATTATTTAATAATATCTGAGATAGTTGTAAAGTCCTAAAGAATTCGATTTGATTACTAAATGAGTGCGTGTGCTGCTGTTGTGTATCCCACATGTACATGAATGTCTGTATATATATATGTTAACGTATAGATCGCGGCACGACAAGAAAATGATGGCTCACTATCTGGAGGATCTGGATTTGGGGTCGGCGTCCTCCTCGGAGGACTCGGCCGCCTCGACGCCGCCGGGCGTCCTGGACGAGGATACGGGCTTTGTGAACGACAGCAATTCGACGACCATCGGTGGCAATAGCAACTCGGATCCCTTTGGTGGCGTTTTCCAGGCCACCGAGGCGGCCGTGGCAGCGGCAGTAAATGCCTTCACCCTGCAACAACAACAACAACAGCAGCAGCAGCAACATCAGGTGCAGCAGCAACATCAGCAGCAGCAGCAGCAACAGTTTCAGTACAACGGATTGCTGTTGCAACAACAACAGCAGCAGCAACATCACCATCATCATCATCATCGACATGGCAAGCACATCAAACGCAAGAAGTTCGAGTGCAACCAGGTGGAACTGGACAACGATGATGCCTGCAGCGAGGATGAGTTTATCCGCAAGATTGCCAGTACAGTGGGTACAGTGGATGCCACGCCCCCTGTGGCCGAACTGCCAACTGTAGCCGCCCCCGCCCTGCCTGCCACGCCCACTGTTAGCCTCCTGCCGCGCATCAGCAGCAGCAACAACAACAATGAGACAAAGTAAGCGGCGTGTTTTCCTTTTCCAGCTAAAAAGAAAACCGACTTTGCCACCAAAAATAACTAAAAACGTTCTTTGGTACATTTTACAAGTCTAAATTATATTTTAACTTAGGTAAATCAGTGTGGTCTATAGAAAAGTATTTTAAATTAATATTTTATACAAAAAAAATAGTGAAAGTATGTTTGTTAAAACATATCCTCAATATTGGCTATAGGAAACTGATTTTTAGAGATCTTGAAAACCATATATAAATAAATATTTTATTCAAATAATATTGGTAATTCAAAAAGCTAGTAAAAGCAAATTTCCTAAAATATATCCTTAATATTGGCTATAGAAAACTGATATTAGATATCTTGAAAACCATATGTATGTACAAACATTCAAAAACAAAGAAAAACAAAAATTATTACTATCAAAATTAAATGCTTAAATGCTGAAAAATGCAAATTATAAACCCAGAAAATAATTATGTGATTCAACTGTGATAACAACAATTAGTTAACCTTTCAAAATTAAACACCAAAGAGTTTTGTAAAGACACACAACAATTAGGGAAGACCAATAAGTTATTTCGGTGCCCGAATAATCGACTCTTTGCACACTGTGTAGACCAGAAACGTTTGTTATTCCCAGATTATTTGCTTTGATGGCTTTGACTTTTGTTCTTTAATAATTGCCAATTGTTCCCGTCCATTTGTATATATTTTTTATACGTATGTGTCCGTTTGTAAACAAAGGCGAAAAAATTTGAAGCAATTGTAAACAAATTGGTCAAAGCTAAGATTTATTTAAACAAAACTAAACGAAACGAATGCAAAGTGCAGTGAAAAGCAATGAAAATTGCGAACGAAAATTCCTTTTTGGCTTTTTTATGTTCCATGTGCGTGTGTGTATGTTTGTGAGTAATTAACAGCATTCAAAAGTCATATATCATTCATTTTTTAGCTCCACATATCTAACTAAAACCGTATCCGTAGCTTTGTAGACTTGTGTATCTTTTTGTGTATCTTTTTATGTAAAAAAAAATTAAAAAGAGCTCATCTCATTCCTCATTCCTTTCTTTCTGCCAGCACATGTGAAAAATAAACCATAAATCATTTAACCCAAACCAAAATCGAATCTAGATTTCTTCAAACGGATATCGGCCAAAGTTCAAGTATATATTTAACGATCCTTAGACAAATAAACCCCGGCAGCCCCAAGAATTTGAATTTTAACGATCGATTCGAATGGAAAAGTACTAATTCGAACATCTCTCTTCTCTCACCTCTCAACGCTCAGATTCATATCAGCCAGGACTGTCCAACGGGTGGCCAACAAGCGGCAGCCGACGACGCCGCTGAACAGCATCGCCAGCTCCAACGACGGCCAGGTGCAGCTGGAGATCGTCTCCCAGCCGGAGCAGCAGCACCGGGCCCGCTACCAGACGGAGGGCAGCCGGGGAGCCGTCAAGGATCGCAGCGGCAACGGATTCCCCATCGTCCGACTCGCCGGCTACGACAAGGGCGCCGTCCTCCAGGTCTTCATCGGCACGGACATTGGTCGCGTGGCGCCGCACATGTTCTATCAGGCCTGCAAGGTCGCCGGCAAGAACTCGACGCAGTGCAACGAGAAGAAGGTCGACGGCACCATGGTCATCGAGATCGATTTCAAGCCCGAAACGGACATGACCGTCACCTGCGATTGCGTTGGCATCTTGAAGGTGGGTCGCACAGGGCGGATTTACAGCTTTTATCGACATTATCGATAGTTTCGATATTTTTCAAACGTTGAAACATCAGAAACATGGATGTATTTCTATCGTTTTATTATAAACATTACTATAATCATTTTTTTTCTTTTTTTTCATTGAAAACATCGTTGTTATCGACATAATATTGTGAAAACATCGAAAATATCGATAATTTTCCAGCTCTACTGCAAATATGTATTTTAATTTGTTGAACAAACTAGTTACTTCTTTTTATATTGTCTTGAAAAAAAAGAGATTGTTAGCTGACTTTGCAATTCAATTCTAAAATTGCAAAATATGCGGAAAATATCCATATCCATAGATGCGATTTAAATGCATTTTCTAAAATTACCTTTTAAATATTGAAAAATATAAATGTAAATGTACAATAAGTATAATTTTTTACAATCCATCTGTAGGAACGCAATGTGGATGTGGAGCACCGCTTTCCGGAGCATCTGGCGCAGAAGAACAAGAAGAAGTCGACCCGCTGCCGCATGGTTTTCCGCACCCAGCTGACCCGCGACGATGGCACCACCGAGACCCTCCAGGTCTGCTCGAATCCCATCATCTGCAGTGAGTATTGAACATGACTTGTGGTTTAATTTCTCTCTAATTAACCGATTTCAATTCTTGTGCTTTAGCTCAACCCCCTGGCGTACCGGAGATATGCAAGAAATCACTGAACTCGTGTCCCGTCGACGGCGGCCTCGAGCTATTCATCATCGGCAAGAACTTCCTGAAGGACACGCACGTGGTGTTCCAGGAGACCTACGACAGCGTCAATGGCGACGATCCGGCCACCGAGATAGCGGTGCGCCAGCAGCTCATCGGCGGAACCGCCGCCCTTTGGGAGCAGAGCGTTCTGCCGGACAAGGAGTATCTCCACCAGGTGCGCTTGGACTTATTCTAGAGTAATTTAGTCTTTATTATTAACCCCTCTGTTATTTGTAGACCCATTTGATTTGCACGGTGCCGCCGTATCTGCACCAGAGCATCCTGAAGCCCGTCCAGGTGCAGGTCTCGATCGTCTCGAGCGGCAAGAAGAGCGAGCCGCACACCTTCACCTACACGCCCAAGGGACAGTACACGACGCTGGCGGCGGCCAGCACGTTAAGTAACACAATCCACGCCCAAGGTATCTATTTGTTGACTAAGCGTTCGCTCGCACCCACCAACCGAATTTACCAACCACAAACTCCCCGAGCCGGAGATCGCGATTCGTTAGCTGTATAGTTTAGCTCTATAGATCGAATGAAAAGTCCAAGAAAAAATGTCGAAAAAGAGCTTAAGATACATGATATGTGAGGTAGTCGTCAGGATTAGGCAGTTATTCATAGATAAAGTTTATGTTTAGTGCCATCTTTAGTCTACCTCTACAAACTTTGAAGTTGCAATCTATTTTTTTTTAATTACTCATTTATTATTTTAATTTCTTGCAAAAGCAACCATATAAATTAGCTAAACTAGAACCGAATATAACCGAATATATAAAAACCTATAAATCGATAAGCGTTAGATAAAACAATCTGATCTCTTCATGCGTTATTCTGCTCCTCCCTTTTCCCTTCTATCTATCTTCTATTTCTCTCTGTCTCCCTTTCCTTGCTGGTTTTTTTTCTGGTTATTTAAATTTATTACTAAATATATATTTAAAAATTAGCAAGTCTGTGTGTAGCCAACGGAACAAAGAAGAGTAAACGAAATTGTTGTGCCAAAAAAATATATACTATGCATTTTTGAACTCAGAGATGATGCATAGAAAAGTAAACAAAGTTCGAGAAATTTACAAATACTTAGGGCAACTCCAAAGCTCAAAAAAGCTCACTCTTAATATAAAGTATAAAATATAAATCAGAATAGTTAGTTTAAGGCTTGAAAGAATTAACTTTATGGGTTTTTCTATACATTTTGCCTGTTTAATAACCAAAAAGATCTCGAGTTCATTGCCCTGTCATCCCGTATACGTATTATACTAAATGAATGGATTTTCACATTTACTTAGGTCACAAAAAGGGGTAATGTGCCTGCCACCCCTTTCTATTCCCCTTCCTTCATACTCTTTCCTTACTACTCTATCTTCTGCACCGAATAACGCATGAAAAAGTCAATACCTTATATCTTTAAGTAGGAAACTAGGACAAACGAAAAAAGCCAACCGAAGATATAACATAAAATATAACTTAATCTATAAGCACAACCAAGAATGATAAAAAACAAGAAATCAAAACCTAAATTAAATTAACAACCATAAATGATTAAGGCACAGGACGGTGCAATTCTTCGGAGAAACGATTCCTCCAGTCTTCCCCCACCTCCCGTCTCTCACTCTTTCTCTCTGCCCCTCTCTTAAATTGTCTCTGCTCGTCCCCTCCACTTGCAAAAAAAAAGCGGAGCGGAACCGGAAACTGATCGAAACAACTCTGCTGAATGAATGAACTTGATTTTCCCCCTCCAAACCTCCAAACGGATCCTTTGCGATGATGAAGAATAACGAATAGTTTTTTTCTATTCCATTTTTTAATATAATTTTCGGTGAAGAACATTTTCATGCCATTTTATACCCGAGTCGATTTTCCTTGCTTTTTTTTGAACACGTAAACAAAACAAAAGTTTCGCTTTTCCCGGGGACTTTTCTTCTGGCTTAAGTTACGTGTGTGCCTGTGTTTGTTTTGCCTGTTTGTTTGTTTGATCGAATGTTTGCGCGTGTGTTTGCTTGTTTGCCTGCGTGCGTGTTTGTGCCGGGGGCTCGAATGGTGTGCAGAGTTTTCTTGATCAAGTTCAGCCGAGAAAAGTATTACATATGCCCAAAGAACATACCTTTGAAGATGAAGGAAGGCTCAACCAAAGCGATAACATAAAAGAAACCGAAATCATAAACCGACACACGATGAATCAGCAGCAGCAGAAGCAGCAGAATATCGGGAGGATATACCTATAAACCAGACAGAAGAAGAAGAACCGCAAGGCAGATCCCCCATAATAAAAATAAAAATTAAAACAAAAACCTGTTTTTCAAGTCAGGAAAAATGATTAAAAAAAAAACCTTAAAAAGATCAGGATGTCCTAAAAAAAAATATATAAAACTCCCCTCCTCCACCATACAAAAAACTTCCTCCTCCTCCCAAAAAATATGCATATATATATTTTTACTTTATATTCTTCCTCCTTCCCCTTCTCTTAGCAATTTAGGTGCTCAATCTAACTATATAGTCAAATATGTAAATTTTTGAGTGCTATAAAATGCAAGGCCAAAATTAAATCCAAATTAAGTCATTAATCGACAGTCGATATAACAAGTATATAGACACCGATATAACCTGTATCTCTCTATATATTAAATATATACAAACACAAAATAGTAACTATAGCAAAGAGGCCAACGAAATGCCAAGAATCGATAGCTTGCCTGGAAAGCAACGCTGGACAAAAGCGATGAAATCGAAAGAATCGCAGCAATCGCTCGATAAGTGACTGCCAATCGCTGTGTTCGATGGCGATAGATACTCACACACCTCTACACACATGTCACACAGACACACAAAAATGTCAAATCAAATAGAAAATTATACAAATATACCAAAAAAGGACCTATGGCACCGAGGCAGCGATATCCTATCCAACCCCATGGGAAATGATGACCGGCGAAGGATTTTCGGCCCCATCGAGTCTTCAACAGCCACATCCGCTCATCTCTAACCCCATCTCTAACCTCCAACAACAGCAACTACAGCATCAAGGATAATTTTAGGGTACTGGTTAAACAAAAAAAAAAAAAAACACAAAAAACCATTCAACTATTACAGAAAAAATTACAAAAAAAATAATTACCGATTGACCAACGTACAAATTCTTTTTTGCCATTTCGTAATCCATTTTTCTATATGTCTATTAATTAATACACACACAATACCCTCCCCTACACACCCACACACACACACATTACCATTACTATTAACTATAAGGGAAAACCATTTCATATATAACCCTAGAGCATTACCTTTAAGCATCTATATATACAATACGATATATTTGCGTACTCACATAAAGCTAACACCATCTAAAGATTTCTTTTGTCCTGTCCTGTTTGTGAATATCCTGGGATCGAAATTTGTCACATAGATAGATCATTTGGATAGACTAGCTATTGAATCTCTTGAATTCTTGATTGGGTATGTAAGACTGATTTCTAATCACTCATTGGTATCTAATTAATCCTTTGAAATCATTCATGAATACAAGTACTACTTTCTTATCGTTGCCTCTTCCAAATTGCTAACTTTAACAAGTCTGAACTGTATATTCCCTCAAAATATGTATGACGTTTCAAGATTTCACCATAACAAAGGATCTAAAATATAGCCACATTTTGTTATTCGAATAACATTCATTGCATACCCTTTGAAGATCAGTTTCAGTTCTCCTCTATCTAATCACGCAATTCATGTACAGAATTTTCAGTTCTATGTGGAGGCCCAAGCTCAATGGATGGATGTTCATATGATATACAGATACAGAAACAGACAGGGTCAGGGACCAGTTAAGAACGAACTGTAAGCGGGAACTTGCTCTGAAAGACCAAACTAAAGAGGTGGTAGTGATGGGACTCGTCTAGAACGAGTGGAAATTCAAGCGTCGCTCGACTTCAGAGCCTCAGCATTACGCCTAGAAAACGACAGCAGCTTTAGATCAATGCGACCCCGCTTAGGAATCGAGTATATCGAGTGTATTGCCCACGGGAAACTGAGAAATTTGGGTTTTTTTTATTGGCTCTTAATACTAATCCATATAAACACCTTAGATCCTAAGCAGTAGTGTTTAAGTTCAACAACTAGAAGTAATGATAAGTCTATAAATTAGGCCAAAATGCTTGGAGTGTGTTAATGTGATTGATTGATTGAATGAATGCCTGTTGATTTTTACGATTGCTGGTGAGATTATAGTTTCGTAACGTCTGTTGTTCTGCGATATATTTGTTACTCTTTACTTGTGTGATTGATTAATTGATTGATTGAGTGATTGACTGAGATGAAAGTCTGTCTGATCCGTTTTCAATTGGTTCCGTCTTGTCATTCGTGGTGTGTCCAATGATTGCTTTTTTAATTGATTTTGGCCAGCTTGGTGTGGTTTGATTTAGCCCAGTTTATTTTTGTGTGTGCCGTGGAAAGAACGAACGAACGATCTAAGCCTACGCTCGAAGACCTCTTTCTTTAGCTCTCTTGTTGCTCTATTCCCTCTTCAGAGTGTGTGAAAGTGCGGATGTTTGCGAGTGAGTCGAGAGTGAGAACCAAGCATAAGTACTCTTAAGAACCTAAACTATATAAAATAGCCATATAATTAGCAGTTAAGCCCTAGCTTTAGTTACCACTGACCCACCCAAAACCCGAAACCCCCGCGGAGTTGGTAGATCCAAAGAATTCGAGTGCTTTTCTTCACGCCCTAGCTATAAAACATAGTCCTAAGTTTGTTTCTAGTTCGTAAGCTGTAGTTACCTCCACCACGCGGAAAAGAGAAGCAGGGAAAGGCACTCGGATTTGAAGGATCCCTCTCTGCAATGATCCTCTCTCTCTCTCTCTCTATCTGTCTCAGAAATACCTGGCCTAGAACTAAGTGCTACAACCCCCCAAAAAAAAAACTTACATCTTTTACATCTTTGTTTCTTATGATTTTGTATTATGACCCCTGATTCTTGCTTAAAAGACCACCAAAATGAGATTACTAAGAGGCCTCTTGTCTGCCCATTGTTCCTCTTGTAGATGTGAGCGGCTTCATGGACACCACCGCGTCGTCCTCGGCGAGTGGCTCCGCCAGCGGCCCCTGGAGCGGGCAATCCGGCAATGCAGTTCCGCTGCCCGGCGACAATGTGGAGGCCAAGCACGAGATCGACTCGGGAATGATGCCGCCGCCGATCACCACCCAAATACCGATGGGCGTGCGCCGCTCCTCGCTGCCCAGCATGACGCCCATGATCACGGACCAGCAGCTGGTCCACCTCAGCGCGGTGGCCAGTGCGGAGGCGCTGAAGACGGAGCTCCTGGACGACGGCAACTCGCACAGTCCGTTGACCGGCGAATCGACGCCGGACAGCCCGAATGCAGCGCTCCAGTACCATCGCTTCGCCCATCGGAAGCCCAGCCTGGACACCATCATGTACGATCAGTCCAACAGCCTGCCCGGCTTCCCGGCCGTTGTGGCTCCGGCCACCGCAGCCGCCGTGGCCGCTGCCGTGGACATCGATCCGGCTGCCGTGGCCGTGGCCGTGGAGCTGGCAGTCAAGAACGAGATTGTCAAGCATGTGGTGCAGCAGCATCAGCAGATGCAGGAGCAAATGCAGGAGCAGCAGCAGCAGCAGCAGCAGCATCAGCAGCAACAGCAACAGCAGCAACCCCAACAGCAGCAGCAACAACAGCAGCAGCAGCAACAGCAGCAACAGGTGCATAAATTCATCGATGAGCTGACCAAGTCCACCTCAGTGGTCACCAGCAATGGCACCAGTGAACCGGCGCTCTTCACCACCTCGGCGGTGATCGATCACGCCCTCACCGATATTCTGCAGGCCAAGGTGGGCATTGCCCCGCCGAATGTGGTTCTTGAGCGGAGCCTGTCGCTCAGCTCCACGAACTCGAGCAGTTCAATGAGCGGCGGCGAGAGTTCGCCCAACAGTTCGCCGCTGACCCAGGACATCATACTCAATTCGGAGCCGGCGGCAGCTCTGGCCGGAGCAGCTGCCTTGGGCGGACCGGCGCCCGTCGATGTCACCGGTGGCCTGTCCACCGATATCATCATGAATCCCGCCGTCTCACCGTCGACGATTCTGTGCTCGGCCAACGGGGCGGCCACGGCGGTGGTGCCCAATATACTGGCACCCCACCAGGTGACCATGGCCAACTCGATACTGAACGACATTGCCATGCAGCCGGAGCCCACCCAGCAGGATGCAGCGGTGGCCGCCCTGGCGCTGAGCAACATCATGATGAGTCCACCGACGGCGGCTTCGGGCGTGGGAGTGGTGGACACCCTGCCGCCGACGCCGGCGGCCATGCAGCCCGAGGTGGCGGCCACGGCCACCTCGACGGCGGTGAGCAACATGATCATCAAGGCGGCGGCGGACTTTATAACCACCCAGGAGCAGGAGCAGCACCACTACCATCATCATGGTCGCGTCCACTCGCACTCGCCGCAGGCAGCCGTGGGTGTGAGCGGCAATCCGGCGGAGACGGCCTCGGATCCGCTGGTCAATCTGCTGCTGAACCACTCGAGCACACCGGAAACAGCGGCTGCTGCCGCCGCAGCGGTGGCCGTGGAGGCGGCCAACTTCCAGTCGATGGGCCACAGCCACCATGCGATGAATCACGGCCACCACGGGCACAGTCACGGTCATGGCCATGGACGCGTCGCGGGACACGGCCACCATCATGGCCACCACTTGCCGGTGGTGCCGCCGACACCACAAGAATCTCTGATCGTTGCGCTGGCCAGCGAGAATGCGCTGCAAAAGTCGGTGGCCACCGCCGCGGTGACCACCAACGGAGCCGTGATGACGCAGCAGGCGTCGGCGCCGAATACCGCCGGCAGCATTCTGCCGGCGGCGGTGGGAGCGGTGGCTGCTGCGGCCGCCGTGGCGGTACAGCCGCCCATTCCCCAGGAGCTGACCACGATGTCGGATCAGGATTTGATCAGCTACATCAATCCGAGCACCTTCGATCAGCGTGAGTTTCGATTGGAATGCCATTGGGAGTGACGATGGATAGATGGATAGTTTGCAGGAAAGCCTGGCGCCCACCTCTTTACAGATTTTGTAAAAGTGTAAATGCCATTTTGTTTCGCTTATTAATACCTATTGAAATGTAAAAGAAATTTTTAAAATCGGACCATTCGTTTAAAAGTTATGAGCAAATATTCGGATGCTAGCTGTTAAATTAATGCTTGCATAACTTCATCTCCCTCGCACTCTCTTTTGGGTTCTCTCTTCTTCAATCATTTGATTACTAATTGATTTCTTTTCTTGCAGTTTAAACGGCTTCAGATCAACAAATTAAACTACGTGGACTTGTTTTTTTTAATTAACAATAAATGTCACTCCTACACAGGCTTAGTCTTAAGTATATATGTAGTATATAGACACACACACACAAACACACACGATTAGAAGGATTAAAGGTTTCATGTGGACCAACTTTTTGACCAAGTGGATGGTTTAAAATCGGGAGAAGAAAGTGAAAAGTATAAACCACTATCACACACACACACATTAGTAGCTGTAGCTTTGTTTTACATTTAGGAATAAACCCTACCTAATATGGAATACCTAAATTTACACTTTTTTTTGCTTTTTTTTAATATTTTAATTTAGATTTTTTGAAAACAACAATCAACTTATCTCAAAAGGTTAAATTAAAACAATGATAACGACTGCCATATACCTACGAAATATAAAATGAGCTCCCGAAAGTGAAGAATGAAAACGGAGAGGAAAATGAAGAATTCAAATATCAACCCCAAAAATTCAAAATTGAAGAAAGAACTAACTTTCGAAAAAAAAAATGTTGATTACACTTTTTGCTGGAAAACCTAATTTTTATAATGAAGTCTGATTTGTAAACTTCCTTTTTATTTGTTTGAGAATTTAAGATACATATTTTATAATTAAAGCCTAACCGTACGTGCTGGCAATAAAAAGTAAGCTAATTAATTTTGGGACAACAACAAAAACGACGAAAAGAAATTATTATTATACAGTTAATAATTTATAAACACAAAAAAAAACAGTACATATTATGTGTAGCTACGAATATAATGAATATGCGAGAAATTCCAAAAGACTTTTTTGATTTAAAGAAAATGCAATTATTATTTTGTTTATGGTTTAATCATTTTTATTTTAACTTATATCGATGGAACACACACAAATAAAGATGTAACTAATGTTATTACTATTATTATTATTAAATCGCTATTATTATGAATACCCTTAATGTTGATAGTTGTTATGTGTAGCCCTGTAAGCCAGATATGGGAGTAATCCTCGCCCATCTACCATTTACTATTTACCATACAAAAATAAGAACCCACAAAAACTGAAACTGAAAATATAAGAAAGAACAAACCCACAACCAAACTACATTGAGCAAATAACGATATAGCATATTATACCGAATAACGACTAAGGATTGAAGACCTTCAACACTTGTTATGTCAGCCCCAAATAAAGATCAATACCGAGAGAACTCTGCATTTGTAAGCCCAAACCCCAAATCCCAAATCCCAATGCCCAACTATTTATAAACATTTACAAATATTCCAACCACGAATTTCGCCCACTCCCAAGAATCGAACTAACTGAGAACCTATGAATGGTGTAACTATAAATGTTTTTTTTTGGTATTATCTTGATACACTTGAAACAATTTGATTGACATACGTAATCTAGATGTTCATGGAGTCGATAAATGTGTTAAACAATCTCAGAGATTGCATATTCCTCATTAAATTAAATGTTACAGTCAGTCAATGAACGACAGAGATAGCGTTAGTAAGTGCACGTGAGATGAAGAGAGACGGAGATGGGAAGAGAGAGACAGAAGGAGAGGGAGCGAAGAGCCCGCGCTTAAGAATTGTTAGTGTTAAATGTTATACACCTATATATACATTATTTATGTTATATATATATACACACATATATCTAACTTTACAATGAATAAAATAAATGTATTTTTGATGTTCTTATTGCCCAAAGTGCAGAACCGAATAACCACTGAAAACCCTGAAGAAAACTCCCTACACTTTGTTAACGACCATTTAAGCGTATCAATTGACGAAATCACGATCCTAGAATCCGAACAATCCCTATTTGTCTACAGTCGTCCCTACAGAAACCATATTAATCTGCTCGTTATCTCTTTTTATGTGAATAAAAAATGAAATCTTTCAAAAAGAACCAAACCTGTTGCAACTTTATTTCATGAAAGGTCGTTGAGTAAAATGGTACATTGCTTTTAATTAAGTAGTGTCGATTAACACAAACTTTATAAACATTTTTTTTAAATAACAAATGAACTTAAGAAGGCGTTTAAAGGATTTTTATATAAATATATTTTTATATTTATATTTTTATATAAAAAAACCATACATTATCGTCAATATAGGTATTTATTATTATTACTAAGATAACAGTAATTAATTTGTTATAAACAAAATATAAAGCTTTACAGAATCCAACGACTTAGACATACGAACTCATGGGTAGGAGTTTACCCTCCCGATGCGATTGATGGATCCAGGCCGAGTTTAAGACTTTGTCGGCGCTCAACTTGGAATGGATAGTCAGCCAGTGGGCGAACTTATCGTTGTCCAGATCACAGGACATGCAGACGAAGCCCAGATTCAGCTGCGGTGCAGATTCGTCGGCCAACTTGCCGCCGTTTTGCAGGAACAGCAGCTTGCCCAGTTCATCGCCGTGCGGATCGTAGAAACAGGCATGCAGGTCGCGGAAGAGGTTCAGGTTCTTTACGCCATCCAGCAGCTGATCCTCCAGAGCGTTCACTTCAGAAGCCATAATCTCAGCCGAATTCTCTGGTGTGAGTTGAATGTCCTGCAGCAGTTCCTGCAGCTCCTCCACATTGGCAATATCCTTGCTGTAGCTATCGCCCAGACGGTCGAAGCACTCGGCCAGATCCTTCTGCAAGGGCACGGTGGCCGCCAGCAGATCCTTGGGCCTCAGCTCGAGCTCCTGCTTCTGGCAGACCCTCAGCAGCCACTCCATGCGCACAATGTCACAGGTGCGCGGCTCCTGAAGGCAGAGCCGCCTGACCAGGAACGTCTCGTCGCCGGCAATGCAAAAGCACTTGGGATCATTGGGCAGGGGATTCTCCACGATGCAGCCGCCGTTCTGGGCGGCCAGCTCCTGCAGCTGATGCTTGCTCTGCCGTCCGGCGGATCCGCTCAGGATGCAAAAGCTGAGGCCGTCGAAGAGCTTGGAGCTGCTGGCGGCGGGGTCCACCGCACAGCGTTTCTCGTAGACGGCCAATCCCAGGCGGCTCCGCTCCGAAGGCGTCATCCGCTGCTGCTTCCGCTTGGTGGTCACATCCTCCAGCCGCAGCTGCCGCTTGTTCAGCTTCTTGATGGCCGTGGATCCAGCGCAGAGGTCGTTGAACTCCTGCAGTGTCATGCACTCGCTCCACGACTTGTCGTCGCGCTTCATTTCGGTGCGCGGAAAGTGCAACGATTTTCGGGTGAAAAATGCCCCATTCGGCGCCAGGTCGGCGGCCTTCACCTGCAGGATGATCGAGTTGTGCGGCTCGATCCACAGATCGGGGCAGCCGGCCCGTTCCTTGGGCTTGTAGTGAAACCACAGAGGCGGCGGCTCCTTGACCACATCGTGCCAGTGCGGCTTCAGCGTGTGATTGAGCACTCCGCGCTGCTTCGTGTTGTTGGTGACCACGCCGATGCTGAAGACCTCGGGCCGACTGGAGCTGCCGGGCGGCGCTGGCTGGAGAACCCCCAGCAGAAAGGAGTCCACAAAGGTGCGCTTGCGGTTGTAGAAGGCGCCAATGATCAGCACATCGAACTCGGTGATCAGACCCTTGATGTACTGGGCGTTGAGATAAATGAATTGAAATATAATCGCATGCTGCCAGAAGATGACGCTCTACTCACGTCGGCCTTGTCCTTGTACCAGCCACCGCCCAGCCTTACGCCCGGCTGATACCTGGAGCCCTGCTTCTTCACCACAATGCCCTCGGCGTGGGAGTCGAGTGCCTGCTGGAACAGCTCGTTGAACTCCTCCACGGAGCCGATCTTGCGGCCGCGCATCAGCTGCAGCACGCCCGGCTGCTCGACGACCATCTTCTGCAGCTTGTACGCCCGCTGGACGTAGGTGTGGTCGAGCAGGCTCTGGCCATTGAAGTAGAGCAGATCGTAGACCACGAAGCAGGGCTGCCAGCTGCCCTCCGGCTTCAGGTTCTTCACGTCCGTGTTCTCGCCCTTCTCCCGGAAGCGCGACTGGTTGGTGTCCCACACCATCATCTCGCCATCCAGGATGATGGACTCCAGACCGACTGGCAGCAGGCCCCTTAGCTTGGGCGTCAGGGTGCCGTGATCGTAGCCGTGGCCAAAGTTCCGGGTGTAGTCCACGCCATTCCGGGAGATGTACATGAAGCGGCCGCGATCGATGTGCAGCTGGAAGCGCTCGCCATCCATTTTGGTCTCCATGTAGAGCACGTCCGACTGCATCAGCTCCTGGATGTCGCCCGGGAAGCGTTCGCACAGCATGGGTCGTATCTGGTGGAACGGCCGGATGACGGAGTTGAGGTTCACGAACTTGCTGTCCGAGCTGCTGCTGCTGGCGTCCAGGTCGGTGCCCCTGTCCGCCAGCAGATTGCACACGTGGCCCAGGTCGGAGCAGCGCTGGTAGATGTCCTGCGCCTTGGGGTGCAGCACCCCGAAGATCTTCTGCTCGCCGATCCCCAGACCGAGGCTCTTCAGCAGCAGCCGGATGAGCCACTTTTGCTCCTCCGGGGAGGCCTGCTCCGTGAACCGGATGAGCTGCTGCTTCTTGACCTCCGTGTCCTCGTTGGCAATCGTGTCCAGCATCTCGTGGATGTGCTTCAGGCGCAGATCGCTGGGCGGATTGAAGCACCTGGGCTTGAGGACGGCATAGACGACGTCGCCGTAGTCCCGGTACATGTTTCCGCTGCGGTGCTGCAGCATGATGGCATCCCGAGCTGGAAATTGAGAAGAATATAGTTATAACTTCAGTTTATAGATCCCGCATCCACTTACAGTCGCCCGGCAGTTGCAGCACCCTGATGTATAGCCTGCCCAAGGCGGTGATCTGCAGTCCATAGGTGTCGCGACCCGTATCCGCGCCCGGGAGCAGCAGGCGCAGCACCGAGTAGAAGCTACTGACGCCGTTCTCCGCCTGGTCGTCGGTGAGGCCGGTTTGCCGGCGAAAGGACTCGCGGTGGCGGCAGAAGGACTCGTAGTAGCTCTTGAGCACCTCCTCCTTGTTGGCCACCTTCCTGGTGGCCTTCAGCTTCTCGAACAGGTCGCAAATGTCGCGGAACTTGATCGTGCTGGCTATATCAACGCTCATTTTGTCATAATAATGCGCCAGCGGATAAACAATTTCACCATTTTTTGAACAGCTGTTCAGCCACCGATAGTTCCGATAGCTTGCAAGATACGGACTGCCTATCGTTTGCGCCTATCGGTAAACACCCATCGCCACAAGAGGCGGGAAAACTGTGTTTTTGTTTGGCCAAGCAATTGTTATTTACTCTTACATTTGTTTAAATTACCTGGAACAATGAGCAAGAAGGCAACGCGAGGTAGCAAACCGAAACCAGATCCGGATGCGGAGGGATCTGGCAAGAAGACAACGGCCTCGTCGCTGAAGAAGGTGCTGTTCCTGTCGCAGGAACTGCTGCCCAAGGATGCGGACGACAGGCGCCTCCGCCTGGAGCGCTTCTTTCACCCGGGCCAGGGCAAGGAGGCGCTGTTCGTCACCCATCCCGATGGCCAGATGATGGAGCTGCTGGAGTACGCAGAACCGCGTCGCAGTTGGCTGGTGAACAGCGAGGTCTGCTCCAATGGCAGGATCTACATGACCACGCCGGTGGATCCCACGCTCCTCGCCCTCCATCACCTGCGGAAACACTGTGCTCAGCGTAAGATATATGTAAATTTATTAATAGTATGGGTTTTTAAACTTTACCCTTTTTCTAAAACAGGAGCAATGTCGCTGGACAACATTGCGGTGGAGGAGGCCAGCACCAGTCGCCTGCTCACCGAGTTCCTTGCGCCGGAGAGCCTGAAATGTGTGTCGGATGTGAAGAGCTCCGGCGACCAGAGGTTCTACAAGTACAACCAAGAGCGAACGCTGGCCTGGCTGGCCCTCAAGACGCGCCAGGTGGCGGGCATCCTGAAGGAGAAGCAAATCCACTGCGGGCACAGTGCTCAGTCGCAGAATTTCGTGCGCAGCGAGAAGCTGGCGTCGGAAAGTGTCAGCAACGAAATGGACTACACGCGCATGGCCTGCGACATTGTGGGCCGGTACTTGGATGCGGATCTGCATGGCCTGCTCACCGGCTATCTGCACATCCCCAGCGAGATTCAGGCGATCGTCGAGGAGAAGGCTGCCGCCCAGAAGCGGAAGTCCAAGGCGGGCAAGGACGAGGGCAGCGACTCCAAGAAGATCAAGCTCAACGAGAGCGATGCCGCCGCGAAGCTGAAGAGCAGCGGTCTGGTGGACAGCGATAACGATCCCAATGCCAGCATTACGTCGCCCACGGCGGCTCCGCTAAAGGAACGCTCGCTGACCGCCAAGGAAAAGGCCCTGGCCAAGGGCGCCAAGGGCACCAAGAGCATCGCATCGTTCTTCAAAGTAAAGTAGATTTATGTTTCGCATAAGTTATTGATAGGTTCTTGTTTTCTCACCCATCAAAGTAGCGTGAACTTACGCTCAAACTTTTTTTTACCAGGAATGTTTAATTTTTTAAAATCAGTATAATTACATTAGTTTTCATTTTCGCTAATTTTTATAAAACCTTACAATGGAAAAGTTAAGTTTTTTGTTTTTGGGTCTCTTGATTGTACCAATTAAAGATTTTAGGACCATTGATTACTTAAACCCTTTTTCACTTCAGTTAATAGTTATTAAATTCAGGATATAAATAATCTCGTTTTAAAAACCGCGCCCATAGAGCTCATGCGCTCTTGAATCATCCCTCTTCCTCCCTCTACGTAAATTATTATCAGCTGTTTGGGTTGCCAGGCTTATACGGATAGAGTACGTTTGACATGGAGTTTTGCCTATAACATAATCCAAATTAACATAAATATAAGCTAAGAAAATAAACCCCTAGTGATTTGAAACCTCCTTAAATGGTGCCTAAAAGTATGCTTTTATTTTATTTTTTCAAGTGGGGTGGCAATCCTGGCCCGCAGTTCAAAGCTGCTGGCTCCTTTGTTTCCGTTTTTGACGCTCAGTTGTTGCTGTGCGCGCTCCCACGTTCGAGGCTAACGGTAGATTCCGCTTTGCGCTGTGATTCGCATTTCCCCAGCCCCATTTCCCACCCCCGCATCCGCATATCCTGCTGCTGCTGCTGTTGTTGTTGTTTTCTATATGCCTCGAATTTTCGGGCTAACAACAATTACAGCGGTTAAATTAGCTAATTTTGGTATCCTTCGAGTGCTTGCTTTACCGTTTTCAAGTTTAAACTGCAAACGGAAGGAAAAAAGAGAGTGGCGTCACACGAAAAGAAAATTTTCTTTGGCGTCGTCGAGGTGTTTGTATATGTGCGAGTGTGTGTGTGTGTGCTGGGGCTCTCTCGTGCGTTTGTGTTAGTCAGTGTGGTGTGCAAGAAAATTAATAATACAACAATGAGTTAGCAACAAATTCTCTCTTCCCCGCAGCAGCAGCAGCAACAACAATCGCAACGCACAAAAGCATGCTACGCTAAATTGCATTTGGCGTCTGTCAAGGACAAAACAAAACGCTGTCTGTGTGAGTGCAACCACAACAACAAGAAACAATAGCAACAACAGCATGTGGCACAAATAACGGAACAGCAAAGTATCAACAGCGAAGGGGAAAGGAAAAAATAGATAGGAAAACAAAACAAAAGACAGGAACAAATCACACACACGAGGGCAAAAACAAAGAAAAAAACAAACGGAGGCTGCAAAAATAAAAAAATTGAAAAAATAAGGGAGAGGCCCCTCCCTCCCCACCACATCAGCCACCCAGGACATTTGGCGCCAGCTCGGGCAGCGACTGCGACGTCGACTGAGGCAGCGGCTGAGCACCATGTGTCTCCATCCCTCTCACTCTCACACGACCGCGCTGCAGTGGCTCCTGCTCTCCTTGTCGCTCCTGTTTGCGCTGCTGCCAGCGAACGTAAGTGCCTTTCATTTCATCAATGTTGCAAAAACAACAACTTAAAAAAATTAGGATTTCAAGTTTGTGATGAAAATAAATATCAAATAATTCTTTATTTCTAGACTTCGAATTTAGAACAATATATTTTTTTCGATTTAAAGAGATTTTAAGAGAAGAGAATCTTCCATTTTTATCCCTAAAAAACCAAAATATTATAGGAAACATTTTATTTCGATTTGCCTGGCTTCAATTTACTAAAAATGAAGAGTAAAAAAGTCCACACAGGTGCATCAATGTTGCATGCACTTTTGCATTTTAATTTAATTGCGATTGCATTCCCAACGGCAGTAAATGCATTTAATATTTCCACATTTTTCTCGATAAATATAATAAAAACGAGTCTAACAGTGGGCACTCCCTATGTGCAACTTTCAAAATATACATATGTATCTTTTTAAACAACCTTTGTGTTTGGGAAGTTGTTTATTTTGTTTATTGACGTTTTCATAAGCTTTGCCTTTCCTATAAACTGTAGTGACAGAAAACTAATTGATGCACAGTAAAAAAATCTATAAAAATTAATTTAAAAAAAATAACAATATTTTTAGCAAATCAATAAGATTGCACTAAATTGCGTTAAGGTTTCGTATAATTGCATATTTCAGTAATAATCTTTTTAAGTCTGAGTTATTATTTTTTACAGATTAAAATAACAAAATTTTTAACAAATATTTTCTATTTTTTACAGGTGTCGTCTAGATTTTGCGAGGGCTGCAGTCAGGGATGCTGCACTCAGGGCTGCTGCCCACCGTACCAGGGCGGGCCACGCCCCCTGCCGCCCTCCTCGGACTCGCACGTTCTCAATCTGTTCTTCGCCACCCACTGGTTTTTTTGGTAAGTGAGAGAAATCCCTGAAGAAGACATCAACGATCATATAATATTATATACATACATCATATAATATTATATATCACTGGGCGAGTTCATAGGTAGATTTTCGGATATGTTCCATATATTTGTTCTTAGATTCCGATTATTTTAATTGCAGTAAGAGTGATTTATTTATTTACTGTGATAGTTTGTATGTTTGGCCATGGTCATGGTTGCGTTTTTGTTTCCTTTTCGGGGATTCCCCGGAGGTCGCCTGCAAGGCCGTTCAATGGGGGGCGTTGGGTGGAGGGATACTGGGTCGGACTTCCAGCTGATTGGCATTGTGTGCCATGCGAGATATTATTATTATTGGCAGCAAAGGTGGCGCCCAGCGCCGGGGTTGCGTCAAGTCAAAAGTCGAGTCAAGTCGAGAGGCTTATGCAAGCTGTACCACCCCCCACCCCCAACCCTATGCCTCCCTTGGGGGCCGTGGAAATGGCAATGCCAACTAATGAGACACAAGCGGAACCCGCCCGCCACCCTGCTCATATAATCCCATCTCTCGGCCACCGAAAAGGCAAACAAATTTCAGTCGGAATTCGATTACGGGCACAGCAGGACACGGATCCGTATATCCGCATCCGCATCCGGAACCGGCCAAATGGGCTTCTTTATTCAGTCGCGCCAGCTGCAAACCGAGCAGTGAGTGATCCCACTTTCTCACTTTTGAAGACAAATTAAATATAAATTTTACTAATGATCAGTCGGAAAATGAGATAATAACCTGCAGATCATCGGAGTATCTTTTGACTAGTGACGAAAGTAGTGCTTAGTTAAACCCTTAAGAATAGTTGGAGCTTTGACAAGAAATTTGGAGGCAATAGCTATAGTGGTTTGGGATCTGCATTCGACTTGCAAAAATTATTAAGCGACTTTTATATGTATAGAAGATTGATATAATCCGTTTTCCTTGCAGGTGCGTTGTGGTCGCCATCATCTTGGCCATCCTGTGTGCCTATTCGCTGTGGAAGAAGCGGCGGACCCTGTGCGGCTGGGGCTTCAATGAGCACCACACCCAATCCGAGGGGGATTCGGCCGGTTCCTGCTACGCTCCTCCGCAATACAGTCGCTGCAACTCGTTCCACCATCCACCGCCACCCTACACGGAGGTAATTATCATGGGAAAAGATTGAGATAATCCAGGAATTAACTTTCGAACTTGAAACTCACCCAGGTGACCTCAAAACCGGATCTGTATCCGCTCGTCTTCACCTGCAACAGCGACTCGGGCAATGGCAAGGGCAACGGCAGCTCCAGCTACCTGATGGTCCAGTACTTCCGCAACTACATTGTCCGGCCGGCGGCGGGGGGCTCCCTGAGTGCGGCCAGCACCGTCGACTCGCTCAGCTCCAGCTTCATCTGCAACGCGAACGAGGCGAACACCCTGGTGCCGCCGCCCTATTCCCGGGCAGCCAGTCCGGAGCTGGGACTGCACCACTATGTGGCCCATGCCCATGCCCATGGACATGGCAACAGTCACCTCCGATCGATGGAGCAGGCTGTGCCGGCCGGTGCTCCGCTGGCCTCCGTGCACTACGCCATGCCGAGATCGGCGTCCCAGCTGGTGGAGACGGACGCCTATCAGCCGCGCCTGATGCCCGCCCAGCAGGCGGCGCAGCACTACGCCACCGTGGCACTGGGCAGTGCTCCGGGCGGAGCGCCGCTCTACAGCACCCGGCTGCACGCCTCCCACGAGGAGGGCGTGGGAATGGGAATGGGCGTGGGCTACCTCCAGTCGCAGAGCGACCAGCACTTCCGGTACATGGCCAACAGCAGCAGCAGCCTGAGCGACATCTTTGTGAACACCAGTTGTGTGGCAGGTGGGTACCAGATTCCGCGAATTCTTTAGCATATCTTCTAAGAGACTGTGAACTTTAAGGTTTTAATTTGTAAACAAGTTAAGTCCTGGTTGTTTCTTATATTAATTTATAGATGTATTACGACTGCTTACAATAACTTTTCTGATTTGAATCACATAAAATCACTGAGACCGCGAATTCTTCAGCATAAAAGAGAGGCGATTAACTTTGAGGTTTTGTTTTGGATTAATATACCTAAAATATATATTTTAATTGCTTACAAGTACCTTATCGACTTAAATCTCCTCAAATAACTTCGAACGCGAATTCTTTAGCTTTTTTATAGGAATTAATAGATCTAAAGATCACTTAAAATCACATTCACCGCGAATTCTTTAGAATGAAGGAGAGATAATAAACTTTGACCTAATAAATAAACCTAATAGATATATTTCCCTTACTTACAATGTTAAATAAATAACTAAATAAAAATAAATTATTAATTACACCTTGCAGGAATGCTGCCGGAAAGTGGAGGACCCGGCGGTGCCGCCCAGGGCGTGGAGAGTGGAGCAGCCACACAGGCCGCCTCGCTGAACAGCCTGGCCATGGGCGGCCTGGGAGGATCGGTTACCGGTGGCAACGGGGCCTCCGGAGGATCTGGCACCCCGGTGATATACAGCAACGGCTGCATCCAGCCCAATCCGCTGCACAGCCTGGAGAACTGCTGCCAGCCGTCGGCCCAGGTGTCCGGCGTGAGCAGCCTGGCCAACATCGGGACACCGGGATCGCCGCCCCAGGCCACCAGTCCGACGGGCGAGGTGCGCGAGATTCTCGACCAGATCCGGCAGCTGCAGGCGGGCGTTAGCTACGAACAGCTCCTGCTGAGCGGCACGGGCGGGGCCAAGCCGCGGCTGCAGCACACGCTGTCGACGCCCGCGAACTCCCAGCAGGTGCCTCAGCCCATCCTGACCACATCCGCGTCCATTTCCGGCGGCAGCAGTGGGCGCAGTAAAAAGTTCTTCGCCTCCGGCAGCAGTAAAACGCAGCCGAACAAGGCTCTGTACATACCCATGGCGGCCATCGGAGGCTCCTCCGGCTCCAGCTTGGGATCGGGAGCGCAGCGCTGCGTGCTGAAGAGTCCGGTGAGCAGTGTGGTCAGCGGTGCCAGCTTCTTTGTGAACCGGGGACGAGTGGCGCGCAAGGGCTGGATCACCCGGTCGGCGCCCACGACTCCGGGCAGCGCCCTGCCCCCCAATCGCCTGGGCGACGACAGTCCGCTGCTGCTCAACGAGCACGACGAGGATGCCATCGACGACGACGACGAGGAGGAGGAGGAGGAGCGCGATAGAGAACGGCATCTGAATCTGAATCGGAATCGCAGTCAAGAGGATACCGACACCGAAACGGAGGCGGAGGCCAGGAACCATCATCGCCAGCATCGCCATCATCGCGGCCATCGCAGCCATCGCCATGGACAGCTTGAATAATAGTGGGCGTGGTCGTTGGAATCGCCAGTGTCATTTAGTAGTTGTTGTTGTAGCTCAAGGTTCTCCTTTAGAAATAAGCTTTTAAACGAAAGTGGAGAAGGGTTTTGGGAGCCGGCAGCACGCTTCTTAGTCTGAGGAATCCCGAGAACCGGGTAGAAGATAGGTCAGTCAACTCTAAGTTCCGTTTGTAATGTTATAATTTCTTATTTGTTACCTTTAATTTGTAAGGTTCCTTAAAGTTCCGTTGGGAAAATTCCCAACTTTCAAAAATATCTGTTTAAATTTCCATTATTATTACCAAAGACCATTTATAATATTTCTAAATTATTATTATAATTCATTTCGTTCTGCTCTGTTTGAATTTAGCTACTTTTGCAAGCAGTATTATTTGCAATGTGAAATGTAAGGCAGTAAGTCAGTTAATTGTAAGAATATATAGAGTAGGCTAAACATGTTTTGTGACATTTTAAACTGAAAGAAAGACGTTAAAGAAAGATGTTAAGCTTTGTTTAACATTCTCCAAGAGTTCTGACAATAGTTCAATAAAACTAACCATTATTTCATCAAGCAGTATTATTAACCAAACCTACCAGAAGTATATGATTGTTTATACCTACGAGATTACTCATTTCTAATTCAAATTCAAAATGTCTGTTTGTTGAGCTTCCGTGGATAGATAAACAATTTAGATATACAAATAGCTGTCATTAGGTTCGAATAGTCTGGCGATTGCGAGATAAAAACATTTAAATGAAACATTCAAAATTGGCAAAAAGCTGGGAAGGTTTCAAGACATTCAAAAGTATTGATTTTCAACGATTACGATTAACGATTAAAGCTTTTAGAAAGTATCCTTCAATTTCAGACTTACCAAAACCACTTTATAAAACTTTAATTTGAAGTTTGCTTGTAAACTTAAAAGAAAGGGAAAAATTGCACAAAAGATTTAAATCAATATAGGGTATGTGGTATTAAATTAAAAATAAAGAACCCAAGAAAACCAGAAAGAGCAAGTAAATTAAAAAGAAAAGAGAGCAAGTTTGGTCGCCTAGATGGAGATTTTGTAAGTAAATAGTTAAGATTATAAGAATTTGTTCACACACCAGTAATAATAATGCAAACACGTCACGTACAGCCACAGATACTTCGGTTAAAGGAAGTCCTTCCGAGAAGCTTAGAGAAATGGGAAATATGTGAAATATGCAGAACTGTGCAGGCATTCGGTTGGAAATTAAGGCACAAGCACTAGACGGAAAATCTAAATTAAATTATCTCTAAACATAAAATTACCAAATGAGACTAAGGGGTCAAGATCCGGGGAATAAAATGGAAAAGTTTGAATGCAGCAGTGCCTTTTCAACTATATAAACCACAACCAAAGGAAGCGCAAAGCCACACAAGTTTAGATCATTTAAAGATTAAAGACGGAACCAGAAAACAGAGCTAACTCATCCGAAATAGAAAACAGAAACAGAAACAGAAACAGACACGAAAGAAAACAATCCAATGGACAAGGCAATACTTATAGATCCGCTTAGGCATTAGATATATAATAACTACCCATATGTGTATGTGACAATTACTTTAAGTGAATTTTACAATTCATCGATATTGATATTTTCCTTAGATGGTTTCGTTGGGTCCCTTGTCGATCGGTTTTCTGGCTTATTTAAACACGATCCCGTTCGAATATCTGTGCTTCAATACATATACCTATATAATTAAACAATTAATTAATTAACTAGCATAGTGAAACTGAAGGCGTTCAAGGCATAAATCTCCAAAAGCAAGTGAATTGTTGTAAAGTCGGATAACGAAAACCAAAAGAGAACTAAGAGGGCAAATTAAGTCAAATATACAAAGATGGAAAATAAAAACAAATAAATTCAAGAATTCAGCTATAGTGTGTTTACTTTTTTATGGCCTTTTTTATAATTTTATGCCAGACCTATAATTTCCGAAAAAAATATTTATTTTACAAATTTTGACTTTTTAAAAATATTTAAAAATATAAAGTTCCAGGTTTGAATGCCAATTGATTGGGAACTAAATAAGGAGCTCAACGAGGTATATCATCCCATATTCCAAACTTTTTTTAGGAGTACCTCGACTATCAGATACCCGAGATGCAATTATGCATGCAGCAAAGCACTGCTTGCACTGCTTGAATTTCATTATTTGCTCATAACATTTTAATGAATGGTCCGATTGAAAAATTTCTTCTACATTTCTATAAGTATTAAAGATGTGGACGCCATATTTTTAGGTGCTGTGCAATATATCTAAAATATCCTAGATAACTAGCTTATTTTGTATACCTTACCACACCGAGTTCAAAATATTTTTCTTATCACTCCCGAAATTAATAAAAATAATCGGATCACCTGCACAAGTGCATATGAAACGTCTTGACAACCGAAATATTATATTAAAATCGCATTTCTTACGATTACCAATCCTTATAATGGGTGGTCAACAGGTTGCTTATAAGCTGGCATAATAATCTCCAACAGGGCTTGAACTTTGAATCGGTAAGATTTACAAAAAGTCTAAATAACAAACAATTGACTATATATATAGAGGGACGCCTAATCTTAATACAATAGTAATGCTTGACCATAATCTGCCATCGACTGCGAAAGAAATGATAAGCTGGCTAGATTTCTAAATTCGTACGTAATGCTAATCAGCTTGCACACTCATATATAATCGTAACGAGTACTCAGGAGCCGGGAAATGATAGTTGGGTCTGACCGATCCTTCAAATGAGCTACTGAATGGTATTCTCACTTAATTTCTACCTAAAATCGTCCTTTAATACCAAAAGGGTCGGAACTTATTAAAATGAATTATTTAAATTATTATCCGCTGACCTCTTATGCATATTACTTTTTTGTGGACTCCCAAAAAAATAGTTTTTTATTTTTTATATAGTCTTCTTTATTATATTTAAATTAAACTTTATTTTATGTAAATATATATTTCAGGATGATCTCTATAAAATGTATTTCTTGGA
The DNA here is from genome assembly GCA_037075205.1 of Drosophila prostipennis. Lineage (NCBI taxonomy): Eukaryota > Metazoa > Arthropoda > Insecta > Diptera > Drosophilidae > Drosophila > Drosophila prostipennis. The sequence goes on from JBAMCJ010000077.1 coordinate 158,484, forward strand.
ATTTGTATTTTATTATTTATAATATTTAAACTGATCTGTAATATATATGGATTTATATTTAAGAATGAACTCTCCAAGAAATATTAGTTCCTGCCCTCACATAAAACGTACTTCCTAAACTTATAATCTTATTCCGATAAATGTATATTTATTAATTTACATTATTGGATAGTCCGTTGGACACTAGACTGCCAATGGAACCCACTGGGTGTAGGGTGTAGACCACCGGGGGGATCAAAGAGCCAACCTCAGAGGCCGCTCTCTGTGATCCGCGAGTAGTTTTCGACCAGACCTCGACTCGACCACAATGGACACCTTGCTGGCTGGCTGGACGCAGTCCGGGGACTTCCTGCAGGACAGGTGGACCTCCCTCCTGGACGCCGTGGGCGAGGATGCGTGGCGCCTGTGGGTGGTGGGCAGCACGCTGGTCATCTTCTCCGTCTACTGGCTGTACGCGGGCCTCTTCACGCTGATGGACATCACGAATCGGCCGCGCTTCCTGCGCAAGTACAAGATCCAGCCGGGCCAAAACGAGCCCGTGGATCTGGCCAGGCTCTGGCACGCCGTCAAGGTGGTGCTGCTCAACCTGACGGTGGTCAACTTCCTGGCCTGCTGGGCGGCCTACGAGCTGGTCTACAAGACGGAGAACAGCCGGGACATCCGGGTGCTGCCCACCTTCAGGCGCTCGCTGCGCGACCTCGCCGTCTTCGTGGTCCTGGAGGAGATCATGTTCTACTACGCCCACCGGCTGCTGCACCACCGCTCGGTCTACAAGTATGTCCACAAGAAGCACCACGAGTGGACGGCCCCCATTGCCGCCATCACGCTCTATGCCCATCCGGTGGAGCATGTGGTGGCCAATCTGCTGCCCGTGGCCACCTCCATCGCCGTCCTGGGCACCCATGTGGCCCTGGCCTACGTGATCTTCGCCCTGGCCATCGTCAACTCGATGAGCGACCACACGGGCTACAGCTTCCCCTGGTCGGCGGGTTCCGTGCGGTTCCACGACTACCACCATGCCAAGTGGGTATCCTTTGTGTCCTAATATCCTCATCCTCCTCCTGATATCCCTTCTTCTTCTTCTTTCAGGTTCAACTACAATTACGGCGTGCTCGGCCTGCTGGACAAACTGCATGGCACATATCGCACTCCTGCGGACCAGAAAAAGGCTCCTGTGTCCAGGATAAAGAAGTCCAAGAGGAAGACCAATTAATCCCAGTGACCTATTTATTTGTTTTAGTGTTGTTTTTTTTTTTAGCTGCAAATATTTTCTTTCTAGAGAAACTAATAAAATTTATTTGTTAAAATCGAATTATTCTGGTTTGACATTCCGAAATCGCAAAGAAATCAGTCTCCTAATGAATGGCGATTTTTAGACTAGTTTTTTTCATTTGTCATCATTTAGTCTTAAAGAAAGAGAAATAACATATATATTATATTAAAAATTTATATCTGAAGGTCCTAATAGATGGTTTCTCCGATGATCTTGTAATGAAATAATTTATTGTAAACGTATTTTCTTACTAAATAAATCACCCATATATCTTTCTATTGTAATAGAAAACAAGAGAGAACGCTATAGTCGGGTTGGTGTCCCGACTATCTAATACCCGTCACTCGGCTAAAGGGAGTGCGAAGGAGATGGATATATAAACTTTGATGAGCCATAACTTTTTAACGAATGGTCCGATTTAAAAAATTTCTTCGACATTTCGATAGCTATTGATAAGCACAACAAAACTGCATTTTTACTTTTCCGAAATATTAAAATTTTAAAAATCGTTTATTAACTATTGTGGGCGTTAGAGGGGGCGTGGCACCTTCTGGAAATAAACTTGCGCTGCGTAGGAACTCCAAGAATCTTCATGCCAAATACCAATCCTCTAGCTTTTATAGTTTCCGAGATCTCAGCGTTCATACAGACGGACAGACAGACGGACAGACGGACAGACGGACAGACGGACAGACGGACAGACGGACAGACAGACATGGCTAGATCGACTCGGCTAGTGATCCTGATCAAGAATATATATACTTTATGGGGTCGGAAACGCTTCCTTCTAGCTGTTACATACTTTTGCACGAATACAATATACCCTTTTACTCTACGAGTAACGGGTATAAACATTGAATAGCCAAAAAAATGTGTTTATTAAAAATAATTTTGAATAGTGCTAAAATTATTCTTCCCAAGTATTACTAACCATGTTTACAACCTCTGATTCAATGTTTGGATTTTAAGTTCAGATTTAAGTTGTGCCCTCCCCGAATCGCTGGTTTATTGCTATTATTGCGGTGTGCACCTGCTCGAAAAGAGCTTATCGCAGAAGAGACCCCCTCCTTATCGGCGGGCAAAGAAAACGATAAAGTCGAAAATCGAAAATCGAGGCTTTCACTACAGATATGGGTTTATTGGGTGTCGCGGAGCAGGGCGCCGTCGTCCAGGCCGGCGATCCACTCGCAGATCCTCTTGAAGAACTCGGCGTCCGCCAGCTCGATGATGCGCACGTTCTCCGGGTTCTTGCCGCGCTCCCGCAGATGATCGAGGACCATCTGGCCGCGGGTGTGGGTGCCCCGCAGGTCGACGGTGGCGTGCCAGGTGCTGTGCCTCCGGATCAGCCGGTCCTCGAAGAGCCAGGCGGCCACCACGATGGCGTCGCAGGGGTTCCACGTGTCGATCCCGAACTGCTCGATCATCGGCAACCACTGGGCGGCCTCCACCTGGTTGAGCATGGTGATCGCCGGATGGCGGGCGTCCTTGGCCCTGGCGGCGAACTCCTCCAGGCGCCAGTTCTGCAGGAGGAGAGGGAGTAAGTACCACTATATATTACTATTATTATCTATAACTTGGGGCTTGCGCTTGAGATCTTCTTCCCAATAATAACACATTCAGGTGTGTTATTTAACTAATTCTCGTATAAAATGATTAAAATATAATGAATTTTACCATTTATAAATCTATAAATAAGATTATTTCTCTATGGAACTCTGAACTTCATACAAAATGAAAACATATTATTCAAAAGATCTATTAAGAAATTGGAACCTACCTTGAGTTCTCAAAAGAACTATACTATAGAACTATATAAAAACTGATTATAAATTATTTTTTCGTAAAACCTAAAACAAGTTACTTAATACCAATAATCCACCATATAATATGATTTATGTACATATCTAAAGTCACAAAAGAATTAAATCAGTTTATGTGTGGCAAGCAAAAATGTGTGCTCTTAGCAAACAATTCTTATACTCTGTACAATATCTTGATATCTTTGTTTACCTCAAGCGAAACCGTTTAGCTGGATAGCCAGATGGCTAGGAAAACCCCATGGCGCAAGCCTCAAAGATGTGCTGTACTCACAATGGGTATGTTGAATCTATCCGGGAGACAGGGCTCCCATGGCAGGATGGTGACGGGACAGCGGGTCTTCAGCAGCACCGTGTGCGCCGCCTCCGGATCCGAGTGGAAGTTGAATTCCGCCGACCGCGAGGAGTTGCCCACGCCCTGGTAGTTGCCGCCCATGATGAACACATCGCGGAAGTTCTCCCCGAACCCATCGCCGTACATCGTGTAGCCCAGGGCGAGATTCGTCAGTGGGCCGACGGCGAAGAGTGTGATCTGTTTGGGTCTGGCGCGGCAGAGGTCGTGGATGGCGGTCACCGCGTGCTCCGGCCGCACGATCTCCTCCAGCGGAGCGCAGTCGTCGGTCGTGAGGCAGTCCCCGAATCCGTCGCGGCCGTGGAAATACTTCTTGTCGTCCTCCGTGGAGGGAATCAGGGGATGCACGGCGCCCAGGTAAATGGGAACCTGCAATTGGTAAGTATTCGTAAGTCAGATACAGCGAACAAGAAATACTAGATCATAGTTATAAATACATTAAATAATATTAATAACATTTTGTCATATTTATAATAATAATGTTTAATATATTATAAAAGAAATGATAATGAGTTTAATATTGCGGTAATTTGTCCACAAATTTTAATAATAATATAAAACTAATATAAAATGAATACTTATGTTTTTAGAACTTTTTAAATTACATTACATTAAAGCTAAAGTGTCTTTGTTATTAGATCCTAAAAGATTCCGGAGACAGTCTTAATTGTTATTATTTCTTTGTTGTACACATTATATTATATGTACACGGGTAAATATTTGATTGCATGGTTTAAATAATAAAAATTATGTGATTCAGTATTTAATGTTTACGAATTTTAGTAAAATCTTTAGAGTCTACAAAATCTATATAAAAAATGTAAATAATATTGTTATACCATTTTATGTTATATTTTTTGAAAACAAATCAAATAAAGTTAAAAATCTCTAATTATTTACATGTTATATGTAATTTTGATACAACAATTTGTAATAAAAAAAATGAACATTTATAAAAATTTTGTTTTTTTCCTGATTTACATATATTTTACGTATATTTTCTTTCTGTGCACTTGAATTTATTCATATTTATATTTATACTCACGTCTGTGCGCTTGCAGGCATCCAGAATCCGTCGCATATTGCGGGCCGCGTTCTCCCGACTGGTGTTGCCGCATCCCATGGTGGTGACGGCCAGCAGGTGGATCCTGTGGCTCTCGGCCGCATGGAGCAGCAGGAGCAGGGCCCAGGCATCGTCGCTCCCGCCATCGCAGTCGAGGATCGCGTATCTGGGGGATGGTGTGGACGATGCTCCTCCGCCTCCTCCTCCACTGCCGTTTTCCACTGTGCGTCCGTCCGCCATCGCCGGCAATTGGTGAATGTGCGCGAACGGCGGACTACGGACTACCCATATGCAATACACATACGGCAATCATCTGTTCGCCGCCGCCGGACATCGTCTATCGGTTCTGGGTTCTAGTAGTGGGTTCTCTGTACTGGTACTGGTACTGGGGCACTACCATTACCATTACCATTACCAGAGTGCCATATCACGGAATTTCATAACGCTCTCGCTTTGGCATTCCCCATTTCACATGCGGTGCGCGATATGTCGACTCTCGACTGCCGACCATGTGTGCAGTTCATATCTGCGCTGTATTTCACGTTCGTTCTAGGCGAGAGCGGGACAAACGGATAAGATGTGTGGGAAACCTGCGACTTGTAAGGTCGCCGGCCAAATGCCCTAACTTGGGAACCCCTGAGGAATACGGAGTTTTTCTTAACAAGAAATCAAAATTATAGGTTACGATGATAAGTTTCTATCTGCAATATTAAAGAAATGGTCAAACATCTTAGCCTAATAATAAAATAAAAATAAAATTAAAATAAAATATATTAAATATTTTACGGTTATTAAAAGGTTTCAAATATTATTTTTCATTATTAGTTTTTTGTCAAAAATTATTTTATATGTAAGGCTTTCATATAAAATAAGGTGGCAACTCTGGTTGGTAATAAGTACAATAAATACAGCTAATCCTACTGAAACTTCTGCCCTATCAATGGGACTTTTGCCAAATTGAAATTCCAGGAGTCCGTTAAAATAGGGAAGAATTATTTAAGACCCAGAGCAAATTGAATTCACAATTTAATTCAATGAATCCCGGAGCCGGAGGCGGGATCCGAGAACCGAAGGGCAACTGGAACCACTATTGTAACCAGCATGGTAATAAAGTTGCGGCAGGTCGTCGCGATAATAACGAGCCATAATGAGAATCGTCGGACGTCGCCCACTTGCGACACTTGAAGTAATCTAGATTCTAGAATGCCAGACGGGAGGTACATCTTATAAATGTACTTACAAACCTATGTACACATATGAAAATGAGCGTGGAACACCCACTTAAGTCGTTAAACGCCTTTGCTCTATTTGCATAGTCTTTTTTGATTAACGACCATAAATTATACGACAGTTTGCTTTACATTACACATCAAAAATGGAAAATATATTAAAAAAACTCCCATTGTTTGTATATTTTGTTTTAATTTCTAAGGGTTAAATAATATTCAATTATTTTCAAATTAAATTAATTTGTTTAATATTAAGAAATTTTTAAACTAATCGTTGATTAATTTGTAATGTTTTTTAATAAAAAGAAAGAATAATAATATAAATAAATAAACATAATATTATTAAAACTTAAGTTGAGGTTGAATTTACAAAGAAATTCGCAATTTTGTTATAAAAATTCAAAAATGAAGCATTTACATACCTATATTATTTGTAAATTATTTTATTTCATTTATTTATATAAATTCTTAGTGCAACAAGTTGTAGTTTACAATTTATAGCACTAGTCACTAACATGTTTCATTACCAAGTTTAGAAAATTAATATTTATGCTAACATTTGTATATATTTGTATTTATCTTTTAAATACTATTATTAATAATTTATACCATATTTTTAGTTTACTTATTAAATTGAATTCCTACTGCTACAAGGTGGAGTTTATAGCAGAAACATTTTTAATTTACTCGTTTATTAAATAAATATATATTTTTACATTTTTATATATGTATTTTTTATTTATATTTTAAATACTATTATTAACATCTGTGTTGAGGAAGATGCAAAAACAGCGGCTTGCAATTTCACCACTCGGGAACAGCTGGACTTACAGATGGCAAACTCACCACCCTACTTTGCAGATGTTTGTAACTGAAAGAGCGAGCAGGTAAGTGTACTTAATTACTATCCACCAACATATATAGTAAAAACAATGGTAAAATATTTAACTTATTGCAGAAATGAGGCGGGGAATGTGCACTCCGCAAGGCAGTCTGCAAATCGTAACAAAAAGATCTATTATAATGCCGAACCCAAAGAAGACCCCGTGTGACTTTGGTCAGTCACCTGTGATAAGTGATAAGCGATAAGGCAACCCACTAAGCTAAATGCTACTACTTAATATTCGGTGGCAACAATGGGAACCGGCTAGCGAAGCGATAGTAATCGATAGCTGTAGTTTAGTTTTTTGGCCGAAAGTTTCGCCATGGAGAACAAGAATCGCCTCGTGGTGTTCGACTGCGACATAGGAACCGACGATGCCTGGGGCCTGGCCATGATGCTGCGGGCGGAGCAGGTGGCCCTGCCGGGCGGCCGGCGCTCCAAGGTGGTGGCCATCACGACGGTGAACGGGAACACGGACGTGGAGAACGGGACACTGAATGCCCTGCGGGTTCTGCACACGCTGGACAGGCGGGATGTGAGTTGGTGATCTCTCGAAGGAAACTATCCAGTAATTACCTCCTCCATTGATGTGTAGGTGCCCGTTTACAAGGGCTGTGCCGACTCCATAGTGCCACGCACCTGGCAGTACACCTACCGATTCCATGGCCAGGATGGCTTCCACGATGTGGGCAACTATCCGGAGGTGAATCTGGAGCAGGAACTGCAGCCGGAGCACGCCGTCAATGCCATGTACCGCCTGGCCAGCGAGCATCCTGGCCAGGTGGACTTTCTGCTCTGCGGCCCGCTGACCAACTTTGCCAACTGCATCAATCTCTATGGCAGCTCGTTTCTGGACAAGATCGGCGGCGTCTACATAATGGGCGGCAACATCTTCGGCAAGGGCAACGTGACCAAGAGTGCCGAGTTCAACTTCATGATGGATCCCGAGGCGGCGCACATCACCCTGGAGCGATTGCGGCAGCCGGCCCTCATCCTGCCCTGGGAGCCCTGCATCGACGGCGAGCTGGGCGTGACCCTCGACTGGCGCCTCAATGTCCTGGGCGCCGTCGAGCATCCCTTCGTGGAGCTGCTGACCCGGGCGGAGCGCTCGATGCTGGAGCCGCGCGGCTTCGTCAAGTGGATCAGCTGCGACTCCCTGCTGACGGCCGCCTACCTCTTCCCGGAGGCGATGATCGACGACCAGCGGGAGTACTATGCCACCGTGGAGCTGAGTGGCCTCCATACCCGCGGCCAGATGGTGCTGGACCATCTGCGCGGCCGCACGGTGGACGCCATCCATGGAAAGCCCAGCAATGTGCGCGTCGTGAGGCGCCTCAAGGGCGAGCATTTCCGCACGATAATCGGCTGGACGGGATTCCTGCCCAACACCGATGTCGCACAACTTTGTGTCTGATATCTATACTAATACATATAAAATGAAGCTAATACGGTGTCTTTATTTTTTCGGAGAAGAGTTAGTTTGTTAGTTAGGAACCCTTGGCGTTATAACTAACCTTTTGCTGCACATTTAATGGCCTGATAAGGCATTAAATTCTCTATCGATTGGCATTCAAATAAGTAAATTTAAACTGTTTTTTAATTTTTTGAACAAAATTGTGACCCCTTATAAAAAAAGCAAAAAATCAATCGTGTTTTTTTGCATAAAAATATCAGTGTTTTTGTCGTAACATGAGAAAAAACGGTCCAATTATTAAAAGTCATACCATTTTGAGCTCGTAGTTAAATTACCTATCGATTGGCATTTAAATAAGTAAATTTAAACTGTTTTTTCATTTTTTGAAAAAAAAATTGTGACCTTACCCCTTATAAAAAAAGCAAAAAATCATAATCGTGTTTTTTTGCACAAAAATATCAGTATTTTTGTCGTAACATGAGAAAAAACGGTCCAATTATTAAATGTCATACCATTTTGAGCTCGTAGTTAAATTCCTTATCGATTGGCATTCAAATAAGTAAATTTAAACTGTTTTTAAATTTTTTAAAAAAAATTGTGACCCTACCCCTTATAAAAAAGCAAAAAATCATAATCGTGTTTTTTTACAGTATTTTTGGCGTAACATGAGAAAAAACGGTCCGAATATTAAATGTCATACCTTTTTGAGCTCGTAATTAAATTACCTATCGATTGGCATTCAAATATAGAAATTTAAACGGTTTTAAATTTTTTGTAAAAAATTGTGACCTTACCCCTTATAAAAAATGCAAAAAATCAAAATCGTGTTTTTTTGCACAAAAATATCAGTATTTTTGTCGTAACATGAGAAAAAACGGTCCAATTATTAAATGTCATACCATTTTGAGCTCGTAGTTAAATTCCCTATCGATTTTGAACAAAATTGTGACCCCTTATAAAAAAAGCAAAAAATCAATCGTGTTTTTTTGCATAAAAATATCAGTGTTTTTGTCGTAACATGAGAAAAAACGGTCCAATTATTAAAAGTCATACCATTTTGAGCTCGTAGTTAAATTACCTATCGATTGGCATTTAAATAAGTAAATTTAAACTGTTTTTTCATTTTTTGAAAAAAAAATTGTGACCTTACCCCTTATAAAAAAAGCAAAAAATCATAATCGTGTTTTTTTGCACAAAAATATCAGTATTTTTGTCGTAACATGAGAAAAAACGGTCCAATTATTAAATGTCATACCATTTTGAGCTCGTAGTTAAATTCCTTATCGATTGGCATTCAAATAAGTAAATTTAAACTGTTTTTAAATTTTTTAAAAAAAATTGTGACCCTACCCCTTATAAAAAAGCAAAAAATCATAATCGTGTTTTTTTACAGTATTTTTGGCGTAACATGAGAAAAAACGGTCCGAATATTAAATGTCATACCTTTTTGAGCTCGTAATTAAATTACCTATCGATTGGCATTCAAATATAGAAATTTAAACGGTTTTAAATTTTTTGTAAAAAATTGTGACCTTACCCCTTATAAAAAATGCAAAAAATCAAAATCGTGTTTTTTTGCACAAAAATATCAGTATTTTTGTCGTAACATGAGAAAAAACGGTCCAATTATTAAATGTCATACCATTTTGAGCTCGTAGTTAAATTCCCTATCGATTGGCATTCAAATAAGTAAATTTAAACTGTTTTTAAATTTTTTGAAAAAAATTGTGACCCTACCCCTTATAAAAAATGCAAAAAATCAAAATCGTGTTTTTTTGCACAAAAATATCAGTATTTTTGTCGTAACATGAGAAAAAACGGTACGAATATTAAATGTCATACCATTTTGAGCTCGTAGTTAAATTCCCTATCGATTGGCATTCAAATAAGTAAATTTAAACTGTTTTTAAATTTTTTGAAAAAAATTGTGACCTTACCCCTTATAAAAAAAGCAAAAAATCATAATCGTGTTTTTTTGCACAAAAATATCAGTATTTTTGTCGTAACATGAGAAAAAACGGTACGAATATTAAATGTCATACCATTTTGAGCTCGTAGTTAAATTCCCTATCGATTGGCATTTAAATATAGAAATTTAAACGGTTTTAAATTTTTTGTAAAAAATTGTGACCATAACCCTTATAAAAAATGCAAAAAATCAAAATCCTGTTTTTTTGCAGTATTTTTGGCGCATCATGAGAAAAAACGGTCCGAATATTAAATGTCATACGTTTTTGAGCTCGTAGTTAAATTCCCTATCGATTGGCATTCAAATATAGAAATTTAAACGGTTTTAAATTTTTTGTAAAAAATTGTGACCATAACCCTTATAAAAAATGCAAAAAATCAAAATCGTGTTTTTTTGCAGTATTTTTGTCGTAACATGAGAAAAAACGGTACAATTATTAAATGTCATATCATTTTGAGCTCGTAGTAAAATTTCTTATCGATTGGCATTCAAATAAGTAAATTTAAACTGTTTTTTAATTTTTTGAAAAAAATTGTGACCATACCCCTTATAAAAAAAGCAAAAAATCATAATCGTGTTTTTTTGCACAAAAATGTCTGTATTTTTGGCGTAACATGAGAAAAAACGGTCAGAATATTAAATGTCATACCTTTTTGAGCTCGTAATTAAATTCCCTATCGATTGGCATTCAAATATAGAAATTTAAACGGTTTTAAATTTTTTGTAAAAAATTGTGACCTTACCCCTTATAAAAAATGCAAAAAATCAAAATCGTGTTTTTTTGCAGTATTTTTGTCGTAACATGAGAAAAAACGGTACAATTATTAAATGTCATACCATTTTGAGCTCGTAGTTAAATTCCTTATCGATTGGCATTCAAATAAGTAAATTTAAACTGTTTTTTAATTTTTTGAAAAAAATTGTGACCATAACCCTTATAAAAAATGCAAAAAATCATAATCGTGTTTTTTTGCACAAAAATATCAGTATTTTTGTCGTAACATGAGAAAAAACGGTACGAATATTAAATGTCATACCATTTTGAGCTCGTAGTTAAATTCCCTATCGATTGGCATTTAAATATAGAAATTTAAACGGTTTTAAATTTTTTGTAAAAAATTGTGACCTTACCCCTTATAAAAAATGCAAAAAATCAAAATCGTGTTTTTTTGCAGTATTTTTGGCGCAACATGAGAAATAACGGTCCGAATATTAAATGTCATACCTTTTTGAGCTCGTAATTAAATTTCCTATCGATTGGCATTCAAATATAGAAATTTAAACGGTTTTAAATTTTTTGTAAAAAATTGTGACCTTACCCCTTATAAAAAATGCAAAAAATCAAAATCGTGTTTTTTTGCAGTATTTTTGTCGTAACATGAGAAAAAACGGTACAATTATTAAATGTCATACCATTTTGAGCTCGTAGTTAAATTCCTTATCGATTGGCATTCAAATAAGTAAATTTAAACTGTTTTTTAATTTTTTGAAAAAAATTGTGACCATAACCCTTATAAAAAATGCAAAAAATCAAAATCCTGTTTTTTTGCAGTATTTTTGGCGCATCATGAGAAAAAACGGTCCGAATATTAAATGTCATACGTTTTTGAGCTCGTAGTTAAATTCCCTATCGATTGGCATTCAAATATAGAAATTTAAACGGTTTTAAATTTTTTGTAAAAAATTGTGACCATAACCCTTATAAAAAATGCAAAAAATCAAAATCGTGTTTTTTTGCAGTATTTTTGTCGTAACATGAGAAAAAACGGTACAATTATTAAATGTCATATCATTTTGAGCTCGTAGTAAAATTTCTTATCGATTGGCATTCAAATAAGTAAATTTAAACTGTTTTTTAATTTTTTGAAAAAAATTGTGACCATACCCCTTATAAAAAAAGCAAAAAATCATAATCGTGTTTTTTTGCACAAAAATGTCTGTATTTTTGGCGTAACATGAGAAAAAACGGTACGAATATTAAATGTCATACCATTTTGAGCTCGTAGTTAAATTCCCTATCGATTGGCATTTAAATATAGAAATTTAAACTGTTTTTAAATTTTTTAAAAAAAATTGTGACCTTACCCCTTATAAAAAAAGCAAAAAATCATAATCGTGTTTTTTTGCACAAAAATATCAGTATTTTTGTCGTAACATGAGAAAAAACGGTACGAATATTAAATGTCATACCTTTTTGAGCTCGTAATTAAATTCCCTATCGATTGGCATTCAAATATAGAAATTTAAACGGTTTTAAATTTTTTGTAAAAAATTGTGACCTTACCCCTTATAAAAAAGCAAAAAATCAAAATCGTGTTTTTTTGCAGTATTTTTGGCGCATCATGAGAAAAAACGGTCCGAATATTAAATGTCATACCTTTTTGAGCTCGTAATTAAATTACCTATCGATTGGCATTCAAATATAGAAATTTAAACGGTTTTAAATTTTTTGTAAAAAATTGTGACCCTACCCCTTATAAAAAATGCAAAAAATCAAAATCGTGTTTTTTTGCACAAAAATATCAGTATTTTTGTCGTAACATGAGAAAAAACGGTCCAATTATTAAATGTCATACCATTTTGAGCTCGTAGTTAAATTCCCTATCGATTGGCATTCAAATAAGTAAATTTAAACTGTTTTTAAATTTTTTGAAAAAAATTGTGACCCTACCCCTTATAAAAAAAGCAAAAAATCATAATCGTGTTTTTTTGCACAAAAATGTCTGTATTTTTGGCGTAACATGAGAAAAAACGGTACGAATATTAAATGTCATACCATTTTGAGCTCGTAGTTAAATTCCCTATCGATTGGCATTTAAATATAGAAATTTAAACGGTTTTAAATTTTTTGTAAAAAATTGTGACCATAACCCTTATAAAAAATGCAAAAAATCAAAATCCTGTTTTTTTGCAGTATTTTTGGCGCATCATGAGAAAAAACGGTCCGAATATTAAATGTCATACGTTTTTGAGCTCGTAGTTAAATTCCCTATCGATTGGCATTCAAATATAGAAATTTAAACGGTTTTAAATTTTTTGTAAAAAATTGTGACCATAACCCTTATAAAAAATGCAAAAAATCAAAATCGTGTTTTTTTGCAGTATTTTTGTCGTAACATGAGAAAAAACGGTACAATTATTAAATGTCATACCATTTTGAGCTCGTAGTTAAATTCCTTATCGATTGGCATTCAAATAAGTAAATTTAAACTGTTTTTTAATTTTTTGAAAAAAATTGTGACCATACCCCTTATAAAAAAAGCAAAAAATCATAATCGTGTTTTTTTGCACAAAAATGTCTGTATTTTTGGCGTAACATGAGAAAAAACGGTCAGAATATTAAATGTCATACCTTTTTGAGCTCGTAGTTAAATTCCCTATCGATTGGCATTCAAATATAGAAATTTAAACGGTTTTAAATTTTTTGTAAAAAATTGTGACCATAACCCTTATAAAAAATGCAAAAAATCAAAATCCTGTTTTTTTGCATTCAAATAAGTAAATTTAAACTGTTTTTTAATTTTTTGAAAAAAATTGTGACCATACCCCTTATAAAAAAAGCAAAAAATCATAATCGTGTTTTTTTGCACAAAAATGTCTGTATTTTTGGCGTAACATGAGAAAAAACGGTACGAATATTAAATGTCATACCTTTTTGAGCTCGTAATTAAATTTCCTATCGATTGGCATTCAAATATAGAAATTTAAACGGTTTTAAATTTTTTGTAAAAAATTGTGACCTTACCCCTTATAAAAAATGCAAAAAATCAAAATCGTGTTTTTTTGCAGTATTTTTGTCGTAACATGAGAAAAAACGGTACAATTATTAAATGTCATACCATTTTGAGCTCGTAGTTAAATTCCTTATCGATTGGCATTCAAATAAGTAAATTTAAACTGTTTTTTAATTTTTTGAAAAAAATTGTGACCATAACCCTTATAAAAAATGCAAAAAATCAAAATCCTGTTTTTTTGCAGTATTTTTGGCGCATCATGAGAAAAAACGGTCCGAATATTAAATGTCATACGTTTTTGAGCTCGTAGTTAAATTCCCTATCGATTGGCATTCAAATATAGAAATTTAAACGGTTTTAAATTTTTTGTAAAAAATTGTGACCATAACCCTTATAAAAAATGCAAAAAATCAAAATCGTGTTTTTTTGCAGTATTTTTGTCGTAACATGAGAAAAAACGGTACAATTATTAAATGTCATATCATTTTGAGCTCGTAGTAAAATTTCTTATCGATTGGCATTCAAATAAGTAAATTTAAACTGTTTTTTAATTTTTTGAAAAAAATTGTGACCATACCCCTTATAAAAAAAGCAAAAAATCATAATCGTGTTTTTTTGCACAAAAATGTCTGTATTTTTGGCGTAACATGAGAAAAAACGGTACGAATATTAAATGTCATACCATTTTGAGCTCGTAGTTAAATTCCCTATCGATTGGCATTTAAATATAGAAATTTAAACTGTTTTTAAATTTTTTAAAAAAAATTGTGACCTTACCCCTTATAAAAAAAGCAAAAAATCATAATCGTGTTTTTTTGCACAAAAATATCAGTATTTTTGTCGTAACATGAGAAAAAACGGTACGAATATTAAATGTCATACCTTTTTGAGCTCGTAATTAAATTCCCTATCGATTGGCATTCAAATATAGAAATTTAAACGGTTTTAAATTTTTTGTAAAAAATTGTGACCTTACCCCTTATAAAAAAGCAAAAAATCAAAATCGTGTTTTTTTGCAGTATTTTTGGCGCATCATGAGAAAAAACGGTCCGAATATTAAATGTCATACCTTTTTGAGCTCGTAATTAAATTACCTATCGATTGGCATTCAAATATAGAAATTTAAACGGTTTTAAATTTTTTGTAAAAAATTGTGACCCTACCCCTTATAAAAAATGCAAAAAATCAAAATCGTGTTTTTTTGCACAAAAATATCAGTATTTTTGTCGTAACATGAGAAAAAACGGTCCAATTATTAAATGTCATACCATTTTGAGCTCGTAGTTAAATTCCCTATCGATTGGCATTCAAATAAGTAAATTTAAACTGTTTTTAAATTTTTTGAAAAAAATTGTGACCCTACCCCTTATAAAAAAAGCAAAAAATCATAATCGTGTTTTTTTGCACAAAAATGTCTGTATTTTTGGCGTAACATGAGAAAAAACGGTACGAATATTAAATGTCATACCATTTTGAGCTCGTAGTTAAATTCCCTATCGATTGGCATTTAAATATAGAAATTTAAACGGTTTTAAATTTTTTGTAAAAAATTGTGACCATAACCCTTATAAAAAATGCAAAAAATCAAAATCCTGTTTTTTTGCAGTATTTTTGGCGCATCATGAGAAAAAACGGTCCGAATATTAAATGTCATACGTTTTTGAGCTCGTAGTTAAATTCCCTATCGATTGGCATTCAAATATAGAAATTTAAACGGTTTTAAATTTTTTGTAAAAAATTGTGACCATAACCCTTATAAAAAATGCAAAAAATCAAAATCGTGTTTTTTTGCAGTATTTTTGTCGTAACATGAGAAAAAACGGTACAATTATTAAATGTCATACCATTTTGAGCTCGTAGTTAAATTCCTTATCGATTGGCATTCAAATAAGTAAATTTAAACTGTTTTTTAATTTTTTGAAAAAAATTGTGACCATACCCCTTATAAAAAAAGCAAAAAATCATAATCGTGTTTTTTTGCACAAAAATGTCTGTATTTTTGGCGTAACATGAGAAAAAACGGTCAGAATATTAAATGTCATACCTTTTTGAGCTCGTAGTTAAATTCCCTATCGATTGGCATTCAAATATAGAAATTTAAACGGTTTTAAATTTTTTGTAAAAAATTGTGACCATAACCCTTATAAAAAATGCAAAAAATCAAAATCCTGTTTTTTTGCATTCAAATAAGTAAATTTAAACTGTTTTTTAATTTTTTGAAAAAAATTGTGACCATACCCCTTATAAAAAAAGCAAAAAATCATAATAGTGTTTTTTTGCACAAAAATGTCTGTATTTTTGGCGTAACATGAGAAAAAACGGTCCGAATATTAAATGTCATACCTTTTTGAGCTCGTAGTTAAATTCCCTATCGATTGGCATTTAAATATAGAAATTTAAACGGTTTTAAATTTTTTGAAAAAAATTGTGACCCTACCCCTTATAAAAAATGCAAAAAATCAAAATCGTGTTTTTTTGCAGTATTTTTGGCGCAACATGAGAAAAAACGGTCCGAATATTAAATGTCATACCTTTTTGAGCTCGTAATTAAATTCCCTATCGATTGGCATTCAAATATAGAAATTTAAACGGTTTTAAATTTTTTGTAAAAAATTGTGACCCTACCCCTTATAAAAAATGCAAAAAATCAAAATCGTGTTTTTTTGCAGTATTTTTGTCAGTTAAATTCCCTATCGATTGGCATTCAAATATAGTAATTTGAACGGTTTTAAATTTTTTGTAAAAAATTGTGACCCTACCCCTTATAAAAAATGCAAAAAATCAAAATTGTGTTTTTTTACAGTATTTTTGTCGTAACATGAGAAAAAACGGTCCAATTATTAAATGTCATACCACTTTGAGCTCGTAGTTAAATTCCTTATCGATTGGCATTCAAATAAGTAAATTTAAACTGTTTTTAAATTTTTTGAAAAAAAATTGTACGAATATTAAATGTCATACCTTTTTGAGCTCGTAGTTAAATTCCCTATCGATTGGCATTTAAATAAAGAAATTTAAACGGTTTTAAATTTTTTGTAAAAAATTGTGACCATACCCCTTATATAAAATGCAAAAAATCAAAATCGTGTTTTTTTGCAGTATTTTTGGCGCAACATGAGAAAAAACGGTCCAATTATTAAATGTCATACCATTTTGAGCTCGTAGTTAAATTCCCTATCGATTGGCATTTAAATATAGAAATTTAAACGGTTTTAAATTTTTTGTAAAAAATTGTGACCTTACCCCTTATAAAAAATGCAAAAAATCAAAATCGTGTTTTTTTACAGTAGGGGAGAGGTCTGTAGGTTGGTACACCTTTTGTTTTTAGTCTCCCATTTGGACATTCGCTTTTGAAACTTCACGTGTTAGGTACCGATCGAAAGCTTAGTCTTTTAGCTGTACAACAAAGCAAAAAAAAAATTTTTTTCCCTGGGGAAAACTAAAAAATAATTTTTTTTGAAAAGTGCCAAAAAATGACAATTTGGAAAAAGAGGTCTGTAGGTTGAGACACTTTTAAAAGTCAATAATACTCACACCAAAAGTACTCCAAACTTTTAAAAACTATTTATTTTTGTTAATTTAATCAATTTTAGTTCGTCCTAAATTATTTCCCATCCATTTTTTATGAACTTAGACCAAATAACAATTAAAACCAAAAGGCTCATTGAACATTCATTTTTCCCCTAATATCAAAGAAATGTACCAGGCAGAAAGCGACCTCTGTCGGGCTAAGGCCTTTTTGTATGAAAAACGGGTGTCTCAACTTACACGCTCAAAGTGTCTCAACTTACACAAATTGGGATGTTTCTGGAAAAAATTAATAACTTTTTTTCTTACTGTCACATTAAGCTGATTCTTTTTTTAATTTGTTAACAGTTAAATTACTAATGTTTTAAATCTCTTACAAAGTTAATTTAAGCACGTTCTTAATTTTTAATGGAATTTTGAAAAAAGTGGACAAAAACTTTTTTGGTGCAAAATGGTACACGACTCTCACAGCTTAAATCTGGCTAGAGCCTGGCTTATAATGTTTTCCCCAAAAGTTTTGTCACTGAAAAGGACTACAAAAAAAAAAATAAAAAAAAAATTTTTAGTGGAAAAGTTTTGAGAAAATTGAGTGTCTCAACTTACAGACTGTCTCAACCTACAGACCTCTCCCCTATTTTTGTCGTAACATGAGAAAAAACGGTCCAATTATTATATGTCATACCATTTTGAGCTCGTAGTTAAATTCCTTAGCGATTGGCATTCAAATAAGTAAATTTAAACTGTTTTTAAATTTTTTGAAAAAAATTGTGACCCTACCCCTTATAAAAAAAGCAAAAAGTCATAATCGTGTTTTTTTGCACAAAAATATCAGTATTTTTGTCGTAACATGAGAAAAAACGGTCCAATTATTAAATGTCATACCATTTTGAGCTCGTAGTTAAATTCCCTATCGATTGGCATTTAAATATAGAAATTTAAACGGTTTTAAATTTTTTGTAAAAAATTGTGACCATACCCCCTATAAAAAATGCAAAAAATCAAAATCGTGTATTTTTGCAGTATTTTTGGCGCAACATGAGAAAAAACGGTCCGAATATTAAATGTCATACCTTTTTGAGCTCGTAGTTAAATTCCTTAGCGATTGGCATTCAAATAAGTAAATTTAAACTGTTTTTAAATTTTTTGAAAAAAATTGTGACCCTACCCCTTAAAAAAAAAGCAAAAAATCATAATCGTGATTTTTTGCACAAAAATATCAGTATTTTTTTCGTAAAATGAGAAAAAACGGTACGAATATTAAATGTCATACCATTTTGAGCTCGTAGTTAAATTCCCTATCGATTGGCATTTAAATATAGAAATTTAAACGGTTTTAAATTTTTTGTAAAAAATTGTGACCATACCCCTTATAAAAAATGCAAAAAATCAAAATCGTGTATTTTTGCAGTATTTTTGGCGCAACATGAGAAAAAACGGTCCGAATATTAAATGTCATACCTTTTTGAGCTCGTAGTTAACTTCCTTAGCGATTGGCATTCAAATAAGTAAATTTAAACTGTTTTTAAATTTTTTGAAAAAAATTGTGACCCTACCCCTTATAAAAAAAGCAAAAAATCATAATCGTGTTTTTTTTCACAAAAATATCAGTATTTTTTTCGTAAAATGAGAAAAAACGGTACGAATATTAAATGTCATACCATTTTGAGCTCGTAGTTAAATTCCCTATCGATTGGCATTTAAATATAGAAATTTAAACGGTTTTAAATTTTTTGTAAAAAATTATATAAAATGCAAAAAATCAAAATCGTGTTTTTTTGCAGTATTTTTGGCGCAACATGAGAAAAAACGGTCCGAATATTAAATGTCATACCTTTTTGAGCTCGTAATTAAATTCCCTATCGATTGGCATTCAAATATAGAAATTTAAACGGTTTTAAATTTTTTGTAAAAAATTGTGACCTTACCCCTTATAAAAAATGCAAAAAATCAAAATCGTGTTTTTTTACAGTATTTTTGTCGTAACATGAGAAAAAACGGTCCAATTATTATATGTCATACCATTTTGAGCTCGTAGTTAAATTCCTTAGCGATTGGCATTCAAATAAGTAAATTTAAACTGTTTTTAAATTTTTTGAAAAAAATTGTGACCCTACCCCTTATAAAAAAAGCAAAAAGTCATAATCGTGTTTTTTTGCACAAAAATATCAGTATTTTTGTCGTAACATGAGAAAAAACGGTCCAATTATTAAATGTCATACCATTTTGAGCTCGTAGTTAAATTCCCTATCGATTGGCATTCAAATAAGTAAATTTAAACTGTTTTTAAATTTTTTGAAAAAAATTGTGACCCTACCCCTTATAAAAAAAGCAAAAAATTATAATCGTGTTTTTTTGCACAAAAATATCAGTATTTTTGTCGTAACATGAGAAAAAACGGTACGAATATTAAATGTCATACCATTTTGAGCTCGTAGTTAAATTCCCTATCGATTGGCATTTAAATATAGAAATTTAAACGGTTTTAAATTTTTTGTAAAAAATTGTGACCATACCCCTTATAAAAAATGCAAAAAATCAAAATCGTGTATTTTTGCAGTATTTTTGGCGCAACATGAGAAAAAACGGTCCGAATATTAAATGTCATACCTTTTTGAGCTCGTAGTTAAATTCCTTAGCGATTGGCATTGAAATAAGTAAATTTAAACTGTTTTTAAATTTTTTGAAAAAAATTGTGACCTTACCCCTTATAAAAAAAGCAAAAAATCATAATCGTGTTTTTTTTCACAAAAATATCAGTATTTTTGTCATAACATGAGAAAAAACGGTACGAATATTAAATGTCATACCATTTTCACCTCGTAGTTAAATTCCCTATCGATTGGCATTTAAATATAGAAATTTAAACGGTTTTAAATTTTTTGTAAAAAATTGTGACCATAACCCTTATAAAAAATGCAAAAAATCAAAATCGTGTTTTTTTGCAGTATTTTTGTCGTAACATGAGAAAAAACGGTCAGAATATTAAATGTCATACGTTTTTGAGCTCGTAATTAAATTCCCTATCGATTGGCATTCAAATATAGAAATTTGAACGGTTTTAAATTTTTTGTAAAAAATTGTGACCCTACCCCTTATAAAAAATGCAAAAAATCAAAATCGTGTTTTTTTGCAGTATTTTTGGCGTAACATGAGAAAAAACGGTCCAATTATTAAATGTCATACCATTTTGAGCTCGTAGTTAAATTGCTTATCGATTGGCATTCAAATAAGTAAATTTAAACGGTTTTAAATTTTTTGTAAAAAATTGTGACCCTACCCCTTATAAAAAATGCAAAAAAACAAAATCGTGTTTTTTTGCAGTATTTTTGTCGTAACATGAGAAAAAACGGACCAATTATTAAATGTCATACCATTTTGAGCTCGTAGTTAAATTGCTTATCGATTGGCATTCAAATAAGTAAATTTAAACGGTTTTAAATTTTTTGTAAAAAATTGTGACCCTACCCCTTATAAAAAAAGCAAAAAATCATAATCGTGTTTTTTTGCACAAAAATATCAGTATTTTTGTCGTAACATGAGAAAAAACGGTACGAATATTAAATGTCATACCATTTTGAGCTCGTAGTTAAATTCCCTATCGATTGGCATTTAAATATAGAAATTTAAACGGTTTTAAATTTTTTCTAAAAAATTGTGACCATACCCCTTATAAAAAATGCAAAAAATCAAAATCGTGTATTTTTGCAGTATTTTTGGCGCAACATGAGAAAAAACGGTCCGAATATTAAATGTCATACCTTTTTGAGCTCGTAATTAAATTCCCTATCGATTGGCATTCAAATATAGAAATTTAAACGGTGTTAAATTTTTTGTAAAAAATTGTGACCCTACCCCTTATAAAAAATGCAAAAAATCAAAATCGTGTTTTTTTGCAGTATTTTTGTCGTAACATGAGAAAAAACGGTCCGAATATTAAATGTCATACGTTTTTGAGCTCGTAATTAAATTCCCTATCGATTGGCATTCAAATATAGAAATTTAAACGGTTTTAAATTTTTTGTAAAAAATTGTGACCATACCCCTTATAAAAAAGCAAAAAATCATAATCGTGTTTTTTTGCACAAAAATATCAGTATTTTTGGCGCAACATGAGAAAAAACGGTCCGAATATTAAATGTCATACCTTTTTGAGCTCGTAATTAAATTCCCTATCGATTGGCATTCAAATATAGAAATTTAAACGGTTTTAAATTTTTTGTAAAAAATTGTGACCCTACCCCTTATAAAAAAAGCAAAAAATCATAATCGTGTTTTTTTGCACAAAAATATCAGTATTTTTGTCGTAACATGAGAAAAAACGGTACGAATATTAAATGTCATACCATTTTCACCTCGTAGTTAAATTCCCTATCGATTGGCATTTAAATATAGAAATTTAAACGGTTTTAAATTTTTTGTAAAAAATTGTGACCATAACCCTTATAAAAAATGCAAAAAATCAAAATCGTGTTTTTTTGCAGTATTTTTGGCGCAACATGAGAAAAAACGGTCCAATTATTATATGTCATACCATTTTGAGCTCGTAGTTAAATTCCTTATCGATTGGCATTCAAATAAGTAAATTTAAACTGTTTTTAAATTTTTTGAAAAAAATTGTGACCCTACCCCTTAAAAAAAAGCAAAAAATCATAATCGTGTTTTTTTGCACAAAAATATCAGTATTTTTGTCGTAACATGAGAAAAAACGGTACGAATATTAAATGTCATACCATTTTGAGCTCGTAGTTAAATTCCCTATCGATTGGCATTTAAATATAGAAATTTAAACGGTTTTAAATTTTTTCTAAAAAATTGTGACCATACCCCTTATAAAAAATGCAAAAAATCAAAATCGTGTATTTTTGCAGTATTTTTGGCGCAACATGAGAAAAAACGGTCCGAATATTAAATGTCATACCTTTTTGAGCTCGTAATTAAATTCCCTATCGATTGGCATTCAAATATAGAAATTTAAACGGTTTTAAATTTTTTGTAAAAAATTGTGACCCTACCCCTTATAAAAACTGCAAAAAATCAAAATCGTGTTTTTTTGCAGTATTTTTGTCGTAACATGAGAAAAAACGGTCCGAATATTAAATGTCATACGTTTTTGAGCTCGTAATTAAATTCCCTATCGATTGGCATTCAAATATAGAAATTTAAACGGTTGTAAATTTTTTGTAAAAAATTGTGACCATACCCCTTATAAAAAAGCAAAAAATCATAATCGTGTTTTTTTGCACAAAAATATCAGTATTTTTGGCGCAACATGAGAAAAAACGGTCCGAATATTAAATGTCATACCTTTTTGAGCTCGTAATTAAATTCCCTATCGATTGGCATTCAAATATAGAAATTTAAACGGCTTTAAATTTTTTGTAAAAAATTGTGACCTTACCCCTTATAAAAAATGCAAAAAATCAAAATCGTGTTTTTTTGCAGTATTTTTGTCGTAACATGAGAAAAACGGTCCGAATATTAAATGTCATACGTTTTTGAGCTCGTAATTAAATTCCCTATCGATTGGCATTCAAATATAGAAATTTAAACGGTTTTTAATTTTTTGTAAAAAATTGTGACCATACCCCTTATAAAAAATGCAAAAAATCAAAATCGTGTTTTTTTGCAGTATTTTTGTCGTAACATGAGAAAAAACGGTCCGAATATTAAATGTCATACGTTTTTGAGCTCGTAATTAAATTCCCTATCGATTGGCATTTAAATATAGAAATTTAAACGGTTTTAAATTTTTTGTAAAAAATTGTGACCATACCCCTTATAAAAAATGCAAAAAATCAAAATCGTGTATTTTTGCAGTATTTTTGGCGCAACATGAGAAAAAACGGTCCGAATATTAAATGTCATACCTTTTTGAGCTCGTAGTTAAATTCCTTAGCGATTGGCATTGAAATAAGTAAATTTAAACTGTTTTTAAATTTTTTGAAAAAAATTGTGACCCTACCCCTTATAAAAAAAGCAAAAAATCATAATCGTGTTTTTTTTCACAAAAATATCAGTATTTTTGTCATAACATGAGAAAAAACGGTACGAATATTAAATGTCATACCTTTTTGAGCTCGTAGTTAAATTCCCTATCGATTGGCATTCAAATATAGAAATTTAAACGGTTTTAAATTTTTTGTAAAAAATTGTGACCCTACCCCTTATAAAAAATGCAAAAAATCATAATCGTGTTTTTTTGCACAAAAATATCAGTATTTTTGTCGTAACATGAGAAAAAACGGTACGAATATTACATGTCATACCATACCCCTTATAAAAAATGCAAAAAATCAAAATCGTGTATTTTTGCAGTATTTTTGGCGCAACATGAGAAAAAACGGTTCGAGTATTAAATGTCATACCTTTTTGAGCTCGTAGTTAAATTCCTTAGCGATTGGCATTCAAATAAGTAAATTTAAACTGTTTTTAAATTTTTTGAAAAAAATTGTGACCCTACCCCTTATAAAAAAAGCAAAAAATCATAATCGTGTTTTTTTGCACAAAAATATCAGTATTTTTGTCGTAACATGAGAAAAAACGGTACGAATATTAAATGTCATACCATTTTCACCTCGTAGTTAAATTCCCTATCGATTGGCATTTAAATATAGAAATTTAAACGGTTTTAAATTTTTTGTAAAAAATTGTGACCATAACCCTTATAAAAAATGCAAAAAATCAAAATCGTGTTTTTTTGCAGTATTTTTGGCGCAACATGAGAAAAAACGGTCCAATTATTATATGTCATACCATTTTGAGCTCGTAGTTAAATTGCTTATCGATTGGCATTCAAATAAGTAAATTTAAACTGTTTTTAAATTTTTTGAAAAAAATTGTGACCCTACCCTTTAAAAAAAAGCAAAAAATCATAATCGTGTTTTTTTGCACAAAAATATCAGTATTTTTGTCGTAACATGAGAAAAAACGGTACGAATATTAAATGTCATACCATTTTGAGCTCGTAATTAAATTCCCTATCGATTGGCATTCAAATATAGAAATTTAAACGGTTTTTAATTTTTTGTAAAAAATTGTGACCATACCCCTTATAAAAAATGCAAAAAATCAAAATCGTGTTTTTTTGCAGTATTTTTGTCGTAACATGAGAAAAAACGGTCCGAATATTAAATGTCATACGTTTTTGAGCTCGTAATTAAATTCCCTATCGATTGGCATTCAAATATAGAAATTTAAACGGTTTTAAATTTTTTGTAAAAAATTGTGACCCTACCCCTTATAAAAAATGCAAAAAATCATAATCGTGTTTTTTTGCAGTATTTTTGGCGTAACATGAGAAAAAACGGTCCAATTATTAAATGTCATACCATTTTGAGCTCGTAGTTAAATTGCTTATCGATTGGCATTCAAATAAGTAAATTTAAACGGTTTTAAATTTTTTGTAAAAAATTGTGACCCTACCCCTTATAAAAAATGCAAAAAATCAAAATCGTGTTTTTTTGCAGTATTTTTGTCGTAACATGAGAAAAAACGGTCCAATTATTAAATGTCATACCATTTTGAGCTCGTAGTTAAATTGCTTATCGATTGGCATTCAAATAAGTAAATTTAAACGGTTTTAAATTTTTTGTAAAAAATTGTGACCCTACCCCTTATAAAAAATGCAAAAAATCAAAATCGTGTTTTTTTACAGTATTTTTGTCGTAACATGAGAAAAAACGGTCCAATTATTATATGTCATACCATTTTGAGCTCGTAGTTAAATTCCTTATCGATTGGCATTCAAATAAGTAAATTTAAACTGTTTTTTAATTTTTTGAAAAAAATTGTGACCATACCCCTTATAAAAAAGCAAAAAATCATAATCGTGTTTTTTTGCACAAAAATATCAGTATTTTTGGCGCAACATGAGAAAAAACGGTCCGAATATTAAATGTCATACCTTTTTGAGCTCGTAATTAAATTCCCTATCGATTGGCATTCAAATATAGAAATTTAAACGGTTTTAAATTTTTTGTAAAAAATTGTGACCCTACCCCTTATAAAAAAAGCAAAAAATCATAATCGTGTTTTTTTGCACAAAAATATCAGTATTTTTGTCGTAACATGAGAAAAAACGGTACGAATATTAAATGTCATACCATTTTCACCTCGTAGTTAAATTCCCTATCGATTGGCATTTAAATATAGATATTTAAACGGTTTTAAATTTTTTGTAAAAAATTGTGACCCTACCCCTTAAAAAAAAGCAAAAAATCATAATCGTGTTTTTTTTGCACAAAAATATCAGTATTTTTGTCGTAACATGAGAAAAAACGGTACGAATATTAAATGTCATACCATACCCCTTATAAAAAATGCAAAAAATCAAAATCGTGTTTTTTTGCAGTATTTTTGGCGCAACATGAGAAAAAACGGTCCAATTATTATATGTCATACCATTTTGAGCTCGTAGTTAAATTCCTTATCGATTGGCATTCAAATAAGTAAATTTAAACTGTTTTTAAATTTTTTGAAAAAAATTGTGACCCTACCCCTTAAAAAAAAGCAAAAAATCATAATCGTGTTTTTTTGCACAAAAATATCAGTATTTTTGTCGTAACATGAGAAAAAACGGTACGAATATTAAATGTCATACCATTTTGAGCTCGTAGTTAAATTCCCTATCGATTGGCATTTAAATATAGAAATTTAAACGGTTTTAAATTTTTTCTAAAAAATTGTGACCATACCCCTTATAAAAAATGCAAAAAATCAAAATCGTGTATTTTTGCAGTATTTTTGGCGCAACATGAGAAAAAACGGTCCGAATATTAAATGTCATACCTTTTTGAGCTCGTAATTAAATTCCCTATCGATTGGCATTCAAATATAGAAATTTAAACGGTTTTAAATTTTTTGTAAAAAATTGTGACCCTACCCCTTATAAAAAATGCAAAAAATCAAAATCGTGTTTTTTTGCAGTATTTTTGTCGTAACATGAGAAAAAACGGTCCGAATATTAAATGTCATACCATTTTGAGCTCGTAATTAAATTCCCTATCGATTGGCATTCAAATATAGAAATTTAAACGGTTTTAAATTTTTTGTAAAAAATTGTGACCATACCCCTTATAAAAAATGCAAAAAATCAAAATCGTGTTTTTTTGCAGTATTTTTGTCGTAACATGAGAAAAAACGGTCCGAATATTAAATGTCATACGTTTTTGAGCTCGTAATTAAATTCCCTATCGATTGGCATTCAAATATAGAAATTTAAACGGTTTTAAATTTTTTGTAAAAAATTGTGACCCTACCCCTTATAAAAAATGCAAAAAATCATAATCGTGTTTTTTTGCAGTATTTTTGGCGTAACATGAGAAAAAACGGTCCAATTATTAAATGTCATACCATTTTGAGCTCGTAGTTAAATTGCTTATCGATTGGCATTCAAATAAGTAAATTTAAACGGTTTTAAATTTTTTGTAAAAAATTGTGACCCTACCCCTTATAAAAAATGCAAAAAATCAAAATCGTGTTTTTTTACAGTATTTTTGTCGTAACATGAGAAAAAACGGTCCAATTATTATATGTCATACCATTTTGAGCTCGTAGTTAAATTCCTTATCGATTGGCATTCAAATAAGTAAATTTAAACTGTTTTTTAATTTTTTGAAAAAAAATGGGGCCCTACCCCTTATAAAAAAGCAAAAAATCATAATCGTGTTTTTTTGCACAAAAATATCAGTATTTTTGGCGCAACATGAGAAAAAACGGTCCGAATATTAAATGTCATACCTTTTTGAGCTCGTAATTAAATTCCCTATCGATTGGCATTCAAATATAGAAATTTAAACGGTTTTAAATTTTTTGTAAAAAATTGTGACCCTACCCCTTATAAAAAATGCAAAAAATCATAATCGTGTTTTTTTGCAGTATTTTTGGCGTAACATGAGAAAAAACGGTCCAATTATTAAATGTCATACCATTTTGAGCTCGTAGTTAAATTGCTTATCGATTGGCATTCAAATAAGTAAATTTAAACGGTTTTAAATTTTTTGTAAAAAATTGTGACCCTACCCCTTATAAAAAATGCAAAAAATCAAAATCGTGTTTTTTTGCAGTATTTTTGTCGTAACATGAGAAAAAACGGTCCAATTATTAAATGTCATACCATTTTGAGCTCGTAGTTAAATTGCTTATCGATTGGCATTCAAATAAGTAAATTTAAACGGTTTTAAATTTTTTGTAAAAAATTGTGACCCTACCCCTTATAAAAAATGCAAAAAATCAAAATCGTGTTTTTTTACAGTATTTTTGTCGTAACATGAGAAAAAACGGTCCAATTATTATATGTCATACCATTTTGAGCTCGTAGTTAAATTCCTTATCGATTGGCATTCAAATAAGTAAATTTAAACTGTTTTTTAATTTTTTGAAAAAAATTGTGACCATACCCCTTATAAAAAAGCAAAAAATCATAATCGTGTTTTTTTGCACAAAAATATCAGTATTTTTGGCGCAACATGAGAAAAAACGGTCCGAATATTAAATGTCATACCTTTTTGAGCTCGTAATTAAATTCCCTATCGATTGGCATTCAAATATAGAAATTTAAACGGTTTTAAATTTTTTGTAAAAAATTGTGACCCTACCCCTTATAAAAAAAGCAAAAAATCATAATCGTGTTTTTTTGCACAAAAATATCAGTATTTTTGTCGTAACATGAGAAAAAACGGTACGAATATTAAATGTCATACCATTTTCACCTCGTAGTTAAATTCCCTATCGATTGGCATTTAAATATAGAAATTTAAACGGTTTTAAATTTTTTGTAAAAAATTGTGACCATAACCCTTATAAAAAATGCAAAAAATCAAAATCGTGTTTTTTTGCAGTATTTTTGGCGCAACATGAGAAAAAACGGTCCAATTATTATATGTCATACCATTTTGAGCTCGTAGTTAAATTCCTTATCGATTGGCATTCAAATAAGTAAATTTAAACTGTTTTTAAATTTTTTGAAAAAAATTGTGACCCTACCCCTTAAAAAAAAGCAAAAAATCATAATCGTGTTTTTTTGCACAAAAATATCAGTATTTTTGTCGTAACATGAGAAAAAACGGTACGAATATTAAATGTCATACCATTTTGAGCTCGTAGTTAAATTCCCTATCGATTGGCATTTAAATATAGAAATTTAAACGGTTTTAAATTTTTTCTAAAAAATTGTGACCATACCCCTTATAAAAAATGCAAAAAATCAAAATCGTGTATTTTTGCAGTATTTTTGGCGCAACATGAGAAAAAACGGTCCGAATATTAAATGTCATACTGTTGTGACTGCGCCGATAGAATACGGGAGTCAATGATTAGCAGAAGTCTGCTATGGGGACTTTGCTGTTGCCGTTTAAGAAAACAAATGGTTTTACTTCAATAGTGTCACTTGAATTTAATTTGAATTGATTTTGGAGAGCAGAACAATGGTGGGCAATATAATAGGGTGTGTTTAGCTTTTCTCGTTGAGATCGTGAGTTAAACCAAAATTGTAATGTCTGCTGAACTTAGAGATGGGTCCGTTGCTCCCCGCAGGACCGGGTCTGGTATCGATAGGAATCGATAAGGTATCGATTATAGGGTTGTGGTATGCACTAACGTTAAGTACTGAACGTTACGACAACAAATGACCGTACATGCCGCCCCGCAATGCTGGGTCCAGCATTAAGACATCCTTCCAATGGTAACTGAAAGAAACAGGTGAAATGTTTGCTGTGGGATAGATGTGAGATCAAAGTGCGTGTCTATTGTTCAATATTAGCCTTTTCGACTTTGGCTTCCGTGTAATTCGGAATGGGTAATCTGCAGAGCTTGGATACTGATCGCTTATATGTACCCGAAATTGTATAGATTGTTGCAACTCGTACC
The DNA here is from genome assembly GCA_037075205.1 of Drosophila prostipennis. NCBI lineage: Eukaryota > Metazoa > Arthropoda > Insecta > Diptera > Drosophilidae > Drosophila > Drosophila prostipennis. Next base: position 187,611 of record JBAMCJ010000077.1, read on the forward strand.
ATCCCATCGGCTCCAGGGTGTAATTCTATAATACGACCTAGTTTCCAAGCGGTTGGACCTGTCCTGTCGTCCTTGATAATAACTAGGTCATTGACCTGTAGGTTTTCTTCCTCTTGTCTCCACTTAGGGCGTGCCTGAAGGTGAGACAACCAATCTGAGCTCCACCTTTTCCAGAACTGGCGTAGGATCCGTTGTCCCTCCATGAACTGTGTGTTGAGCGACTTGTCCTTGTCACTAGGTGTAGGAAGCGATTGCATGGAGTCTCCGATGAGAAAATGAGCTGGAGTCAACACTGTCAGATCGTTAATGTCCGCAGTTAACGGGCATAATGGCCGAGAGTTAAGACATGCCTCGATCTGAATGAGAACGGTTGATAAATGTTCATAAGTCATTGGGTATCCTTTGAAGGAACGGTGAAGATGAGTTTTTACGGCTTTGACGTTAGCTTCCCAGAGTCCTCCGAAGTTTGGGCTGTGTGGGGGGTTAAAGTGCCACTGAATATACCGCTGTGTGAGTTCTGGGACGACTATCTGGTTGATTTCCTGCCGGAACTCGTTAGACCACAAGTGTAGGGATTTATCTGCTGCTATAAAATTTGTGCCGCAGTCACTGTACATGTGCCGAACAAATCCGCGGCGTCCGATGAACCGTTGGAGAGCCCAGAGGAAATGTTGTGCTGTCAGTCCTGTCACCAGCTCTAAATGGATAGCTTTACTGGCTAGGCAAATGAATACTGCAATGTAGGCCTTGTAGGTAGTGTGTCCTCTAAACCTCGAGGACTTGACCTCGATAGCTCCTGTGTAATCCACACCTGTGGCTTCGAACGCTCGATTCGGCGGATTAACACGATGGTATGGAAGATCTCCCATTAATTGTCGAGAGGGTTTAGGGCGATGCTGAAAGCAAGCCACACACTGTCGAAGAACTCCTTTTACTGCTTGTTTGCCATTAATGATCCAAAACTGCTGCTGGGTGATCGCACGAGTAAGTTGCACTCCTCCATGCATGGTGTTCATATGGGCGTTTTTTATGACGAGGTCCGTAAAGTGATGTGACTTAGGTAGGATGATAGGCGTGCGTTGTTGAGTGGTGAGCTGCAAGGCGTTTCGAAGTCTACCCCGCACTCTGAGGATCCCTTGGTCATCTATGAATGGCGACAGTTGGCTAAGCTTGTTAGAATTTGGGAGCGATTTGTTTGTTCGCAACTTGGACAGTTCGTTAGAGAATGCTTCCTGTTGGACAACGCGAACCAGAGTAGACATTGCCTTGGAAAACTCCTTTACGCTGATTGGTCCGGAAAGCGGAGCCTCCTTTTTGCAGCGAGCATTATGGATAAAGCGATTAATAAATGCTGTGGAAAATACAAGTCGATTGTATGACGAAAATGACTCAACGAAGGAATCAGTGGATGAACAGGTGTGAGCGTGTATAACCTTTGCTGCCTGTTCTTCGCAGAGTGTGCTCGGATCTGGAGATGTAGGAGTTACCTTGGGCCAATTATCTTCGGGTTCCTGCAACCAGTCTGGGCCGCTCCACCAGAGCTTAAGATGCGCTAGCTGTAGTGGTGTTAAACCGCGCGTTGCACAATCCGCAGGATTGTCCTGTGTAGCCACATGACCCCACTGTGAAGCAGAGCTGACCTCTTGGATACTGCCAATTCGATTTGCTACAAAAGTCTTCCACCTGCATGGATCTCCATATATCCAGTGCAGTACGATCATGGCGTCTGACCAGTAGTGCACTGTGACACGCATCTGAGGCACGTGAAGTTGCTGCTGGATCCATGTGGCGAGTTTGGTAGCCAGAACTGCTCCTGAGAGCTCCACTCTTGGTATGGTGAGAGGCTTTGTTGGTGTAACCCTACTGCGAGCTGCGACTAAGTGTGTGTGTATACTTCCAGCAGTGTCGAGTACTCGAAGGTAGGCACATGCTGCATACGCGAGGGACGACCCATCGGAGAACAGGTGTAATTGAAGCGAGATCGCATTGCTGAAGTCGCAGCCGAACCAGCGAGGTACTCGAATGTGTTGAACTTCTGGAAGCTGTTCGAGATATTGCTGCCAACGCTTGGCCAAAGATTCTGGTAACATGTCATCCCAATCGAGTGCACTGTAAGTGCCATCCGGTTTCTGCATACGGAAACTCCATACGTCCTTGAGAAGAATCTTGGACATGACTATCACGGGTGCTAAGAATCCTAATGGATCGAAGAGCCGCGCCACTGTTGATAAGAGAGACCTTTTCGAAAGTGTGGGATTGATCGCGAAATGGATTTTGAATCCGTAGACGTCAGGGTTGGGCTGCCAGTACAGTCCAAGCGTTTTAATACTGTCTTTATTGTCCATTTCGAAGATTGAGTGGTTGCAGAGATCTACTTCGGGAATATCGCTAAGCAACGCTGGGTGGTTTGCTGCCCATTTGCGAAGATGCATACCGGCAGAGCGGAGGGCTGCTATGACATCGTTTCGTACTCGAATGGCACCGTCCGTGGTCTCATGGCCGCTTTGTACGTCATCAACATAAATCTCCCTTTGCAGCACCTTTTCTGCTAGCGGATAATTTTCTCGTTCGTCTTGAGCTATTTGATGGATCACTCGAATCGCCGTGTATGGCGCTGATGCCGTTCCGAAGGTAACTGTGGTAAGACGGAACTCTTTCAACTCTCCGGTTTTGTCACGCCACCAAATGCGCTGGAATTGAGAGTCCTCTGGATGCATTTCGATACATCGGTACATCCTTTGGATGTCAGCCACGAAAACGTAGCGATAACAACGCCAGTTTAGGATCACTCCTCCCAAATCGTTCTGTAGAGCTGGGCCAGTACATAAAATGTCATTCAGTGATTTCCCGTTGGAGCTCTTACAAGAGGCGTCGTAAACTACCCTAAGTTTAGTAGTTAGGCTGTCCTCCTTTAGGACTGCATGGTGTGGAATGGTGCTGCAGAAGACGCCGAGCTTCCCATTTGTGTTGGTCTGAGAGTGACTGTCTTCACTTGTAGTGACTTCCTGTATTTGCTGTAGGTCAAAATATTCCTCGATTGCTTGGACATATTGTTGATGAAGCTTATCGCGATGCTGCAGTTTTCGCTCTAATGCGTGGAAACGATTCAAGGCTATTTGTTTTGACCGGCCTAGAACCTGTGACGGGTCGAACAAAGTTTTCAGCGGTAAGCGGACCATGTATTTTCCGTTGGGCTGTCGAACATGGGTTTGACGAAAGTGTTCTTCACACCATCGTTCCTCTGTGGTGAGTTGGCGTTCAGACGGCACGCTATCTAGTTCGAAGAACCTTTGCACCAGATGATCGAGCTTCGTGACGTTGCAACGGACACTGATGGAGTGTGTCATGGATTCCGTTACTGGTCCAAAAACAATCCAACCAAGAAGAGTGTTTTGTGCGATTGGTTCCTTATGAGTTCCTCGTCGAATTTCTGGGAGCATCAATTGTGGAATGAGATCAACGCCCACAAGCACGTCAATACGACCGGATCGGGCAAAATGGGGATCGGCGAGTTGCAATCCTTGAAGGTGTTGGAATGAGCGAGGGTCGATATCCGATTTTGGTAGGTGCCCTGTAAGTGTACGGAGAATAAATGCAGTGGATACAAACGATGTAAACTGGGAACCTGAAATCGAGCTTAGGACAAAATTGGTACTATGTCGACAACGGTTGTGAGAAGAATCGCCGATCCCTGTTATTTCCGCAGATATGGGGGTGCGTGAGAGACCCAGCGTCTGTACTACGCTTTCGGTGATAAGTGTTCCTTCCGAGCCATGGTCAATCAACGCTCTGGCCAAAACAGATTGTCCCGTTTGGTTGTTGACAATTCGGATTAGGGCCGTGGCGAGAATCGTGGTGGATGGATTTCGATGTGTGGCAACTGCGCTGAGGAGTTGCGTCTCGTTCGAAGCCGTTGAGCCGGGGGCTAAGCTGTGCTGTTGAGACAAAACAGATGAGCGGGATGCTGCGCTCTGTTGGGTGCCCTGCGCGACACCATTCGTTGGCTGTCGCGATAGGGCAGAGTTGGTAGGATGTTGTGCTACGTTCGGAAAATGCAGTAGCGTATGATGGCGTTGGCCGCACTGCAAGCAATTGCGAGTGCTGCTGCAGTGGCTTAGCGCGTGGCCTGTGCTGAGACAATTGAGGCATGCTTTGATGCGATCGGCGATCGTCTTACGAGCAAAGCAATCCTTCGCGAGGAAATTGGGACATCTCCTGAGAACATGGTTTCGTTGGCAGAGAGTGCACTGGGGTGCTCCCATGTCAGTAGTCACATGAAAACTGTGGCGGTTAGTGGAATTGAAGGTGGATCGGTTAGGCGCACGTGGCTGGGAAGATTGTCCTGGAGTTGACCGAGTTCCTAGTGGTTGATTTCGATTTTCGATGAGGTCAATGCTAACTAGGCGCTCCAGAAGGAACGTCTCCAACATCGGAAAGGTTGGAATCACGATGGAGCTCCCCAACGAGTGCTCCCATGCTTGCGTTGTGCTGCTTGGGAGTTTGGTTAACAGATGATGCACTAGCCAGTGATCGCAGGAATCAATGTCTATTTTTAAACGTCGAAGATCACTAATGCAAACATTAGCCAGGGTTAGAACGCGCCTGATACCTTCTGCTGCTTCCTTGGGAACCGACTCGAGACCATACAGTGCCGCCATGGTGTGCATAAAATGGAGACGTGGATTGTTGTAGCGCTTGACGAGGAGGTCCCAGGCTACAGTATACCCAGAATCCGTTAAGGCCATGTGACTGACATCCTGGTCCCGCCCTTCGGGCAAGGCCTGCTTGAGAAAGTGGAACTTCTGGATGTTAGAGAGAGTGTTGTTCTCATGGATAAGTTGTAGGAAACCATCGTAAAACGAGGGCCAATCTGTAAAGCTTCCCGAAAAGCGTGGAACTGGAAGCTTTGGAAGCGGCATGTTGGATGATAACGTTGGTGTGACGGACTCGATTTGTGGGGGAATTTGGGCTACCGCTGAGAACTTGGTGTCGTAGTCTTCCGAGATGTTGCAGAAGATGTGCTGATACTCTTCAACAAACCGATCGTATTGGTTGTCTGAGAAATACACATGTTGACTGGGGCACAGCTGATCAACCAATTGTTGGTGATTCGCATCAAACTGGGTGAATAAATCCTTTAACGTGCCAAGTCGCTGAAGAAAATAAGGTTTGGATTTGCGGGCCTGGCCATCCTTCTTGAAGTTACGATCGAGTTGCGTCAACCTGTTCCATAAATCCTTCTGTCTCGCGTGCAATCCAGCGAACGGATCGGTTGGGGAAGTATTGGCTGGTGAACCTGTCTTTTTATCGTCGTTACCCATAGTGTTATTGAATTTACAACAACGCACTTGAAATCACAGCACTCACATACAAACACTCACCGGCTTCCAGTCAGTCTGTGTAGTAGTTTCCAGTTTCAATTCGTCGTTTCTTTGCTCCGTTATTCGTCTCGCCGCAATCTCTCGTTCGGTTGTCCGTTATTCGTCGCGCAGCGATCCCGTGTTCTTCGGTCCGTTATTCGTAGAAAGAGTGGATCCACGTGGCACAATGTAATAGCCGTTGGTTCAGATTAATTTTAAGACCAATTGTTTGTTCCAAATCAATTCAAACTCATTCATTGGCAAGCTTAACAACAGGTTCCCCTCATGGGCCACCAAAAATGTTGTGACTGCGCCGATAGAATACGGGAGTCAATGATTAGCAGAAGTCTGCTATGGGGACTTTGCTGTTGCCGTTTAAGAAAACAAATGGTTTTACTTCAATAGTGTCACTTGAATTTAATTTGAATTGATTTTGGAGAGCAGAACAATGGTGGGCAATATAATAGGGTGTGTTTAGCTTTTCTCGTTGAGATCGTGAGTTAAACCAAAATTGTAATGTCTGCTGAACTTAGAGATGGGTCCGTTGCTCCCCGCAGGACCGGGTCTGGTATCGATAGGAATCGATAAGGTATCGATTATAGGGTTGTGGTATGCACTAACGTTAAGTACTGAACGTTACGACAACAAATGACCGTACACATACCTTTTTGAGCTCGTAATTAAATTCCCTATCGATTGGCATTCAAATATAGAAATTTAAACGGTTTTAAATTTTTTGTAAAAAATTGTGACCCTACCCCTTATAAAAAATGCAAAAAATCAAAATCGTGTTTTTTTGCAGTATTTTTGTCGTAACATGAGAAAAAACGGTCCGAATATTAAATGTCATACGTTTTTGAGCTCGTAATTAAATTCCCTATCGATTGGCATTCAAATATAGAAATTTAAACGGTTTTAAATTTTTTGTAAAAAATTGTGACCATACCCCTTATAAAAAAGCAAAAAATCATAATCGTGTTTTTTTGCACAAAAATATCAGTATTTTTGGCGCAACATGAGAAAAAACGGTCCGAATATTAAATGTCATACCTTTTTGAGCTCGTAATTAAATTCCCTATCGATTGGCATTCAAATATAGAAATTTAAACGGTTTTAAATTTTTTGTAAAAAATTGTGACCATAACCCTTATAAAAAATGCAAAAAATCAAAATCGTGTTTTTTTGCAGTATTTTTGGCGCAACATGAGAAAAAACGGTCCAATTATTATATGTCATACCATTTTGAGCTCGTAGTTAAATTCCTTATCGATTGGCATTCAAATAAGTAAATTTAAACTGTTTTTAAATTTTTTGAAAAAAATTGTGACCCTACCCCTTAAAAAAAAGCAAAAAATCATAATCGTGTTTTTTTGCACAAAAATATCAGTATTTTTGTCGTAACATGAGAAAAAACGGTACGAATATTAAATGTCATACCATTTTGAGCTCGTAGTTAAATTCCCTATCGATTGGCATTTAAATATAGAAATTTAAACGGTTTTAAATTTTTTCTAAAAAATTGTGACCATACCCCTTATAAAAAATGCAAAAAATCAAAATCGTGTATTTTTGCAGTATTTTTGGCGCAACATGAGAAAAAACGGTCCGAATATTAAATGTCATACCTTTTTGAGCTCGTAATTAAATTCCCTATCGATTGGCATTCAAATATAGAAATTTAAACGGTTTTAAATTTTTTGTAAAAAATTGTGACCCTACCCCTTATAAAAAATGCAAAAAATCAAAATCGTGTTTTTTTGCAGTATTTTTGTCGTAACATGAGAAAAAACGGTCCGAATATTAAATGTCATACGTTTTTGAGCTCGTAATTAAATTCCCTATCGATTGGCATTCAAATATAGAAATTTAAACGGTTTTAAATTTTTTGTAAAAAATTGTGACCATACCCCTTATAAAAAAGCAAAAAATCATAATCGTGTTTTTTTGCACAAAAATATCAGTATTTTTGGCGCAACATGAGAAAAAACGGTCCGAATATTAAATGTCATACCTTTTTGAGCTCGTAATTAAATTCCCTATCGATTGGCATTCAAATATAGAAATTTAAACGGTTTTAAATTTTTTGTAAAAAATTGTGACCCTACCCCTTATAAAAAATGCAAAAAATCAAAATCGTGTTTTTTTGCAGTATTTTTGGCGCAACATGAGAAAAAACGGTCCAATTATTATATGTCATACCATTTTGAGCTCGTAGTTAAATTCCTTATCGATTGGCATTCAAATAAGTAAATTTAAACTGTTTTTTAATTTTTTGAAAAAAATTGTGACCATACCCCTTATAAAAAAGCAAAAAATCATAATCGTGTTTTTTTGCACAAAAATATCAGTTTTTTTGGCGCAACATGAGAAAAAACGGTCCGAATATTAAATGTCATACCTTTTTGAGCTCGTAATTAAATTCCCTATCGATTGGCATTCAAATATAGAAATTTAAACGGTTTTAAATTTTTTGTAAAAAATTGTGACCCTACCCCTTATAAAAAAAGCAAAAAATCATAATCGTGTTTTTTTGCACAAAAATATCAGTATTTTTGTCGTAACATGAGAAAAAACGGTACGAATATTAAATGTCATACCATTTTCACCTCGTAGTTAAATTCCCTATCGATTGGCATTTAAATATAGATATTTAAACGGTTTTAAATTTTTTGTAAAAAATTGTGACCCTACCCCTTAAAAAAAAGCAAAAAATCATAATCGTGTTTTTTTGCACAAAAATATCAGTATTTTTGTCGTAACATGAGAAAAAACGGTACGAATATTAAATGTCATACCATACCCCTTATAAAAAATGCAAAAAATCAAAATCGTGTTTTTTTGCAGTATTTTTGGCGCAACATGAGAAAAAACGGTCCAATTATTATATGTCATACCATTTTGAGCTCGTAGTTAAATTCCTTATCGATTGGCATTCAAATAAGTAAATTTAAACTGTTTTTAAATTTTTTGAAAAAAATTGTGACCCTACCCCTTAAAAAAAAGCAAAAAATCATAATCGTGTTTTTTTGCACAAAAATATCAGTATTTTTGTCGTAACATGAGAAAAAACGGTACGAATATTAAATGTCATACCATTTTGAGCTCGTAGTTAAATTCCCTATCGATTGGCATTTAAATATAGAAATTTAAACGGTTTTAAATTTTTTCTAAAAAATTGTGACCATACCCCTTATAAAAAATGCAAAAAATCAAAATCGTGTATTTTTGCAGTATTTTTGGCGCAACATGAGAAAAAACGGTCCGAATATTAAATGTCATACCTTTTTGAGCTCGTAATTAAATTCCCTATCGATTGGCATTCAAATATAGAAATTTAAACGGTTTTAAATTTTTTGTAAAAAATTGTGACCCTACCCCTTATAAAAAATGCAAAAAATCAAAATCGTGTTTTTTTGCAGTATTTTTGTCGTAACATGAGAAAAAACGGTCCGAATATTAAATGTCATACCATTTTGAGCTCGTAATTAAATTCCCTATCGATTGGCATTCAAATATAGAAATTTAAACGGTTTTTAATTTTTTGTAAAAAATTGTGACCATACCCCTTATAAAAAATGCAAAAAATCAAAATCGTGTTTTTTTGCAGTATTTTTGTCGTAACATGAGAAAAAACGGTCCGAATATTAAATGTCATACGTTTTTGAGCTCGTAATTAAATTCCCTATCGATTGGCATTCAAATATAGAAATTTAAACGGTTTTAAATTTTTTGTAAAAAATTGTGACCCTACCCCTTATAAAAAATGCAAAAAATCATAATCGTGTTTTTTTGCAGTATTTTTGGCGTAACATGAGAAAAAACGGTCCAATTATTAAATGTCATACCATTTTGAGCTCGTAGTTAAATTGCTTATCGATTGGCATTCAAATAAGTAAATTTAAACGGTTTTAAATTTTTTGTAAAAAATTGTGACCCTACCCCTTATAAAAAATGCAAAAAATCAAAATCGTGTTTTTTTACAGTATTTTTGTCGTAACATGAGAAAAAACGGTCCAATTATTATATGTCATACCATTTTGAGCTCGTAGTTAAATTCCTTATCGATTGGCATTCAAATAAGTAAATTTAAACTGTTTTTTAATTTTTTGAAAAAAATTGTGACCATACCCCTTATAAAAAAGCAAAAAATCATAATCGTGTTTTTTTGCACAAAAATATCAGTATTTTTGGCGCAACATGAGAAAAAACGGTCCGAATATTAAATGTCATACCTTTTTGAGCTCGTAATTAAATTCCCTATCGATTGGCATTCAAATATAGAAATTTAAACGGTTTTAAATTTTTTGTAAAAAATTGTGACCCTACCCCTTATAAAAAATGCAAAAAATCATAATCGTGTTTTTTTGCAGTATTTTTGGCGTAACATGAGAAAAAACGGTCCAATTATTAAATGTCATACCATTTTGAGCTCGTAGTTAAATTGCTTATCGATTGGCATTCAAATAAGTAAATTTAAACGGTTTTAAATTTTTTGTAAAAAATTGTGACCCTACCCCTTATAAAAAATGCAAAAAATCAAAATCGTGTTTTTTTGCAGTATTTTTGTCGTAACATGAGAAAAAACGGTCCAATTATTAAATGTCATACCATTTTGAGCTCGTAGTTAAATTGCTTATCGATTGGCATTCAAATAAGTAAATTTAAACGGTTTTAAATTTTTTGTAAAAAATTGTGACCCTACCCCTTATAAAAAATGCAAAAAATCAAAATCGTGTTTTTTTACAGTATTTTTGTCGTAACATGAGAAAAAACGGTCCAATTATTATATGTCATACCATTTTGAGCTCGTAGTTAAATTCCTTATCGATTGGCATTCAAATAAGTAAATTTAAACTGTTTTTTAATTTTTTGAAAAAAATTGTGACCATACCCCTTATAAAAAAGCAAAAAATCATAATCGTGTTTTTTTGCACAAAAATATCAGTATTTTTGGCGCAACATGAGAAAAAACGGTCCGAATATTAAATGTCATACCTTTTTGAGCTCGTAATTAAATTCCCTATCGATTGGCATTCAAATATAGAAATTTAAACGGTTTTAAATTTTTTGTAAAAAATTGTGACCCTACCCCTTATAAAAAAAGCAAAAAATCATAATCGTGTTTTTTTGCACAAAAATATCAGTATTTTTGTCGTAACATGAGAAAAAACGGTACGAATATTAAATGTCATACCATTTTCACCTCGTAGTTAAATTCCCTATCGATTGGCATTTAAATATAGAAATTTAAACGGTTTTAAATTTTTTGTAAAAAATTGTGACCATAACCCTTATAAAAAATGCAAAAAATCAAAATCGTGTTTTTTTGCAGTATTTTTGGCGCAACATGAGAAAAAACGGTCCAATTATTATATGTCATACCATTTTGAGCTCGTAGTTAAATTCCTTATCGATTGGCATTCAAATAAGTAAATTTAAACTGTTTTTAAATTTTTTGAAAAAAATTGTGACCCTACCCCTTAAAAAAAAGCAAAAAATCATAATCGTGTTTTTTTGCACAAAAATATCAGTATTTTTGTCGTAACATGAGAAAAAACGGTACGAATATTAAATGTCATACCATTTTGAGCTCGTAGTTAAATTCCCTATCGATTGGCATTTAAATATAGAAATTTAAACGGTTTTAAATTTTTTGTAAAAAATTGTGACCCTACCCCTTATAAAAAATGCAAAAAATCAAAATCGTGTTTTTTTGCAGTATTTTTGTCGTAACATGAGAAAAAACGGTCCGAATATTAAATGTCATACGTTTTTGAGCTCGTAATTAAATTCCCTATCGATTGGCATTCAAATATAGAAATTTAAACGGTTTTAAATTTTTTGTAAAAAATTGTGACCATACCCCTTATAAAAAAGCAAAAAATCATAATCGTGTTTTTTTGCACAAAAATATCAGTATTTTTGGCGCAACATGAGAAAAAACGGTCCGAATATTAAATGTCATACCTTTTTGAGCTCGTAATTAAATTCCCTATCGATTGGCATTCAAATATAGAAATTTAAACGGTTTTAAATTTTTTGTAAAAAATTGTGACCATAACCCTTATAAAAAATGCAAAAAATCAAAATCGTGTTTTTTTGCAGTATTTTTGGCGCAACATGAGAAAAAACGGTCCAATTATTATATGTCATACCATTTTGAGCTCGTAGTTAAATTCCTTATCGATTGGCATTCAAATAAGTAAATTTAAACTGTTTTTAAATTTTTTGAAAAAAATTGTGACCCTACCCCTTAAAAAAAAGCAAAAAATCATAATCGTGTTTTTTTGCACAAAAATATCAGTATTTTTGTCGTAACATGAGAAAAAACGGTACGAATATTAAATGTCATACCATTTTGAGCTCGTAGTTAAATTCCCTATCGATTGGCATTTAAATATAGAAATTTAAACGGTTTTAAATTTTTTCTAAAAAATTGTGACCATACCCCTTATAAAAAATGCAAAAAATCAAAATCGTGTATTTTTGCAGTATTTTTGGCGCAACATGAGAAAAAACGGTCCGAATATTAAATGTCATACCTTTTTGAGCTCGTAATTAAATTCCCTATCGATTGGCATTCAAATATAGAAATTTAAACGGTTTTAAATTTTTTGTAAAAAATTGTGACCATACCCCTTATAAAAAAGCAAAAAATCATAATCGTGTTTTTTTGCACAAAAATATCAGTATTTTTGGCGCAACATGAGAAAAAACGGTCCGAATATTAAATGTCATACCTTTTTGAGCTCGTAATTAAATTCCCTATCGATTGGCATTCAAATATAGAAATTTAAACGGTTTTAAATTTTTTGTAAAAAATTGTGACCCTACCCCTTATAAAAAATGCAAAAAATCAAAATCGTGTTTTTTTGCAGTATTTTTGGCGCAACATGAGAAAAAACGGTCCAATTATTATATGTCATACCATTTTGAGCTCGTAGTTAAATTCCTTATCGATTGGCATTCAAATAAGTAAATTTAAACTGTTTTTTAATTTTTTGAAAAAAATTGTGACCATACCCCTTATAAAAAAGCAAAAAATCATAATCGTGTTTTTTTGCACAAAAATATCAGTATTTTTGGCGCAACATGAGAAAAAACGGTCCGAATATTAAATGTCATACCTTTTTGAGCTCGTAATTAAATTCCCTATCGATTGGCATTCAAATATAGAAATTTAAACGGTTTTAAATTTTTTGTAAAAAATTGTGACCTTACCCCTTATAAAAAATGCAAAAAATCAAAATCGTGTTTTTTTGCAGTATTTTTGGCGTAACATGAGAAAAAACGGTCCAATTATTAAATGTCATACCATTTTGAGCTCGTAGTTAAATTGCTTATCGATTGGCATTCAAATAAGTAAATTTAAATGGTTTTAAATTTTTTGTAAAAAATTGTGACCCTACCCCTTATAAAAAATGCAAAAAATCAAAATCGTGTTTTTTTGCAGTATTTTTGTCGTAACATGAGAAAAAACGGTCCGAATATTAAATGTCATACGTTTTTGAGCTCGTAATTAAATTCCCTATCGATTGGCATTCAAATATAGAAATTTAAACGGTTTTAAATTTTTTGTAAAAAATAGTGACCTTACCCCTTATAAAAAATGCAAAAAATCAAAATCGTGTTTTTTTACAGTATTTTTGTCGTAACATGAGAAAAAACGGTCCAATTATTATATGTCATACCATTTTGAGCTCGTAGTTAAATTCCTTATCGATTGGCATTCAAATAAGTAAATTTAAACTGTTTTTTAATTTTTTGAAAAAAATTGTGACCATACCCCTTATAAAAAAGCAAAAAATCATAATCGTGTTTTTTTGCACAAAAATATCAGTATTTTTGGCGCAACATGAGAAAAAACGGTCCGAATATTAAATGTCATACCTTTTTGAGCTCGTAATTAAATTCCCTATCGATTGGCATTCAAATATAGAAATTTAAACGGCTTTAAATTTTTTGTAAAAAATTGTGACCTTACCCCTTATAAAAAATGCAAAAAATCAAAATCGTGTTTTTTTGCAGTATTTTTGTCGTAACATGAGAAAAACGGTCCGAATATTAAATGTCATACGTTTTTGAGCTCGTAATTAAATTCCCTATCGATTGGCATTCAAATATAGAAATTTAAACGGTTTTTAATTTTTTGTAAAAAATTGTGACCATACCCCTTATAAAAAATGCAAAAAATCAAAATCGTGTTTTTTTGCAGTATTTTTGTCGTAACATGAGAAAAAACGGTCCGAATATTAAATGTCATACGTTTTTGAGCTCGTAAATAAATTCCCTATCGATTGGCATTCAAATATAGAAATTTAAACGGTTTTAAATTTTTTGTAAAAAATTGTGACCCTACCCCTTATAAAAAAAGCAAAAAATCATAATCGTGTTTTTTTGCACAAAAATATCAGTATTTTTGTCGTAACATGAGAAAAAACGGTACGAATATTAAATGTCATACCATTTTCACCTCGTAGTTAAATTCCCTATCGATTGGCATTTAAATATAGAAATTTAAACGGTTTTAAATTTTTTGAAAAAAATTGTGACCATAACCCTTATAAAAAATGCAAAAAATCAAAATCGATTGGCATTCAAATATAGAAATTTAAACGGTTTTAAATTTTTTGTAAAAAATTGTGACCATACCCCTTATAAAAAATGCAAAAAATCAAAATCGTGTTTTTTTGCAGTATTTTTGTCGTAACATGAGAAAAAACGGTCCGAATATTAAATGTCATACCTTTTTGAGCTCGTAATTAAATTCCCTATCGATTGGCATTCAAATATAGAAATTTAAACGGTTTTAAATTTTTTGTATAAAATTGTGACCCTACCCCTTATAAAAAATGCAAAAAATCATAATCGTGTTTTTTTGCAGTATTTTTGTATAAAATTGTGACTCTACCCCTTATAAAAAATGCAAAAAATCAAAATCGTGTTTTTTTGCAGTATTTTTGTCGTAACATGAGAAAAAACGGTCCGAATATTAAATGTCATACGTTTTTGAGCTCGTAATTAAATTCCCTATCGATTGGCATTCAAATATAGAAATTTAAACGGTTTTAAATTTTTTGTAAAAAATTGTGACCCTACCCCTTATAAAAAATGCAAAAAATCAAAATCGTGTTTTTTTACAGTATTTTTGTCGTAACATGAGAAAAAACGGTCCAATTATTATATGTCATACCATTTTGAGCTCGTAATTAAATTCCTTATCGATTGGCATTCAAATAAGTAAATTTAAACTGTTTTTTAATTTTTTGAAAAAAATTGTGACCATACCCCTTATAAAAAATGCAAAAAATCATAATCGTGTTTTTTTGCAGTATTTTTGTCGTAACATGAGAAAAAACGGTCCGAATATTAAATGTCATACGTTTTTGAGCTCGTAATTAAATTCCCTATCGATTGGCATTCAAATATAGAAATTTAAACGGTTTTAAATTTTTTGTATAAAATTGTGACCCTACCCCTTATAAAAAATGCAAAAAATCATAATCGTGTTTTTTTGCAGTATTTTTGTCGTAACATGAGAAAAAACGGTCCGAATATTAAATGTCATACGTTTTTGAGCTCGTAATTAAATTCCCTATCGATTGGCATTCAAATATAGAAATTTAAACGGTTTTAAATTTTTTGTATAAAATTGTGACCCTACCCCTTATAAAAAATGCAAAAAATCAAAATCGTGTTTTTTTGCAGTATTTTTGTCGTAACATGAGAAAAAACGGTCCAATTATTATATGTCATACCATTTTGAGCTCGTAGTTAAATTCCTTATCGATTGGCATTCAAATAAGTAAATTTAAACTGTTTTTTAATTTTTTGAAAAAAATTGTGACCATACCCCTTATAAAAAAGCAAAAAATCATAATCGTAATTAAATTCCCTATCGATTGGCATTCAAATATAGAAATTTAAACGGTTTTTAATTTTTTGTAAAAAATTGTGACCATACCCCTTATAAAAAATGCAAAAAATCAAAATCGTGTTTTTTTGCAGTATTTTTGCCGTAACATGAGAAAAAACGGTCCGAATATTAAATGTCATACGTTTTTGAGCTCGTAATTAAATTCCCTATCGATTGGCATTCAAATATAGAAATTTAAACGGTTTTAAATTTTTTGTAAAAAATTGTGACCCTACCCCTTATAAAAAAAGCAAAAAATCATAATCGTGTTTTTTTGCACAAAAATATCAGTATTTTTGTCGTAACATGAGAAAAAACGGTACGAATATTAAATGTCATACCATTTTCACCTCGTAGTTAAATTCCCTATCGATTGGCATTTAAATATAGAAATTTAAACGGTTTTAAATTTTTTGAAAAAAATTGTGACCATAACCCTTATAAAAAATGCAAAAAATCAAAATCGTGTTTTTTTGCAGTATTTTTGGCGCAACATGAGAAAAAACGGTCCGAATATTAAATGTCATACCTTTTTGAGCTCGTAATTAAATTCCCTATCGATTGGCATTCAAATATAGAAATTTAAACGGTTTTAAATTTTTTGTATAAAATTGTGACCCTACCCCTTATAAAAAATGCAAAAAATCAAAATCGTGTTTTTTTGCAGTATTTTTGTCGTAACATGAGAAAAAACGGTCCGAATATTAAATGTCATACGTTTTTGAGCTCGTAATTAAATTCCCTATCGATTGGCATTCAAATAAGTAAATTTAAACTGTTTTTTAATTTTTTGAAAAAAATTGTGACCATACCCCTTATAAAAAAGCAAAAAATCATAATCGTGTTTTTTTGCACAAAAATATCAGTATTTTTGGCGCAACATGAGAAAAAACGGTCCGAATATTAAATGTCATACCTTTTTGAGCTCGTAATTAAATTCCCTATCGATTGGCATTCAAATATAGAAATTTAAACGGCTTTAAATTTTTTGTAAAAAATTGTGACCTTACCCCTTATAAAAAATGCAAAAAATCAAAATCGTGTTTTTTTGCAGTATTTTTGTCGTAACATGAGAAAAACGGTCCGAATATTAAATGTCATACGTTTTTGAGCTCGTAATTAAATTCCCTATCGATTGGCATTCAAATATAGAAATTTAAACGGTTTTTAATTTTTTGTAAAAAATTGTGACCATACCCCTTATAAAAAATGCAAAAAATCAAAATCGTGTTTTTTTGCAGTATTTTTGTCGTAACATGAGAAAAAACGGTCAGAATATTAAATGTCATACGTTTTTGAGCTCGTAATTAAATTCCCTATCGATTGGCATTCAAATATAGAAATTTAAACGGTTTTAAATTTTTTGTAAAAAATTGTGACCCTACCCCTTATAAAAAAAGCAAAAAATCATAATCGTGTTTTTTTGCAGTATTTTTGTCGTAACATGAGAAAAAACGGTCCAATTATTATATGTCATACCATTTTGAGCTCGTAGTTAAATTCCTTATCGATTGGCATTCAAATAAGTAAATTTAAACTGTTTTTTAATTTTTTGAAAAAAATTGTGACCATACCCCTTATAAAAAAGCAAAAAATCATAATCGTGTTTTTTTGCACAAAAATATCAGTATTTTTGGCGCAACATGAGAAAAAACGGTCCGAATATTAAATGTCATACCTTTTTGAGCTCGTAATTAAATTCCCTATCGATTGGCATTCAAATATAGAAATTTAAACGGCTTTAAATTTTTTGTAAAAAATTGTGACCTTACCCCTTATAAAAAATGCAAAAAATCAAAATCGTGTTTTTTTGCAGTATTTTTGTCGTAACATGAGAAAAACGGTCCGAATATTAAATGTCATACGTTTTTGAGCTCGTAATTAAATTCCCTATCGATTGGCATTCAAATATAGAAATTTAAACGGTTTTTAATTTTTTGTAAAAAATTGTGACCTTACCCCTTATAAAAAATGCAAAAAATCAAAATCGTGTTTTTTTGCAGTATTTTTGTCGTAACATGAGAAAAAACGGTCCGAATTTAAATGTCATACGTTTTTGAGCTCGTAATTAAATTCCCTATCGATTGGCATTCAAATATAGAAATTTAAACGGTTTTAAATTTTTTGTAAAAAATTGTGACCCTACCCCTTATAAAAAAAGCAAAAAATCATAATCGTGTTTTTTTGCACAAAAATATCAGTATTTTTGTCGTAACATGAGAAAAAACGGTACGAATATTAAATGTCATACCATTTTCACCTCGTAGTTAAATTCCCTATCGATTGGCATTTAAATATAGAAATTTAAACGGTTTTAAATTTTTTGTAAAAAATTGTGACCATAACCCTTATAAAAAATGCAAAAAATCAAAATCGTGTTTTTTTGCAGTATTTTTGGCGCAACATGAGAAAAAACGGTCCGAATATTAAATGTCATACCTTTTTGAGCTCGTAATTAAATTCCCTATCGATTGGCATTCAAATATAGAAATTTAAACGGTTTTAAATTTTTTGTATAAAATTGTGACCCTACCCCTTAAAAAAAATGCAAAAAATCAAAATCGTGTTTTTTTGCAGTATTTTTGTCGTAACATGAGAAAAAACGGTCCGAATATTAAATGTCATACGTTTTTGAGCTCGTAATTAAATTCCCTATCGATTGGCATTCAAATATAGAAATTTAAACGGTTTTAAATTTTTTGTAAAAAATTGTGACCCTACCCCTTATAAAAAATGCAAAAAATCAAAATCGTGTTTTTTTGCAGTATTTTTGTCGTAACATGAGAAAAAACGGTCCGAATATTAAATGTCATACGTTTTTGAGCTCGTAATTAAATTCCCTATCGATTGGCATTCAAATATAGAAATTTAAACGGTTTTAAATTTTTTGTAAAAAATTGTGACCTTACCCCTTATAAAAAATGCAAAAAATCAAAATCGTGTTTTTTTGCACAAAAATATCAGTATTTTTGGCGTAACATAAGGAAAAACGGTCCAATTATTAAATGTCATACCATTTTGAGCTCGTAGTTAAATTCCCTATCGATTGGCATTCAAATAAGTCAATTTAAACTGGTTTTAAATTTTTTGAAAAAAATTGTGACCTTACCCCTTATAAAAAAAGCAAAAAATCATAATCGTGTTTTTTTGCACAAAAATATCAGTATTTTTGTCGTAACATGAGAAAAAACGGTCCGAATATTAAATGTCATACCTTTTTGAGCTCGTAATTAAATTCCCTATCGATTGGCATTCAAATATAGAAATTTAAACGGTTTTAAATTTTTTGTAAAAAATAGTGACCTTACCCCATTATAAAAAATGCAAAAAATCATAATCGTGTTTTTTTGCAGTATTTTTGGCGTAACATGAGAAAAAACGGTCCGCATATTAAATGTCATACGTTTTTGAGCTCGTAATTAAATTCCCTATCGATTGGCATTCAAATATAGAAATTTAAACGGTTTTAAATTTTTTGTAAAAAATTGTGACCCTACCCCTTATAAAAAAAGCAAAAAATCATAATCGTGTTTTTTTGCACAAAAATATCAGTATTTTTGTCGTAACATGAGAAAAAACGGTACGAATATTAAATGTCATACCATTTTCACCTCGTAGTTAAATTCCCTATCGATTGGCATTTAAATATAGAAATTTAAACGGTTTTAAATTTTTTGAAAAAAATTGTGACCATAACCCTTATAAAAAATGCAAAAAATCAAAATCGTGTTTTTTTGCAGTATTTTTGGCGCAACATGAGAAAAAACGGTCCGAATATTAAATGTCATACCTTTTTGAGCTCGTAATTAAATTTTTTGAAAAAAATTGTGACCATAACCCTTATAAAAAATGCAAAAAATCAAAATCGTGTTTTTTTGCAGTATTTTTGTCGTAACATGAGAAAAAACGGTCCGAATATTAAATGTCATACGTTTTTGAGCTCGTAATTAAATTCCCTATCGATTGGCATTCAAATATAGAAATTTAAACGGTTTTAAATTTTTTGAAAAAAATTGTGACCATAACCCTTATAAAAAATGCAAAAAATCAAAATCGTGTTTTTTTACAGTATTTTTGTCGTAACATGAGAAAAAACGGTCCAATTATTATATGTCATACCATTTTGAGCTCGTAGTTAAATTCCTTATCGATTGGCATTCAAATAAGTAAATTTAAACTGTTTTTTAATTTTTTGAAAAAAATTGTGACCATACCCCTTATAAAAAAGCAAAAAATCATAATCGTGTTTTTTTGCACAAAAATATCAGTATTTTTGGCGCAACATGAGAAAAAACGGTCCGAATATTAAATGTCATACCTTTTTGAGCTCGTAATTAAATTCCCTATCGATTGGCATTCAAATATAGAAATTTAAACGGCTTTAAATTTTTTGTAAAAAATTGTGACCTTACCCCTTATAAAAAATGCAAAAAATCAAAATCGTGTTTTTTTGCAGTATTTTTGTCGTAACATGAGAAAAACGGTCCGAATATTAAATGTCATACGTTTTTGAGCTCGTAATTAAATTCCCTATCGATTGGCATTCAAATATAGAAATTTAAACGGTTTTTAATTTTTTGTAAAAAATTGTGACCATACCCCTTATAAAAAATGCAAAAAATCAAAATCGTGTTTTTTTGCAGTATTTTTGTCGTAACATGAGAAAAAACGGTCCGAATATTAAATGTCATACGTTTTTGAGCTCGTAATTAAATTCCCTATCGATTGGCATTCAAATATAGAAATTTAAACGGTTTTAAATTTTTTGTAAAAAATTGTGACCCTACCCCTTATAAAAAAAGCAAAAAATCATAATCGTGTTTTTTTGCACAAAAATATCAGTATTTTTGTCGTAACATGAGAAAAAACGGTACGAATATTAAATGTCATACCATTTTCACCTCGTAGTTAAATTCCCTATCGATTGGCATTTAAATATAGAAATTTAAACGGTTTTAAATTTTTTGTAAAAAATTGTGACCATAACCCTTATAAAAAATGCAAAAAATCAAAATCGTGTTTTTTTGCAGTATTTTTGGCGCAACATGAGAAAAAACGGTCCGAATATTAAATGTCATACCTTTTTGAGCTCGTAATTAAATTCCCTATCGATTGGCATTCAAATATAGAAATTTAAACGGTTTTAAATTTTTTATATAAAATTGTGACCCTACCCCTTATAAAAAATGCAAAAAATCAAAATCGTGTTTTTTTGCAGTATTTTTGTCGTAACATGAGAAAAAACGGTCCGAATATTAAATGTCATACGTTTTTGAGCTCGTAATTAAATTCCCTATCGATTGGCATTCAAATATAGAAATTTAAACGGTTTTAAATTTTTTGTAAAAAATTGTGACCCTACCCCTTATAAAAAATGCAAAAAATCAAAATCGTGTTTTTTTGCAGTATTTTTGTCGTAACATGAGAAAAAACGGTCCGAATATTAAATGTCATACGTTTTTGAGCTCGTAATTAAATTCCCTATCGATTGGCATTCAAATATAGAAATTTAAACGGTTTTAAATTTTTTGTAAAAAATTGTGACCTTACCTTATAAAAAATGCAAAAAATCAAAATCGTGTTTTTTTACAGTATTTTTGTCGTAACATGAGAAAAAACGGTCCAATTATTATATGTCATACCATTTTGAGCTCGTAGTTAAATTCCTTATCGATTGGCATTCAAATAAGTAAATTTAAACTGTTTTTTAATTTTTTGAAAAAAATTGTGACCATACCCCTTATAAAAAAGCAAAAAATCATAATCGTGTTTTTTTGCACAAAAATATCAGTATTTTTGGCGCAACATGAGAAAAAACGGTCCGAATATTAAATGTCATACCTTTTTGAGCTCGTAATTAAATTCCCTATCGATTGGCATTCAAATATAGAAATTTAAACGGCTTTAAATTTTTTGTAAAAAATTGTGACCTTACCCCTTATAAAAAATGCAAAAAATCAAAATCGTGTTTTTTTGCAGTATTTTTGTCGTAACATGAGAAAAACGGTCCGAATATTAAATGTCATACGTTTTTGAGCTCGTAGTTAAATTCCCTATCGATTGGCATTCAAATATAGAAATTTAAACGGTTTTTAATTTTTTGTAAAAAATTGTGACCCTTATAAAAAATGCAAAAAATCAAAATCGTGTTTTTTTGCAGTATTTTTGTCGTAACATGAGAAAAAACGGTCCGAATATTAAATGTCATACGTTTTTGAGCTCGTAATTAAATTCCCTATCGATTGGCATTCAAATATAGAAATTTAAACGGTTTTAAATTTTTTGTAAAAAATTGTGACCCTAAATGCAAAAAATCAAAATCGTGTTTTTTTGCAGTATTTTTGGCGCAACATGAGAAAAAACGGTCCGAATATTAAATGTCATACCTTTTTGAGCTCGTAATTAAATTCCCTATCGATTGGCATTCAAATATAGAAATTTAAACGGTTTTAAATTTTTTGTATAAAATTGTGACCCTACCCCTTATAAAAAATGCAAAAAATCAAAATCGTGTTTTTTTGCAGTATTTTTGTCGTAACATGAGAAAAAACGGTCCGAATATTAAATGTCATACGTTTTTGAGCTCGTAATTAAATTCCCTATCGATTGGCATTCAAATATAGAAATTTAAACGGTTTTAAATTTTTTGTAAAAAATTGTGACCCTACCCCTTATAAAAAATGCAAAAAATCAAAATCGTGTTTTTTTGCAGTATTTTTGTCGTAACATGAGAAAAAACGGTCCGAATATTAAATGTCATACGTTTTTGAGCTCGTAATTAAATTCCCTATCGATTGGCATTCAAATATAGAAATTTAAACGGTTTTAAATTTTTTGTAAAAAATTGTGACCTTACCCCTTATAAAAAATGCAAAAAATCAAAATCGTGTTTTTTTACAGTATTTTTG
The DNA here is from genome assembly GCA_037075205.1 of Drosophila prostipennis. Taxonomy (NCBI): domain Eukaryota; kingdom Metazoa; phylum Arthropoda; class Insecta; order Diptera; family Drosophilidae; genus Drosophila; species Drosophila prostipennis. The sequence goes on from JBAMCJ010000077.1 coordinate 209,795, forward strand.
TCGTAACATGAGAAAAAACGGTCCAATTATTATATGTCATACCATTTTGAGCTCGTAGTTAAATTCCTTATCGATTGGCATTCAAATAAGTAAATTTAAACTGTTTTTTAATTTTTTGAAAAAATTGTGACCATACCCCTTATAAAAAAGCAAAAAATCATAATCGTGTTTTTTTGCACAAAAATATCAGTATTTTTGGCGCAACATGAGAAAAAACGGTCCGAATATTAAATGTCATACCTTTTTGAGCTCGTAATTAAATTCCCTATCGATTGGCATTCAAATATAGAAATTTAAACGGCTTTAAATTTTTTGTAAAAAATTGTGACCTTACCCCTTATAAAAAATGCAAAAAATCAAAATCGTGTTTTTTTGCAGTATTTTTGTCGTAACATGAGAAAAACGGTCCGAATATTAAATGTCATACGTTTTTGAGCTCGTAGTTAAATTCCCTATCGATTGGCATTCAAATATAGAAATTTAAACGGTTTTTAATTTTTTGTAAAAAATTGTGACCCTTATAAAAAATGCAAAAAATCAAAATCGTGTTTTTTTGCAGTATTTTTGTCGTAACATGAGAAAAAACGGTCCGAATATTAAATGTCATACGTTTTTGAGCTCGTAATTAAATTCCCTATCGATTGGCATTCAAATATAGAAATTTAAACGGTTTTAAATTTTTTGTAAAAAATTGTGACCCTACCCCTTATAAAAAAAGCAAAAAATCATAATCGTGTTTTTTTGCACAAAAATATCAGTATTTTTGTCGTAACATGAGAAAAAACGGTACGAATATTAAATGTCATACCATTTTCACCTCGTAGTTAAATTCCCTATCGATTGGCATTTAAATATAGAAATTTAAACGGTTTTAAATTTTTTGTAAAAAATTGTGACCATAACCCTTATAAAAAATGCAAAAAATCAAAATCGTGTTTTTTTGCAGTATTTTTGGCGCAACATGAGAAAAAACGGTCCGAATATTAAATGTCATACCTTTTTGAGCTCGTAATTAAATTCCCTATCGATTGGCATTCAAATATAGAAATTTAAACGGTTTTAAATTTTTTGTATAAAATTGTGACCCTACCCCTTATAAAAAATGCAAAAAATCAAAATCGTGTTTTTTTGCAGTATTTTTGTCGTAACATGAGAAAAAACGGTCCGAATATTAAATGTCATACGTTTTTGAGCTCGTAATTAAATTCCCTATCGATTGGCATTCAAATATAGAAATTTAAACGGTTTTAAATTTTTTGTAAAAAATTGTGACCCTACCCCTTATAAAAAATGCAAAAAATCAAAATCGTGTTTTTTTGCAGTATTTTTGTCGTAACATGAGAAAAAACGGTCCGAATATTAAATGTCATACGTTTTTGAGCTCGTAATTAAATTCCCTATCGATTGGCATTCAAATATAGAAATTTAAACGGTTTTAAATTTTTTGTAAAAAATTGTGACCTTACCCCTTATAAAAAATGCAAAAAATCAAAATCGTGTTTTTTTACAGTATTTTTGTCGTAACATGAGAAAAAACGGTCCAATTATTATATGTCATACCATTTTGAGCTCGTAGTTAAATTCCTTATCGATTGGCATTCAAATAAGTAAATTTAAACTGTTTTTTAATTTTTTGAAAAAAATTGTGACCATACCCCTTATAAAAAAGCAAAAAATCATAATCGTGTTTTTTTGCACAAAAATATCAGTATTTTTGGCGCAACATGAGAAAAAACGGTCCGAATATTAAATGTCATACCTTTTTGAGCTCGTAATTAAATTCCCTATCGATTGGCATTCAAATATAGAAATTTAAACGGCTTTAAATTTTTTGTAAAAAATTGTGACCCTACCCCTTATAAAAAATGCAAAAAATCAAAATCGTGTTTTTTTGCAGTATTTTTGTCGTAACATGAGAAAAACGGTCCGAATATTAAATGTCATACGTTTTTGAGCTCGTAATTAAATTCCCTATCGATTGGCATTCAAATATAGAAATTTAAACGGTTTTTAATTTTTTGTAAAAAATTGTGACCTTACCCCTTATAAAAAATGCAAAAAATCAAAATCGTGTTTTTTTGCAGTATTTTTGTCGTAACATGAGAAAAAACGGTCCGAATATTAAATGTCATACGTTTTTGAGCTCGTAATTAAATTCCCTATCGATTGGCATTCAAATATAGAAATTTAAACGGTTTTAAATTTTTTGTAAAAAATTGTGACCCTACCCCTTATAAAAAAAGCAAAAAATCATAATCGTGTTTTTTTGCACAAAAATATCAGTATTTTTGTCGTAACATGAGAAAAAACGGTACGAATATTAAATGTCATACCATTTTCACCTCGTAGTTAAATTCCCTATCGATTGGCATTTAAATATAGAAATTTAAACGGTTTTAAATTTTTTGTAAAAAATTGTGACCATAACCCTTATAAAAAATGCAAAAAATCAAAATCGTGTTTTTTTGCAGTATTTTTGGCGCAACATGAGAAAAAACGGTCCGAATATTAAATGTCATACCTTTTTGAGCTCGTAATTAAATTCCCTATCGATTGGCATTCAAATATAGAAATTTAAACGGTTTTAAATTTTTTGTAAAAAATTGTGACCCTACCCCTTATAAAAAATGCAAAAAATCAAAATCGTGTTTTTTTGCAGTATTTTTGTCGTAACATGAGAAAAAACGGTCCGAATATTAAATGTCATACGTTTTTGAGCTCGTAATTAAATTCCCTATCGATTGGCATTCAAATATAGAAATTTAAACGGTTTTAAATTTTTTGTAAAAAATTGTGACCTTACCCCTTATAAAAAATGCAAAAAATCAAAATCGTGTTTTTTTGCACAAAAATATCAGTATTTTTGTCGTAACATGAGAAAAAACGGTACGAATATTAAATGTCATACCATTTTCACCTCGTAGTTAAATTCCCTATCGATTGGCATTTAAATATAGAAATTTAAACGGTTTTAAATTTTTTGTAAAAAATTGTGACCATAACCCTTATAAAAAATGCAAAAAATCAAAATCGTGTTTTTTTGCAGTATTTTTGGCGCAACATGAGAAAAAACGGTCCGAATATTAAATGTCATACCTTTTTGAGCTCGTAATTAAATTCCCTATCGATTGGCATTCAAATATAGAAATTTAAACGGTTTTAAATTTTTTGTATAAAATTGTGACCCTACCCCTTATAAAAAATGCAAAAAATCAAAATCGTGTTTTTTTGCAGTATTTTTGTCGTAACATGAGAAAAAACGGTCCGAATATTAAATGTCATACGTTTTTGAGCTCGTAATTAAATTCCCTATCGATTGGCATTCAAATATAGAAATTTAAACGGTTTTAAATTTTTTGTAAAAAATTGTGACCCTACCCCTTATAAAAAATGCAAAAAATCAAAATCGTGTTTTTTTGCAGTATTTTTGTCGTAACATGAGAAAAAACGGTCCGAATATTAAATGTCATACGTTTTTGAGCTCGTAATTAAATTCCCTATCGATTGGCATTCAAATATAGAAATTTAAACGGTTTTAAATTTTTTGTAAAAAATTGTGACCTTACCCCTTATAAAAAATGCAAAAAATCAAAATCGTGTTTTTTTACAGTATTTTTGTCGTAACATGAGAAAAAACGGTCCAATTATTATATGTCATACCATTTTGAGCTCGTAGTTAAATTCCTTATCGATTGGCATTCAAATAAGTAAATTTAAACTGTTTTTTAATTTTTTGAAAAAAATTGTGACCATACCCCTTATAAAAAAGCAAAAAATCATAATCGTGTTTTTTTGCACAAAAATATCAGTATTTTTGGCGCAACATGAGAAAAAACGGTCCGAATATTAAATGTCATACCTTTTTGAGCTCGTAATTAAATTCCCTATCGATTGGCATTCAAATATAGAAATTTAAACGGCTTTAAATTTTTTGTAAAAAATTGTGACCCTACCCCTTATAAAAAATGCAAAAAATCAAAATCGTGTTTTTTTGCAGTATTTTTGTCGTAACATGAGAAAAACGGTCCGAATATTAAATGTCATACGTTTTTGAGCTCGTAATTAAATTCCCTATCGATTGGCATTCAAATATAGAAATTTAAACGGTTTTTAATTTTTTGTAAAAAATTGTGACCTTACCCCTTATAAAAAATGCAAAAAATCAAAATCGTGTTTTTTTGCAGTATTTTTGTCGTAACATGAGAAAAAACGGTCCGAATATTAAATGTCATACGTTTTTGAGCTCGTAATTAAATTCCCTATCGATTGGCATTCAAATATAGAAATTTAAACGGTTTTAAATTTTTTGTAAAAAATTGTGACCCTACCCCTTATAAAAAAAGCAAAAAATCATAATCGTGTTTTTTTGCACAAAAATATCAGTATTTTTGTCGTAACATGAGAAAAAACGGTACGAATATTAAATGTCATACCATTTTCACCTCGTAGTTAAATTCCCTATCGATTGGCATTTAAATATAGAAATTTAAACGGTTTTAAATTTTTTGTAAAAAATTGTGACCATAACCCTTATAAAAAATGCAAAAAATCAAAATCGTGTTTTTTTGCAGTATTTTTGGCGCAACATGAGAAAAAACGGTCCGAATATTAAATGTCATACCTTTTTGAGCTCGTAATTAAATTCCCTATCGATTGGCATTCAAATATAGAAATTTAAACGGTTTTAAATTTTTTGTAAAAAATTGTGACCCTACCCCTTATAAAAAATGCAAAAAATCAAAATCGTGTTTTTTTGCAGTATTTTTGTCGTAACATGAGAAAAAACGGTCCGAATATTAAATGTCATACGTTTTTGAGCTCGTAATTAAATTCCCTATCGATTGGCATTCAAATATAGAAATTTAAACGGTTTTAAATTTTTTGTAAAAAATTGTGACCTTACCCCTTATAAAAAATGCAAAAAATCAAAATCGTGTTTTTTTGCACAAAAATATCAGTATTTTTGGCGTAACATAAGGAAAAACGGTCCAATTATTAAATGTCATACCATTTTGAGCTCGTAGTTAAATTCCCTATCGATTGGCATTCAAATAAGTCAATTTAAACTGGTTTTAAATTTTTTGAAAAAAATTGTGACCTTACCCCTTATAAAAAAAGCAAAAAATCATAATCGTGTTTTTTTGCACAAAAATATCAGTATTTTTGTCGTAACATGAGAAAAAACGGTCCGAATATTAAATGTCATACGTTTTTGAGCTCGTAATTAAATTCCCTATCGATTGGCATTCAAATATAGAAATTTAAACGGTTTTAAATTTTTTGTAAAAAATAGTGACCTTACCCCATTATAAAAAAAGCAAAAAATCATAATCGTGTTTTTTTGCACAAAAATATCAGTATTTTTGTCGTAACATGAGAAAAAACGGTACGAATATTAAATGTCATACCATTTTCACCTCGTAGTTAAATTCCCTATCGATTGGCATTTAAATATAGAAATTTAAACGGTTTTAAATTTTTTGTAAAAAATTGTGACCATAACCCTTATAAAAAATGCAAAAAATCAAAATCGTGTTTTTTTGCAGTATTTTTGGCGCAACATGAGAAAAAACGGTCCGAATATTAAATGTCATACCTTTTTGAGCTCGTAATTAAATTCCCTATCGATTGGCATTCAAATATAGAAATTTAAACGGTTTTAAATTTTTTGTATAAAATTGTGACCCTACCCCTTATAAAAAATGCAAAAAATCAAAATCGTGTTTTTTTGCAGTATTTTTGTCGTAACATGAGAAAAAACGGTCCGAATATTAAATGTCATACGTTTTTGAGCTCGTAATTAAATTCCCTATCGATTGGCATTCAAATATAGAAATTTAAACGGTTTTAAATTTTTTGTAAAAAATTGTGACCCTACCCCTTATAAAAAATGCAAAAAATCAAAATCGTGTTTTTTTGCAGTATTTTTGTCGTAACATGAGAAAAAACGGTCCGAATATTAAATGTCATACGTTTTTGAGCTCGTAATTAAATTCCCTATCGATTGGCATTCAAATATAGAAATTTAAACGGTTTTAAATTTTTTGTAAAAAATTGTGACCTTACCCCTTATAAAAAATGCAAAAAATCAAAATCGTGTTTTTTTACAGTATTTTTGTCGTAACATGAGAAAAAACGGTCCAATTATTATATGTCATACCATTTTGAGCTCGTAGTTAAATTCCTTATCGATTGGCATTCAAATAAGTAAATTTAAACTGTTTTTTAATTTTTTGAAAAAAATTGTGACCATACCCCTTATAAAAAAGCAAAAAATCATAATCGTGTTTTTTTGCACAAAAATATCAGTATTTTTGGCGCAACATGAGAAAAAACGGTCCGAATATTAAATGTCATACCTTTTTGAGCTCGTAATTAAATTCCCTATCGATTGGCATTCAAATATAGAAATTTAAACGGCTTTAAATTTTTTGTAAAAAATTGTGACCCTACCCCTTATAAAAAATGCAAAAAATCAAAATCGTGTTTTTTTGCAGTATTTTTGTCGTAACATGAGAAAAACGGTCCGAATATTAAATGTCATACGTTTTTGAGCTCGTAATTAAATTCCCTATCGATTGGCATTCAAATATAGAAATTTAAACGGTTTTTAATTTTTTGTAAAAAATTGTGACCTTACCCCTTATAAAAAATGCAAAAAATCAAAATCGTGTTTTTTTGCAGTATTTTTGTCGTAACATGAGAAAAAACGGTCCGAATATTAAATGTCATACGTTTTTGAGCTCGTAATTAAATTCCCTATCGATTGGCATTCAAATATAGAAATTTAAACGGTTTTAAATTTTTTGTAAAAAATTGTGACCCTACCCCTTATAAAAAAAGCAAAAAATCATAATCGTGTTTTTTTGCACAAAAATATCAGTATTTTTGTCGTAACATGAGAAAAAACGGTACGAATATTAAATGTCATACCATTTTCACCTCGTAGTTAAATTCCCTATCGATTGGCATTTAAATATAGAAATTTAAACGGTTTTAAATTTTTTGTAAAAAATTGTGACCATAACCCTTATAAAAAATGCAAAAAATCAAAATCGTGTTTTTTTGCAGTATTTTTGGCGCAACATGAGAAAAAACGGTCCGAATATTAAATGTCATACCTTTTTGAGCTCGTAATTAAATTCCCTATCGATTGGCATTCAAATATAGAAATTTAAACGGTTTTAAATTTTTTGTAAAAAATTGTGACCCTACCCCTTATAAAAAATGCAAAAAATCAAAATCGTGTTTTTTTGCAGTATTTTTGTCGTAACATGAGAAAAAACGGTCCGAATATTAAATGTCATACGTTTTTGAGCTCGTAATTAAATTCCCTATCGATTGGCATTCAAATATAGAAATTTAAACGGTTTTAAATTTTTTGTAAAAAATTGTGACCTTACCCCTTATAAAAAATGCAAAAAATCAAAATCGTGTTTTTTTGCACAAAAATATCAGTATTTTTGGCGTAACATAAGGAAAAACGGTCCAATTATTAAATGTCATACCATTTTGAGCTCGTAGTTAAATTCCCTATCGATTGGCATTCAAATAAGTCAATTTAAACTGGTTTTAAATTTTTTGAAAAAAATTGTGACCTTACCCCTTATAAAAAAAGCAAAAAATCATAATCGTGTTTTTTTGCACAAAAATATCAGTATTTTTGTCGTAACATGAGAAAAAACGGTCCGAATATTAAATGTCATACCTTTTTGAGCTCGTAATTAAATTCCCTATCGATTGGCATTCAAATATTGAAATTTAATCGGTTTTAAATTTTTTGTAAAAAATAGTGACCTTACCCCATTATAAAAAATGCAAAAAATCAAAATCGTGTTTTTTTGCAGTATTTTTGGCGTAACATGAGAAAAAACGGTCCGCATATTAAATGTCATACCATTTTGAGCTCGTAGTTAAATTGCTTATCGATTGGCATTCAAATAAGTAAATTTAAACGGTTTTAAATTTTTTGTAAAAAATGCAAAAAATCAAAATCGTGTTTTTTTACAGTATTTTTGGCGTAACATGAGAAAAAACGGTCCAATTATTAAATGTCATACCATTTTGAGCTCGTAGTTAAATTCCCTATCGATTGGCATTCAAATAAGTCAATTTAAACTGGTTTTAAATTTTTTGAAAAAAATTGTGACCTTACCCCTTATAAAAAAAGCAAAAAATCATAATCGTGTTTTTTTGCACAAAAATATCAGTATTTTTGTCGTAACATGAGAAAAAACGGTACGAATATTAAATGTCATACCATTTTGAGCTCGTAGTTAAATTCCCTATCGATTGGCATTCAAATATAGAAATTTAAATGGTTTTAAATTTTTTGTAAAAAATGCAAAAAATCAAAATCGTGTTTTTTTACAGTATTTTTGGCGTGAGAAAAAATGGTCCGAATATTAAATGTCATACCTTTTTGAGATCGTAATTAAATTCCCTATTGATTGGCATTCAAGTATTGAAATTTAAACTGTTTTTTAATTTTTTGAAAAAAATTGTGACCCTACCCCTTATAAAAAAAGCAAAAAATCATAATCGTGTTTTTTTACAGTATTTTTGGCGTAACATGAGAAAAAACGGTCCGAATATTAAATGTCATACCTTTTTGAGCTCGTAATCAAATTCCCTATTGATTGGCATTCAAGTATTGAAATTTAAACGGTTTTAAATTTTTTGTAAAAAATTGTGACCCTACCCCTTATAAAAAATGCAAAAAATCAAAATCGTGTTGTTTTGCACAAAAATATCAGTATTTTTGGCGTAACATGAGAAAAAACGGTCCGAATATTAAATGTCATACCTTTTTGAGCTCGTAATTAAATTCACTATTGATTGGCATTCAAGTATTGAAATTTAAACGGTTTTAAATTTTTTGTAAAAAATTGTGACCCTTATAAAAAATTCCAAAAATCAAAATCGTGTTTTTTTTGCCGTATTTTTGGCGTAACATGAAAAAAAACCTTCCGAATATTAAATGTCATACCTTTTTGAGCTCGTAATTAAATTCCCTATCGATTGGCATTCAAATATAGAAACTTAAATGGTTTTAAATTTTTTGTAAAAAATTGTGACCTTATCCCTTATAAAAAAAGCAAAAAATCATGATCGTGTTTTTTTGCACAAAAATATCAGTATTTTTGTCGTAACATGAGAAAAAACGGTCCGAATATTAAATGGCATACCATTTTGAGCTCGTAGTTAAATTCCCTATCGATTGGCATTCAAATAAGTAAATTTAAACTGTTTTTTAATTTTTTGAAAAAAATTGTGACACTACCCCTTATAAAAAAAGCAAAAAATCATAATCGTGTTTTTTTGCACAAAAATATCAGTAATTTTGTCGTAGCATGAGAATAAACGGTCCGAATATTAAATGTCATACCATTTTGAGCTCGCAGCTAAATTCCCTATCGATTGGCATTCAAATAAGTAAATTTAAACTGTTTTTAAATTTTTTGAAAAAAATTGTGACCCTACCCCTTATAAAAAAAGCAAAAAATCATAATCGTGTTTTTTTGCACAAAAATATCAATAATTTTGTCGTAGCATGAGAATAAACGGTCCGAATATTAAATGTCATACCATTTTGAGCTCGTAGTTAAATTCCCTATCGATTGGCATTCAAATAAGTAAATTTAAACTGTTTTTTAATTTTTTGAAAAAAATTGTGACCATACCCCTTATAAAAAAAGCAAAAAATCATAATCGTGTTTTTTTGCACAAAAATATCAGTATTTTTGTCGTAACATGAGAAAAAACGGTCCAATTATTATATGTCATACAATTTTGAGCTCGTAGCTAAATTCCCTATCGATTGGCATTCAAATAAGTAAATTTAAACTGTTTTTTAATTTTTTGAAAAAAATTGTGACCATACCCCTTATAAAAAAAGCAAAAAATCATAATCGTGTTTTTTTGCACAAAAATATCAGTATTTTTGTCGTAACATGAGAAAAAACGGTCCGAATATTAAATGTCATACCATTTTGAGCTCGCAGCTAAATTCCCTATCGATTGGCATTCAAATAAGTAAATTTAAACTGTTTTTGAATTTTTTGAAAAAAATTGTGACCCTACCCCTTATAAAAAAAGCAAAAAATCATAATCGTGTTTTTTTGCACAAAAATATCAGTAATTTTGTCGTAGCATGAGAATAAACGGTCCGAATATTAAATGTCATACCATTTTGAGCTCGTAGTTAAATTCCCTATCGATTGGCATTCAAATAAGTAAATTTAAACTGTTTTTTAATTTTTTGAAAAAAATTGTGACCATACCCCTTATAAAAAAAGCAAAAAATCATAATCGTGTTTTTTTGCACAAAAATATCAGTATTTTTGTCGTAACATGAGAAAAAACGGTCCAATTATTATATGTCATACAATTTTGAGCTCGTAGCTAAATTCCCTATCGATTGGCATTCAAATAAGTAAATTTAAACTGTTTTTAAATTTTTTGAAAAAAATTGTGACCCTACCCCTTATAAAAAAAGCAAAAAATCATAATCGTGTTTTTTTGCACAAAAATATCAGTAATTTTGTCGTAGCATGAGAATAAACGGTCCGAATATTAAATGTCATACCATTTTGAGCTCGTAGTTAAATTCCCTATCGATTGGCATTCAAATAAGTAATTCAAATAAAGAAATTTAAACAGATTTTTAATTTTTTGAAATAAATTTAAACTGTTTTTTAATTTTTTGAGAAAAATCGTGATTTTACCCCTTATAAAAAACGCAAAAAATCATAATCGTGGATTATATTTTAATAATATTTTGAAACTTGTTTTGAACGAGACTTTCGTCAAAAATACAGATAACTCAACTTAAGGGGCACCAAGTAATTCTATGTCAGATTGATGGACTGCCGCTCCAATGATCTCGTGTACGTAACAAACAAGAACCGAGCTCTGAAGATAACATAGACTCTAAATTGTATTATATTAAAATGTTGTTCGAATTATTTCCGAATATTGGGTTTATAGGATATTATTAGTCCACATTTTATTAGTCTACCCAATCCATTTGAAACTACAATGTTTATATATTGTATATATTTCCTTTTACAGAGGTGTATAATCAGTGTTCCTTTATATCGATCCGATGCGAGTGTTTAAATTCACAATGTGCGATAAATCTACATACATTTCTAAAAACAAAATATTTCCTTTCGCCCAAGAAAGTGCATTTTTATTTTTGGGAATTTTACATAAACTCCTCATTCCAACTATTAAACTTAAGATCGTTTTTTTAAATTCAGAACACGATTACAATTTTAATTTGTTTCAGTTTATTAATCAACAAAACTTTACAACTATGACAAAAGTTTGCCTCTAAAATTGATTTCCAAAGTATTTTAGCATAGCATTAAAAATGAATAGTTTTAACGTTTGAGTCCTAAAATGTATAAATCTTTTTTGGTTTTTTTGGGTAAGGTGTATATAAAAAAAAAATAATGTATAAGTACCTAACGATGATAATCAATCGAGCTTGTTGGGCCAACAGTTGCAAGCTATGATATTGAATTTAAGGTATCTTTTTTGCGTCTGGTCTAACTTGTTCAAAGATTATATAATTGACGTTTCTAATTAATTTGTTACAATATAGCTCGCAGTCTGCGATTGTAAACATAGAGAAAGTGAAGTTATCTTAAGTATTAAACATACAGTGAGTTTTAAAGGTGCAGCTCTTGGAAAATATTAACATAGGATACAATTTTTCGTACAACAAAAGGGTTCGTAAAAAAGTTGTTGAAAAACTCAAATTATTAATAATGTTTTACCCAATCGATACGTTTTTATAACCAATTTAAGCCAAAATTAAAAACTGGGCTGATTTTCTTATATTCCAAAGTTTAAGCTATTCAAAATATGGTTCACCCTTCACTCGCACTGCACACAACCAACAACACAACAAGTAATTATTTTTTACAGAGCCAGAAAAAATTGTGATTTATCTAACTAAATGTGTGGCAAAGGATTTGCCTAGTTGTTTTGCTTTAATTGTAGTAAAAATTGTTTGGACAGACGGACAAATTGTTTGTCCAGGTTTTCACTTGAGCATAAGACAAGATTATAGACTTTAAGATAAGGCAAACTGGAAAGACGCTAAAAAAGCTGGCTATATCGAAAAGGATCTTTAATAAAAAAGGGATCTATAGGGACGACGTTTTAAGTATGACTACGCCTAGGCCTACGCATATGGATTTAGGATATATACAGGATAACGTCTTTTGCTGCTGTTCAATAATAAAGCTACGTATTTAGTGATTTATGTCTGCACATAACATGTATAATATTAGTTCGATCTAAAAGGAGTTTGCCCATGATATTATATAAAGAATATTTACGACTTATTTAGAAGGAGAAAAGCGATGTCCAAGCACGTGTATATTTAAATAATAAAATCCAAGAAAAGCTTTTACAAATCTATAGTAATATACCATTATTTATACCAATTAACAAAATATTAACAACCCACATATTTGCTTCTGAGGTTCCAAATATATCAACAAATTTAAGGAAACATTTTTGTATGAAATACAGGAGAGGGTTATCAAGTTACGAAAAATAGAAGGCACATAGTTGAAAACTAAAGTTGGTAGCTTATTCTAAATCATGTAAGATGCAACTCCCGAAACACTATGATTTTCTAATGGAACAGGGCAGCAAAAGACATCAAGCTGTGCTAAAAAAACACAAATAGTGTATAATTCCAGTGCTTTGCGAGTGTGCTGTTCCTAGACGGGAATGCCGGTGCGGTCCTTGATCTTGCCGAGCACATTGACGTGCACCTTGGAGTAGCCGCTGGGCTTCTTGGAGAGACCGCCGGTGGCGGCGGCTCCTGGCAGCGGCACCGCCGCCGTGGAGATGCCCACGTCGATGGAGGCGGACGCCGAGGCCGAGGACAGGGGCGAGGAGTGCTTGGAGTCGTCCAGCTGGGACGAGCGCTGCGTGGACAGCAGCAGGTCCTCGCTGCTGGGGCGCAGCTGGGCCGACGAGGGCGTGTAGATCGGCTGCAGCTTGTCCACCTCGTCGTCGATGGCCTTGAACTGCCAGCTCCAGTTGGGCCTGTAGAGGAAGGGCCGGTGGTCGAACCGATTGTCGTCCGGGCTGTAGCTCTCCGCGTGCACCGACGGCGTCAGCACGGTCATCTTGTGCCGGTTGATCGCGTAGCAGCGGAAGAAGTGCTTCACCTTCTCGGCCACCTCCTTGGGACTGAGGTCGCCCTTCCAGGTGGCCACCAGGCGGCAGAACATGCTGTACGGGCCGCAGAAGGACTGCTTGCGCAGGCGCCCGTACTCGGAGAGCTCCGCGTAGGTCATGCCCATGTCCTGCTCGTCCGTCTGCTGCAGCTCCCCGTTCTCCTGCAGCGGCTCCAGCTCGGCGGTGGGCGGGGCATCGATGATCGACTCCAGCACGGGCAGGTTGAACCTGGATGGGCAGAAAGAGGGTTCAAGGGGTTAGCAAACTTATAATCAATATTTCCATTGTTTCGGCCAAAAAATGAATAATTTATTTTGTGGAAAATCGGGATTTGGGTTTTTTGGTAAAAAAAATTATCTTTTTCTTTTGGTTTTTTTTATGTAACTTGGCCAAAAATGGTCCTACCCCAAAAATACATTCTGTTTTGAATAGATAACAAAATAATAATTAAATCTATGACACTTTCCGTGTGATTTTAAAAAAATTAAATTTTTGCCAATTTTCAATTTTTTTATAATCATGATTTTTTGCGAAAAATGGCCAAAAAATAAAATGTCCAGATTTAAATGCCAATCGATTGGAAATTTAATAACGAGTTCAGAAAGGTATTACAATCCATATTTGGATCAATATTTCAATTGTTTCGTACAAAAAACGATTTTTTTTGTGGATCAATATGAAATAAAATATCTTTTAAATCACGCGGAATATTTCTTTTATAACGACAGTAAGATGTACATATATGGTAAAAAATAATCATTATTTCCGAAGAATACATAATAAAACCCAAAAATAATGATTATTTTAGCTTTTTCTCTATTATCCCTTAAATAGTGCATATAGTCCCATATAATATAATCCCAATACCAAAACCCAGCTTACTTATCCTTGGCATAGGTGAGGAACCGCCGCAGATCCATCTTGGATATCCCGCCGATCGGATTGATGTCCGCCGAGGAGCAGTCGTACTTGGTGAGGTAGCCGCGCAGCGACTCGTCCACATTGGCGGAGCCCAGGACGAGCAGTCCGCCCGGCCTGTTGCGCACCCACAGCATCAGCTGGGCGAAGATGTAGGCCAGGACCATGCGGATGCGGGACTGCATGTTCTGGAGGGCCAGGTTCTGGCGGGCACAGCCGCCCTGCGTCCGGAACCGCGGGGTCAGGCCGGTGACGGCATTGAAGATGCCCAACAAGGCGTTCACCGCCGAGTCGATGCTGATCTCGATGTGGTAGCTGCCCAGCTGGTTGGCCAGTTGGGCCGCCCGGCGCCGCGTCTCCTTGCTGCTGTTCACGCTGCCCATGTAGCAGGTGACCAGCAGGCGGTTGCACAGCCCGGCCGCGTTGTCCGGCGTGTAGTCCGTGTCGGCCAGGATCAGGCGGATGTCGTGGAGCACCTGGGCGTCGCCCAGCTGCACGGCCTGGACGATCTGGCGGCACATGGAGTGCACGATGGTGGCGGAGCTGCTCGAGTCGACGCCGCCGCTGAGGGGCAGGAAGAAGCCGCCCTGCCCGGACCGCCGCAGGTAGTCCCACAGCCAGCAGGCCGGGCCCAGGGCGATCTCCTCCTCGGGCGTGTGGATGGGCCAGTTCAGCGGCGGCGTCGAGGTCTTGAAGATGTCGCTGTGCGTCGACATCTCGAAGTCGCAGTGGATCCTGGGGTAGTCCGCCGCATTCGCGGCTGCCGAGCAGCGCGATCGCAGGCTACAGCGATAGGCGCGAATCTCCTCCAGGTCGATGGTGGCCAGCGTGACCTCCACGTCCTGCAGGGCGAACTGCTGGCCCCGCGCCAGGATCTCGCCGTTCAGGGCGATCGCCGAGCAGCCGTTGAAGTAGACCCGCTGGCCGTCGCAGCCGCGCAGATTGCTGAACAGATAGGCGCCGCCGGCCTTGAAGCTGGCGTTCCGGATGAGGTCGGAGGTGATGTGCGCCTTGCGCAGCTCCATGTAGCTGCCCGAGCTGTTCACGATCAGCTCCACGCCGGCCAGCGACATCTCGATGTGCTTGCTGCGCACGTTCCACAGCTCCTCGCAGATCTCGTAGCCCAGGCAGGTGTCCCTGGTGGCTATCACGGCGTCCCCGAAGGGCACCGTCTGCTGGCCCGTGTGCTGGGCTATCATCCGCGGCAGCACGTACTCCTCCGTCTGCAGCGCCTTCGTCCAGGCGGTGAACCAGCGCGACTCCCGGTAGTTGCCGTCGTCGCACATGGCCATCTTCGGGCGGATGAGCAGCACCTGGCGGTTGAAGAACGCCACCCGGCAGTTGTAGGCCACGTTGCGGTGCATCACCGGCATGCCCACGTCCACCAGCATGTTCTCGCTGGGAATCGGAGGAGGTAAGCCAGTTAATCCGGGAGATACATGGTATTTAGCTCTTGAGCAGACTCACCACATGGGCGACATCATCACCTCCAGCAGCACCTCCCACGAGTGCAGGAAGGTGTCCGGCTCCCGGAAGTGGTCCTCGCAGCTGTAGCCACTGTGCGAAAATATATGATTTAATATATTAGCAAGGGTTTTAAAATAATATGAATTAAAAAAGTTAATAAGAAAGATTTTCAAAGCATTTTAAAAAATGGAATGAGCTCTCTAATCTTATGAAAAGATATATTATTATCGGTAGGATTTTAAAAACAATTTTAAATCCTAATTTAGGTGTCGAAAAGTATGCAATAAATAAAGAAAAGTCCTCTGCAGAGCTCAAAATATATTGTTGCCTACTTTTAGACACTTAAAAACATTAAAAGTGATTACACAAAACTTTGGGTGTCGAAAAGTACGCAGTGAATACAAGATAGAGCTTGAAATATATTGTTGCCTACTTTTGGACACCTAAAAATTACATTTTAAAGTGAATTTAAAGCCCTAGTGTTTTGTGAGAATTTAAATTACATAATTATTATGATAATGGCGTTGTTAGGGAAATCTCTAGTGATTTAGAAACTAGTTTTAAAAGTTTTGCTATGAAAAATGTACTCCCTAACAATTTCGTGAGAACTCTTTGGATTATAATAATTTTAAAGCATAACTTTAGGCACTCCACTTACCAAACCTCCAGCTCGGGACCCGTGCGATAGCTGGCGCCCATGTCCTTGGCCTCCAGGATGGACTGCAGTATCCTCACCATATTCCCCTCGAAGTCCAGGGCCCATTGGTTCAGTGTGGACACCGCCACGGTTACCTTGCGTCCCATTTTGTTGGTGTTTCTGTTTTTGTTTTCTTTGTTTTCTGATTAAATCCTTTGGTTCCCGGTTCCTTGTTGTTTTTTTTTTTGTTTAACAGTTGCGCTTAGTTTTATTGTCAGTTCAAAAATCGGCAGTTATCAACTGGAAACGGAAACGGAAATGGTGGTACATTAATGCCACAATGCAGCTGCAATTAACTTGATGGCTGCGACTCAGTTCGATGGACCTGGTCGACTCTCACGGCTTCTGGGTCTGTGTGGCATTGTTGATTTCGTTGATTTTCGGTGTTGTTGTTACGGCCACATATCTGGGTTATTGATCAAACAGCCGCAGAGTCGCCAGTCGCCGGTTGCCGGTGGCAGCGGGACTTGCAAATTGGCCCGCTGACGTAGCCGGCATCTAAAATTAGAGCCCCACGGACGAAAGTCCAAGAACCGAGAAGCAAAAGCCAAAAGCCAAATGGAGGATAATGCGGCAGAGCCTCGCAAATTGCTCAATTAACCCTCGAACTTTCTTTGCAATTGCATCGCAAAAGGTTATGAAACAAAGTAAATGTCTATTTTATATTCTTCGTGGGATAAATGAAAATCTAAGATTGGTCGTTTGGGAAAGTAAAAAAATAGAAAAACAATGGGTTCTTTTAGTCCAACTTGTTTATATTGACATTTAAGTAGAGCTTTAAAAATATCGACAGTTTATCGAATCGGTATATGAAAATATCATAAATATCGATAATTTTTAAGCGCTACATTACCTTAATTGAAATTAATTCAAAGCTCGGAATTTCTCGTTTCCTTTTACAATTTTATGGAATTCTAAACATTTTTTATTAATTTCGGAATAAAAGCACTTCAAAAACTGATATAATAAGTTGTTGTAATCTTTAGAGTGCATTAAATGTTGCAAGTCCAGAAATAATTTCGTATGAAATTATATCCAAGTATCTTTGTTATTAATTTATTATATACCTAGTATGTCATTTTTGATTTTTCATATTGAAACTTGTATTTTCTGGGTTAATCTCAGGGCCAACGTTTAACCCTTGCCAGTGTGTTGCACTTCGGAAATTCCGCATCGAGTTGGCGAATTTCCGGTTCTTTAGCCACTTCCTTTCACACCCACGACCCCCACCCCATTACTTCACCCATTACTTCACCCCTGCTGTTACCACAGCGCCATTCATATATCATCATTCGTGACGCACTTTTGGCATTTCAAGCTGAAAAATTGAAACTCAAATGAATAACGTACGTCTGCACAGCGAAAAAATGTTTTGCAAATTGTAATTATAATAAACTTTAAATAGTTACAATAATGTTTTAAAAAAAATATAGATATTAATAACAGTTTCAAGTAAAATAAGAATTAAATTTTAGAAAAAGGTTTTAAAAGAAACAAAAATACAAATACAAAGCAGTAAATCAAATTACAGACTGTAAATTATAAAAAAATGTTTGTTTAAAGATTTCGAAATATTTGATCCTAAGATTAAGAAACTGGGTATCTTTTGTAAAACATGTCTTTTTGCAATGTTTTTTGTACCACCTCCCTTCTGCCAAAAAACCCTATGCAAATTTACTTTGCCAGGCAACAGAAGTTTAAAACACGCAGCGTACACACACAAACACACACACACCTCCACTCACACACATGCATGCATGCATGAGGTGAAATTTCGCATAAAGTTCAGAGTTCATTTAGTTTGCCCGTAGAAGTCGCGCATATTTCATTTCTTCCGCTTGATGGCTGACAGGAACACTCTTCCCTCCCCGCAACCCAACTGAATCCGAAATCCCAACCTAAGGCCCCGAAATAACCCCGGACCCCCAACCGCCAACACCCCCTGAAAGTCGAAAGTCTGACAAAGTTGCGTTTTGGATTTTTCGACGCCTCGGCGTTTGTGGAAATGTGTGAAGATGGACTGTCAGGTGCAGTGCCGTCAATTTTGTTTAAATAACACTAAGGTGTTTTATAAGAAATGAGATCTATAAAATGTACAAGTAGTTTGGAGTTAGTTTAAAGTAATTAAAGTAAAAATGGTGCAAGAGGTTTTAAATCCACTTAAAAGTATGCCAAAAAGTAGGTTGTACAAAAATTAAAAAATTAAAAGATAAAAGATTTCTGTGGCAGTACGAATTAAAGCAAAGTAGGTATATTTTTTATTTAAGAGATTAATTATTAAATTATTATTTAACTTTAATAGTAAAAAAAGCAGCGTAAATGAATTTGAAAAAAGCGATGGCAACACTGGTTGGCTTTGGGGAGTTGGGGGAGGGGGGTGAGTGACACATCGACGGGTGTGTGTGATGGTGTGCGAGTATGCGTGCCGCAAGCGAAATGCATTGAACTTTGAACCGCGCAAAGGGCAAAGCTTCAGGACAAAAACAAAAGGCCGACATGGAGGTGAAGTTAAAAAAAAAACTGGAGAAAGCGGGAATGCAGAATGTTGAATGAAAAAAACTTTTGCCAATTGGCAGCCAATTTTAATGGCACATAATCAGCAGTGGCAGCGGAATGGAAGGGAATGGATGGTGTGGTATGTATGTGCTCTATATGTGGGGGAATCCGATAAATATGCCAGTACATACGATTATCTGCGATAAGGGGTGGTCAAATTCCAACGATTTATTCAAAAATTAACATAATATTTATTATAAAAATATTAATAAAAAAAATGTACGTAAAATTATAAAAAATAGTAATATTCTGGTATACAGCGACTACAGAATCTATAGGTTCAATGGTATATGGTTTAACCATGAATTTACAATATTTGGAACCAGAGCATGAAAATGATCGATATTTTCGATATTTTGAAGATATCGATTCGACGTCTGGAAGGGAAAACACAAATATCGAGAAATAGTTTGCTTTGTCGATATATTTCCAAGCCCTGTTTCCCGATGGACTCGCATGTGCATTATGGCCCTAGGTGCTGGCACGCCAGGCGACTTGGCAGAGGATCGGGGAAATGGGCCTGCAACGCGGAGGAGCAGCGGGACAGGAGAGTCATTGGCAGCGACGCCGCATCCTGGAGCTGTGTTGCTGCCTTTTCCGCTGATAGCTGCCACTAATGCAACTAATTCGCTTTGATTTGTTCGCCAGCCCGCGTCGCATTGTCACGAAGTGTTTCCCATTTACCATTTCCCGTTTTCCCGCTACCGCTTCCCTTGCCACTTTTCCAAACTTTTCCGGCTTTTCCGGTGGCATCGGATCCCATCCGGTGGCCAGTAGCCAGTTACCCGGTATCCGGCGTCGGGCGCCGTTCACCGTTAACATTTACCGCTCGCTTCAAGGTGAAAATACCGCTCAGCTGGATTCGTACACTGGGAGAAAAACATATATCAAGTGTTTAACACTCTGAAGAACTTGAAAGCGTTTGCATTTAGATAAATGAAAATGAAACTAAAATTACATTCGATTTTTTTTTATATATTTTAAAATTCCACGAAATATCGAAAATTCTATAAAAAATACTTTACACACATATGTTTTTGTGACAGTGTTTTATTTATAAACCTATTAATTTATACTTGATAAATCATTTTTGCCCAGTGAAAGTGAGTGAGCGGGTTAAATTCAAGATTCCCAGCGATAAGCAGGCCCTGATACTTCAGTTCAAGTTGGCCCACACACACACACAGCACATCCGAAAATTATCGCCCCATCCGAACCCCCTCACTCATTTACACCCCTTTAGTCACTCATACAACACACATGAACACACGAAAAGGGCAAATCCCATTCTGAATCGGAGACAAATTCAGCACAAAGCTCGTCCGCCAATAGCCCAAAAGTCCCTATCGCATCCACGCATCGGTACGCAGTCCCCGAGCAAACCCAAGTGAAGGGATCCAGAGATCCGGAGATCG
Organism: Drosophila prostipennis; assembly: GCA_037075205.1. Taxonomy (NCBI): domain Eukaryota; kingdom Metazoa; phylum Arthropoda; class Insecta; order Diptera; family Drosophilidae; genus Drosophila; species Drosophila prostipennis. Next base: position 230,057 of record JBAMCJ010000077.1, read on the forward strand.
GAAAATCCGGAGATTCTCAATCTCAAATCCTAGAAATGCAGAAGGGCGTTAAGGACAAGGAGAACCGGAATGCGTCGATGGGTCCGGAGATCTGCGAGTTCCACCAGCAGCCATCCAAACAGAACGATGGTAAGTCAAAGTAATATAAAAATACATCTATGAATTATATATTTTTATAAAAGAATACGAGGTATAGGTCCAGATATACCTGAACTTAAGAAGAAAACGAATTTGTAAGCGTAATTTGTTAATACAAAAACAATCTTATAAATGGCATACATATTTTAACAATTATCACTATACTTAAAATAATGGGCCTCTGTTTGAACTAAACAATATTTTTTTAGTCATTTGGTGAATAGCTGGCTTCTACAATCTGTTATTTATTAATTCTATAAATTATATGTTTATTAAGCTTTAATAATATAATATATAGGTATAAAAATCATTAAGAATAACCTTTTGAAAATAGGTTGAACATTTTTGAATTAAATGATGTTGTTTTCGAAATGAAACAAATTGTAGTTAAATTGGATTAATAGAATTAAATGTAATAAAATTCGTTAAGGATAAGCCTTTGAAAATAATGTTGTTATTCTGGCTTTTACAATTTGGTATTAACTAGTTTTAAAAATGATCTTTATATAGTTAGTTCAATTGATATTCTAGTAAAATCTGGTATTAGGCAGAAGAACTTTATTAATTATTACCCAGTCCAGTTATAAATAAAACAATCAATTAAGCCAGGTCTTTGAGAATCGCTTGATAATAAATCACAGCTCGCGATTCCATCCTCTTCTGTCCGCCCCCCAAAAAAGAAAAGTTTCGGCTTTTGGTTGGCATTTGAATTTGACGTACCTGACGCCTGACGTCCACCGTAAATAGTTTCTTTTTTCGGTGCCGGCGTCTATTTTCGTCCCGGCTCTAAATGCATATCAATAAAGGAGAAATGGAGAAGCGGAGCACTGTTTTGGCTCCTGTCACTGTCTTTTGCTCGCCGCTCGGGGGACCTCCCCGGAAATACGAAATACGAAATACTGATATACTGATATACATTTATAGATGGAGGGGAGTACGACGGACGGATGGGCTTCACTGTACTGCGGGCGGCCGCAGCCAAAAATAAAAAATATCCAAAAGATACTACACGAAACCATTGAGCAAACACAGCGAAAAAATGTAACGGGAAAAAGAACAAAGGAGACGCAACCAATTGGTGAAGCAAAATGACATGCAAGGCGACGCAAGGCTATAATATAGGGGGTATACCATACTATCCTGGGTAGATATAGGGGGGATCGGGATCTCGGGTGTTGCAGCAAGTGTTGGGTCTGAGTTCGGGTTACCCCGTGGGCCCAATGACGCATTGCAGACAAAAACGATATGACGCCTCGTGGAAATAACCGGCGGGTATGAATTTTCCTGAGTGAAATCCGTGTGGTGGAAAATGGAATACGCTGATTATTTTAGGCGATTATCAATCGATACCTAGCAATCAGAGATTATCTTTTACGATTACTGATTGGCAAACGGCATACGCTGATTATTATGGGCGATTATTAATCGATAAGTGACAATCGAAGATTATCTTTTACGATTACTGATTGATGAGGCGCGATGGTATGGCAATTTTCTATATATTTTTATGCTATCAATGAGACAAAGATATCACATATCCGCATGGTAAATTTAAAGTAGAGTTTAAGCCTTGCCTATCGAAGTATCCTTGCTGCAAAATGGGTTAATCACAGTTTCGGAAAGCGTTTCCCTTGCGTGGCGCCACCGCCAAGTTATTGAGATTGAGCCGCCCGTAAGGACCTCTTCTCTAAGGACGTCCCGCCGCTGCCAGGGCGCTGTCAAATGCCAATAAGCCGACATCGTCTCCATCTCCGGCAAAAACAACCAAGCCAAAGCTGAAATACTGGAAAATTGGTGCCAAGCGGGCCATGCAAAACACACAAAGGGCGGGGGTTCCGGATTGACGGGGTATCTGTATTGCCAAATCAGCTATTTTTATCGTCCCTTTTTGGCTTTTAAATAGATTGGTAGGTTTACTATCTAGCTTTTTCGTTATATATTCTTATTTAAAGTGATATTTTAAGATTAATCTCTTCACATTCGAAATTGCCAATGCAATCGGTTTAATCTTCGTTCTGATTTATTTCCGTTTGGGACAAAATCTATTTCCACTTGTACTTTGTAAAATGCTTATTTCGTAATTGCGGCCATCTGTCATCGCCAAATGAAATCCATGTGCCAAAATTTTGCGAAATTCAAATAAAACATAAATGTCAAGCTTTTCGAACGCAACTGTCGTGATGAATGGCTGCTATAATATTCGAGTATTGAAGCTTTGCCTAGAAATTCGTTTGTTCTTGGGTTCTCTTCTAGTTCACAATAAAAAATATCACAAAAACATAGAAATTCTCTTTAAGAAAATTCGTCATCACTGATGGAAATCGCTCACGCGCCAAAAAGTAGGCAGCAAAGGAGTGGGTGAAAAAGCGGGTGATCCATATAAGCATTTGTCCCGGCTCAAAGGGGATTTAGAGAGCATATTTTTATTATATGTACATATGCACATACATATATGTACGAGTATATTTTAAAATTGCAAAACAAATGCTCCGACCAGAGGGCCAGGACTTTGCTGCGCTGCTTATAGCCCATGTCGTGCGCAATTTATGTTAATCACAGCGGAGTTTCAATGGGGGTGTGGGTGGGTTGAAGAAGGGGTTGCGATGCTCCCCTTGGCCCCCCGGCCTCCACAGCCACGTGTAGTAGGCCTACAACAAAATAACGAAAAACTATTTTTTGTTGTTTTTCAGTGTTTTCTTTTAATACTCTAGCCAGAGGGTATCATAGTATTCGGCATGAGTATGATAACGCATCTCTGAATATTGTAATACCAGATTTGGAATTTGATTTATAGGAAAATATTCACTAAATTGATATGAAACTTGCTCGATTTGTGTATCTTGTGCTGACAAACAATCATATTGGGTTTCCACCGATTACCATATCGCATATCGCCGCTTTGGAAGCCTCCGATTGAGTGTATATCTGGTTCGGCCTTTTGGGCGGGCCTTCAATTTGTTTTTGTGCTGTTGTTTTTTGTCTCGGTGCCTTGCACAAAGGCAACGCCGTGGCAGCAACAATTTTAATGCCGTGGTTTACTGTGATTCGCAATTTCGCCAAAGGCAGCGACGTCGACGCCGGCAGAGGCCACCATTGTCGTCCGCGTTGGCTTTGCAGCTCGGCTCAGCTCAGGCTCAGTCAGCAGTTGCGCTAGCAGCTGAGCTGAGCGAAGAAGAGAAGAGCGACTCGACTCGAGATAAACCGTTAAGTCAGGCTGGTCAGGCACGCGCGCGCTGATCTGTGCTATCTGTGTCTTCACTGTTGTTGTTTTTTGTGCTTTTTGTTTCGAGTGCATTCTAAAAAGATGGAGGAGCGAGAGAGGGATAGGGAGGCGGTGTCCGCCTCCTTGAGCCGTCTGCTGAGAACCTTGAGCTCGGCTTCGATGAGCAGACGTCGCTGTCCCCTCGCCCTGCTGCAGCCTCTGCCCGGGCGCCAGAGCGAGATGGAGAGCGTGGAGAGTGCGGAGAGTGCGGAGAGATGCTGCAGCAGTTGCAGCGAGGATAGCAACAACAATGGGCGGGCCAAGAGCGAGGAGAGGGAGACAGAAGCTGAGCTGGAGGCTGGCGAGGGGGGAGAAGAAGAAGAAGAAGAAGAGGAAGAAGAAGCCGAGGGAGAGGGGCGGCTGGATGCCAAGTCCAAGGAGAGGAAGGAGGAGGTGGAGGAGGCGGGAGAGGAAGATGAGCTGGAGCTCAAGAGAGACAGTACCGTTAGTGTGAATGTGGTGAGAGCCAACTTCAAATGCAATGACATGGAATGCTCCCTAGTCCTCGGCGACTATGTGAATGGTGAGTCCCGTTAGATTCGCCTTCCCCAACACTGAACAAAATTGCGAGATATGTTATGATAATCAATTTGAAAGGATAAGCTTGCATTAGATATGTACATATGTTTGCACCAAGTTTTATATTTTAATTAAAAGCAGCACATTATATAACATCTTCATTTAACCTTATTCACATATCAAATTGTCATCGAGCTGGTTTTTTTTGTCGGTGCACCCCCTCCCCGAAGAGAACTTCGCCCACTCATGATGTTCACTCAAGCGCTGTCAGCAGATAATGAAGATTCAATTTGATGTGTTAGCACAAAAAACGGAACAAAAGAAAGCACTCAAGAGGGTTGGGCAAGGAACGGAGCTTGGATTACCCTTGAAAATATCTTTAATAATAAGGAAAAATATTTTCGCTAGCCATAGATTCCATTGTGCTGAATACTTTTTCTCTAACGTGGAGTTTATTACTCATACGCCGTGTTGGCATGTTGGAAATATGTATACATATATGTCTGTGTGTCTTTAAAGCTGTACATTTGTCTTCCTAAACAATTTAAGACCTCACTTAAAATTTACATTTTTGACAATTTGGGCAGCTAAAAAAAATGTAGCTTTAATCTGGCACACATGTCGTATGAGTAATTTTTGTGAAACATGTGGAATATACATAGCTAAGAATATTCGTTTTTATAAGCTTTATAATACTAAATGAGTGATTTATATTAAAGGGTAGAAAATGTCTCCTTTAGGAATATCAAAGTCATGATTATAAGAAAATATCAACTGACTCACTGTCTCTCTAGAGTTTACACATCAAAAGAAGCACACACAATCTGCAGATATCCATCGGGAATACTTATTATTCAGCAAAATTTATAATTCGCTTTTCACTTCCAATTCGTGTACATCGTTTATCTCTGTCACAATTATTATAGAGAGCTTCAAAATGCGGATTCGGGTGATTTTATTTTTTGTGTGAACAAAAACACACATGTCGTCCGCTGCCAAAATATGGCAAACGGAAATTTTTAATTGCAATTTGTTAATTTGCCCAAAGCAGCTAGCAAATAGAGCGCTACTGTGAATACTTGGAATATTGGAATGAAATAAAAACCGTAATTTAAAGTATGTATTAATTATTATTTTTAGTAAATATGAATATTCGAATGACGAATACAACGTCATAAATACGCTTTTTCGTAATTTAAAAATAATATTTAATGTTTGAATATTGATTATTAACTCGTCAAATTTTTACGACTATGAAATTCAAAATAAACATTACAATTAGAATCCGACCTATGTATGTTCTGATTTATTGTTTTATAGGTTGTAAAACGAACTAGTTATTATAATAAATGGTTAGTTATAAATTAAATTTCTACAGATAAAATAATGTGTATATTTGTGGCTTTGGCTTTATTCACTGTAGATACGAAAAGTGAGGCAAATTTCTCGGCGGACAAATCGGGGGATGGGGTGGCGAAAGCTAATCGCTGGCACAATTCGATGATTGACGAGGGCCAAGCGGCGCAGGGTCTCGCAAAGGGGGCTTGGTGAAGGGGGGGTTTGCGGGAAAAGCGAGGAAAATGAGAAGTTCGGGGGGCAGGTGGGTGGTGTGGTGAGGACGGCATGCGTTTACGGTTCGGTTAGAGAGTCTTCTTTTCGCCTTGGCAGTCACGGCGTCTTGCCAAAATAGAAAACACATAAATTGCACGATCAAGATCATTGCTGTTGCCTCTGTTGCCGCTGCAGCTTCTTCTTTCTGATATTCCCTTGCATGGGGTATTCTAATGTCTATTATTATATTAAATAAATATTATCGCTTCATTTGGTCATATATTTCTTTGTGTAATGTAGATGTTTCTACAATGTTAATGTTTCTATAGACAATCTATTTAGTTTTTTGAAAATCCAGCGACTTTATCTCGAAGTTATTATAATAAATACCGATCGTGCGGTTTCAAACATTGTTGTTTTGGAATTAATATTAAATAAGCTCAGTTTAATCGAGTATATTTTTTGAGCTTGATAAAAGCTCAGGTAGAAAAAATCGGTTAGAAGAAAGAGTATAAAGAATACAGCTTTCTTTATTTTCAACGGTTTTTCCGATTCTTCTCGCTCTTCATCCACTTCGATGACATAATCCCATAGGCAGAAAAATAGGGAAAAAAGAAGAGGAAGAAGAGGAGAAAGATAAAGAGAAGAAGGGAGGACGTTAGAGAACGACTGATTAAAAGTTTGCGCCTTCTCTTCTCCGCTCGTATCTTCTCTTCTCTTTGCTTCTCTGGGTCTCTCCTCCCGCTCGTTGACACCTGTTCGTTTTGTGTCCGCGTAGGCAGCTGACAGCTGCTGCTTCTTCCTCCCCTCTCTTTCCACAAAAGTTTCCCACGGTTTATCCAACCCCCACCCTCACTCTCACCCTCCCACTGATTTTCCACTGCTGCCGAGGGAGCGACTTTGACAAATTTGTTTGGCATCGAGGCTTTGCTTTGATTTGTTTTGCTTTTCTTTTCTTCGAACTTTTCTTTTTAGCTGCGTTCATTTTATTTTTATGGCTGACTTTTCAGACTAATAAAAAAACCAAAAAAAAAATAGCAGCATTTGATTGAAAGAAACTAAGTGGCTAAATTGTTTGTCCAAAGCAAACGAATACGGCAACCATAATTTATTTAGACCTTTTGATTTTTTAATAGTATTTTCGTTAATATGTCGAGAAATCAATCAATTACTATTATTATCTACAAATAGTACTAAGAAATACCTAAAAGTTAGGGAATCTATGATGCAATTGTTAGGGAAAACCCCTTTTACCGGCCTCAACTGGAACTATCTCGATATTTGGCGAACAAACTACACAGAAAAAAAATTGCCAAAAGATCAGATTTCATTTGATTTCATATCATTTTGATATGAATAAAGATTATGTTTACCTTATTTTACATTATTTGTTCAAAAAATACTAAATTTGGTATTTCATATGATATGATATAATATCAAGTTGATATGTTTAAATCATAAATTTGGCATAAATCATATCGGCTTATTATTGATATGAAATAATGTAGAATTGATCCTATTTCATATCGAATTTGTTCTGTGTAGATGGTGTAAACGTGACCTGGAGATATCCGTAACCGTGATTCGCTCCACCTTCGGCAAACATTTGTTGCTCGTTAGGATATGCACAAGAATTCCACGAACCACGAGCTACGAACCGAGTTTGTTACTTCCTTTTTCTATTATAGTATTTTTCCCCACTTCTTTCTCCTTTTTTTTTGGCGTATCCAAGGCTGGTTGCCTTTGGCTTTGGCTTTGTTTGAGCCATCGAATCGAATTCATGTTCACGGCATGCCATGGATGGATGGATAGGATGGCTCATAGATATGCATGGGTATGTGTGGAGTAGAATGCCAGGACTACCTTGCACTTCCTTCGAACATTAGACAACGAGAGCGAGAGAGAGCACGAGCCTTTGTTTATTTGTTTATAACAGTAGTCGCAGTGGAAATTCGAGTTGGCTCACAACGGCTCGAATCATCGACTGCGGCTCAGTTCAAGCAAATCAGTGGTTATCATTTGACGACGCAATGCGAATCGGAAATATTTAGTCGGTGCGGGAATTATAATAATAATAATCGGCAGAGGAATAATAATAATAATAATGCCGCATATCGCGGCTTTCCAAACCGATTGCATAAGGACCTAAGACCTAAGGCAAATGATATTATATCCAACCGAGTGGTTTGCATTTTTTCAATGTGTGCCAAAAACGAGTGAATCGAGTAGTGAAATCAATCAGCCATCTGTGCTCCCATTCTCGCCATCCAATCCCCCGAATCGCTGGTCTTCCCTTCTTCACAATGCCATAAGCATCGAAATACTATAATATAATACCATGGACTTTGGAGGCGGTCGCGTGCAATTCCTGCAGGCTCAGCTCTTTCCCGTCTGCACGCTGACCACGTCGAGTGGAGGTAATGAATGGTGTTATTTAGGGATATAGTCTATATGAACTCGGAAGAAATATGGTTAAATTTCAAAGTACTCGAAAAATTACTTATTAACTTAACTTGAACAGTTAATTCGTTTGTAATATACTGAAATCGTAAAATTGTTAACTAAATGTTAAATTTAAAAGAAAATTCATAGGGCATTTAAACATTTCTTCTTTTCTATATTAAAGTACTATAATTCAATTTGAAAAAAATACTGCTTTTAGGTAACTAACAATGGCTATTTTTGTGAATTTTTTTTATATTTTTTATTATTACGTAGATTGATTTATTAACATTTGATAATACAGTAGAGCTTCTGTATCTAAAACCAACTTTTGTATTCAAATATAGATAATTTGGATCTACAGAAATGTATTATTATATTTTGGGTACTTTTTAAACGCAAATATTGTATGTATTTAATTTGTATCATTTTGTAACATTTTCAATCTATGTTCTTTATACTCACTTTCAATTTGTTGTTAGTTGAGTTTGTTGTTCCTGTTGTACGAATAGATTGTCTAAGGGCACCTCGGTGTTGTTGTTCGTTAAATGGTTGCTGTTACCGGTAGTTCACTGTACTACATGGCCAGCAATGGGGGAATTTGTTGAATACTGGGCCTTTGTCGCCCCGCCCCGAAGGAAAGTTTCGTTGTGAGTCGTTGTCGTTCGCTTGGATCCTTTTCCACTTCCCTCTAATGTCCCCACCTCTTGGCCCACCTGAAATCGGATAAAGTGCGGATAAATGGGAATTAGAATTAGCCGCAAAACTGTTTGATTTCAGTCGCCCCTCGCGGCGCTGTCATGACAACGGCAATAAAAATCATTAACACAGAAATTCCGGAATCGGAATCGGAATCGCAATTCGGAAATCAAAGTCGCTGCCGGTTGTCAACCAAGAAAGTATAGATGTATATGCATGTATATGTATAATAGGGGGTATTCGAACCCATTTCGGTTCATTGAATTGCGATTAACGATATTTCACCTGCATAAATCAAAGCCACAGGCAGTAAACTCATTAATGTTCCTTGACTTTTGGGGCCCTCGACTGCTTCATTATTTCTAGCGTGGAAAAACGCTCGGCTGGGATCGCATATAGACTGTGCTGCTGCAGGTGAAGTGGAAATATCGGAGGTGAATTCGAAACGGGGAACCCCTTAGCCGGGAATTTTCGATAATTGGGCCCAATCACATGTATCTAGGTTATTTATACTGCTCTTTGGGGCATCCTAAGGATACAAAGTTAATTAATAGCCCTCAGGTTAGGTAACCTTTACATTTTTCTACAGTTTTTTATGGATCTATTGATCTATCTGATTTAATTAAACAAATTACATGATTTTATTATTTCTATTTAGCTGGTAAAATAATAAATATAAAATTAAATACTGCAAATATATTGATTTTGAAAGAAATTCTAAAAGCTAAATTTATTTATTTAAAAAATTGTGGTAAGTCAAAACCGATATACCCCAAAATCATGGCTATTATATAGAACGATCTGGGGAGGCAATGCCATAAAAGCGTCTGGAGAAATGGCAAACAAAGAAAATGTAACAACGAAATTTATTAAACAAATTTCATTTCAGAATGCAAATTGGAAACTCACAAAAAAAAACAAAAAAATATGGCCTAGGCAAACAGGCGCGAGAAAAAATGCCGAATAAAAATTGTGAAATATTCTGGGGTGGCGAAAATATTGCGCTGTTCCGCGCGGATCAGTTTTTGGGATCCGGCCTCAAAGGCATTGGCCGAATGCCTGCGATCGGGATAAACAAAATGCCATAAATATTACGAATAATAATACAATTTAAGTAAATAATATGCAAAGGCTGCAATTAGAGGCGATCGGTCCGCAGATTTCTGGCTCTCGATTGCCGCCTGCATTTGAGCATAAAAATTTAATTAACGCCAAATTCCTGCTGTCTTTTTGCGGCAGCGAGGCGTCTGTTATTTCAATGCAACAATTGAAAATTGAAAGCGGAGAGAGGGAGCTTTTTACTCTCTTTTTTGTTGAGCCCTTTCCCCTGCATTCCCTTTCCCATTTTTGGCTTTATTATGAATGAACGCCAAATGTTTGGGACATTTTAAAGAATTACCTTAAATTAAGACCAGTTTCCTTAAAAATTACTCATACCACACATATGCCAGTTAGAATTTAGTCGAAAAAAGAGCATTCTTCCATTTCTAAACTTCTCCAATTATGATTTTCATTGGAATATTTGGGAAGGGATACATAAAAACAAATTTATGGTTGAAATCTAAGCCACTTAGTTTAAAAAACTTTTTTAAACGAAGGCAACAGTGCGTATGAGTGATGAACTTTCTCAATTTGCTTTACTTTTGGAACATTTTAGATTATCACAATCGAAAACAAAATACTTCCGAGTGCACAAGTCCAGGCGACAAATCCAGTCCAAAAGCAAACAGAGCACATCTAAAAACAACAATAATAAAAACATCACACGTGCAGGGGGTTGCGTGGGGTGAAAGGTCAAGGTCGGCGAATGAGCTTTGTCATTCCACATAACCTGCAGCTGAAGTGGTCGAGTGGTGGATTTGGTTTTGTGGGAACAGCTAAAGTGCGATTTCAAATAGCAAATACACAATTAAGTTTAAAGTTTAAATGACCTTGTTTCTTCCCAGAATGGGCTTTTAAAAACAATTAAGGATTTTACAAACTTCTTTTTATTTGATTTCTAATTTTAATTTTAGTTTTTTAACTTACTCATATACTTTAACAGGTTCATTATGTACTGATAGTCCGTCTAGGGGTTAATCTTTCTAGGGTTATGAGTCCCGTTTTGAGGACATTGAAGATCACCCACGCACAGGAGTCCTTTTCGCTCTCGCGCAAAACAGCTGTAATTGGGAAACTTTTAGCGAAAGCTCCGCCAAACAATAACAATGGCTGCAAGACAGACGCCCACACACACACAACCGCAGGATAACGGTGCTGTTGGGAACAGCTGAGCGCGAAGCTTGCGTCGGCAGCGAAAGTGCAAAAGCTCTCTCCCACACTCTCGCTCTGTCTCTGTCCTGTCCCTCCCCTCCCCCCGCTCATCCCATCCCCTTCTCTCCCTGTGCGATTCCTCCTGCTCTTTCGCATTAAATAATATTCGCAGGCAGCGACGCCGACAGAGACGGCGGCAGAGCTGAGCATTTCCCATTCGCTTGGGTTTTCTGTTTTAGTCAACAACAAAACGCGCAACGGTAAACGACAATAAAAACTCAAAATTCAAAGAAAACATTCAAATTCCCCAAACAAAGTCAAAATTAAGCCGAAATAATTTCAGAGCGCTAAAAAAAATAACTGTAAAGAAAAAACTTTCAAAAAACCGATACTGAGAAATCAATATTTTGAAAACATTCAAAACAACCAAAAGATTCGAAAAGATTTGAAAAGTGTGCCGCCATACAATCGGTTGTCTATAGCTTGTCTATATTCACATTTTTCTATTGCCATTTTTTTAGATTTGTTTTTCTTTTTTTGCTGTTTGTTCGAGTGCCACAAATTTTGAACATCGTTTGTAGAAAATAAAAACATAGAAAACCAAAAAACGCGAACAGCTGTGCGAGTGCCACCCCTCTTTCAAGACCCTCGCCACCCACCAAATTTAGCGTCCTCCTCTGTTTTCGTTTCGCTTTTTTTTCACCCGTGTTTTTGTGCGCTTTCGAGATCGTTTGGAGGAGCGAGTTCTGAATTCTGTGCCGGTAAGAACATTTCTTGGGATTCCTTGGGGTTACACCGAGAGAAAAATATTAAATATTATGAACTAAAGCCTGCATATGATCTATAGGTTCAATTCCTCTTAAATTCTCTTAATTTTTGTTTTGAGTTTCGAATTGGACATTATTTTGCTTATTGACTGACTAATACTAATATTTCTAAGAAATGAGAATGACAATCCAAAAACATATTCATATCAGCATAAAGCAAAAAGAAAATGTTGACATCATTATGATATTGTTTATAAACATATTGCTATAAACATCGCCTATTGTTTCAAAGTAAGATCACAGCCACAAGAAGCCAATGTAAACATTTTGCGCAGTGCACTCCCATAGAAGCATTCAAAATGAGCCATGAACAATTTGACATACTTGTGCTTCCACTGAAGAATCAACTGAATAATCCCCTCGACAGCTCCCAAAATAATTGCCAGAAAATAGCCAACAGAACTCTTGAAAACGATGATGATATCCAAATGGATAACAAATAGTAAAATAACATTTTAACTAAATTAATAGTTTTATTCACTTTTATTTAGAGACCGTAACTGTTATAACTTTTATGGATAAAAGTTATACTTAACGGTTATTTTTCGATTTTTATTATAAAAGTTTTAAATAACTATTATTTTAAATTTTTTATTTCAAAAGTCTATCATAACAGTTATTTTTGATTTGTAGTTTAAAAGTCTTTTATAACAGTTATCTATAGATAAGCATGCTTTTATTATTATTTTATTTTTTTTTATTTTATAATTTGTTTATAAATTCTCCTTTTATTTATAATTCTTTACTATGTAAAATTCAATTTCCTTTGTTCCGCACTTTTCGCCTTCTGATTTCTTTGTATCATTTCCTTTTGTTAAAAATTTAATTTACGATTTACTATAATTTATAATACAGGACAGATCTTTAAATGCGAACCGACTGAATTCCCAAATTGCGTACACATTTTATGGCCTTTCGTTGAGCTTAATTTTAACGCGAACATAAGCCACATCCAAATCTATTAAAAATCCCCGCGGGACATAAACATAAAAAGTAAAAAAGCCGAAAATTATTAGCGATATTAATCGACTTGACAGGATCTAAATGGTTGGCTTCTGCGGAAAAACTTTTTCACTGGAAGCCGGCAAAGATTTACAGTTGCCAGACATTAGCCCACCCCCCATTTTCCGCCTTTCCAGCGAAAAATTGCAATAAAAGAAGCCAATGAGGAGCACAAAACATGCTAAAAAAAAAAAAAGAAAAGAAAAGAAAAGAAAAGCTTTTATGTGCTAATAAAAACCGACTAAGCAGACACACAAAGAAAGCAAAAAAAGCGAAAAAGAAACCAAAAATTAATTAACAAAATATGTTGCACTGGCGGCAAAATGAAAATAAAAAACAAAAAGAAAGGAAACGCTCCAAAGAGCGAAATGAAAACGAAATATATACGTTTGCTTAGCACACACAAAACTTTACTTCAAGAAAAATGAAGAGGAGGGGGATTCCCCGCACATATAGCAATTAATTGCTGTTGACAAAAGTCGCCAAATGTCGCTAATTTAGGCCATATTAATGGCGATTTGCGCCTACCCTGTAAACTTTTGCCCGCTGGAAGAAGGAGACAACTTTTTGGCACGACAAATACAAATGTTTATATAATCGCTGACCCACTGAACCACCCCCTCATAACAAACACACACACTCACACACAGGCCTTGACTTGAACATCACATCGGGGAATTTTGTATTCTATATCTTTCACATCCCACATCTCACAGTTCTGTAAGCAGTTCGTTTTTAAATTGAGCACATTTTCATTTTGGCTTTTAAGTTGGCAAAATCTCACAATTCGCGATCCCCGATCCCCAAGCTACGATCCACATACTCAGTATTCCGATCCTCAGATGAAAAGCCATTAAAGCGATAAAAAGATATCGGTGGGTTGGAATCTAAGGTTTTCCATTTTCTAATAGTGAATTCAACCGAAATCATATAATATATTTAATTTATTATTATTATTATTATTATTATAATACCGAACCCTTTGATCTCGCATTTTGCAGGCTTTCTTGGCAGCTTCCTATCGAAGGGGTTGAAGACCAATCAGCTGGTTGTGAACACGGATGAGAAGACCCTGCGACCGGTTGCCCGTCTGAAGGAACCGCGCGATCTCTTCGCCCTGCCGAAGGACAAGGACAATGACTGCTCACAGCAGGCCCCCAGATGGCCGGTGGAATGTCAGGTGAGTGGGAGTTACCGGGAATCCTTCTTTAGAATGGAATCAATCGAAGGACGCGGCTAAGGCAGAGCTGTCCTAGATTTGCACTGAGCATGGGGGATGGGGGATGAGCTTCAATGCCTTTGACACGCACCTCTCGTCTGCCAGGATATCCCAGGACATGCGTGCCGCGCCCCATAAATATTAATGCACATAAAACACGGGTGGCAGGGGGTTAATGGGGTGAAGGCCTTTAAAGGAGCAGCCGCAAATCCAAAGAAGTTACAGGCCAACTTCGCTAAGCCGAACTGATTTAAATGGATTTCGGCATGGATTGGGAATTTGTAAAATAATTTAAATAATTTAAAAATTACATTTTCTAAGATTCAACACAAATAAATTTAAGTTTTTTAAGATTTATTCATGAAAAATATAAATAAGGTATTGAAAAGTTTTTTTTTTTTTAAATTACTAAAATTAAAAATTAGCCAAAAATGAAATCCTGTTTTTAGGATTAAGAAATACGTTTTGCAAAGGATATAAATTATTAAAAGATTAAAATTAACTTGTAAAATATATTCCATCTTTGACATGTGAAAGTTCAACTTAGCCACCACACACTGTGGTGCCCCTCAACCATCTTGCTTTTATGTAGGTCAAATTGCAATAAAAGGTGCACACACTAGGCCACGCCCACCGCCGCCCCCGCTTAACCCATGGCATGCGGTAAACGCTCGCCAAGTGCAATGAAAATCCTTTCGTTTCCGCTTTGAGATTTTATTTATTTGGCTTTTTTTCGCTCTTTTTTGTTGTCTCTTTTCCTTTACCTAATTGTTGGCCAAGTCGTTAGCATTGTTAACAATCGATTTTATTTATTTGTACTCGATTTGCATTCGATGCGCTGCCAAATTGTGTTGGGCAAATATTACACATTACACATACGCCCCGTCTGCCGCTGAATGAAAGCGATTTATAGGGGGTGGCGATTTTTCGGGGGGTTTCGCCGTTTCATCGGCGTTTTCAGGGGATTTGCGGGCGGAGGGGGTTCTTCTGCCAGGGGTCAAACACAAAATTGGCCAACTGATTGATTAAACAGGCGGCCAAAGGGGGCGGGCGGGTGGCAAATGAATCAATTGGAGGTCAATTGTTGAGCAATTTGTGGCGCAATTCGAATAAATCGAAAAAACAAAGGAAGCCCAACATTTCCTTGTCAATTAACATGGCTTGAAAGGCACACAAACAAAGAGGTAGAAAATCAATTTTTTAAATCAATCAAAAATTTAGTAGTATTTTTGTATTTCATTGACTTTATTTAATATGCGAGAAATTTTTTAGTTTAAATTTAACAAAAATTCGAGATTCAGGAATCATAAGGAGTTTTTTGATTAATCAAAAATATATTTTTTTCAGAAATTCTTTAATTGAATTTAATAAAAATTCGAGATTCAGGAATCATAAGGAGTTTTTTGATTAATCAAAAATATATTTTTTTCAGAAATTCTTTAATTGAATTTAATAAAAATTCGAGATTCAGGAATCATAAGGAGTTTTTTGATTAATCAAAAATATATTTTTTTCAGATCAAAATTCATTGTTTGAAAAATAAGTGTAAAATGTTTTAAATTCAATTTTTAAAACCCAAAACTCACCACATTTGCTATCGCTGTCCCGCTCGCTCTTCGCCTTCGCCGTATTACCGTTAATTCGCTTCCTGTTTTCAGGCTCCAGTCACCAGTCACACACACGCACACATGCACACTCGAAAAGTTCGGCAAACTGTAAATGCAATTAAAAGAGCAAAAATAAATAAGAAGTCAAGAAAGTTTATTTGCGAAACGTCTTTTTGCCTTTGCCACGGCGCTTTTCCTTCGTCTTTTTGGCCATGACGTCCAAAATGCAAACTCAAATAAAAAGTGAAATTCGAAAAACGAAAAACGCCTTCGGTGTTGACTTGACTCGCATTGTTCTTGTTTTTGTTGTTGTAGTTGTTGTTGCCACAATGACACTGGCATTGGCAATGGGCATGAAAAAGTTCGTGTTTTTTTTGTACATTTTCATTACCAGGAAAATGAGAGGGTCATATTAGCTGCAAACGACAGCGGACAGGCAAAAGCCCGTAGGGCAAAATAACAAAATAAACAAGCTAATTAGTTAGTTCTGATATCATACATACAATCACAGCATAAATAAATAAAACGGAATTAAAGTGAGCCAAAAAACCCAACAAAAATAACAAATTCCTCTAAGGGAGAAAGAGACGGGTGCAGTGAGTGTAGAAAGAGAGGGGGGATTGTTGCAAAAACTGACGCTGATATGTTTCAATTAAGCCGTCACACACACACACACACACACACAACTGCCAGCAAATCGTTGTTCGTGTGTGTGTGTATCAGATTTGCATGTTTTATCGTCCTGTTTTGGCACAGTTGGCGAAAAAATTGAAAAAGCGTTGAAAATTTTGACAGAGATATTTTTAAAGAAATTTTTCAATTTTTGAGTTTTTAAAAAGCTGAATCATTTTTAAATTTGTATCAGGAATAATAAGTTATAGGATATGTGCTTATAAATAATTTAGTAGGGATGTCAAATATTTTAAAAATATCGTATCGCTGATATATTTTTTGGCTAAAAAAATATCACGATATTAATATATTTTTTTTGCAAAAATATATATATATATATTGATATTTTGATATATTTTTGACATCCCTATAATTTAGTTTAAAATTTTAATATTTTTTAAACTTGTTAACTATTAAAAGGCGAAGTTTGAAGGAAAAATTACTCATACGCCATGCAAACCAAATGATGATTAATGATGTTTGCCCGTTTTTATAATGTATTCTTGATATTTATAATTCAAATAAGAAAGATGCGAAACTATGCCAATTGCTTACATTGCGTATGAGTAATGATCAGGTAACTGATCTGTTTAAAAATAAATTCGACTCAAAACTAGTAAAATAGAATGCTCCAAAGATCACTGAACTAATAAGTACAATAAGTACCCTTTTTTGGTTTCGCAATATTATCTTAATACATCAGAATAATTGTCGAGCCACTGTGCACGTCTTACATGTGTAAGCATATCAAAAGGCTAAGCAAATAAGCTGCTCAAGCTTGTGGGCAGACTTACAACGACGTAAAAGAACATCAAAGCCTCAGCTGAGGACAACTGAGGCAAGAACGAAGGGGAAATAGGGCTTGATTTAAAGGGATGACAAGGAGTGGGCAGCTGTTCGCCAAGCAAATCGTCATCGGTGACGGGGAAATTCAAATGTAACAGTAACTCCGAATGACAGTCGCCAATTTCCTAGTCGAGGAAAACAAAAAGAAAAAAGCGATGAGAACTTCTGTGGCGAAAAACATCTGCGGCATGAAAACGAAATATCACTACATTTAATTAGAGAGACCCTTGAAAAGACAACAGGTGTGACAGTAATTATTGAAATTAAATCGAATCCAAGGCAATTAACTTTACAGAACTAATTTGCAATCGAAATCTAAGTAATGCGTAACTAAAGAATTCGCGTTTTCGTACTTTAACGAATTTGTGCAAATGCTCTAGAGATTATTAACTTTACAGAACTAATTTGCAATCGAAATCTAAGTAATGCGTTTCTAAAGAATTCGCGTTTTCGTACTTTAACGAATTTGTGCAAATGCTCTAGAGATTATTAATATTATAGAACTAATTTGCAATCGAAATCTAAGTAATGCGTAACTAAAGAATTCGCGTTTTCGTACTTTAACGAATATGTGCAAATGCTCTAGAGATTATTATCTTTATAGAACTAATTTGCAATCGAAATCTAAGTAATGCGTTTCTAAAGAATTCGCGTTTTCGTACTTTAACTAATATGTGCAAATGCCCTAGAGATATTTTTAAACTGATTATTTCTCTGGACTCTCTATTCCCAACCAGGTCATCGAGGAGCGCATCACACACATTCCGTACGTGCCCGCTACGCCGGAGCCCCTCAATGCTCCGACCGGAAACGAGCTGAAACCCCGACCCGTGGGCGAGGAGAACGGCATCGTCGTGTTCAGTTACAGTCCGATTAGCGCCGTTAACTACGTGAGTATCTCCTTACCTTATATATTCAACATCATTTTCACGGGAATTACTCGATTTCGATTGGAAAATCTAAGTAAAATTGAAGTGAAATAAAGCAGAAATTGAGTTTTTCAAAAAGAAAAATTCCTTTTGTATTGAAATTCTAGAGTTCAGATCGAAATCGAAAGTAATCGGTGAAACTACGGGTATTACCGGCACATTGCACCTGCACTAACCAAAACTGGGGGCTTGTTTGTCCACAAAAACCAAAAAAAAAAAAGGGGGAAATAAAAAACTAACCCGCTTTCGAGACCAATGTAAAAATGCGAAAAACTAAATGCGACGACCACACAGGAAAAGCCCAAGGCGAAGAAGGAGGAGGATGAGTCCAGCGACGAATCGGACTATTCCTCGGACTCCCGCCAGGACTCCACGCCCCCCAGCCGGGCCACGCCCCTGCGACTGGCGGGGGGCGGTGGGTGCGCGCGCGGCAAGCTGAACAGCGTGTCCAAGATGATCAACAACGTGGACAATCGGTCCACGAGTGCGTCCCTGGACGACAACGATGACTACTACGACGACGAGTACGACAGCTCCGGCGCAGGCTGCGGCGGCAGTGTCGAGGCCAAGGAGAAGGCCATCGTCAAGGATCTCATCGAGGCGAAGAAGAAGCGCTACCAGGAGGAGGGCGGAACAGCACGGAACTCGCGGGCAGCCAGCCGCTCGGAGGCCAGCAAGGAGCCCAGCGACATCGATGACATCTGGAAGAACAACACCAGCGAATACAAGCCCGCCTCGCCGCGCTACGTCCTCAGTCAGTTCGGGAAGAATGTGGCCAAGGCGATGATCGACAGGATCGTCGACCAGGATGATCCCGCTCTGCACCCGCCGCCGGGATCCCAAAAGGTATCGAACAAGTTCGCCGTGGCCCCCGTCAAGTTGCCCAAAACGAATATAGCCCGCTTGGAGGTGGCCTTCGAGCGAAGTGCCCGCCAGGATCGATCCGCTGCAGTGGCTCCCAAATCGCGTTCCGCAGGGAAGGGGATTAGCCAGGGTCGCCATGGCCACGGGGATAGTACCACCTCCTCCGAGGACACCAGCAGCTCGGGTCTGGGGGAGGAGGAAGATGAGGAGCCAACTGACTCGGACCCGGAGGATTCGGGCAGTGGCGATGGCTTGCGCCGAGTTTTGAAAAGCAATTCGGCCCGGCTCACTGGTGGCGCCGAGAAGCGTCCTTGTCCCGGTTCCGGATCCGTTTCGGATACCGAAACTCTGGTGGGAGACGAGAGCAGAAGCAGGCTGGCTGGCCGTAAGCGAGGGGTTGATTTTCTGATCTTATGATGAAAGTTTTATTTGAGGGGACATGGGTAGTTGGGTAATGAGGGTCTTATCACTAGACTTCGGACTTTGCATATTTGCATACTTTTTATAGGATAAAGGTAGATCAATTCCGAAAACACCAAAGTTCGTTTCAATAAAAATATAGTTTAAAATTAATGGCAAATTTAATTTTTTTGCATATTTGCATAAAATGCATATGCATAAGATATGCAAAATATATGCAAAATATGCAAAGTTAAAATAAACTAAACTATTCAAGATTGACCATTTCATAGCCAACCTAATTTAACCGAGGAAAATAGTTTGTTCCTTTTCGTCATTTCTGAGATATCTAATTTTTTCCCAAATTTAAGGAAACCCTATTTATATTTCCAACGAGTAGGCGAGAAGGGGGCGAAAATAGTAAAAGGGGCAGAATAGTTTTTGGTCGTATCGGCCAAACTGCTCGTTTAAATTGCTCGCCGTGTTTACTGAAGGTTCCTTAGAATTCCAGAGGGCTACATTAAAAATTTGAGCCTCCAGTTGATCCCATATATTAGCATATTTTGCATATATTTTGCATATTTTGCATATATTTTGCATATTTTATGCATATATTTTTTGCATATATTTTGCATATTTCCGAATTTATTACATTTGAAAAATATGACACCTACCTCGAAATTTTGGTAAAAATCGGACCAAAAATGGAGAAGTATGCAAAATCCGAGGTCTACTTATCACATTTGGAATTTCTTTTCACCGTTTCAGTAGAAGTGTTTTATAAAGTCATTTATCAAAGACTAAGTGGGAAATAAGATGAAATGGACTTAACAATCCCACAAAAGAGCTTTTATTACACTTGATTTTATGATTTTATGAGGAAAGTTCTATTTGGAGGGACATGGGTAGTTGGTTAATGGGGGTCTTATCACATTTGGAAATTCATTTCACTGTTTCAGTATAAATGTTTTATAAATAAGGAATAAGATGAAATGCTAATAACAATCCCACAAAAGAGCTTTCATTACACTTGATTTGATTTTTGATTTTATGATGATAATTTTATTTTGAAGGGACATGGGTAGTTGGTTAATGCGGGTCTTATCACATTTGGAATTTCATTTCACCTTTTTGAGTATAAATGTTTTACAAATAAGGAATAAGATGAAATGGTCCTAGCAGTCCCACAAAAGAGCTTTCATTACATGGGAACTAGGTGCTTTCATATTCCCCACAATAACCCCATCCAACCCCCAGCTGGTGGTACGCAGCAGCAGCAGGACCACGCTCGTTCCAGGAGCCGCCAGTCGCCCCCTTTCCGAGCGGTACCCCACACCCATGCGGCCACAGTGGCGGCGGCGGCGGCCTCGGCTGCAGCGCTCGCCAGGGGGCGCCACCGCGACAAGGACGGGTGCCTGGGCGGCAAGGACGAATCCTTAATGGGTGGCTTAGACAGAATGGGAGCGGGCACAACCACTGGCACCTCCGCGATGGGCACTCGCACCTCCTCTCCGGTCGGGAACAACGTCTTCCGGCTGAGCAAGGGTCAGCAGCAGCTGCTGAACTCGATGGCCAGCCAGGAGACGACCGGCACCCCGAACTCCTTCGCAAGTACTAACCAGACGACGACCGCCACCTCGTCGCAATCCTTTCTGTGCTCCGATTTTCCCCAAGCGCAGTTCAGCCGCTCGGCCGTCGGCGGCGCCCGCTTCGTGACCAACTGCCATCCCATGAACCCCGAGGAGTACGACGGCCTGGAGTTCGAGTCGCGCTTCGAGAGCGGCAACCTGGCCAAGGCGGTCCAGATCACGCCCACCTACTACGAGCTCTACCTGCGCCCCGATCTCTACACCAGCCGCTCGAAGCAGTGGTTCTACTTCCGCGTGCGTCGCACCCGGCGCAAGATGCTCTACCGCTTCTCGATCGTCAATCTGGTCAAGTCGGACAGCCTCTACAACGACGGCATGCAGCCGGTCATGTACTCCACGCTGGGCGCCAAGGAGAAGAGCGAGGGCTGGCGGAGATGCGGGGACAACATCTGCTACTACCGCAACGACGATGAGTAAGTAGACTTGGGAAAACCCTATCAAAAATCTATTGATTTCAGAAAATTAAAAAAATATGTTTTACAATCGATTAAACCTTTAAAAACAAAAATTTTATATTTCGCTAACGAAACCATTAACTTGGTTCCTAACTAGCCAATTAAAACTATCATAAAATGGAAAATTAAATGTAGAAAATGTAACTAAATGCAATACAAAATATTAGATATTTATCTAACGAAGTTTCGAATCTCAAATATATCGTAGCATATCAAATAGAGCTTGAAAAATATCGACAGTTTGTTATTTCTCGATATTTAATATGTGTTTTTACTTGAAACCATCGATGCTATCGAGGCAATATTGTGAAAATATCGAAAATATCGATAATTTTTAAGCTCTAGTATCAAATTTGAAGATATTTTATTTTGTGAGGTATTTTTATCAATAGTATCGATGCGATATTGTGAAAATATCGATTATTTGTAAGCTCTATTATCAAATCTGTAGGTATTTCGTTTTGAGAGGTATTTTCAACTATATTATCGAAGCAATATTGTGAAAATATCGAAAATATCGATCATTTGTAAGCTACTATCAAATTTGTAGATATTTTGTTTTGTGAGGTATTTTCAACTTATTATCGAAGCAATATTGTGAAAATATCGAAAATATCGATCATTTGTAAGCTCTACTATCAAATCTGTAGATATTTTGTTTTGTGAGGTATTTTCAACTATATTATCGAAGCAATATTATGAAAATATCGAAAATATCGATAATTTGTAAGCTCTACTATCAAATCTGTAGATATTTTGTTTTGGGAGGTATTTTTAACCGTGTGATATCCTTTCCCCCACCCAGGAGTGCCAGCAATAGCGCCAACGAGGACGACGAGGACAACTCGACGTACACGCTGACCTTTACCATCGAGTTCGAGCACGACGACGACACCGTGTTCTTCGCGCACAGCTACCCGTACACCTATAGCGACCTGCAGGACTACCTCATGGAGATCCAGCGGCATCCGGTCAAGTCCAAGTTCTGCAAGCTGCGCCTGCTCTGTCGCACCCTGGCGGGCAACAATGTCTACTACCTGACGGTGACGGCGCCCTCGTCCAACGAGGAGAACATGCGGGTGAGCTGGACTTAATCCCTCTATGAAGAAGGCTTTATTCAGTTCCTTCAAAGGGGTTCCCAAGTTCCCATAAATAATATAGACTTTTAATCTATTATTACTATTATTTTGATAGCGAAAGAAATCGATTGTGGTGTCGGCGCGTGTGCATCCCAGCGAGACGCCCGCCTCGTGGATGATGAAGGGTCTGATGGACTTCATCACGGGCGATACCACGGTGGCCAAGCGGCTGCGGCACAAGTTCATTTTCAAGTTGGTGCCGATGCTGAATCCGGACGGAGTCATCGTGGGCAACACCCGAAACTCGCTGACCGGGAAGGACCTCAACCGGCAGTATCGCACGGTCATCCGCGAGACATATCCATCCATTTGGTATACCAAAGCCATGATTAGAAGGTCAGAACCTTTAGTTTGATTTCCATATCAATACAAAAAAATATCAATATCGATATTTTTCAGACTGATTGAGGAATGCGGCGTGGCCATGTACTGTGATATGCACGCTCACTCACGAAAGCACAACATATTCATATATGGCTGTGAGAACAAACGCAACCCGGAGAAGAAGCTGACCGAGCAGGTCTTTCCGCTGATGCTGCACAAGAACAGTGCGGATCGGGTGAGTTATCGATATTTTCGATATATACACAATACAGTGTCGATACTATCGAAGTTTTCAAGGAAACAGGAGTAAGATCTAAATATTATATTATAAATTTATCGATGGTAGGCTAGTTAACTGATAATATTTAAATTTCCCAACTGCAGTTCTCCTTCGAGAGCTGCAAGTTCAAGATCCAGCGCAGCAAGGAGGGCACCGGGCGTATCGTGGTCTGGATGCTGGGCATCACCAACAGCTATACGATCGAGGCCTCCTTCGGCGGATCCTCGCTGGGATCGCGCAAGGGGACGCACTTCAACACGCAGGTGAGCCCTGGATTAAGGCCAAACTCTCTCAGATCGTTATTCTAATTTGAAATCTCAACGGAAAAACCTTTCAGGATTACGAGCACATGGGACGAGCATTTTGTGAGACACTTTTGGACTACTGCGATGAGAATCCGAACAAAGTAAAGCGGCACGCAAAGTTGTTTAAACAAATCAAAAAGATAAGAAAACGCGAGAAACGCGAACAGAAAGCATTGAAATTACAGAAAATGGCCGATCAGGGATGTATAATGAACGACAAACTGAAAGTGAAACGTTCTGTGGAGAAGAGTGTCTCCTAGGAATGTTCTGTCCCCCGAAAAAAGAACCGTCGATCTTAACCGATCCGAACCGATTCGATCCGATCCACACAACCCGAAACACACGCTCCCTTCTGTAAACGCAACTTGTGCCAGTTATCGTTAATCGTTATAATCGTAAATCGTTATTCGTAAAGCGTATTTGTAATCGATCTGTCCAAAAAGCGCTGCTGTGCTGTCCCAGAATTGAAGTCCCCAAATCCTAGTCAGAATCGAAATCCATATCTCTACATCTTCGTATATCCAAGACAATTTCAAAACACCACACAACAATCACACAATCGGCCAGAGCCACAGAAGTTATATGACAGATATATCGAACATATCGTTTATATCTGTATTTCATATATCATCTGCATGTGAATTCAATCGGGCATTGAACCAAATGCGGCATTGAATTGAATTAATTTTAATGCTGTCTATTTGCGCGTATCGCAGTTTTTCTAATGTTTTTGAGCACCCAGTTGCGTGGATAGAGCCCACAATGGATATCCTATCCACGCAACGGGTACTTGAATTATCTATATATCTATCTACCTATATATACACCTGATCATCAGATAGTCACACCCAGCACAGCATCGCCAGGCACTCGAGCTCTTTTTATTCTAATATCCGCGTTTCTTTCGATGTTGCTAGCCGTAAGCGTAACCGTATTATTATAATCGGAAAATATTATTTTTTGAAATAAATACCATATATCAACCATTTGATTTCAGTTCTCGTCTTTTAGTTAGCCCTAAGTTATTCGCTTTTCACGTTAGCTTCCATCGAACTGCTTTTAGCGAACTGCTTGATTATCCCGCACTCACTCACATTGTTTTTAATTTAAAATTTATAACCTCACTAATATTTTCCTTTTCGCCAGTGTATGATTTTTCACTAATCCAAATGCATTAACATTTACAATAGATTTTAAATTTACTCAAACAACAGGACAGGCTACGATCCAAAATAATCGAAAGACTGATGCGAGAAGGCTCCAGTGCCGACGAGCCATTGAATATCCCCCTGTCGGATTACTCCAGGTGGGTCTAGGTAGTGAATCCTTGGGTTCAGTAGCCACATGCCAAGCCCCACCGATTACTAACCCCTACTAACCTCTACTAATCTACTAATCCCAACCCCCTAGCGACGAGGGCAACTGCAGCTCGAGTTCCGATAACGAGGGCAAGCACTCCATTACGGCTTCCGATCTGGAGGGACCCTGTTGTGCCCCCACCCGAGCGCCGCCCAGTTCGCCGGAGGTGATCCACGAGATACGCAAGGTAAGTGGGAATCGCTTTGAGGATCCTCCTCCTGCACTGCACTCTCGCCCGCACTCCACCAATGCCAAAATCCCTGCTCCCAAACTCAGTTCCGCATGCGACGCATGCGCAAGGTGATGCACGAGCTGGACAGGATCTACTTTACGCCGCTGTTCCAGCGCAAGTTCAAAACCCTGACCACCTTGAAGAGAAGGCGTCACAAAATGGGTGTCAAGACCGCTGCTCCAGCTGGGAAGCGTCTGCGAGGAGGAGGAGGAGGTAGTGCCGCCACTGGATCACCACATGGACCATCGGCGATCGTGGAACCGAGTCCCAGCAGCAGGCTGTTGGCCAGAAAGCCACTGCCACCAAGAGAGGTCAAGAGGGGCCCGCAGTCGGCTGGGCCACAGAGTTCTGATAGCACCGATAGCATGGACTCCTCGCAGTCGGAATCGCTACGGGATCCGGACTGCTCCAGTGCCAGCACTGGAATGGGCACTGCAATCGGAAGCGGAAGCGGAGGCGGAGGCGGAAACGGTAAAGAGGTCGCGCGCAAGGTCAAGACCTCCGGCGGCGTCGGCGGAGCCAAGAAAACGGGCAAAAAGAAGAGGTTTATGCCCACGGAGAAGCGGAAGCCGGTGGTCAATCAGAAGTTGCACGTGGATCGAAATTTCCGTCTGTGGCTGGCCAACCGACGCATCTACATCTACCGCCGGAAGAAGGTATACGTCAGTCCGCCTAAAGAAGTAAAAATCGTTATAATTCCCCTTTCGATTTTCTCTATCCTAACATTTTGCAATTAGTAATACTTGGGGTTATATTCCAGTCACAAATTTCTCTGGGTTTTTAAATCACTTATAAATGGTGTCAAAAAGTATGCAACAATATTTTTAAAATACCAATGGTTTCATTATGAGAGTAGATCTAAAATATGTATACGTCAGTCCGCCTAAAAAAGTACACATTTTTACATTACCCCTTTCGATTTTCTCTATCCTAACAACATTTTGCAATTAGTAATACTTGGGTAATCGCAGAAATAAATGAGGCTTTTAAATATAACTTATAATGGTGTCAAAAAGTATGCAACAATATATTTCGAATTCCCAGAGGAACAAGAAATTTAATTTAAATTAAATAAGTAATTTCAAACTGTTAGAACTAATTTCTGGCCACAGAAAGCACTAAAGTTTTTAAATCACTCATAATTCTGTCAAAAAGTATGCAACAATTTATTTTAAATATCAATTCTGATTCAATCCACAAGAAAAAAATTCACTGCATTCATACACCTTCATAGGTAATTTTAAACACAGAATTAAATGTTGATATCATCAAATCAAATCAATAGGTTTTTACATCACTTATAATATTGTCGAAAAGTATGCAACAATATATTTGAAATATCAATTTTGATTAATTTCGCAAGAGAAGAAAATTCACTGCATACTTTTGGACACCTTCATAGGTAATTTTAAACTCTTAGAATTAAATGTTTATATTATCAAATCAAATCAAAAGTACTAAGGTTATGCAACAATATATTTTAAATATCAATTTAGATTAATTCCGCAAGAGAAGAAAATTCACTGCATACTTTTGGACACCTTCAGAAGTAAATTAAACTCCTAGAATTAAATGTTGATATCACGAGTAAGGATAAATCCTCCTAAACAAAGTAAGCAGAACAAAAAGCCCTAAAAGTTTCAGATTAACAAGGAAACATATTAAAATGTTCTAACTAATTTTTCCCATGAGAGATCCTCAAATGAGTTTTACAAATGAAAAATGTAAGGTATTCCCCACTTTCGTAGTTGGTTTTCCACCACTTGGCACACGAGCACGACTAGTTTGATAATTACCAACTCCTACCCTTATCTCCCGCCTCTAATCCATTCAGTCCACGCAGGCGCGTCGCACCAAGGTGAGGAGCAAGCCGCCAAAGAAGCGCGGCGAGGTGGTGCGCACCACCCTGGACCTGCCCACCACGGATCCAGGCTCGGATCTGCACTTCTCCACCGACGACGAGGAGCACTCGCCGACGAGCGGCCAGAATGGCTACGGCGCGGTGGCCCCGCTGCGGCACACGCTGCTCCAGAGCGACCTGCAGCGGCGCTACATCGAGGAGATCGGCGACACGGTGGTCCAGAAGCCGAAGGCGGCCCACATGCCGCCGGAACTGATCGTGACGACGCCCTCGAAGAGCGGCACTCCCGGCGGCGGCAAGAAGCTGGATGTCTACAAGCTGACTCCGCGCACAGCTCCCGAGTTGGATGCGGGCGGCCATCACATGGGCATGATGCAGCGGCAGGCGGGTGGCACTGGGACATCGGCCAGGCGCACCTACTCGTGGCACAACCTCGACCAGCAGGAGATTCCCAATGGCAGCAGTGGTGGGCAGGGCAAGGCCAACTTCTACATGGGCGAGTCGAAGCCGGCGATGAAGGCGATGACCAAGCCGCCACCCAGAAGGTGGGTATTTGGTCTAATTTAAGACGCGAACTCTTCAGTAATTATTGTTTTTCCTTTCCTTTAAGGAGTGTCCCCAGCAATTTCATTCCGCAGAGGCCTGCCAATGTCCAAACGGCGGATGACCTGCAGCTCAAGCTCTCGCTGAAGAAGAAAGTCTGGACTGGAGCGCACGGCGATCCAGATGGGCGTCCGCTGGCCTGGTACAAGGGTCACTCGATAGCTGGATCCCAAATGGCCAACGCCACGGCGGCCATACGAAGTGCAGGTGGAGGAGGAGGTGGTGGTGGTGCTGCTGGCCAGAATCGAGCCATGTTCACCTCCAGTGGCAGGGAGCAGAACGGAGGCACCGCCGCTGCAGTCGCCATGGGCGTGCCACCCGCCTTTATGGGAGCACCACGCAAGCCCAGGAAGCTGGAGCAAGTGGATCTGTTCAAGTAAGTGTGTTACACTGCGGAGATAAACAGCCAGTGAATGTCCTCTTCTCCTGCAGTGCCTGCTCCCAGAAGCTGCTGCTGTGGCAGCAACAGGAGGAGCACAAGCGCTCCCAGCCGCAGCAGGCGCAGCGCCTGATGAAGGTGGAGGATCCGCATCAGCAGGCGCCACATCCGAGGGATCGGGACCGTGAGCAGCCAGCCTTTAAGCCCATGCACATGGCCAAGAAGTCGGCGGGAGCGGGAGCGGGCCAAGCCAGGGCCATCCAGCAGCTGGTGGCGGGTGAATCAGGCGGAAAGGTGAAGCGCAAGTCCAGCAGCATGATGAAGATAGCGGAGACCACGCAGCTGGTCACACGGTTCGCCCGGAGTCGCAACAGTGCCGGGGGCTCGGCGGTGCAGCAGCAGCTGCAGCAGCAACAGCAGCAGCACCAGCGGATGATGTTCAAGGGCCAGGGAGCCAGTGGAGCCGGTTCCGGATCCGTGGCCGCCCGGATGCACTCCGCCGGCGTGATGGGTCACATGCAGGGCGGCGGCGGCGGCGGCGGAGGAAGGGCACCCAACAAATTCAAGACCGGCGGCCTGGTGATCACGGCCGTCCAACAGCCGGCGAATATGCCGGGCGGCTCCTCGTCCCGCCGGATGAGGAATGCGGCCGGCTTGCAGGCCAAGGGCAGCACGGGCGCCATGGGCTCGTCGTCCGGCCTGCAGATGCAGTATCAGCGGAGCAACGGCAACGGCGGAGTCCAGGCCAACAAGTCCTCCACTGGCATCTCGCTGGACACCGTGAACCTGGTGCGCAAGGTGAAGACCAAGCTGAAGAAGCGCAAGTCCCGCACTTTGTCCAACGGAGCACCCAAATAGATGCGATGACGCAGTAGCTCCTCCAGATGAGAAATCCGGGACTGAAAACCCATTTTTCGTTCAAAATTCTAGTCGAATCAAATCAACCCGTCCGTGACTTTGTTGTTACGCAAAAGACGATAAGGAAATGGATTAGCAAAATTGTCTAAATAATTGATATAACCCCTATATAGGCCTACTATCTTATGCATATGTAATCTCGATCTCTGTACCTACAGTTAATCGCCCAAAATAATGTTGAAAGTCCTAGTGTCCTAGTGTGTGTGTGTTGTTCTTTTTTTTTTCTTCTTTCGCTGGAAGTTTTTCTATTGAGATTTGCAATAAAACCAAAAAATGTAACAAGCCATGTAGTTCAGGGGGATGAGAGGGGGAAGGGGGGTTTTTGTAAATAAATAATGCTTGACCGCCGAACGAAAAATCAATTACGCACATGTCCGGCAATCGGAGGCAGGTTTTATTGGAATGTGCGGACGAACCGCAGTTCGCAGGACGAGAAGGTGCCTTCCGCCCCGCCTACGTACCTCCGGCAAACCACTGGCGTCCCTCGATCTCGATCCTTCGCACAATTCACGCCGCGTCCCGGCCACTTAAGCGATCGAAAGGAAAACCACCGAAAAGTTTAAACTGGCGAAAGGTAAACAAATGCAATTGGACAATTCCAAGAGTGACCTCTAGTGATGGCAGCTATCGTTAGCTTTCGATAGTGCGGCTGGTGGCGGCACGTGTTATCGATAGCGAACTATTTTGTCCTATTACAAATATATTTGAAATAATATTTACTGATTTCGATCAATATTTCAATTGTTTCGGCCAAAAACTAATTATTTTTCTTGTGGAAAATAGGGATTTGGGTTTTTTGGCAAAAATTTAAATTTTTGTGTTTGTTTTTTTGCTGTAACTTGGCCAAAAATGGTCTCGCACCAAAAATACATACTGTTTTGAACATATAACAAAATAATAAATAAATCCTTGACACTTTCCGTGTGATTTTGATAAAATAAAATTTTCGCCAATTTTCACATTTTTTATGAGGGGTTACATCACAATTTTATACGAAAAATGGAAAAAAATTAAAATGTCCAGGTTTAAATGCCAATCGATTGGAAATTTAATAACGAGTTCAGAAAGGTATGGCAATCCAAATTTGGATCAATATGTCAATTGTTTTGGCAAAAATATGAATTTTTCTTTTGTTTTTTTTTTGCTATAACTTGGCCAGAAATGGCGTTACACCAACAATACATACTGTTTTGAACAGATAAGAAAAGAATGAATAAATCCATGACACTTTCCGTGTGATGTTGATAAAATACAATTTTCGCCAATTTTCACATTTTTTTATCATAATTTTTTACGAAAAATTAAAAAAAAAAAAAAATCTTCAGGTTTAAATGCCAATCGATTGGAAATTTAACGACGAGTTCAGAAAGGTATGACAGTTCATATTTGGATCAATATTTCTGACTGAATTCATAATACGCTCTGCAAGGGTATAATAAATAAATATATAATGCATTCATATTAATTTATTTTGGGTACCCCATAGTCAAACAAGTTGCATTTCATATATCCATTTTATTTAATTTGCTTGTCAATTTATTTGTGGAATTTTCGAGAATCCTTTTTGGATTACTTAACCACGGTTGCGCCTCCTTGCAGCACGCCTCTCCTGACGCTTCTCCTGACGCTTCTCTTGACGCCTTACCCGTTGTAACTTTCGTGCCTCTTGACGCCTTTGCTTCCGAAGCTTCTTAATCCTTTTCTCCAGTTTTTTCTCTTCCTTGGTGGCGGAGGTCGACGTAGAGGAGTCACTGTCACTGGAAGTGGTAGTGGTTGGACTAGACGAAGTGGGCGTGGTTGATGATGTAGTTGGTGAGGTCGAAGAAGTGGTCGAAGGACTGGTGGACGTGGTCGAAGGAGTTGAGGACGTCGAAGGAGTAGTTGAGGACGTCGAGGGAGTAGTTGAAGACGTCGAGGGAGTAGTTGAAGACGTCGAGGGAGTAGTTGAAGACGTCGAGGGAGTAGTTGTAGACGAGGAGGGAGTTGTGGTCGACGAGGAGGGATCGGTTGTGCCTGTGCCATAAGCAGCCGCCACGAGGGCCACAAGAACAAGGGCTAGGACCAGTTGGAATCGCATCTTTAGCTCTGTCTATCGCTTGTACTAAAGAACTGTACAGACTCCAGCTTGAACTTTAGTATTTATAGGAAAAATCTTATGTGAGCTGTTCCAATATTTGAATCTTTGCCGGTACAGAATTGTATTTGCTTAAGACGTCTGGAAACGGCAATGGAAAGTGCTGTCTTCATACGAGTTTATTGGTCTAATTCGCAAAGTCTATTTTTATCAAGTTCGCAAACAATGGTAGGACTATCATTTGTATTTAACTTTCTGTTTGGTAAAATGTTTCTTCATCTCATTTCATTAGAAACGCTTTATCATCGTAATGATGCCAAAATACAATATCTTGTTGTGCCTTTGTTTGCCCGACCGGTACACAAGCAAATTAAAAAATGATCTATTGTTTAAGTCCAGACCAAAATATTTTCCAATGCGATTTCAAGGATTCTAAATCCATGACACTTTCCTTGTGATGTTGATAAAATAAAATTTTCGTCATTTTTAAATTTTTTTATAAGGCGAAAATTTCAAAAAATTAAATGCCCAGGTTTAAATGTCAATCGATTGGAAATTTAATAACGAGCTCAGAAAGGTATGACAATCCATTTTTGGATCAATATTCCCATTGTTTCGGTCAAAAAACGAATTATTTTTTTTGTGGAAAATTGGGATTTGGGTTTTTGACAAAAATAGGAATTTTTCTTTTGTTTTTTTTTTGCTGTAACTTGACCAAAAATGGTCTTACACCATAAATACATACTGTTTTGAACAGATAATAAAATAATAATTAAATCCATGACACTTTCCGTGTGATTTTGAAAAAATAAAATTTTTGTCATTTTTTAATTTTTTTTAAAGGGGGTACATCATGATTTTTTGCGAAAAATGGCAAAAAAAGAATATTTCCAGGTTTAAATGCCAATCGATTGGAAATTTAATAACGAGCTCAGAAAGGTATGACAATCCATATTTGGATCAATATTCCCATTGTTTCGGTCAAAAAACGAATTATTTTTTTGTGGAAAATTGGGATTTGAGTTGTTGACAAAAATCGGAATTTTTCTTTTGTTTTTTTTTGCTGTAACTTGACCAAAAATGGTCTTACCCCAAAAATACATACTGTTCTGAACAGATAACAAAATGATAATTAAATCCTTGTCACTTTCCGGGTGATCTTGAAAAAATTAAAATTTTTGCCAATTTTAATTTTTTTATAAGGGGGTTACATTATGATTTTTTGCGAAAAATTAATGTGAAACACACATAGAGCACTTTAAAAAGTACTTTTTTTGTAGGAAAATTTTACTAATACTAAGTTTAGCCTAACTTCTGAAGTGGTTGTCCTTAATTGCTTGTCAAGACAAACAAGTTCAATTTTGTATGAGAAGTTAAAAGCTAAATATAACTGTGGAAAGTTTATTTGTATTTCTATTTAAACAATAGCGAATTTTCGGAATTATAATGTATTGTTAGCAAGTGTGTAAACACAGGCACAAAACGGAATTTTTGGATTGGCTGCTACCGCGAACAGTGAAGCCTTTTTAGTGAAGAAAAAGCTTTCATTTTCATTAAAGAGAATAATGATATGGCTTTATAAAAATTCTGATAAATTTTTTATTTTTTCAAAATAATAGTTGAATGAAATGTTTAATCTATTCCCATTATAATAAAGAAAAATCCCACAAACCAACTGGAACTGAAGTAAACCAATCAATAATGCTCATTGATATCAGTATTTGGATTCGATTTACAAAAATGTATTGTGGAATGCAGCGCCCTAGGCGCCATTATTTATTTTATTTAGTTTATTTGTTATATACCCAAGCCATTATGCTAGATTAAACTACGTACACATGCATGTGTGTGGTGTGTGTATACTGTATACTGGTTAAGTGTTGTGTCCTGGTGGCCTCCCTCCTCCTGCTCATCCTCCCAGCTCTGACCATCCTAATAAACCTGCTCATCGTCATGAACATCGTGTTCCTGCGGGCGGGGAAGCTGCATTGATTTAACTAAATCTAGGTGACTACGAATAAATAGAGTAAACGCAAGGCTAAAAACAATAGAACGGAACGCACAAATTGCGCGGAAATTCAACTGAGACCGGCTCTAGACATTGACGGCATTCTGCAGAGCTGTCTTGTCGTCCACGATGATGTTGGCGGCCGTGGTGGTCGGATTTGAGCTGAGCAGCTGCTTGGTGGACGAGCTGGAGGAGTAGCTGTCGCTGGAGCTGCGCGTCGAGGCCGAGTTTCCGCTGATCGGGCTGTCCAGCATGTCTGAGGAAATGGTTTTTGGATTAGGAATAAAGTTATATTTAAAAGAAAACAGAATCTCTACCCACCTGGGAGGGAGCTAACGTTGTTGGACTTCAAGTCAACCACTGTGGCCACCGAACCGGATCCCACCATGTTGCCCACCGAGGTGGACTTCTTGTGCAGGTTCTTCTTCACCGCACTGCTGAAGCCCACGACGACGGGGCCCAAGCCAGAGCCAGGTCCGCCCACGGATCCGGCGCTCCTGCCCACGCCCAAGCCGCCATTGCCGAGGCTTCCGGCGCCCAGGGGATCGCCGCTCTTGGCTCGCTCCGCGGGACAGAGTGGACTCAATATCGAGTTCTGAGTATCTTCCGGCGTGTAGTAATCCGAATCCTCGGCCGTGGCCTCGGCGGGCGAGGGTGTGCCACCTCCGCCGAGTTCTGGCCTCGGTTTGGTGCGCTTCAGCGAGGAGCCCTTCTTCAGGCTGGACTCCTCGGCGGGCCCATCGCCACCGGTCTTGTCCGCATCATCTGCCTCCAGGCAAGCGACCACCTGCTTCAGGGACTTGCTGGACACGGTCTTGCTCTTGCTGCCGGGCGACAGAAGCGGCGATAGCTTCTCGTTCTCACTGTCCTCATCGTCGTCGGTGCCCGCAGAGCCATCGCCCCCGGATCCGGCCGTAGATCTGGGATACTTTCGTTCGTTGACGATCTGCAGCTTGTCCTGCTTCGGTTCCGGCGACGTGGATGTGGCCCCCAATGTGGGCGAAGTACAGGTGGCCGTGCTGGACTTCTTCGGATCGCTCTCGATCTCCACGGAATGTGTGGATGAGCCGTTGCCGTTGCCGCCGCCAGACTGGTTGGTAATGGTGCCCACCTCGCTGGTCGACGTGCAGGTCGAGGCGTTCTTCTTGATCTTCGGGCGCCGCTGGCTGCTGGACTTGATGGGCGATGTGGCCTTGATGTCGGCACTGGTCATTGTCGAAGCGGCCACTGTGGCGGCGGAGTCGGTGATGTCGTGTTCGCTGGTCCTGATGGAAGCAGAGATCAGAAGTAGTGTGAATATTATGTCCTACCCCTGGAGAGGCCCCCCACTCACCTGGCCCTGGCCACGTACTGCGGCGGTCCGTTGAGCGCCTCGATCAGCGAGACTGGAATATAGCCCGGCGGCACATCCACCGGCGCCGGCTCCCCGGCCGTCGACGTGGGCGTGTTCTGGTGCAGCACATGCGTGCTAATGCCCTTCTGGACGGCCCGAATCTGGAGCAGCGCCCGGAACGGTGCCCGGCAAATGGGGCAATTGTTGGCCTGGTAGCGCAGCGAGTCCGCACACGAGTTGCACAGGCAGAGATGGCGACAGGGCAGGATCAGCGTGTCCCTGGTCTCACTCATGCAGATGACGCACTCGCTGCCATGGTCGTCGATCTCCTCGTCCAGGGACGTCTTGTTCACCGCCTTGTTCTCGATGCCGTAGATCTCCTGCAGCAGATAGCACAGGCCGTCCACGAAGATCTTCTGCTTGAGGGCCCGCAGCACATAGCTGCCGTTCTCCGGATGGTGGTCGATCACACAGATGGTGGTGTGCGACTGGCGGCACTCGTCGCTGCCCTCCTCCACCACACAGTGTATGGCCACCGGGTATTGCTCGCGGCCGGGGCTGTAGCCCAGCTCATCCTCGGGCATCTGCTGGGGATTGAAGATGTGGCCCGGCTGCGAGAAGCACTGATTGATGCCCTTCTCGTAGTGGTACGTCTCCGAGGTGAGGCCCTCGCGCGGCACCAGCGTCACGCCGCTGGGACTAACGTCCTCCGAGCAGAAATAGTATATGGTAATGGCGCACTTGGCGTCCGAGTCGAAGGTGAACTCGATGTTGTAGGAGCAGGGCGGCGGCGGTGGGGCCAAGTCGGCATCCCCGCCGCCCAGGCCCATCGAGCAGAGCACATTGCCGTCCACATCCTCGATGGTCACGTTGGACTTGTCCTTCTCCAGGTCCAGATCCCGGTCGATGTCAATGTCCTTGATGGGCCTGGGCTTGGGCTTGTCGAGCAGGCCCACCATCTTCTTGTCGTTCAGCGTCTTGACGAAGCGCACCGACTCCTTGCGGATGTTGACCAGACTCTTGAGGGTCTTGGTCGGTTCATTCGCCTGCGGCGGGGGATACGGAAAGGCCGTGGGCCGGTTGCCCAGGAAGTTGAGGTCCGCATTCTCGCCAAACAGGTAGGACTCCGGCTGCGGGGTGTCGAAGCGTTCGCCGCCCATGATGAAGTGCGTCCCGAAGAAGTTGCCCATCCTCGGCGGATATTTGTAGGCATTGTTCGTGCTCGGATCCGCCTCCTCCACCGCCGCGTTCTGCCTGCTCACCAAGTTGCCCATTTGGTCGGGAGATAGCGATATAGCCGATCCTTTGCAGCTTCTGGCCTCAGTTTTCTCTGCTCTGGTTTATTATTCTGTTTTTCTTTCTCTTCGATTTCCTCTATTTTCCTCCTTTCTTTTGGAGCTGCCAGGCCATCGATGGTGAATGCTATCGAGCACATCGATAGCGGGGTTCGTCAGCGATTGCTTCCGTCAATCGATTATTAAAACGGTCAAAAGATTAAAAAATGTTTTTAAAACGTATTGGAAATTCTTGTTCCATTAAAGTTTCGATGCAAGTTTTCCAAAATGTAAATCTTTTAATAGATTATAACAAACTTCTAGTATGTTATAACAAACTTTTTAATTTCCGCAAGCACTCAAATTTCAAAATATTCATGTAGCATAAATAGCAAAAATACATACTGTTCTGAACAATATTTGTTTGGATTAAATTTTAATTGTTTCGGGCAAAAAATTTTTTTCTGGAAAATTAAGACTTGAGTTTTTTTGGCAAAAATAGGAATCTTTCCTTTTTGTTTTTTTGCTGTAACTTGGCCAAAATTGGTCTAACACCAAAACTACACACTGTTTTGATCAGATAACAAAATAATGAATAAATCCATGACACTTTCCGTGTGATGTTGATAAAATAAAATTTTCACCAATTTTCACATTTTTTATAACAATATTTTACAAAAATGCTAAAAAAATTAAAATCTCCGGGTTTAAATGCCAATCGATTGGAAATTTAATAACGAGTTCAGAAAGGTATGGCAATCCAAATTTGGATCAATATGTCAATTGTTTTGGCAAAAATATGAATTTTTCTTTTGTTTTTTTTTTTTGCTATAACTTGGCCAGAAATGGCGTTACACCAACAATACATACTGTTTTGAACAGATAAGAAAAGAATGAATAAATCCATGACACTTTCCGTGTGATGTTGATAGAATACAATTTTCGCCAATTTTCACATTTTTTCATCATAATTTTTTACGAAAAATTAAAAAAAAAAAATTAAAATGTCCAGGTTTAAATGCCAATCGATTGGAAATTTAATAACGATTTCTGAAAGGTATGACAGTTCATATTTGGATCAATACTTCTGACTGAATTCATAATACGCTCTGCAAGGGTATAATAAATAAATAAAAAATGTATTCATATTAATTTATTTTGGGTACCCCAAAGTCAAACAAGTTGCATATTATGTATCCATTTTATTTAATTTGCTTGTCAATTTAATTGTGGAATTTCCGAGAATCGTTTTTGGATTACTTAACCACGATTGCGCCTCCTTGCAGCACGCCTCTCCTGACGCTTCTCCTGACGCTTCTCCTGACGCTTCTCTTGACGCCTTACCCGTTGTAACTTTCGTGCCTCTTGACGCCTTTGCTTCCGAAGCTTCTTAATCCTTTTCTCCAGTTTTTTCTCTTCCTTGGTGGCGGAGGTCGACGTAGAGGAGTCACTGTCACTGGAAGTGGTAGTGGTTGGACTGGACGAAGTGGGCGTGGTTGATGATGTAGTTGGTGAGGTCGATGAAGTGGTCGAAGGACTGGTGGACGTGGTCGAAGGAGTTGAGGACGTCGAAGGAGTAGTTGAGGACGTCGAGGGAGTAGTTGAGGACGTCGAGGGAGTAGTTGAAGACGTCGAGGGAGTAGTTGTGGACGAGGAGGGAGTTGTACTCGACGAGGAGGGATCGGTTGTGCCTGTGCCATAAGCAGCCGCCACGAGGGCCACAAGAACAAGGGCTAGGACCAGTTGGAATCGCATCTTTAGCTCTGTCTATCGCTTGTACTAAAGAACTGTACAGACTCCAGCTTGAACTTTAGTATTTATAGGAAAAATCTTATGTGAGCTGTTCCAATATTTGAATCTTTGCCGGTACAGAATTGTATTTGCTTAAGACGTCTGGAAACGGCAATGGAAAGTGCTGTCTTCATATACTTTTATCAAGTGCGCAAACAATGGTAGGACTATCATTTGTATTTAACTTTCTGTTTGGTTTAAATGTTCTTCATCTCATTT
This sequence comes from Drosophila prostipennis, assembly GCA_037075205.1. NCBI lineage: Eukaryota > Metazoa > Arthropoda > Insecta > Diptera > Drosophilidae > Drosophila > Drosophila prostipennis. The sequence continues at coordinate 267,489 of JBAMCJ010000077.1, forward strand.
CAAGCTCTAACTTACTTTTCTTATATTTGTTTTTACTTAGAAACGCTTTATCATCGTGCAGAAATACAATATCTTGTTGTGCCTTTGTTTGCACGACCGGTACACAAGCAAATTAAAAAATGCTCTATTGTTTAAATCCAGAATTCTTAACAAATGCCTTGCCACGTGCCACATATGGTGTTTCATATAAAACACGGATACTGGAGGGAGTCTGTAGGAAGAAGTGCTGCTTCCTCATCTACACCAACTTCCTCGAACTCCAAGACAACTCCAACTACCCAAACCACTCCCACTTCTTTCTGTACAACCAGTAGCTCCTCCACTCCCACTGACGACGCCTCTTCGTCGATCTCCGACAACAGCGAGGACGTGGACGAGCTGAAGGAAAAGATTAGCAGGCTTCGGAGACTGAGGCGCCAGCATTGGGGTTAAGAAATCGAAAAAGGACTTCCGGGAAATCCACCATGAAATTGATAAGCAATACAATTTTTTATGAAATGAAATTTGGGCTTTTGGCAAAAATATGAATTTTTCATTTTGTTTTTTTGCTGTAACTTGGCCAAAAATGGTCTTACACCAAAAGTACATACTGTTCTGAACAGATTACAATATGATAATTAAATCCATCCAAATATGGATCAACACTTCTATTGTTTCAGCCAAAAAACTAATTATTTTTGCCTGGAAAATTCGGAAACTGGGCTTTTGGTAAAAAATTGAATTTTTTATTTTTGTTTTTTTGCTCTAACTTGGCCAAAAATGGTCGTACACCAAAAATATATACTGTTTTGAACAGATAACAAAATAATAAATGTATCCATGACATTTTCCGTGTGATTTTCATAAAATACAATTTTCGCAAATTTTCACATTTTTTTATAAGAGGTTACATCACAATTTTTTACGAATAATTGAAAAAAATTCAAATGTCCAAGTTTAAATGCCAATCGTTTGGAAATTTTATAACGAGCTCAGAAAGGTATGACTATCCAATATTTGGATCAGTATTTCAATTGTTTCGGCAAAAAAACGGTGTTTTTTTTTGGAAATTCGGCATTTTGGTTTTTGACAAAAATAGGAATTACTGATGGATCAGTAATCAGTGATCAATTTTGTTTTGCTAAACGTTTATAATACATTTCGAAGACGTAAAATAAATATCAAATTACATATTCCCACCCCCGCAATGCTGCAGGCATTGCTCACAGCAATCGTAAATACATAAAAATCAAAAATAGCTTGACAATTATAAAGAATTCCACCGAATTAATGTTTTTTTTATAATTATTATGTTAATAAGTTTCGTTTATCGATATATGTATCAATGTATGTACTATTTTTATCGAGCCGGCGTTGCCAGACAGCTGTCCGACAGACCGGCGTTGCCAACAAATTCAAAGCAACAACAAACGGCGCCAAAAGATCGTACGCGAAAAATAAATAGCGAAAAACTGGGCGGAAATCACACACCACACACGCCGCCACTGCCACCACCGCCACCATGAGCATGAGCATGGACGAGTCCATCTGCGCGTACTTCGTGAACAACCTGAAGCCGGGCGCAGACAGCCAGGAGGCATCCGGCGAGGTGCTGGAGCAGTTTGAGGCGTCGCTGGAGCTGCTGGGCCAGCAGCTGGCGGAGACGCAGATCCGGCAGATAAAGCCCAGCGAGGGCTACCCGCTGATAGCCGCCGGCAACCTGACCAAGAAGGATGTCTTCGTGCTGTCCCACTTCGAGGGCGACTTCTTCGAGCAGCTGCAGCAGACGCGGGCCCTGATCCTGGGGCCGCCCTGCCTGCTGACCTGCCTGCGGCTCAACGAGCCCATTCCCGAGGGCGGCGGCAAGGCGGTCTACACGACGGCCATGCGCGACCTGCAGATCTCGGCCAGCGGCATCACGCCCCAGAAGAAGGAGGAGCTGAGCAGGCTCGTCCACTGGATGGGCGGCAGCTACTTCCAGAGCTTCGGCCACCGCACCACGCACCTCATCTCGAACACCATCAAGTCGAGCAAGTACGAGCAGGCCACGCTGAACGGGGTGCCCGTCATGCATGTGGACTGGGTGCAGTACGTCTGGGACCAGAGTCGCCGCAGCCGGCGCGACGGCGTGCGGGCCACCGATCCGGAGTTCGACAAGTACCGCCTACCCATCTTCTTCGGGGCCAACATCACGTGCAGCGGCCTGGAGGTGGCCCGCAAGGATCAGGTGATGCGGCTGGTCAACGAGAACGGCGGCATCTACCATCGCGCCTTTCGCTCCCAGGTGGTGGACATCGTCATCACCGAGCAGTCCAAGACGGACACCGAGAAGTACAAGGCGGCCGTGCGCTACAAGAAGGACGTCCTGCTGCCGGAATGGATCCTCGACAGCTGCAGTCGCGGCTACGCCCTGCCCACCAAGGACTACGAGGTGCGCGCCGGCAAGACCGCCTCCACGCCCACCAAGAGCACGCGCTCCTCCGCCGCGGACCAGACGCAGCTCTCGGATCTCTCCAGGATCAGCTTCGTCTCCGGCTCGCGGCGCATGTGCAGCGACCTGACCACCGTCAACGAGTCGGTGAGCAGCAGTCTGGGCTCCCCGGCCAAGGATCTGCTCAAGCAGGCCACCGCCACCGCCAGCAGTGGCCGGAACTATGAGCAGGTGCTGGCCGAGATTTGCCCGCGGCAGGCGAAGAAGGCGGGCGCCTTTCTGGACGGCTGCTGCGTCTACCTGAGCGGCTTCCGGGCGGAGGAGCGGGAGAAGCTCAACAGAGTGCTGAACACGGGCGGAGCCACCCGCTACGACGAGGCCAACGAGGGCGTCTCGCACATCATTGTGGGCCAGCTGGACGACGCCGACTATCGGCAGTGGCAGCGCGACGGCCTCATGGGCTCGGTGCATGTGGTGCGCCTCGACTGGCTGCTGGAGAGCATACGGGCTGGGCGCCTGGTCAGCGAGCTGGTGCATCGCGTGTCGCTGCCCCAGAACCGGGAGCCCGACGTCGCCTCGCCGGCCAGCAAGCGGACGCTGCGCTCCATGAACCACAGCTTCAAGCAGCCCACGCTGCCCATCAAGAAGAAGCTCTTCGACCAGGAGCCAGATGCCCTGGAGCCGGAGGAGCAGCCGGATCGCACGCTGCTGGATCAGTACGCGCAGGATCAGGGAGCAGTGGCCCAGCTGCCGCCGGCGGATGTCAGCCTGCTCCAGCCGGCGGCCAGTTCCACTCAAATGGAGGTGGCCCTGGCCAATCCCAATCCCAATCCCACTGCCGCTGCCGCTGCTCTGCAGCATTTGCCCGATCTGAGTGCCAGCACACTGTCCATTGACTTCGAGAAGCTGGACTACTTCGCGAATCACTCGGTCTACGTGCACAAGGAGTGCTTCAATGCGGAGTTCTTCAACCAGATGCTCACCGAGTGCGAGGCGGCCCAGGGTCTGCTGGTGCCCGCCAGCTTTGCCGACGAGGTGGACTTCGCCATCGTCAGCTTCGAGGTGGCCCTGGATGTGGAGGAGCTGCCGGTGCGGGCGCGCCAGGTGGTCACCGAGCTGTACCTGGAGAGCTGCATGAAGAAGAACCAGCTGCTGCCGCTGGAGTACTACCACCGGCACGTGCCGGCCGCTGCACTGCGTCAGCCGCTCAAGGGCATGACCATTGTGGTGTCCATCTACGCCGGCCTGGAGCGGGACTTCATCAACTCGGCGGCCGAGCTGCTGGGCGCCTCGGTCAACAAGACGTTCATCAAGAAGGAGAAGCCGCTGCTCGTGTGTCCCACTGCCGAGGGCTCCAAGTACGAGGGCGCCATCAAGTGGCACTATCCCGTCGTCACCTCCGAGTGGCTGGTGCAGTGCGCCCGCACGGGCCAGAAGCTGCCCTACGTGGGTCACCTGGTGGGCCGGAGTCCCGAGGACTTTCCCATTTCCCCGCGTTTGCGGGAGAGCAATGCCCGAACGCCGAGGACGCGGCCGGAGGAGAGCACAGAGGTCAGCGCCAGGCAGCTGGAGGAGGAGGCGGAGAACCAGCCGGCCCCAGCGGCTCCGGAACTAACGCCCCTGCGCAACCGCAGGGTCTCCGAACTGGCCGGAATCCCGGGCGGCAGCGCCCGCCAACGCAGCGCCGGCTCCAACACGCCGTCACCCGACTCGCCCTGCACGCCACTCAGCCAGGTGGGCGCCCAGAAGTACAACCTGGACTTCCTCGAGCAGTTCGTCCAGCGCCTGGACACGGACGAGGGCAAGGACTGCGTGCGCGAGATCATACGCGAGATGCAGGCCAACCAGACGCCGGAACTGGAGCGCATCCGCCGGCAGGCCTGCACGCCCATCAGCCGCAAGCATCCGCGCCCGGCGCCGGGCATCCCCGACTTTTGTCTCACCCCCGAGTTCCAGCAGCGGATGGCCGACGACTTCGAGCGGCGCTGGCGCCTGCCGACGCAGAAGATCAAGCCGGACACGCCGCTGGCCGAGATCAGGCAGCGCGTGATGCGCATCACCTGCGAGACGCTGGGCATCGAGTACGAGGAGCAGCGGGAGAAGGAAGAGGGACCACCGGCGACGCAGAAGAAGAAGCCGCCCGCCAGGACGCAGGCCACCAAGCTGAACTTCGATAGATCGCCGAAAACACCCAGGCCTTCGGGCAGCCGTTCGCCCTTCCTGGTGGCCAACACACAGAGTCCAGCGGAGGCAGCTGCTCCATCAGCAGCCACATCGCCGCGACGCTCCGAGGGCCAAAGCACCATCAACTTTGACAAGATCAGCTTCGAGGAGTCGGCGGCCCCCTTGGTGGCGCCGGATGTCAAGCAGATCACCGACTACCTGAAGAACTGCGAGTCGCGGCGCAACAGCCTGAAGCGCAGCCACGACAGCGAGCTGGAGTGTCCCGAGAGCGAGGTGCAGTACGTGCAGCCCTTCGAGTCGGAGGGCTTCGCCCTCGCCACCGAGGACATGGTGGACTGGCGCGATCCGGCCGAGTTCAATGCGGCCAAGCGGCGCTCCTCCGGCGGCTCGCCCAAGATGCAGTACAGGGGCATTCCCTGCTTCACCATTTCCTGCGGCGACGATGAGGAGAAGCGAGCGCTGCTCATCGAGAGGATTGGCCAGCTGGGCGGCCGGCTGTGCGAGAATCTGGTCAACTACGACGAGGCCTGCACCCACCTGCTGTGCGAGCGTCCCAATCGCGGCGAGAAGATGCTGGCCTGCCTGGCGGCCGGCAAGTGGATCCTCAACATGCAGTACGTCGAGCAGTGCCACTCGAGGGGCTACTTCCTGGACGAGGCCCTGTTCGAGTGGGGCAACCCGAAGGCCCTCAACCTGCCGGCCTTGGCGCCCGAGGAGGAGCCCATTGCGGCCGCCGTCCACCGCTGGCGCACCGACGTGGCTGCCAGCGGCGGCGGCGCCTTCTCACACCACCGGGTGATCCTCAGCCTGCACGAGCGCAGCGGGGCGCCCATCAGGAATGTGCTGCGCGCCGGCGGAGCCAGCATCCTGGAGCCCAGCACGCCGTTCGCCGACGATCCCCTGGCCTCCACGGCCACCCACTGCTTTGTGGACACCAGGAAGGCGCCGCTGACGCCCGAGGATCTGGAGCATCTGCTGCGCTGCGGCGTGCAGGTGCTCAGCCAGATGGCCATCAACACCTACCTGATGAACGGCCGGGATGCCGATCTGGGGAAGTACGAAGTGAAGTGAAGTCTTGATTTGGATTCATCACCGTTTCTGGATTTACAATCGCTTCTTTGTTCCTCTTCCAAATTGATATTTTCTGTTTAGTTTTCATGAAAGTTATAAATTTATAGCCTCAAACGGTTTGAATTTAGTTTAATTATCATGGATTTTTTTGTTTGTACTGAAAATTAAACATTTTCCCAAGCATTAGTTATAATTTACTACCACTAAATGGAATTGCTGGCTTTGTTTTTGTTTTATTTGCAGATCAAAACTTTATTGTTTCTAAAAATGTTATTTTTAAAAAAAAATCGAGAGCCTTGCCCAAAATATTTAAAAAACAAATAGCGTTCGGTTTTTTTTTCACAATTACACATTTTCTATTGCTTTTTATTTACGTACTTTTATTTTATTCCCATTGTTTATTAAATAAATCAAATTATAAATTGAAAACCTGACTTATTTGTATTCATAACTTGAATTGAGAAGTCATTCTGCCAGATGAGATCTGGATATTGAAAAAAATCAAGAGAATCTATAGAAAACATAAAAAAAAGGTCTTGAAATACATACATGGTTATTATGAATAAAGCATTGCAATTGAATTCAGATATTATTTCAACAAAATATAACTCATTTAAAAATAATTTAATTAATTTTATAAAAGTCTATGTTGAAAATTGTCAATTTAACCAATTAATGGGCATAAATAATTCTAACAAAATAAGGTTAATAGGGATGTTTCATATTTATAATTAACAAGAAAGGAAGCTAGCTTCGTCCAGCCGAAGCTTATATACCCTTGCAGATAATTCCTATTAATCACTAATTTTCCGATCGTTCCTATGGCAGTTATATGATATAATCGTCCGATTTTGAAAAAATTTTATTCGAAATTCAGAATTAGATCAAAAATGGCATTTCCAAAAGTAGGAGGTTCTAGGTTCAAAAACACCTAAGATAAATTTTTTTTACATTTTTTCCCCCGATCATTCCTATGGGAGCTATATGATACAGTTGTCCGATCCGGCTCGTTCCGACTTATATACTACCTGCAATAGATATAAGACTTTTGGGAAAGTTTTAGCCCGATAGCTTTAAAACTGAGAGACTAGTTCGCGTAGAAACAGACGGACAGACGGACAGACGGACAGACGGACGGACAGACGGACGGACAGACGGACATGGCTAGATCGACTCGTCTAGTGATGCTGATCAATAATATACATACTTTATGGGGTCGGAAACGTCTCCTTCACTGCGTTGCAAACTTCTGACTGAAATCATAATACCCTCTGCAAGGGTATAAAAATCAGGAATAATGATTTTTATTATAAAAATCAAAAAGAAAAACAAATATCTTTCGAAACACGCATAATATTAAACATCTTTGGATAAATACTTTTCATGTGATATAGCTAATAGGTATTGGTAATACCTATGATATGATATTCCCAACATCAATTTACTTACTGGTACATCAGGGATTTCCCTACCTGAACTCAGCGACGAACAAAAACGAATATATCCAACTGTAATGTACTTTTCATTTATTTAACGTTTATATATTGTATGTATTTGTAGGTGTGTGTATGTGTGTGGGTTCTTGTATATAATATAGCATGTATGTACTATGTATGTATAATTTCACTTAGCTTCTGTTCCGTTTCCTTTTCCGTTTCCGTCTCAGTTGTTCGGTAATTATGGTATAGCAGTACTTTATATTTGATTCATATGGTTCGCATGTTCACATACATATATAATTCGGGTTCTTTACAATCCATGCAGCTTAGTTTGTTCTATTCTGTGTGGGATTCATTATAAAATTCCATATTATATAACTACAGGTATATAATTGTCTGTGTTTTGTGGGCTTGTGTGTTTAGTGGAATCGCATGCTCTAGGCTACAAATTCATCAAAAATAGATAGTACACAGGAATCGATCAGCGTAGAATTATGATTTATAGTTGATCATTATCATTTTCTCAATCTGTTTTATGGTTTCTGTTTCTGTTTTTTTTTTCTTCTTTTAAGCCGCAATTGGCAGACTGGCGGCATTTTACATTTTAAAATTACAGTTCTATATATTAATAATTATGTATACATATATACGGTTTATGTTGATTTAGTTTTCTTTGTTAGCATTTAGATTTGTTCAATGTTGGTTTTGTTTTTATATCGCAGCGATAATTTGTTAGGTTTTTGTTGTTTGTTTTCCATAGGAGGCAATTGTTTCAACTTAATGAATTTTTCGTTTCAAATAAACGCGCAATGAATCGACACACGGGAAAAACAGAGGGTCTTCACAATCGTACATATTTTAATAATAATTATAATAGTGGAACTTGGAGCTTAGCAATTAAAAAATCTCTTTGCTGGGTGTTGAGATTCCCAGTGGCTGTTCGTAGTCGCTGGCCGAAACGCTGGCGATTACGGATGCTGATGCAGAGTCGGAAGCCTTCTTCTCCTTGCGCTGCGACTTCTCCTTTTTATGCTTCTTCTTGTGCGCCCTGGAGGCCACCTGCTGCTCCACCTCCCCCGCCCCCGACGCCGCCTCCGCCTGCTCCTCGCACGCCGCTTCCCGCGACTTCTCCTTGTTCTTCTTCTTTTTGTGATGCCTGGCGACGACATCGGCTGGAAGGATGCTTGAAGTATTGTTGTTGTCGTTGCTGTTGCTGTTGCTGCTGGGGGCGCAAGTGTGGCTGGGACTGGGAGTGGGCGTGTCGGCATCGATGAGATCAATCACCGGCTGGGCAGCGGCAGCGGCAGCGGGCTCCTTTCCGCTCCGTTCCCGCTTGCCCTCCCGATGCTCCCGCTTCGCCGCCTTCTTTTCCTTGTCCTTTTTCCGATCCTTCTTGGAGCTGCTACTGCTGCCGGCCATCTCAGCCGGCGCCTTGAGATTCTCTTTGCCCGCCGCCGTGGACTTTTTGGACGAGGATCTCACGGCGGGCGCCTCGAAGTCCGTTCTGTGAAGGAATTATGAGAATATATCATTGTTTTGTATTAGTAACCTAATCATTCCATCCATCCTTACATGTCCAGTTCAATGTCCAGCGCCCGATGCGGATCATTTGGATCGTACTTGCCGTCCTTGTCCTCGCTGTCCGACATGGAAACACCTTCGGGCATGTCCAGCGTGGTGTTCACAATGTGCAAGGGTTTCGGTTCTGCAAAAGTAAAGGTTTAGAGAAGGTGCTTCCCATTGTTTAATCCGACTCCTACCTCCCTCCGACTCGGAGCTACTGTTGTATGCCACTTTATTCTTGGCCTTTTTGCTCTTCTTGCCCTTTTTATGCTTCTTCTTGCCATCCTTGCCGCCCTGCGCCGCCGCCTGCTGCTCCTGCAGGTATTTATCCGATCGCTTGGTAACTGCAGAAGGTTAGATTCATAAGTTGAATTGTAAGTAACAGGCTTTAACTATATATAAACTCACTGCCCACGCGCAGAGCCGCCACGCCCTCCATGTCCAGCGGCAGCTCCGTGATGGGTATGTCGTCTATGTTGTCATACTGATCCGCATTCGCGGAGCCGCCACTCGCCGTCGGCGTGGACTTGAGGTAGTGAGGATTGTTCGACTGCTCGATGAGACGCGCCATCCGCTGGCGCTCCAGTTGCTCGGGCGTCAGCTCCAGGCTCTGTCGCCGCTTGCCGCCACTTCCACCGCCGCCACCTCCGCCTCCCTCAACGCCCGTTCCGCCTTGCGAAGCGCTGACAAAGAGCTCGTCCTTGTCGTGCTCCGAGGACGAACTGCTAGCCGCATCCTCCGGCGGCGGTGCGTTGATCCACTCGTCCAAATCGAGCCCATCCGGCAGCGGCACCTTCCTTTGCGCCTTGGGCGCCACCGGAATCAGCTCGCCGGCGAACAGCAGCGTCATCTCCTGGACGATCTCAATGGCCAGTGGCGGAATGCAGCCATCCATGGCCATGGCATCGTCCGTCGTGGACAGCTGGTGGCGCAGCATCTCGATCAGCATGCAAGCGGAGTTGGCTCTCTCCTGCACCTCGATGTCGCTGGAGCCATTGAAGTGCTGCAGCTTATCCAGCACATGATCGCAGAGCTGGAGATGGGAAATCCAGTATTAAGGCAGGGATTATAAGATATTCAGGGGAGAAGTTACCCTCACTAAACCCGGCAGATCCTGAACCTCGAGACACGTGGTGGCCAGGCGGGCGAACAGCTTGATCACGTTCTGCACGTAGACACCCTGGATGTGACCGGGCAGCTGCCGGGGACGCAGCAGGATGTTGAGCGTCTTCTCCGCATCCTCCAGCTCGCCGGCAAACTCGCCCACAATCCAGGCGGCCGCGTAGAGCACCTCGTACATGGAGTTGCTTTGCGCCGAGACGGTGAACGTGTCCAGCAGGTTGGTCATCTCGTTGACGGCGAACTGCCGCACCACTGGCACCCGGATGGCCACGTCGAGGAGCTGCTCGGCTATCAGGCGGCCGTGCCGGGAGCCAGCCTCCAGCTGGATGAGCTCCACGAGGACCGTGAGGTACCACTCGAAGTTGGTCACGTACAGGTAGGAACTCTGGGCGCATATCTCGATCACCTTGTAGAGCAACTCGTCCCGGTAGGCGGAGCCCTCCGCCCGCTCCATGTGGCCGAGCAAACGCTTGACGATCTCCATTAGGTTCTTCTTCGAGACCATGCCGTAGAGCAAGTCGAGGGCGCGCAGGCGGATCGACTCGTCCTTGTCGTCCAGGCAGGCCAGAATGAGGTCCTTGTGCGCCTGCACGCTCTTCGGGTGCGTCTTCAGGATCTTCGACATGGCCAGCAGGCCAAGGTATTTCACTGACAACGAAAAAGTGGTGATTAATATATTTCAAGTAAAGTTATATTCAAAAAATATGTAATACCTAAAATTAAAACGCGAATTCTTTAGTTGTATTGTTTGATTCTGGTATTTCAATCAATATACTATTTTTATCTATGCCGACTATTTATGATAAGGTCAAATTTAATGGAAATCACCTTTCATGGCTAAAATGCTAAAACGCGAATTCTTGAGTAGAATGAAAAATCAACAAAACTGTTCTTGAGATAAAATAAATAAAATAAAAAAATCATTTGTTTATATACATACATAGATTGGATGATTAGATGAGGGCAAAAAATCTATTAGCGAATTCTTTATTTAAAAAAAAACAAGAGAGAACGCTATAGTCGGGTTGGTGTCCCGACTATCTAATACCCGTCACTCGGCTAAAGGGAGTGCGAGGGAGGTGGAGATATAAACTTTGATCAGCTATAACTTTTTAACGAATGGTCCGATTTAAAAAATTTCTTCTACATTTCGATAGGTATTGATAAGCACAACAAAACTGCATTTTTACTTTTCCGAAATATTAAAATTTTTAAAATCGTATGTTAAGTATTGTGGGCGTTAGAGGGGGTGTGGCACCTTCTGGAAACAAACTTGCGCTGCGTAGGAACTCTAAGAATCTTCATGCCAAATACCAATCCTCTAGCTTTTATAGTTTCCGAGATCTCAGCGTTCATACAGACAGACAGACAGACGGACAGACGGACAGACGGACAGACGGACATGGCTATATCGACTCGGCTAGTGACCCTGATCAAGAATATATATACTTTATAGGGTCGGAAATGCTTCCTTCTATCTGTTACATACTTTTGCACGAATACAATATACCCTTTTACTCTACGAGTAACGGGTATAAAAATATAGTTTAATTCTGATACATATATTATTTATATTATGCAGAAAATAGATTTTATTTTTAAAAAAGCAAACTTAGCTAAATTTTTAAACGCGAATTCTTGATATTTAGGATAAGTGTTACCGTGAATTCTTTAGATTATTTTTGTATCTATACAGATTATAGTGCCTATTGTTAAGGAACAGATTTGGTTCATAGCAAAAATGTTCTAACGCGAATTCTTGATATTTTGGCTAAGTGCCAACGGACTGAGAATCCAAAGTACTCACGGTTCTGGTCGGAATCCTCGATGAGGATGCGGAGCTTCTGCACGCAGAGCTGGATGGAGGCACTGTGGTTCGGCATGCCGCTGCTGATGCTGATTAGCACCGCGATCACCGTGTTGATGCACTCGTACAGGAGACTCATCGCCGAGGTGCTGTTGGTGAGTTGGGTTTGGTTTTTGGTTCGTTTTTGTTTTGGTTTTTGTTGGTGGTTTGGTTGGTTTTTTTTTTTGGTTTTTTTGTGGTTTGTATTAGTTTGAGAGAAAAGGAACTTGTATTAAGAGTAAGCAGCGGTAAAGCGACAAACATTGCACTACAACAATAGCAATTGGCAATGGCAACAACAATATCAACAACAACAACGGCAATATGGATAGCAGTATAGTGGTTTAGTATAGCGATAACAATTAGCGATTATAGCGATAGACATTGGAAAAACAAAGGATTGCGAAGCAACGCATCAAAGGCAACCAAAAAAGAAAAACCAACAACAGCAACAACAACAACAACAACTGCAACAGCTCGATTTTTTTGTTCAGCTTTTTTCGATTTTACTGGGTTATAATTTTTGTTCTCAATGAGTGTGCTCGATAAGCAAAATATCGATAGGCAAACGTCAAAACTAAAACAAATACAAACTAAAGCTGGATGGCGACAGTCAAAGGTTGAGAGAGATATAGAGAGCGAGTTAGGTAACGGACATAAGAAGCTAGAAGATTTGTACAATTAAATAAAAATAATAAAAACTAATATATTCATAATATTCGGTCGCACAATCATCGAGCAGCTTCAATTATCAATCGATCGATTTAAATCGGCCATTAATCGGTCTCATTTCGATTACGTTTTCGATTCTTTGCTTTCGCCTTGCTTTGTTGCAATCGTTTTCCACACACTTTCGGGGAAACGTATGTATTTCTTATGGTATTTTCCGTTAATTTTTGTTTTGTTTTGTTTTTTGTTTGTTTTGCAATGATTCAAGACTTGCCTATGAATTAGATTTGTGAGTGGTTCTATTAATTTCTTTCCTAGCCGGGGTTCTAAGGGGGTTAAAGCGCCAAACTGCAAATGCAAAGAGAAAAAGAAACAAGCAACAAATTATAATTTACACACAATCGAAATCATCAACGTCCTTATCCACAACTAAAACTAAAACTAAAACTAAAGCTAAAACCGAAAACTAAACTTAAAATGAAATGGTAAGAAACGTAAAATGAGTAAATCGAAACTTTAAAGAACATTTCTCTTCCTAGTAAACTGGCTGTGAGTTTGGTTTAATCGTTCTTCGTTTTTGACTCTTGGTGTGGTCCTTCCTGCCGGATCGGATCTCATGGTGATATGTCTCTATATTTGGAGTTTCTCAGGGTTTCTTTTTTTTTGTAGCGAAATAAAGGTTGTACATTTTGATTGGTATACATTTTATGGTTAACAGTTTGCTTTTGTTTTATCAAATCAAGCGAATTAAGCAGTTTTTCAACACAAAAAAGCCAAAGGAGTACGACGTGGTGGATTCGAGGTGGTGAAGGTGAATGAGCAAAAGCTTATAGACGTGTTCGAAAATATTGTAAAGATTATTTATTATCCAAAGTTTGCTAAAAAAATCTAAATAATTTAATAGAAACGATTTTAATTTCTGATTCATTCATTTATAATCATAATATATTTTTTGTTTTAAAATATTTTTTTTTAGACTGGTTCTATTCCTACTTTCCATAAGCTTTTGCCATTCGAAAGGATATGTAACATCATGTGCATCAACATGTGTGTAAAAAAGTTGTGTGTCATTGAAATTGCAAAGTCAATTTGGTTAATTTCAATACGAATAAATTAAACAATTACGACGCTCATGTGTTTTTTTTTTGGTGTGTGAAGGGGTTTAAGTTTGGGGTGTGATGTAAATGTGATGTGGATCCTGGCAAAAGCGTAAGAGGTCAACCCCTTACAACTTCGCCGTGAATAAATCAAATGGAGTACGGAAATAAACACTAAAGTATACAATATCTGTGTGTTGCTTCCATTTAAACAATTAGGATACCAAAGTATATATTCCAACGAAACGAAACGATAAGGGTTGTTTAATAACTAAAAGGTAAGTAGTAAAATGCTTTAGAGTAAATCAAAGCGCGTGCTGGTTTTGAATTAAGTTTCTGGATTGGATTTTCGTTTGTCTGATTAAAGAAAAGCGCGCCGATAAAAACCTGGAAATAATTTCAATTAGGGGCTGAGTCAATTTGCGTCCCAGCGCCGGTTCGATTGTCGTGAGGCTCGCGAACTAAAATTCATTCGATTTACATTTTTATTTGTATTTGGCATTTCATTCGGTTTTCATTAATATTGTTTTTTTTTTGTTTGGAGCGGGAGCAGAGGGAGGAGAGGGGGAGGAGTAGTTGTAGTGTTAATTAACTTTTGGTTAGACAAAAAATGTATTGTCTTATATAAAATATATAGTATACAGTATACGTATGTTATATTATACATATACAGCAAACGAAATCGATGTTTGTCCGCGGACAAACGAAAACGAAAAGAATACATACTTAAAAACGGAACTTAAGAGTAAAGTAATCATTGTGAATCTTTTTTGGTTGGCCCGGGGATGTGGCTCGGCACTCACCAGCTTGATGATCTTGATCAGCATCCAGTTGTTGGTCGATGTGGTCATTAGCTTGAAGAAGATCGGCGCCAGGGGCAGGTAATTTTTGGGATTCTTACGCGCTAGCTCGCAAATAACATTAACGGCAGCCGATTGAACACCTAAAACAGGGGGAAATGATATAAAAGCATATAGTAATTCCATTTTAACAGCTGCAATATGCTATATTCTCAGTTAAACCTGGATCTGGGTCCTCCAGTTTCTCCTTGAGTTTGGGAAATGCAGGTCTCAATGCTTCGGGGTAGCGTAAAAATACTTTATACATCATAAGGACGGCTTTCATGCGCAGATACGGTTTCGTTGAGCTCATCTGGGTGGATTGTAGTTAGATTAGTGAAAGCGTTGATAACAAAACTATAATATTGCCCAGTACCAGCGTCATAATATCGTTGGCCAAATCGCGGGACAGATCGGGTGAGATGAAGCAGCTTAGTCCACTCAACGCCACACCCGCATCGTATTGGTTCTGTGAGTTGAGATCCTTGCGTATCATATTGGTGGTCAACATGAGGAGCTGTTGGTTAGAGTAAACAAGTTAGTTAGTTTCCATTGTATTTTGTTATTTGTTAACCATTCTAATTACCTCACTATCCGGATGGAAACACTGACTGGCCGCCAGGTAGCCAATTCGCTTGCAGGTGAATCTGGATGAGCTCATCACCTCGATGATGTTGAAGCCTGCCCAGGAGATGTCGTAGCCCAGCATTTGTATCTGTCCAAGGCGAAAATGAAAACGGAAGTAAAAATCAAATCGAATCAATAAATATTAACATTTTCTGCTGATTTTGTGCAAACGAATTGGGGTGTCAAGGGTCTCCGTGTGTAAGTGTGTGTGTGCAGGATAGGCCCAAGGACTCAAGGACTCGTTAGCATTGAAATCCGCTTAGCTGCATCTCGTTTCCACACTTTACGGCCACGGGCAAAATAATGGTTATAAGAAATTTGGCACGACTTTCAGTCAATTATAAAAAAAAATGTTAAATAAATT
Organism: Drosophila prostipennis; assembly: GCA_037075205.1. Taxonomy (NCBI): domain Eukaryota; kingdom Metazoa; phylum Arthropoda; class Insecta; order Diptera; family Drosophilidae; genus Drosophila; species Drosophila prostipennis. The sequence continues at coordinate 282,720 of JBAMCJ010000077.1, forward strand.
TAAAATAATAGGTATTTTATTTATTAAGTAAAAAAAGGTATACTAAATAAAAAGAGCTCATTTTAAAGCATTTTTAACAGAAAAAAGGGCAAAAGAAAAAATTGAATGAAAAAATACTTTCCATTTTTTGGACACTTTGAAGACTTATATTGTACAAATTCAAACTTAATACGTTGTTTTGATATATTTCCTAATTTCGGTTTTATGTTTTAGATTTTTAAGTTCTATTGTTTTTGGTTTCTTTTGATCCTACCGTTTTTTAGGGGCACTATTTTATTATTAGTAAATAGATGTATTTGAGACAAAAGCAAACATTTTCGTGACTACTATGCCATTGTTTCCCTCACAACTGTAATAACTATATAGTATAGTATATGTATGTTCCTGATGGCATCTTTCGTTTGGTGGGCGTTGGTGGTCTGTTCATTGTCTTTGCTCCCCTTGTTACCGCCGAGATTCAGTTGTTATTTTTATGGCTGTTGCTGTTTTTGTCCTTATTGTCACACTTGCCCACGAGGGCCCCATGCCACAGGCAATTTGCATCAAGTGCAGCCAGGCACTTTGCCGACTTTGAATGGCTGCCACCAGATTCCACGGCATGCACGCCGCATCTGCGTTTCCTAATCTAATGCTAAGCCGTCGTCTTTAAGGAAATTTCAGTCTGAATCTTCGTTAGTTTATTTTACAAGGGATATTCTAATATTCCAAAGGTTCTTCGAACTTTTAATACTTAATTTTGTAGTAAATAACTTAAGCATAAATATTAAAAATAAAATATTTCTATATTTTCGTGGGATTTATTAAATGGGGGATTCTGATTTTTTAAGGTTTAAATTTTTAGTAAATAAGTAAACTAATTTAGCAACATATTTTATAAATTAGTCCTATATTTTCGTGGGATTTATTAAATGAGGGATTCTGATTTTTTAAGGTTTAAATTTTTAGTAAATAACTAAACTAATTTTGCAACATATTTTCTAAATTATTCCTATATTTTCGTGGGACTTATTAAATGAAGGAATTTGATGTTCTTAAGGTTTAAATTTTTAGTAAATAAATAAACTTTTTTAGCAATAAATTTTCTAAATTATTCCTATATTTTCGTAGGACTTATTAAATAAATAATAAATAAGTAAACAACTTAAGTAATTTAGCAACATATTTTATAAATTATTCCTATATTTTCGTGGGATTTATTAAATGAGGGATTCTGATGTTTCTATATTTCCGATTGTTGGAAATGCTTCCTTTCTTTCGGTATTACAATTAGTGATTGGGACTCCTTAGGTGTAGATAACACTTACGTAGGTCAACTTGGCCACTGCATTGCACTTGACACTGATATTGTCCTGTCGCAGCTCCTGTTTGATCTCCTCGATGCACGTCGATATGTATTTGGCCTGCGGAGAAAGTGGATGTCAATCAATTCGTTATACTATATGCTACTATATAAAGTTGAAATGCGAAATGTGCAATGGCAGCACATCATAAAACAACAAACATATCTCAAAATCGTCGAGGGGCTATCAGTTTTATACCCCCCACACACAAAGAGCAACAGAAGCAAAATAAAGTAAACACAAATTCCAAATCATACAGTTGCAACCAAAATAATAGGGATGTTGATTTTGGAAAAAAAACTTTCTTATTAAATTTTGTTATGTAGAAAACGATAAGCGAATATTTGGATAGTAATCAAGAACTTCGGTGAATGAAAGAAACCTCTCAACAAACGATGAGTTACTTGTGCCCATGATTAAGCCACAAAATATCACAAAATAAAAGCCCTTTGGGGTACTCCCACTTTTGATATTTTGCTATTTCGCATTCAATAGGATGGATGGCCGCATAAAAGTGCTGCTATTAATTTAAATACGGCTGTAAATCAGTGTTTAGAAGAGCACACAAAGAGAAATAAAGGGGATGAATATGAGATCAAATAAATACATTGTTTGTACTATTAAAAAAAAATAATTACGTTTTAATCCTATATAAAACTAATTTTTTACGTGGACATACTGTAAGTTTCAGAAATGGATTTTTAATATGGTATTTCTGTACAGGTCAGCAATTTTATAATTTTTTTATTTTATTTCATTATAGACGGTTTTAATCCAAAAGGTTCGGGTTCAATTCCATCTTATTAAGGCTGAATTCCACGTTAAATCATGAAAATGATTCCTAAATCAAGGAAATGATTTTCAAATCATGAAAGTGATCTTCAAATCATCTACATTTCTCTCTCAGTGTGACGAAGAGAGAGAGGGAGAGTGCCGTTAGTCGATCCTGCCAAACATTCCGAGTAAGACCAACCAAAAATCCAATCAGTGGGGGAATTTACATGGGTGAATATTTGATAAAAGCACTTCCTAATTAAGTGAGTGAGTGAGTGCGTTGGGAAAACTCCGCGTTGTGTTTTGCGTGTGCCTCTTTTTCAGCTTTTCCTGCTTTTCCTTTTTTTGCATTGTTGGCAGATGCCGACGCACACACACACACACGTCCACTTTCACCCACACACTCACACACGAGCTCACCGAACTCTAATAAGATTCCCTTAATGCAAACGAAATTTGTCAGCCAATTAGCGAGTTCTAATTGAACGCACAGCTGTGCCGCAGGGGGCGTGGCTGTTGTGGGCGGCAGCTTTGGGGGGGCGGCTGGAAGTCGGGGGGAGGGGCTGCACGTCCAGGACACGCTTACCTCATTATCCTTGTTGTTCCGAATGCCGCGCACCAAATCGGTGAGGTTTTTGTCAAACATACGCTCGAAAAAGTTGCCCTTCACTTTCTTCAGTGCCATGTTTGCTTTTGCTTTTGCTGTTGGTTTTGTTTTCCTTCGACGCTTTGCAATCGGTATCTCTCTCGCTCGAGGACTTTGACTATTTTGGCGAGGCGATTCAGCACAGCACCGGCGGCAGCAGAAAGGCACTCACTTCCGTCTTTTTCCGATTTGTTTTCGTTTTCTTTAATTTAACACTAGCACACTAGAGCTGGCACAAAAATTGCACATTAATCGATACCATCGAAGTGTGTGCACGAAATCGATGTTTTCCCCCGGGTGGCTAACTAGGCTAACACCCACTTGGGTGGGTGGGTGCCTTCGCTAACTATCGATTACAGCTAGATGTTTGAAATAGAGCGAGAAGGAGATAGTATAAAGTAAACTTTAAATTTAAAACAAAATATTGAAAAAAAGACCACACACATTCAATGCAATTAAGCGTTTATTTCGAGCTCGCATTTCGGTTTAAAACTGTTCAGAACATGTTCACAAACTTCTTCATTTAAAATACGCAACATTTGCTTATGCTTACTTTATAATCACCTTTAGGCAATTGACAAACGCACTTAGGTAAACGAGTTCTAACTAAGCTTCGATGTACAAAATTAGGGCATTAACAAAAAAAAAAAAAGAACATGTGCGCCTTACGACAAACGAATCTCCTTTTTTTTTAATACTTTCGATTACAACTACTCAACGAATTTTAATAAATGAGACATAAACATTCGAGATATCTGTGATAGATGGCTGGCAGCCAGCCGATTGACGAAAGTGCTTGAGATGGCTTAGTAAATAGTTGGATTAGTTTGCTGGATTGCTTTTGGTTGCTTCAGTTGCTAAATATATATTAAGATATCTCAAATATTTAGCCGCAGCTGAACTGGATGTAATGATGATGAGGCCTGATGATTCGGATATTGGCACTGGGATGATGGACGACTGAAGGCTATTCCTTGATGGCCGCCGGCGACGGCGCATTGATGATGAACCGGCTATTTGGGTTCAGGCTGAACACATTGCTCATGCGCATGTGCTCGAAGGTCAGCGGCTTGCTCAGATTGGTGTCCCTGTTCTTGTAGTACTCGTTGAAGTCCAGCCGTGTGCCAAAGAGCTGCAGATTCGGATCGTGGCTGGAGTTCAAGGCCATTAGGAAGCTGCTCACGGCCTTCTCGTAGTTCTCGGCAATCACTTCCAGGCCGCGATGGGCGGTGTCCACCTTCTCGGCAAAGATCTTGCTCTCCTGGTCGCGCTGCAGCTTCAGCTCGTTGGTCAGGCCAAAGACGCCCTGCTGCTCCGACCGCGCCACCTCCTCGGCCAGCTCCTGGCGGGCGTTCAGCTCCTGGAAGCACTCCGCGTAGAAGTTCGACTGCCAGTTCTCCAGGCTGATTATGTTCTCGTACACCGTCTCCAGCGGATGCTCCACATCCGCTTTGTTGGTCACGAAGCAGCCCACCTTGATGGTCTGCAGGAACTTCTCGTGCGCATCCAGGATGTCGTCGAGCGCCGTCGCCTGCTGCATCTTCGTCTGCAGCTCCACCCAGTTGCACTCGATCACCTCGAAGAGCACGTAGTACTGCATCTGGTGGATGAAGTGCATGATTTCCGACGTGAAGAGGTTCAGCCGATGCGACGCCTTGCCGATCTCGGCATTCATCGGACGGAGGGTCTGAAAGAAATATGTCAATTAATATTTAGTATGCTTTTCTACTACCAGTAAAAGTTTAATGAGATATTTTCATTCGAAACCATTAAATAATCAAATAATTTTTACCGTAAAAATTTAAAAATTATTAAAATGTTCTGGCACAAAAATAAAAATAGAGATTTTATCATTAAAATATGTAAAAAGAAATGTTTTCTAGTTATTAATCTATAAATTTGAATGTTTTTGAAATCAAAAGTAAATTGTAGTGGCAACGCTGTGCTAATAACGATAAGTCGATAAGTGCGCCTATCGATTCCCGCATTGTTTACATTCGTGATTCGTCGCCTTTCAGATTACAAATTTCCCTTTATCACCCCTTATCAGTCACGTTGTCTGCGCGATGGCCCTCTCGATCTTCAAAGACCTGCCGGCGGAGCATCCCCGCCACCTGATTCCCTCGCTATGCAGGCAGTTCTATCACCTGGGCTGGGTCACCGGCACAGGCGGCGGCATGAGCATCAAGCACAAGTGAGTGGGTTGCAGGTCCAAGGAATCCAAGGAAGAACCCCTAATCCACCTTCCCATTTCATCGCAAACCATCCAGCGATGAGATCTACATAGCACCGTCGGGCGTCCAAAAGGAGCGAATGCAGCCGGAGGATCTGTTTGTGCAGGACATAACCGGCAAGGATCTGCAGCTGCCGCCGGAGATCCGGGGTCTGAAGAAGAGCCAGTGCACCCCGCTCTTCATGCTGGCCTACCAGCATCGCCAGGCGGGCGCCGTCATCCACACCCACTCCCAGCACGCCGTGATGGCCACGCTCCTCTGGCCGGGGAAGACCTTCCGCTGCACCCACCTGGAGATGATCAAGGGCGTGTACGACGAGGCGGATAAGCGGTATCTGCGCTACGACGAGGAGCTGGTCGTCCCCATCATCGAGAATACTCCATTCGAACGCGATCTGGCCGACAGCATGTACGCCGCCATGATGGAGCATCCCGGCTGCAGTGCCATCCTCGTCCGGCGGCACGGCGTCTACGTTTGGGGCCAGAACTGGGAGAAGGCCAAGACCATGTGGGTTATCTCTTCTATTTTCCCCTACCAATCCCCATTTAACCCTAACATTTATCCATCCCCAAAAAACAGGTCGGAATGCTATGACTATCTATTCTCCATTGCCGTGGAAATGAAAAAGGCCGGAATCGATCCGGAGAAGTTTGAGAGCTCCTAAGGAAATGGAACCATTCGTTGTTTAACCCTATATACGCCTTATATATTGCATTTACTATCAGAGGTATTCTGTTTGATATGCAAGATAATAGTACTGAAAAAATGTATGCGATTTAAACAGCTTAATTGACTCAATATAAACAAGTTTTTCAAAATCAAATGGTTTTTAGCAATATCTGCTGGGGTTCCAATTCGGAAAAATATCTTATATATCACATTGTTTCAAGTTTTTCATAAATACCATTTAAATTTTTATAGTTTGAAAATGAAAAGATTATAAAGTAAAAAGCCTTAAAACGTTATATTTTAATAAAGAGCAGAAAACAAATATAAAGGATTTAACTGGGTTCGGAAAATGTTAAGTTCAAAAATAGTTTAAATACTATTTAAAGACTTGGAATTTTACATATATTTTTGCCTGTTAGTTAACAGTGGGTTAATATTTTTTCTTGAATGAGCTCGTGAGGTGGCATATTTTTTCCGAATAATCTAAAGACTCTTGAAGCCTTATCGCCGTTTTATGGGCATTTCAAACTGAGCACTGCGCACTTTGCACTAAAACTTGGACTAAGGAGCGTGGTAACAGCCATGGCCAACAGCTGATAACCGCTGTTACGGGTCCATATGTTAAGCTCAGCCATGTTAATGTTAAAGTCTAAACTCCACACCTGCCACAGTGGTTTGCAGTTGGTCGAAAAAGTAGTTTAAAATAAAATAAAGCATAACTGGAAAAATAATTTCTAAAATTACTTTAAGTACTGTTAAAATCCATAATCCATTTGAAATACTTTTTGTTAAATTAATTAAAGCTAGAGCTTTTCCCTTCTTCTAATACATAAAAATAACTAGGTTTTTTTACTCCTTTGTAATTACTAAATAAAAATTAAAATTCAAAATAATTTTATTTTGATTTGCTCCCGTGATTAATATTACTTTTGTTCGGTTTGTGCCCACTGTGCATCAGCTGGCTAACAGCTTTGCAAGAGCAAAAGAGCGAGAGAGCGTGAGAGCAGCAGCGCATACAGTTAATAAGAACACAACGGGTGCGAGGGAGTGCGGCATATCTGACCGGCTCTCCGCCGTACGGCCATCTCGCTCCCTCGCGACAAGGGGAGTGAGCGACCGAAAAGCGACAATAAAATCGGCTATTGCACGCCGACTGCTCATTATTTCGCGTTCTCCGCTCAAAGCGTAAGCATTTTTTCAACGGCGCACCAGCGAACGAATTTTCATTTGATTTCTTTTCGGAAAAACACACAGAAATACACACACAACAACCATGTCTCTGCAGTCGGACGCCGTTTTCCAGAAGATCATCGATGGACTGAAGGAGAACGAGGCCAAGGCCAAGGCGGTCAACGGAGTGTTCCTGTACAAAATCACCAAGGACGGCAAGGTGGCCAAGGAGTGGAGTAAGTACAAATCCCCGATTGCGACCCTAAAAACACAAACCCCCACCCCGCTTGCCGGAAAAAGTCACACCCTCCCATTTACAGGGTCGGAGTTGGTTTTGAATTTAGGGGGGTTTAATTTTTGTCTTAATAATTAAATTCATTTAATTATCTTTGCTTGTTATTACATTAGGAATTTCTTTTTTTTTTGGGAAAAGGGGTTTCCACCCTCCAGTTCCGCCCCTGCCATAGCAAGTACGTGGTCTTTGCCTGTGTGTTCGCTTTTTTTTTTTTGCATTTTCTAGTAGTCACAGTTCAAAGTGCACAGTGTTTTGTACTTCGGCACCAGCTGTTGGCATTAAATTATATTATATTATATTGGTTCCAACAGGAAAATATATTACAGGGTGACGTTACTAAAAACACCAACTTGTTGCACAAAAAAAAAGTTCTTATAAAGAATTATTAAAAAAAAAATTTGTTTTTAACCTGTAGGTTCAAGCGGGTAAATCTATTATCGCTAAGAAAAATAGCCGGTATATCTTAAAATTATGAGGGGAGATATCAAAATAAACAACCTACTCACACCCATTTCCCTTTCAGCTCTCGATTGCAAGAACGCCAAGGCCTACGAAGGACCCGCCCAGGGCATCAAGGTGGACACCACCTTGACGGTCGCCGACGAGGACATGGTTGACATCGCCCTCGGCAAGCTGAACCCCCAGGCTGCCTTCATGAAGGGCAAGCTGAAGATCGCCGGCAACATCATGCTCACCCAGAAGCTGGCGCCGCTCCTGAAGACCGACGCCAAGTTGTAAAGGGATCACCGCATGACTAGCCTGCACATTCCTTCACCGACATTGTGTGTTCTTTAGCTCCTTTTTTTTTCTATGTGTGTAATTTGTAATATGTATTCGTGTTTTTGTTTCACCCAATTCACATAATTAATGTTATTTTTGTACGGGAAATCGTCTACAAAACTAGAAAATAATACATAAGGCGAAAACGACAAACGATCTTGTGCACTTTGATACTATGGATGGTTTATCGGTAAGTGGGTAATCGCAGCGGATTAGATTACGGGGGCAATCTTATCAAGGTGTTATGGGCGATTCTTGGCTTTCAGCCTTTCGAACTTCGACTTCCTTTCGGCACAAAAATAGATTTCACCTCTTGGTTTCTTTAATCTGTCAATTCGAATACGAATTCGAATAAGATAAGCCTTATTTTGGGTCAATTGGGTTAATAACTAGAGTGTCAAGGACCTTAGAAATTGATACTTTAATGATCTGTGTAGCAAAGTTTGTCCCTAGAATAAAAATATCTATGCCAAATTTAAAAATAAACAGAGAGAACGCTATAGTCGAGTACTTCGACTATTAGATACCCGTTACTCAGCTAAAGGGAGTGGGAAAGAGATGAATATATGCACGCTTCAAAGCTACTAGCGCCATCTAGTGACTGTTTCATTTTTTGCTCATAACTTTTTAATGGATTGTCCGATTTTAAAATTTTCTTCTACATTTCGATAGGTATAATAAAGACAATTAAATAGCATTTACACTTTTACAAAATTTGTAAAGATGTCGACCCCAGGATTTTTTTTAAGTCCTTTAAGGCGATTGTGGGCGATGGAGGGGGCGTGGCACCTTTTTAAAACAAACTTGCGCTGCTTAGGAACTTCTAGAATCTGCATGCAAAATGCCAATCTTCTAGCTTTTATAGTTTCCAAGATCTCAACGTTCATCCGGACGGACAGACTTGGCTAGTATTTACTTTATGGGGTCGGAAACGCTTCCTTCTCCCTGTTACATACTTTTGCACGAACACAATATACCCTTTTACTCTACGAGCAACGCGTATAAATATTCCTACCCACTAGAATCCGTCGATTATTCCACACATGTGCACTCCGAGTGACTGCCGCCCATCGAAAAGTGTGCATGCACTCGAGATAGCGATAAGAAATGGCCAAATAGCCAAACTCACCTTCGCATTGCCCATCTGCTCCTTCCAGATCTTCATCGAGAGCACGAACTCCATGTGCTTCATGCGCCAGAGGGGCTTGAAGAGCAGTTTGTACGTGGGCATGGTGGGCTCCAGCATGGTGGCCAGCGGTCCCTGGACGACGTACTGCAGCGAGATGATGTCCCAGCCGATGTCGCCGATGTACGGACGCTGTACGATCACATCGAGATGGTTGAGTATGTCCGGATCGTCGAACTGGGCATTCGTGCAGCGCAGGGCGGCGTCCAGCATGGAGGCGAGATCGTGGGCATAGATATCGTTGCCCCCGCGCTCCAGTTCGTCCCTGCAAGGGGGGATTTATGAAAGTGTTAGCCTTGGTATTTGATTTCCCTCCTCACAACCCCAAAACCCACTTCATATGCTCGATGAGAATGCTGACAAAGTCGCCCTGGCCGAGCAGCAGGTAGCGGCGCATCGCTTGCAGGTGATCCAGCAGCTTGTGCGGACCCACCATAATGTCCAGGACATGCTTGGAGGTCTGCTGGTAGCACGTTTCCACGGCCGCATGCCAGCTGGTGTCCGGCACGTACGAAAAGAATTGGGCAACTGCAGGAAAAGGGATGATAGAATGAGTATAATGAATAGTTGGCCAACCAAGCAACTACTCACCATTGTTGTCCATCACCTTCTTGAGCTCCTCGCGCTCCTTCATCAGTCCCTGCATCTCGCAGATCTCCCTCAGAAAGTTGATGCACTTGCCCGTCTTGAGTATCTTCTTGGCCAGCTCCATGGGCACGAACTTGGGCAGCATGCTTAGCCGCAGTCGGAACTTATCGTGCCACAGCCGATCGGCGCCCACATCGTTGAGGGACTCGACAAAGAACTCGCTGTACAGATCGTTGATGCCGCCCTCCAGCATCCACTTGGAGATCATGCGCACCAGGGGGCCACAGATCGCCGTGAGGATGTCCTCCACCAGTTTGTCGACCATCGAATGACCGTTGTCGAGAAAATCATAGACGGTCGATGCCAATTCGCCGCCCTTCTTCATCTGGCAGGCGTCGGCGATCTTGGTGAGCCACTGCAGCCGGTGCAGCGGCTTCATGTACCAGGCGAGCAGCTTTAGCAGCGTCAGTTCGCCGACGCCACCCGGCTCGGCGCGCTGCTGGGCCTTCCGGTGGCGATCCAGTTCGTCGTGGAGGACGGCCACCTGGCCGTGAAAGTCGGACAGCTCCTCCTTGAGCTGGGATATCAGGGCCTGGCCCATGCAGCCCATCGCATTGAAGCCCGTCGAGATGTCCGCGAACTTGGCCACGCGATCGTGGTAGTAGCCCAGCTCGGAGAGCCGCAGCAGCATGCCCGCCTGGCCCACGTTCAGCGACTTCGCGTTCAGCGGATCCAGCTTGAAGCGCCCCGTGACCACGTCCTTCTTCAGATATTTCCCCTGGACGCCGGTGAAGGAGTAGATGGCATTCACCACTATTTCGTGGGCCACGTCCTCGGGCATATCCTTTGCCTCCAACTTCTTCAGGTAGTCGGGCACGGACTGTTGACCCAATCCCAGGCTGGCTTGTGTGGGATCGTAGCTAAAGCCTTCGCCACCGGACTCGCCGTTGGACAATCCGTTGCCGTTGTGGCTGCTCCTGTTGCTGGCTGTGCGACTGCGCAGGGCCAGACTGAGGTTATCCGATCGAGCGGACAGGCAAGGAGTGCCCGCGTCTCCGCCGTTCGCCTGCTTGTCGGCCATCGTGAGCAGATGGCCCATCACCGTGTGCCGCACGTGGGGATCGATTTTGGTGAGCAGCAGACTCCTGTAGAGCTCGTAGAAGTGCTCCGCTGCATCCGTGCCCGCCACCTCCTTGCGCTCCTTCAGGATCCGCATCGTCTTCTGGACGCATTCGCGCTCGCTTAGGGGAATCGAATTGCTCAAGGGACCCGAACCAGAGCTGGCCGACACGCACTTGGCCACTCGGGCCAGGGTTTCGTCTGTGGATTGGATGAAATAAATGTTTATTAAAAATCAGGCAGTAATATGTTTATATTTACTAAAGAAAAACTATTTTTTCTAGGTTTATTACTTAAGAGCTGACAATACCATACAAGTTTGTAATATAAACAAAATTTCAACCTTTTAAATCATTAGTACTATTGTTTTATAGAAACTTTATATATATTTTTAGAATTTTTAGTTTTCTTATAATAAATATTAAACATTTTATAAAGACTTCTTATCCTATGAAAAGTAAGGTATTTTTCCATGTATTAATTGGAACTGTAACCCTAAACCTAACCCAGATTCAGATGTTCTTTATAGAATTTTAAGTTTTATTATATCAAATATTTAATGCTTTATAAAGACTCCTCATCCCATGCAAAATATCATATAATATGGTCAGTTACTAGGGAATTTTTCCATGTATAAATTGGAACTGGAACCCTAATCCTATCCCAGATTCAGATGTATATAGAATTTTCAATATTATAATATTAAATATTAAATATCATATATTTTATAAAGTCTCCTCATCCCATGCAAAATACCATATAATATGGTCAGTTACTAGGGTATTTTTGGAACTGAAACCCCAATTCAATCCCAGATTCAGATGTTCTTTATAGAATTTTCAATATTATAATATTATATTATAATATAATATATTTTATAAAGAATTCTCATCCTATGCAAAATACCATATAATATGGTAAGTTACTAGGGTATTTTTGGAACTGAAACCCCAATCCAATCCCAGATTCAGATGTTCTTTATAGAATTTTCAGTTTTATAATATCAAATATTAGGTATTTTATAAAGACTCCTCATCCCATGCAAAATACCATATAATATGGTCAGTTACTAGGGTATTTTTGGAACTGGAACCCTAATCCTATCCCAGATTCAGAGGTTCCCTATAGAATTTTCAGTTTTATAATATTAAATATTATGTATTTTATAAAGACTTCTCATCCCATGCAAAATACCATATGATATAGTCAGTTACTAGGGTATTTTCCTGAGTAAATCTTGAATTTCGAACCCCATATCAAACCCAAGATTCAGATGCCCAAATCTCACCATGAACTTCGGGCGGCTGTTTGCCCTCTATGCAGACGCACAGCTCCGAGAGGATTTCGGCCAATCTGGAGGTCAGGCCGGCCACATCGGCGCCCAGCTTATCCTGCGACATCCTGGTGGGCGGAGATCGACGGCGGAGCCAATCACTCCAATATTCATAAATCCAATCGAGGGGCGCGCGACTGCGACAACCGAAAAGGCTTGGGAGCAACAACTGGTGGCCAATTACACACGCGCTGCTCGCTGCCGGACAATAGCGGGCATAAAAGCACCTTCAATTGCTCCGCTTGGCCGAAAGTTACGGGGGTTTGAGCCAAAAAGCGAACAATTGGCGCGTACTTTGTTAAAAATGTAATAAAATAATTCAATGCAGTAGTACCGTATTTGGCAAGCGGGTCAATACCAAAAGCGGAGTTTCCACCGCTGGCTGGGTGGGTACACACTGGTCGCTTTGGCGGTCTGGCAGCTCTATCTTGAAAAAAAAACAAAATTTTTAAATATAACGAATGGTATTCAAAAGTGACATTATTTTTCCGGAAAAAGGAATGACAAAATAATACGAAAACCTTCGTCTTTTGCTTTGTCTGACATAAAAGGGAATCAAAATATTAAATGATTGAAAAACTCCGAAATTTATTAAATTATTTATTACAATATATAGCTTTAACCAAGTACACTCATATTCTTGAGGTTTTTAGTAATTTATTAACTACTTTTAACTGTAATATTTAATTTAAATGTAATTTAATTTTGGCGCGGCACACAGGGTGATTCGGGGCGTTGCCACCAAACTGTTGTACAGGGTGTACCACCAAACGCAGTGTGACCAGGTGCTTGACCAGCCAGGTAAACAAACCGCAAAATCGCCAGTTAAGTGAAATTAATTAAATATTCGCCGAATATTCAAAGTATGGGTGTGACTGTCCTGCAACCGTACCCTCTGCCCGAGGGCAAGTCGGGGGCGCACATCATCGACCAGCTGAGCAAGCGCCTGCTCGCCCTGGGCGCCACACATGCCGGCCAATTTCTCGTCGACTGCGAAACGTTCATCTCGACGCCGCAGCCGCACAACGGAGCCCCAGGACGCGCCGTCCACGTCCTGCACAACTCGGAGTACCCCGCCTCCACGTTCTCGATCATCGACAACGGCACCGGCAAGCAGGTGGCCCTCGTCGCCGACAACATCTTCGATCTGCTGATGCTCAAGATGACCAACACCTTCACCTCCAAGAAGCAGACGAAAATCGAGTCCCGCGGCGCCCGTTTCGAGTACGGCGATTTTGTCATCAAACTGGGATCCGTCACCATGATGGAGCACTTCAAGGTATCTCATTTCGATTATTCCGAAAATTAATGTTATCCTTCATTTTACTCATAAGTTTCTAAACGTTTCCTACGGAAATCTCTAAATTTCCAAAAAACAAACCCATACATATTAATTAAAATGAAATATTAAACAATTTCATTAGTTTTTCATTTTTACTTAAAAGTTTGTTCAGAAAACTTTAGCCATTGGTTCTGTAATTTTACGTGTGCCCAATGCTAGAAAGGCGTGTGACCGCATTTGCATTTTGGACAATTATCCGTTTCGATTATTCTGAAAATTAATGGGTTCTGTCATTTTACTCATAAGTTTCTAAACGTTTCCTACAGAAATTTCCAAATCTCCCAAAAACAAGCCCATAAATATTAAAATATCATCTGTTCTTAATTTTTACTTAAAAGTTTGTTCTATATCCCACAGAAAACTTTAGCCATTGGTTCTATAATTTTACGTGCGACCAATGCTAGAAAGGCGTGTGACCGCAGACTTACTTACTTACAGCAATCTCTAAAAAAAAGTTCCTTAAAACAAACAGAATTCGAGAATTCTTAGTATTTTGGCTTGACTTTTTACCCAGAACATTAGCAACCATTTTTATTTGATTTTATCCAATTTGATTATTCCGAAAATTAATGGGTTCCTTAATTTTATTCATAAGTTACTAAACATTTCCTACAGAAATCTCTAAATCTCCCAAAAACAAACCCATACATACTAAATTAAAATGAAATATTAAAATATTTCATCAGTTCTTAATTTTTACTTAAAAGTTTGTTCTATATCCCACAGAAATCTTAAGCAAATTCTGTAATTTTGCGTGTGCCCAATGCTAGAAAGGCGTGTGATCGCAGACTTACTTACTTACAGCAATCTTTAAAAAAAGTTCCTTAAAACAAACAGAATTCCAGAATTTGTAGTATTTTGGCTTGACTTTTTACCCAGAACATTAGCAAACATTTTTATTTGGCTTTATTATTATGTTATTCCTCTCTTTAATACCCATTAAACCCACTCCTATTCCAGGGTATCCTCATCGAGGTCGAGTACAAGTCATGCGTGATCCTGGCCTACTGCTGGGAGATGATACGCGAGGTGCTGCAGGGCTTCCTGGGCATCTGCGTGGCCAAGGACTTTCCCTCGTACTTCGCCCCGCAGATGATAATGACGGCCATGGGCCAGCAGCAGCTTCATGCGAAGCACAACGACATCTACGAGCCGATGGACACGGTGAAGCAGTACCTGGAGCAGTTCACCAACTACCGGAAGCACGTGGCCCTGCTGGGGGGCATGGGCAGTGGTCCGGTTGGGCCGCAGGTGGGTCCGCCCGTCCACATGTCGCCCGGGGTGGTGGGTCTGAATCGACCCTGATCCGCCGACGTCAAGCTGGAGCCACCGGATGGACCGGCAGCCGATTGAAGGGCTCTTAAATGTGGAATAGAATAGATACAAAATATCATGTTACAAAAACCTCCAGTATGCAAAGCAAAATTTAATTCTGGTAACAGAACACTCACTCTTTACTATCCGGCTTACCATACCCAAAGTTATACGTATTTGCTTTACCTATCTGGAGATTTCTGTAACAACCCCTTAAAGACTTTAGCTATTATGAAAACATCTTAGATTTCGATTATATTTAGATTTAGATCCTATAGCTTTAAGAAAGTAATTAAACACTATTTTATGTAAATACTCCCAAGGTTTTTATGAAAACTTATTTCTTTGCATTTTATTAAAATTATTTCCCCTTAAGAAACGCCATTTTTTTTGTTTTAAATTTTATTTTTTATGTATATCTTCTGCTTTTAACACAATAGTTTATATATATATATGTAGATATATATATTTTATATATAGATGTGTTGGTGTGTATGTGTAAGAATATGTCGAATTTTGTTTCTTCATGAAATGTAAACAATTAAAAATAAAAGTGGGGGCGAAAACAAAAAGTCTTTTTCTTATCATATAAAATGCAACGTTTATTCAATCCAAACAATCGAAAAAAAAAGAAAAAGATGGAGCAGCGTGAAAGAGATGAATTCGTTGGTAAACGTACGCAATATGTAAAAATAAGCTTAACTATGTTAGTCTTCTAACACACAGTTACAAAAAATTAAGGAAAGAAATCTTGACGATGCGCTTAGCAAGTAATCAAAATGGTTTTCGCTGAATTTCAAATCAATAAATCAATGGAATTTGTGTGCAGTTTTGGCTCATAAATTTCATACAAATTTTCAACCAATTTTTCAGGGGTGTACGAGTGTACGAGTGTGTTGTGTATAACAGTTTCGTATAAGTAATATGCTTTGCTTTCAAGTGGCATACGCAGCGTGCTAAGTACGCTGCTGTTCTTGCTCTCCATCCATCTTTTATCATATGCGATGCGATCCCAACTCAAAAGAAAACCCACAACAAATGCTGCCTCGTTGCATTTAGTATCCTCATTAGTATCCTCATCCTCCTTTCTCCATTTCGCTGGCTGGATTCTCTTTGTTTGTGATCTCTTTTTTTCACTCATCTCGTTTTTACAAATCTTTAAAATATACTTTCGCTTTACGTTTTTAGTTTTACATGTAGGTTAGATATACGTTGTAAGTGTTTATGTAGGTTTTATAATTATGAATATAGTTTAAACGGAGATCAAATTCCGATTGATTGTTTGTTTTGTTGGTTTTCCTTTTGTTTTGTTTGTGTGTGTGACCGTTGAGGGTAGGTTCTTTCTATCAAGATTTGCGACAAATTCTCCATTTCGTCTTTTCTTATCAGTTGGTTTTTTTTTATTCTTTGCATTCCTGTGGATTTTCTCCTTTTTTTTGTAATTTGGTGTTTTTTGTTGTTGTTGTTGTTGTGGTTCCTCTGTTGTTGCTTCTTTAGGTGTCCTTGGGGGGAGTTGGAGTCGTTATATAAGCATATGTAGCATATAAGGGCCCCGTGATCCCGATTTAATCGCGCATGGGCAAGGTAGCTGGCTTCACATGACCGCCATCGCCCTCCGAAACGAAACGCTTGCGTCCGCTGCAAAAATATATCAAATCGTAGAAATTGATCAGAAATGGGTTAAACAATATTACGATATATATTACTATATTACTATTATATAAAATCATTCGATTTAATTTAAATTAATTTTAGACAACATTTTAATGTAAAAGTCATTCTATTTTACGTTATTTTCTTAAATATATAAATAAAATTATTGAACAAGTAAAAAAAACTTTTCAAAGAATTTGTTCCTTCTTTGAAAAGTTTTTTTTTATCATAAGAAAGATGATACGTATGATACGTAAATTGAATTATATTATATTTTTCAGTATTCTAACTACTAAACTAATTTATTAACGGACAATATTATATTTTCGAATATTATTTCATAAAAATGTACTTAAATTATGTATAGTTTTCAAAACATAATAATATCAACTGCTGGTTGAGATCACAAATCTAAAGAAAAACTCGATTTAAATATATATATAAACATATATGTAAACAATGTTCTGCAATCCAAAAAGATAACAGCAAGCAAGTAACAAAGAAATAAATGCATTTAAAATGCAACTGCATAATATTATCTCTCTTTCTCACTCTGCTGTACGCACTTTGTAATTATACAATTATGCAATGCAATGCCGCAAAAACAACAAAAAAAAACAACAAAAAAAAACAAAAACAAAAACAAAGAACAAGGAAACAAAGAGGAAAAAACAAAAAACAAGTTGCAAAATGCTTGGCGCAAATTTGGCAACAACAACAACAATATGCACAAAAGTTCATTCACCGTTGACCCTTTTTCGCTCTCTCTCTGTCTCTCTCTGTCGTTGGAGGTTCTCTCTCCCTCTTTTCCTCTCTTTTTTTCTTGCAACAGCTGTGCAAAAGTAGCGGGTGAATAAAATTTAGAGGGGAGGGGAATTTAAAACTAGTTTTTTTTATGGGTACTGACCAATCAAAGGATTCTAATAAAAAAAAAGTTATATACATATATAAAAAAAAACCTAAAACCAGCTGGAGTCTTAATTGTTGAATCTATAAATATGTGACCAAGTGGGGGTCTAAATGCACAAATAAACATATAAATACATACATATGTATGTATGTAGGGAATCAACTAAAATTGCGGCAAGATAAGCACACGACCACAAACATAAGCAAACGAGTCAAAACAAAAAGTTTAAAAAAAGAAAAAAAAATAAAGGCACAACAGAGCGGAGCCCCCAACGAAGCCAGCTGCATGTCAGTAATGGTAATTCAGCTAGTTTGTAGCTAAATAATAAGAATTGCTTTGGCTTAAAATTTCAAATAAAGGTGTGTAAACAAACAAACCATAGTTTTAATTTCAACTTTCAATATTTAATTTCAATAAAATCTACTAATTATATTTTTATATTTTATAAATTTAAAATCTAAAACAATCTAAAGAAATTCCGGTTGGAAAAAAGCTAAGCCTTTTGCCAACACTAGGCCTCATCAACCGTTATGTCTGAGTGTCTTGGCATTGAGTTCAGCTTAAAAAAACTTTTTTTTGCAAGCTCTTTTTGCATCTGTAGTTGCGTTGGCGTCACATATAGTTTTCTTGTTGTTATTGTTGTTGCTGGTGTAAAGTGAATGGTGTTGGTGGTGTTGTTGCTTTTGTGGCTGCTGCAGTCGTTGATTTTATTGTTGTTGTTGTTGCTTTTGTGGCTGTCGCGTTGTGTTGCTGGTGTTGTTACTGCGCGAAATGCAAATGCAAATGCATTTATAGTAGCAGAAACAACAACAACGACAACAACAAAAGTGGGAGTGGCAAGCAGGTCGATAACAGCAACTTGGCCGCCATGTTTACCTTCGCACAAACACTAGCAAACCACACAAAACAACATCACACAAACACTAAAGAAAACGCCAAGACGATCTTGAGCCACATGCAGGTTGTTGCACCAACAAACAACAACAAAAGGCAATACTAAAAAAAATTAAAACAACTCAGTAATGCAAAGTTTGGCGCGATAAAAACCAATCGATAAGAGACGTCCGCCCACATTACCCCCAACTCCCAACTCCACTTCATCACACATATTTATCGATAAAAGCCACTTCTTTTGCACAAACAAAAAAAAACGAAAAAAAACCGACATTTTTATACCCTAACATTCCTTATAATTAATAATTCTAATTTTATATTTAAATGTAAAAGAAATTTTTAATAATAACTTGCTATATAAATTGGATTTTTTGAAACTATTTTTAATATCCCAATACTACACAAACTTTTATAAATCTTAAAATAATAATATAAGTATCACTAAAAACCTGTGGAATATTTACATATTAACGTTGGTTATAAATTAATTTATAACAAGATCATCATTTCGCATCGACTCGTTTTAAAGAAACGGAAAGTAGGAAAATAAAGAAGCTGATCGCAAAGAATGGGAGCCAAGAACTCGATATGTGTGTATAAAAATAAATATAACTAGCCGGCACCTGATAAACCGGCACAACAACAATAATAGTACAACTGACTGAAATGACAAGAAGCACAAAATAAACAGTATGAAAAAAAAGACTGCCTCAACGGATGACGCGTCGTACGTCAAGTTAATTCCAAAATGCGAAACTAAACTGCGCAATAGAAATTTCATAAACAAACATATACACACGTACAGAGACAAACACTCTGGCCACAAACAAAACACGTCTATATGTACTATCCGTCTATATAAGAAACTGAGCCAAAAGCGAAAAAAGAAGAAAAACAAAAAATAGGAGAATAATAAACAAGTCGAAGCCGGCAAAAGCAAAAAAAAAAAAATATCTAAGCACAGCAGCGGGTGAAATATTAGTATTGAAAAAAATAAAATCTATAAACATAAATATTTCAACTGATTAATTTCATATATTAACAAATAATAAAAAAATACAAAAATTGAATATAATATAAGTTTTTAATATTTCTTAATCACGATACATTTGCTTGCCCCCGACTGTTTGCACTAATAGGCCGAAAAATTGGAACAAATGGCCTCCATAAATCTTGAGCTAGTATACCCTTCGCCAAAAATAGAATTATCAACAAAATCATATTATAATCGACATTTTGTTAATTATTTGTTATCAAACTAAACGGCGAGTTGTTATCGCCAATTAACCCCTAGCTCTTTATAGCTGACGATCTGATCGATGGGCCCTGTTTCATATGGAGAGTGTACAAATAATTGTAAACAACAGTGTATAAACCTTCTTTATGGGGGGGCACACCACTTTGGGGGCGTGTTGTCTTTATGGCTGCTAGGATTACGTAAACACGTCTCGCTCTCATTGCTAACTGAGTGAATAAGTTTCTTGACGGCAGCTATTGTATATTTGTACATTTTTATAAACAGGTGGGCTCATCGTTGGCAGTTCTATAGTCTTATCAATTGATATTTCTTAAAGCAGCAAACATTTGAGACATAGAGACACTGAAAACTAAGGGTTAAATTTAAAGGAAGCTTTAAACTCTGATTTCCTAAACGCTTTTAAGGTTAAGAACCCTGCTTTAAATGAAACAAACGGACGAGAAAACGGCCTAAGAGTAGTAATTTGACTTTAATATACTAGGGATATGTTAGATCTTTTAATTTATAAATTTAAATTTAAAGGAAGCTTTAAGCTATACGATTTTAAGGTTAAAAACCCTATTTTAAATTAAACAAACGGACGAGAAAAAGGCTCTTAGGGCCGCCTGTTAAATTTAAAGGAAACTTTAAAACTTTGATTTCCCATAAGACTTCAAGGTTTTAACCCTACTTTAAATTTAACAGGCGGACGAGAAAACGGCTCTTAAAATAGTAATTTGACTTTAACATACTAGGGATATGTTAGATCTTCTAATCTTTATTATAATAATCTATATTTGAAAACTTACCGCGATGGCACATTATTTATAATCTTGTCGGTAAGGAATCCGGCGCGATTGCAGCGTTCGACAAAGCGATCGAGTATTATATAGGCCAGGGGCACATCCAGAACGATGTCCGCCATGTCATCGAAGACGCGCATGAAACCCTGTGGGGAAAAGAGCAAGGATTATATGGATTAGCTCGGGATTTTTCCCCAACTCTTGTGAAACACTTATAAAATAATTAACTATTTGCCTTTCGGCCCAACCCACCTGCTCCATGCCCGCGGGCAGCACCAGGCAGGTGAGATCTAGCTGCTTGAGCAGCTCGCACATGGCCTCCTCGGTGGTCTGGCTAAGGGACTCCAGGGTCATGACGATCGCCTCGTAGACGAGCTCGTGATGATAGTGCGGCACCTCGAGGGCGCGCAGACAGCGCTGCGCCTCGGCCACGTCCCGCGAGGATATGTACTCCTTGAGCAGCAGCTCCATCTGCTTGGTGATCGTCTTCACCGGACGCAGCGGACCACCCATGCCCCAAACGTTGTCCAAATGGGCCCACACCTGCTTGTGGAGCAGCGAGTCGGCGCGACGGAGGGCCTGTTCGGCATGCTCGCCCAGCTCCAGACTCCTGAGCTCCTCCTCGGCCTTCGCCACAAACTTGGGCGGAATGCAGTCGTCGGCCACCGCGCGGGCCATAAAGTTGCCCAGCATGGTGGGCGCCTCTGGGGTGTCGAGGATGAGATCCGGCAGATTGGCCAGCAGCATGTTGAAGCCCTTCTCGATGTCCTTGCCGGTAATGACCCGTCCGTACAGATCGGAGATCAGCACCGAGGTCATCTCCCGCTGCGAGTCCTTGTGATCCATGGCGATCTCCACGAGAATACTGGTAATGTGCTCACGCAGCGGACCCTGCAGTATCTCATCGAAGCTGAGGGCCACCTCGTGCGGATCCCCGTGCTCGTAGTACTCCAGGACAATGGGCTCCGCCAGCTTGAAGAACTCCTCGGGCGTGATCTCCGTGATCACCTCGCGCAGCTCCACATTCCGGTCGTTGCACTCGCTGTCATAGTTGGGATCGTTCTCGTCCTCGTAGACCTCGGCCAGGGCCTCCGAGCCGGGCAATCCCCAGACGCCCTTGCCCCCGGCTCCGCCCTTCTTGGGCAATCCCCTGCCGCGAGCGAGATTCCTCGAGCGCCGGCTGTTCTTCCAGCGACGATGGGGCACCACATAGCCGCCGGGCGAGGGCAGGATGCCGTTGATGGCCAGCGGCGAGGCACCAGCAGCTCCTGCACCGGCAGCCGCTCCATTGCCGTTGGTTTGATTGGGACTGCCGCCGGAGCCACTGTTCTGTCTTTGGATGAGCCGCTTGGCCTTACGCTTAATCCTGCCATCCTCCACGGGCAGCGGCTTCTTGATCAGCCCGTTCGAGTGGCCATTCAGCTCCACCGCCTGGATCTCCCCGTTCAGCTCCCGCTCCACGGAACTCTCCTTGGAATCGGATTCCGCCGGTGAATGGGAGGAGTGACGGCCGCCGTTGGTGGAGCGCTTGTTATTCGATTCCACTTCCATAATGACGATGATGTCCCTCGATTTCCCCTTGGAATGCTCAGCAAGGATTTGTGGAGGTTTGGGTTTTGTACTCTTGCACCAGGTGCGTTCTCCTTGATTTTCTATAATTAAATTGCAAATTGTTGGGGGGTCCAATTAACATTAAAACAATAAAATATAGAAATTATTTTTACACAAAGTAGTCAATATGAAAAACTTCTTCTTGAAAATCTTTGACATTTTATAACTCAATTTGTATATCCCAGTATTTTTCCACTGAACTGTAATTCCAAACCCTATTTACATCATCTTTGAATTTGCTGATGCAAAATATAATCCTTTAAAGGTATAGTTTTCGGTGCAATTATCGAACTTGACTCTTAGAAAAACATAGGGAAAACGAGACGATGATATAGGGGTGCTTAGTATAACTTTTCTGTGGATTCGCTTTCATTTGCTTGGGGGCGGTTTAATTTACATGTCTCGCCTTAAAGGCGGAATGCTTTGGAAGGTCTTGTTTGTTATTGTGCGTTGTGTTTGTGAAATTTTCATGGCACTGAGACAACTACACATAATGTCTGGCACGTAGCACGTAGACAATTCCCCCAAAAACCCCTTCCTTCCAAGTTCCCATTTCTATTCGCATTCTCTTGTTTCTGGCTAAAAATAACATAAGCTTTTTGCATGTAATATCTTTTATGCTTACACAATTAAGTGAATAATAATACAAAGTAGTTTCAAGTTTTGCCTGCGACACAAAAACAAATTTTATAGGTTTTTTAAAGACAGTTTTTGGGTTAATAAAAATTTTCAAATAAACTTTGGAGGAATTCGGCTAATAAATCATTATCAAAAATAACGTTTTTTAATATGTGTTTTAAATTATGTTTTAGCAATTTAAATTGTGATCTGTAATAAAAAGAATATGATATTTTCGCATCTTTAGCGTTAATATGTTGACCGCATCTGTATATAACGGTACTGCGTCTTGGAAATCGCAAATGTTTGTCAATGGGCGTGGGTGTGACAGAAATAGCAATAGGGACATGTATCGAAACTCCCCTATAGTCAAAATTCAAGGTCACGCAACAACAACAACGTCAAAGCCCAAAAGGGACTACATAATTCTGATACCGTTAAAGCTTTGCAACCCCCACAAACATTATAGCCATCTCTTTCGCACCAACTCCTGAATTGAAAGTTCCTTTAGTATGTGTATGTGTGTGTAGGATTGTTTTTGTTTTTGCTTCACATAAATGCCTATTTGTTTGTGTGTTTCCTTATTTTTTGCTTTTCAAAAATAATTCATGATAAAAAATAAAATGTATTTCTAAAAATAGTTGTACAATTACCAAAGCAAACAGAATTTCAACTTTTATTAAATTCAAGCTAATGATCTTAACCTAATATTTGTTTCTTAAAATGAAAATTGCTTGTTATTCTTTAATTTTTATGTACATATATATTATACATATGAATGGTTGTAATTAATTCTTTGAATAATTATCGCAATTTTCGGTTGTAAAATATCAAATTTCCATTCTTCTTTTCTGCTTCTTTCACCCATGTAAAGCATAATAAGAATAAAAACAAAGACAACGTGCAAAAAAAAGCCGCATGTTTTTGTGTTGTTACTTTGTTGTTTGGGTGTGTTTGATTTTGCATACATATGTATGCACAAATGTGCTTTATATTCCGCCGTTTGGCTTTCTCCTCTTCTTTAACCGCTGCTTCTTATGTACTCCCCTTCTGTAAATACATATACTTATGTACATGTAACCGGTTTTATGTTTGTTTTGCCCGGTTTAACCTTGAAAATTTAGTGCGCCTTACGAATTTCTATGTTTTTATTGCCGTCTCCTTCCTTTTTCTTCTTCTTCATTCGCACTTGTTGTGCCCCCTTTTTCTGACAACAACAAAAACAGAAACAACAAAATAAACATTTTCGGCTGCTGTTGTTCCCATCTCTTTCTCTCCTTAGCTTTTTGTTGATGCGTGTCCGAAATTATTTTTTAACCCCGAAATCAGGAAAAAGTATGAAGGGTGGGGAGAAAGAGAGAGGGAGAGGAGAGGCGGGGGGAAAAGCATAAAAATGACGCTGCCGAAATTGCGTCGCAAAAATTTCGCAAAAAGCCAGCAATGCCCAATAAAAAGCAGAAGAACAAGAAAAAGAAGCAACATTGTATGCTGTTTTTTAACAGAAGAGGTCAAAATATTAGAAGCACTCTATTTTTGTTAAGTTTATAAGTATTAACAGCACTTGGAAATTATAATATCTAATCTTCGCAATATCATTTTTAGTAAGGGGAGAAATAGGAATTTATTTATGTCTGTGAAAGTCAAGCTGAAAGTGATAATTGTTTACCATTGAGTAAAGAGTAATTGGAATTTGTTTATGATTGATTCTGGAAAGGAAATACTAGAAGTACAAGATCTGATGGCTCTTCAGATTTCCATAAGTTTTAATAGATTATTTTTTCAAGCCCTATTATTTCGAACGCCACTGTAAGTTGGCCATACAAAAACACTTCTTTCTGATGGACAAATATGGAAAAATAAAATCGGATGACATGGAAACATTGGAAGTGGCGGAGAATGCAAATAAACGTCGAGCCTCGAGACGACAAAAATAAACAAAAAAAAAAATCATAAGAAACAAGTTCGGCAGGCAGAAAAAGAAAACAAATTACCAACCCCCCACGCCCTGCGGGCAGCTGTTTTTCGTATTCGGCTTTCCTCGTTTTTGTTTTTCTCGTTTTTTTCGGGTGCGTGCGTGCGTGCCGGTCGAATTTATCACGTACACCAAAACCCCCAGTTTTCCAATTGGGAGCAAACATCAAATCATTTACAATTTAACACTTATTTTTGCGTGAAAACATTATTCTTTGACCGCGACTGTATATTTTGTTTTGCATTTTTTGCTTTTGTATTCGTATTCGCCGGCAGTTTTTCGTATTTACTTTTATCGGTCTTCGCAAAGATCGATGTGTTGTAGCCGTTTTTTTGTTTTATTTTTTTTACCACTTACCTAAGTGCTTTTCTGTCTCTCCTGCTGTCTTGCGCTATCTGGCTCTCCCTCTCTCTGATGCTGCAGCAAGAACAAAAACAACAACAAACGACGCGACTGCAACAACAACAACGCTGGCCCACTGCAGTCGTCGTCGACGTCGGCTGCGCTGCTTTTATTCACTGGGAGCCTGTTTGACAGTTGTTGTTGGAGTTGTTTCTTTTTCGTGGGCTCCTTTTCCTCGCTCTTTCTCTTCTTAATGGCGTGGGGGCAAAGCAATAGCAAAGCAAGTGGGCAAAAATGCAAAATGCACTAAAATCTTGTGGCTCACAGAAAAAAAAGGCTCCTTCACACACGCACACACACTCACACACCCACAACCATTCAGT
This sequence comes from Drosophila prostipennis, assembly GCA_037075205.1. NCBI lineage: Eukaryota > Metazoa > Arthropoda > Insecta > Diptera > Drosophilidae > Drosophila > Drosophila prostipennis. Next base: position 307,933 of record JBAMCJ010000077.1, read on the forward strand.
TGTGTGTGTGTTGGGGAGCTGTTGCTGCTATTGTTGTTGTTGCCTGCTCTGCTCCTTTCCCTCTCCTTCGCCTTGCTGTTGCTGTTACTGCAGTTTTGCGCTGGGCTGTGTGAACTTTTGTGTTTTATTTTTTGTTTTTTATGTTGGAGCAAAAAGGATTGAAGACCGCAGAATTCTGATTCAATTCGCAACGCACACAACAACAAACTTCGAATGAGCGTGAGAGCAGCGCGGTGGGCGCTTTTATAGCGGCGCGGTGGAAACATCGATGAAAACATCGATGTTTTTTGCCAATCGATGTTTTTGTCACATTTAAGTTTTAAAAATAATGAGGGGATTCCCTAAACTGTTGAATTGCTGAATTGTTGAAAATTCAACAGGAAATTTCAGCAATTAAGGGAACGACCCTAAATGGTTCCTGTTGAATTTTCAAACAACTGTTATTTGTTGAAAAGTGTGATGGAACTTTAAACACCTAAAATTTGATTTTTTATGGTTAGTTACTGTTTAAAATTGTTAGCAAGGTAAGAATAACTATAAATAAGCTGTCTAACTTGATTTTAAAGTAAATATGGCGCCAAGCCGCAAACACCGAAATATTTAAATCTTTTATTTTACTGTCTCCTCGAAAAGCGGTGGAATATCGGTTCTATTCAACACAAGAAACAAATAATATGATGAATTTTTTTTCATAAAAGTTCCTGGGACTTAGCGTTTCCTTATAAATAACGGAAAAAATCATAATCGTGTTATTTTGCACAAAAATATCAGTATTTTTGGCGTCACATGAGAAAAAACGGTCCGAATATTAAATGTCATACATTTTTGAGCTTGTAATTAAATTCCCTATCGATTTGCCTTCAAATATTAAAATTTTAAATGTTTTAAAATTTTTGTAAAAAATTGTGACCTTACCCCTTATAAAAAACGCAAAAAATCAGAATCGTGTTTTTTTGCACAAAAATATCAGTATTTTTGGCGTAACATGAGAAATTAAATATCATACCTTTTTGAGCTCGTAATTAAATTCCCTATCGATTGGCATTCAAATATGGGACTTTTAACTGTTTTAAAATTTTTGTAAAAAATTGTGACCCTACCCCTTATAAAAAAAGCAAAAAATCATAATCAACCATACTATCACATGGTCGCGGTTCCATGAAACATAGCAAACCTCTGTTCAGAGATTTTAACTCTTTTTTTTTGTTTTAATTGTTTGTCAAATTTGTAAGCCGATAAAATAGCTTATAATAACGGTGAACTAATTTATTTTTTTCCACAAGTGATTTTTGCCGTGCTCGACAACTCTGAAGCGCGTTGCCAGACAGTTGTTGCTTATCGATAGCCGATAGCCCGCCGATTGTTGTTGTTTACTTTTTCAACGCACGTGCACCTCGAGGTTTTTGTGTAATTTCCATATAATTTGGAGAATTTAGGGACTCCAAGATGCCGCCCGTTGCCCAGGAGGGCAATTGCCTGATTTACCGCGGCAGCAACTTCCTCAAGCAGCGCCTAATCCTCGCCTGCCTGTCGGGCAAGCCGGTGAAGATCAACCAAATCCGCTCGGAGGACGAGGCGGCGCCCGGTCTGCGGGAATACGAGATAAGTTTGATCCGGCTGCTGGACAAGATCACCAACGGCACCAAGATCGAGCTGAATCCGGCGGGCACGAGTGTCATGTTCTCGCCGGGCCTGCTGCACGGCGGCCAGATCCACCACGATTGCTGTGTGCAGCGTGGCATTGGCTACTATTTGGACGCCCTGATTGCCCTGGGTCCGTTCTGCAAGAATCCGCTGCACTGCAGCCTGCGCGGCGTGACCAACAGCAGGGATTCGCCGTCGGTGGACCACATCAAGGGTGCAGCCCTGTCGCTGCTCAAGCGCTTCCTGCTGGTCGACGAGGGCCTCGAACTGAAGGTGATCCGCCGTGGTGTGGCTCCCCTGGGCGGCGGCGAGATCACCTTCCGCTGCCCGGTGCGCAAGAGCCTGCGAGCCCTGCAGTTCCAAGCGCAGGGCATGGTCAAACGCATCCGGGGCACCGTCTACGCCTGCAAGGTATCGCCCGCACTGGCCAATCGCACCGTGGAGGCGGCCAAGGGCTGTATGCTCAAGTTCCTGCCCGACGTCTATATCTACACCGATCAGAACAAGGGCAAGATGTCCGGCAATTCGCCTGGGTTCGGCATCTGCCTGATTGCGGAGACTACGGACGGCGTGTGCTTCGCCGCCGATTGCAGTTCCAGCACAAGAGAGGAGTCGGTGAGTTTCGGGGGGTTTTCAATGAGCAATTTCATGAACTAATAGCCTCTTTTTCCCCCAAAGGATACCCCCTCCATACCCGAGGATCTGGGCCAGGAGGTGGCCATGCGCTTGCTCGACGAGATCTACCGCGGTGGCTGCGTGGACTCCAGCTACCAATGGCTGGCTGCACTCTACATAGCCTTGGGACAGAAGCACGTCTCCAAATTCCTCACGGGCGCTCTGTCCACCTATACGGTTCACTTCCTGCAACATCTGCGCGACTTCTTCTCAATCACCTTCAAGCTGGAGAATCCCGAGGCGGAGGATGAGGACGAGGCGGAGGATGTACGGGGTGCCCAGAAGGTCCTGATGGCCTGTGTCGGGATTGGCTACACGAACATCAACAAGCGCGTTACATAAACTGTTCTCTTGGCTAAAAATTGTAGGAATAAATATATTTTTTTTATCACAAATTATGAATATAACATTTGTATCACTGGTATAAAGTGTAGAATATTAAATATTAATGCTTATTTACTCAATTAATTTTCTGTAATTTTTTATTTAATTTGCCTTTTTATGTAATACAATTTTCTGCAACTTTAGCTTAAGCGTTTTATGTTGAGCTCGGCATATATTTTGTTTATTTATACTTTGTTAACGCCCGAAAATCATAAAAACAAAGCCGTTTTTGACTTAGAGATTTATGAAGCCTTCAAGTTTGCAATATATGTATACTAAATAGCATTCTAATATTCATTGATTCGAATTTGGACGGGTTCCAATCTCGCTGGAGGTCAAAGCCGGGTCGCATCTCCCATTTGACGCAGGTGTCGCAAGTTTGTTGCCAGGTCAAGTCTAATCGAGGGATCTTTACACGTTTTTAATCAATCAGGCTATATTACAAACTAAGTGCAGAGAAAACAATTTCCAAAGGCTGAAGATGGCATTGAAAAATGTTTAAATTTATGAGTATCAAAGCGAAATATATGTGATGATGTTACAAAAACCATTTAGGGATCTTATATCTTGGGAAGTAAAGCCTGTAAGTGAGGGCTTTTGAAGGTTTATGAATGGATTCAATTTTACAGATTTTTTGCCAAGTGTGTAGAGGTTCAAAAACCTTTTTGTGATAACAGACACAAGCGAAATAAATCGGTTTTTGCAATAATTCCGATTTTGCACTTGCAATTCCGGCGACGGATCAGCAGAAAAAAAAATAGAAGGCAGACAGCCGACAAAGCAGAAATTGGTTGGCAATCGGAGCTATAAAAGCCACTTGGCCGGCTGGAAGAGGCCATCAAACGTCGTTCAACGTTTGGCCCGATCTGATCTGATCTGAAAACCCGGTTACCCCGCAGAATGATGAGTCTCCGCCTGTGCCTGCTGGCCACCTGCCTCCTGGTGGCGGCCCAAGCCTCCAAGGATGGCTCCAGCATGCAGCTGAAGCCCACCAAGTGGCTGACCGCCTCCGAGCTGGAGAGCGTGCCCTCCCTCAACGACATCACCTGGGAGCGTCTGGAGAACCAGCCCTTGGAGCAGGGAGCCAAGCTGATCGAGAAGATCTGTGAGTAGAACAAGAAAATCTAGCTATATTTTTATATATTTTTTTAAAATATACATTTTTATTAAAATATATTAATATATATTTTTATAAATTAAAATTTTTTTTTTATTAAAAAATATAAAATAAATTTTTTTTTAAATATTAATATATTTTTATTAAAATATATTAATATATATTTTTATTAAAATTGTAAAATAATTTTTTTTTTAAATATTAATATATTTGTATTAAAATATATTAATATATGTATTTTTATTATATTTATATTTTTTATATAATTTTTATACCCGTTACTCGTAGAGTAAAAGGGTATATTGTATTCGTGCAAAAGTATGTAACAGCTAGAAGGAAGCGTTTCCGACCCCATAAAGTATATATATTCTTGATCAGGATCACTAGCCGAGTCGATCTAGCCATGTCTGTCTGTCCGTCTGTCCGTCTCTCCGTCTGTCCGTCTGTCCGTCCGTATGAACGCTGAGATCTCGGGAACTATAAAAGCTAGAGGATTGGTATTTGGCATGAAGATTCTTGGAGTTCCTACGCAGCGCAAGTTTATTTCAAGAAGATGCCACGCCCCCTCTAACGCCCACAATAGTTTATACACGATTTTAAAAATTTAAATATTTCAAAAAAGGAAAAATGCAGTTTTGTTGTGCTTATCAATACCTATCGAAATGTAGAAGAAATTTTTTAAATCGGACCTTTCATTAAAAAGTTATGGCTCATCAAAGTTTATATATCCATCTCCCTCGCACTCCCTTTAGCCGAGTGACGGGTATTAGACAGTCGGGACACCAACCCGACTATAGCGTTCTCTCTTGTTTTTTATTATATTTATATTTTTTATTATATTTATATTTTTTATATATTTATTTCATATTTAAAAAGTTTAAAGAGTATTTAATTTAAAAAGGTGTCTAAAAGTAGGCTCTTTTGTTTTGTCAATCGGTTCAACATTTTGTAACATACTTTTAGTCACGTTGTTTCCATCCAGAGGTTTCCATTTACCCATATTAAATACCCCCCTCGAATTTCCAGACCACGTTGGCCAAATCAAGCACGATCTGACCCCCAGCTTTGTGCCCAGCCCGAGCAACGTGCCCGTCTGGATCGTCAAGTCCAACGGCCAGAAGGTCGAGTGCAAGCTGAACAACTACGTGGAGACGGCCAAGGCCCAGCCCGGTTTCGGCGAGGACGAGGTGACCATCGTCCTGACCGGCCTGCCCAAGGACAGCAGCGCCCAGAAGAAGGCCATGCGCAAGCTGGTCCAGGCCTACGTCCAGAAGTACAACCTCCAGCAGCTGCAGAAGAACGCCCAGGAGCAGCAGCAGCAGCAGAAGAGCGGCGACTACGACTACACCAGCAGCGAGGAGGCAGCCGACCAGTGGAAATCGGCCAAGGCCGCCAGCGGCGATTTGATCGTGAGTGGAAGCTAATCCTTGGCTCTGCCAACACACACAGTATACACATCCCTTTCAAAGAAAGAAACACTTCCCTTATCGTCACTAATCCTTTGATAGAGGCATAATCTCCCACTTTTTGAGAGGCTCTGCCCACGCTCTGCCTATTCTGCCCACACACACACAGTATACAAATCTCTTCCAAAGAAAGAATCACTACCCAATCATCAAAAATCTCCCACTTTTGTAGAAGATCTTTCAAAGAAAGAAACACTCCCCAATCATCCCTAATTCTTTGATAGAGGCATAATCTTCTACTTTTTTAGAGGCTCTGCCGACTCTGCTCACACACACAGTATACAAATCCCTTTTAAAGAAAGAAATACTCCCCAATCATCAAAAATCTCCCATTTTTTTAGAAGATCTACCGGCGCTCTGCCCACACACACACAGTATACAAATTTTGCATCACACTTTAATTGACTTAATTGAACTTCTTCAGATCATCGACCTCGGCTCCACCCTGACCAACTTCAAGCGCTACGCCATGCTGGATGTGCAGAACACCGGCGCCATGATCGGCCAGACCCTGGTCGAGCTGACCAACAAGGGAGTGCCCCAGGAGATCATCCACCTGATCGGCCAGGGAATCAGCGCCCATGTGGCCGGAGCCGCCGGCAACAAGTTCACCGCCCAGACGGGCCACAAGCTGCGCCGCATCACCGGCCTGGACCCCGCCAAGGTGCTGTCCAAGCGTCCCCAGACCCTCGGCGGTCTGTCCCGCGGCGATGCCGACTTCGTTGACGCCATCCACACCTCCACCTACGCCATGGGCACCCCCATCCGCTGCGGCGACGTGGACTTCTACCCCAGCGGACCCTCGACCGGTGTTCCCGGCGCCGAGAACGTGATCGAGGCCGTGGCCCGGGCCACCCGCTACTTCGCCGAGTCCGTGCGTCCCGGCAGCGAGCGCAACTTCCCCGCCGTGCCGGCCAACTCCCTGAAGCAGTACAAGGAGCAGGACGGCTTCGGCAAGCGCGCCTACATGGGTCTGCAGACCGACTTCGATCTGCGCGGCGACTACATCCTGGAGGTCAACCCCAAGAGCCCCTTCGGCCAGCGCAGCCCCGCCCACAAGCAGGCCGCCTACCACGGCGTCCACCAGGCCCACAACTAGGGATCCACTGATGGAGGCAACCCGAGCGGTTCGATCGCCACTATCGCCCTTTCTGATACTCAGAGAAACCCGCAAAACGTAGGATAGCTTAGAAAATCCATAAAACGAACGAAAAAAAAATACTTATAAAACTCCATAAAAATAAAAGCTGCAAATTTTCTGAAAAAACGTGTGTTCTTTAAGTCAATATATAATATTTGGATGCTACAAATACTCTCACCCTTTAATATGGTATTCGAAAAGTAAAAAAAAATTTTTTTTTTAATTACTCATACGACACGTATTCCAGTTAGAAAATAGTACATTTTCAGGTAAGAACTTCGATTGATCAGATATAAGAAATGTCCAAATTTTACTAGCAATTATCTACAAACGCTGGTTTAAAAAACATTTTAAAATATCGCTAGGGGGATTGAAAAATGTTTTACAGATTCAAATGAATGTATTCTGTATCTTTACCTGAACCTAAAATAAAACTAATATTTTTCTGAAAATTACTGCGATCTCTGGTTAAAAATAATATCTCACATGAGGACATTTAAGAATACTGTTAAAAGCTTAAAACTAGATGGTCATTTGAAAAAAGGAATTTTTCAAAAATTTAACTTGATGCTCTAAGGTTGATTAAGAAAAAATTGAGTTTGAAACCTACATTATTTAGTTTAAAGTACTAACTGGGATGCAAACTTCAGATACATATATGTATATGTACATACATATGTACGTACATGTATGTATGTTTGGGCATACTTATTCATGTAGAAAAATAAAATATATATGTAAATAGTATATGTTTGTATACATATATAGAGCGGGTTAAGGTGAGAGTGAGGCAACTAGTGGCAGTTGAAATGCACTCAATTAAATGTTGCACTTAGCTTACCGTTAGCGCTACACGTTCAAACAACGCTCGCCGACCTGTGCAAACTCAATTGTTCCTATATTTTTGGGGCATGCGCGGTGTAAATGTCAAAGTTGAACTTTATCACATGCAAAAGACAAGCGCCCAGCTAGGAAAATAGCAAAGCAGAAGCTGGCGATGAAGATGGAGAGATAGCAGCTCTGGAAGATGGAGTGACAGGAGCGGAATGACAGGAGTTGGCGTCTCTTGTTTGTGCATGTCGTGACATGTTTGCTTTCAAGCGGAATTCTGGCGTAGCGGAATACGTCGTAATAGCCAAAGCTTATCGCCAAAACCGTGCACTTCAAAAATGAGAAATGCCTTCTCGCTCTCACTCCCCCGCTGGTTTTGCATTTTGCAAAGCTTGCAGCCTGCTCTCGCTCTCCCACTTTCGTCTTTCTCCCGAAGAGAGCGTACAAGGACGCCGGGACGTTGGCATTTCGTGGGGACCTCCAAGTTTCTTGCAGGAATTACACTTGTATTATTCATTGGCCGATATGCATAAATCCAATTTACGGAACCCCCCCTTTCTGGCGTCCCCGCCAAAATGAGAGAAAGGCAGAGCGCGCATTTCCATATCTTTGGCATTTTCTCGCGCGCTTTTGGTGCGCACAATTTTGAAAGAAGGGGTGTTCCGCAAATCGTTGGCTTTTGAGACTCGAGGTACTTTAACTTATTAATATTACAAGGAACTATAATCTTGTATAATAATATGTGAACAGAAGATATTGTGTAAGCTAATACACACAAAAAAAACTTGGTAAAATTAACCAATATAATTGTCAAACAGTCCCCAACCACAAAAATTGTCAATTCTACTAATTAAATAGTTACTTTCACAACAAAAAATACACACAATTAGCAAAGACTCACACCCAAATCAAAAACAAAATACACGAAACTTTTGTTATAGTTACGTAACTATCCGTATAGGTAAATTTTACCATTCAAATTTTTTTGTGTGTATCAAAATTATGCATACTATACCATTATAAACATTTTTTTAATTTTAAAATTTGCTTTTATACAATCTAAAAAAATTTATAAATTAGATTTTGAACAAAGATTCCTAATTTGTACTTTGTTGTCCTAGAATTTTTGGTATAGAGGATCCATTTCTTTAAAAGCTCTAGTTAAGCATGGATTTAAACATTATTTACATACTTTCCAATAAATTGGTGATTTGACAACTCTAGAGATTTCTCAGCCAATTCTATTTTCGGAACGCCTATCTCTCTCCGTATCTCTGGCGCTCTCTCCGCTCTTTCTCCCTTGGCTTTTCTCAGCTGCTTTAGCTTCGTCTGCCTTTCAGCGTTCGTTGAGTTTTTGGCGTTTGGTCAGTATTTCAGTATTTCAGTTCAGCAGTTCAGAATCAAACGAGCAGTCGCAACTTCGCCGCCGCGCGTGCTGTTTTTTTTCAGTGTGTACGTTTTGATTGCAAAAAGAAACAAGCAAGGGGAACGCTGAAAACATTTTTCATCTGCGGCCTGGAAAAGCGCCCCGAAGAAAATGAATAGATAAATTGTGTTAATCGCCCCATCGAGCCAGCAGATATTCACTGTATATTTATATTTTGTTGTTGTGCGTACGTTTTCCGTTGCGTTTGGGCATTACTCTTTGTTGTTAATTGTGCAGCTGCCCGCCTGCGAATGATAAAAATGTGAGTTTTGGCCCCCCAAAAGTTTTGTGCGAAAGGGAAAACCCTCTTTTTTGTTTGCTTGTTGGAAAAATAAATAGTTTAAGAAAAATGCGCAAATTTTGTTAAGGATAACGGTGTTTGTGTGCGTGTGTGTGTGGGTGGCAGCTGCGTAAATGCGTAAGCTGCGTTGCGTATGTGTGTGTGTGTGTGTTGGCTGTGGCCAGGTCTCAAGGTCCCGTTAGCTCTCTCCCACCTCTCCTCCCCCTCCACACTTTTGCTCTCCTCTCCAAACAACAACAAGTCTGTGATAAGAATTTTCCATGCGTAATTTTCACGTAAAGCTTTGTTTTGTTTTATTTTGTTTGGGGTTTCGCCGTTTTTGAGTTTCAGATTTGGTTTTATTTTTTAAGCTTTGGGTGGATTATTTAGTGAGTTTTGTGAAGTACATCTTTTAAGTATTGGTAAAAAAAGTCTTTAGAAAATGTTTGTATATTTAATTCAGAAAAATCAAACAAAATTGATCGCTGTTTCAAATGTGATACGATTTTTTGGGGAAAGTCGTCTCTTGAATATATTTTCCATAGACTATCATCATTTGTAATCTAATAAAATAAATGATATAATACCATTATAATAATAATAACCTAGCCCCAAGCAGCTGTTCGGAAATTTAAAATAATTTTAAAATATTTTTTTCAAGGGAAATATGTTAAAAAGCATTAGAAAGGTTTTTTTTGGTATGTTCTTAGGATTTTTATTTTATCTAGATGATAAATAAATATGATAAAACCAAACTATAAAGTATAAAATATATGGAAAGCTAATGTCATAAAAAGACTATAAACTTAATTGGCTTCTTTCTCAGAAAATTGAAAGGAAGAAGAGCTAAAAATAGGTGTATGGAATACACTCTTTTTATTCCTAATCCTAGAAAGGCTGCGTGCGTTTTTTATGTTTTTGTTTCGCTGGCTGTTGTATTTATAAATTATTAATAGGCACAAAGCGTGCCACAGGTGTGCACAAAGGAGTGAGCGGAGCGGAGAGAGTGGGGGAGAGAGCCAGAGAGAGCGTGACCTTTTTATTTTGCTCTTTTCCGTCTAATTTAGCTCACTAAACTTGAGACTCGGATTTAATAGGCTTTTTTTCAACCTTTGCTCTCTTTACATCCCCGCTATTTTTGTCTCTGTCCCACACTTTCAGTTATTTCCGCTTGAGTGCCTCTTTTTTTTGTTTATTGTTTTTCTTTTTTATTACCGTTTTTTGCGCTTTTTTCTACACCTTTATTTATTGTATTGTATTTCTTGGTCAATTACCATGGCAATTTATTTATCAGCTTGCCATTGTTGTTTGCCACAATTGCGCAAGTTTATTTCCCCTATTTTTGTCATTTTTTATTTGAGCACTATTTGAGTTACGTTTGCCGAACTTAATAAAAAACAAGAGAGAACGCTATAGTCGGGTTGGTGTCCCGACTATCTAATACCCGTCACTCAGCTAAAGGGAGTGCTAGGGAGATGGAGATAAAACTTTGATCAGGCATAAGTTTTAAACGAATGGTCCGATTTAAAAAATTTCTTCTACATTTCGATAGGTATTGATAAACACAACAAAACTGCATTCCTACTTTTCCGATATATTAAAATTTTTCAAATCGTATATTAGCTATTGTGGGCGTTAGAGGGGGCGTGGCACCTTTTTGAAATAAACTTGCGCTGCGTAGGAACTCCTAGAATCTGCATGCAAAATGCCAATCTTCTAGCTTTTATAGTTTTCGAGATCTCAGCTGTTCTCATTCTAGCTGTTACATACTTTTGCACGAATACAATATACCCTTTTACTCTACGAGTAACGGGTATAAAAACGGTTTCTTGCATAAAAAATTGGGAATTTACCGAGAGATCCACAAACATACAATCGAAATCTTAAGATAATAGTAATAATATTATTGAAGATACATAAATACATTTAGAGTTTCAAACAGGCATCGAAATTTTTTTATTTTTTAAACATTTAAAATTTGATTTATTTAATTTCTTGTCTTTTTTTCCCGTGTTTACCCTTGTCTTACCCTTTGGTCACATCATAAAAAAAATTGCTAAGCCAAATGACAAAATTCATCATAAACACAACCACATTGAAGGCTACGTGCACTTTGGCCAGCTCTTTTATAGCCCACAGATGTGTGTGTGTTTGTAATTTGTTTATTGATGCACAGTGGGTCGATTGTTGCTATTTACTCTTCTTTCCCATAAAGTGTAGGATTTTTTGTATAATCCTACCCTTTTAAAAAGCTTAAATTTAATCACAAGGAATACACATATTTTTTTATTATCCCCATAACGTTATAAATCTTATCACTGCAAAGCCTTTTCTCATCATGATTATTCAGATTGCTTATCTTTATCAACTCTAAAGTTAATACAAAATTGTGTCCATATTAATTTTTATATTATTTGGTCTGTTTGTTAAGATATAATATCGCGCGATAAGGAAAATAAGATTTTTCTTTTATTAAATTTCTCTAAGAATGTAAAAATCATTTTGATCTTTTTTTAATATAAAAAAATCTTTAGGTCAAATTTCTTTGACCTTTCTTCAAAAGATGTTCCCATTTCAATAACCTTTGACTCAGGGTGGCAAAGAAAATCTGTCGGCGCATTTTCTGTGTCACAAAATGTAATTATGCTAAGGAGGCAGACGAGGGGCGGGTAAAGCTGGCCTGAAAAGGGGGCGTGGCGGGGCAAAAGAAAGCGGTGGCCATATTGTTGGGGCTTACGATTGTGTTACGGGCTGCCATGTAACTGCCATGACATAAACATGTGCATGTCTGTGCTCGTACTTTTTTTCCTCCTCTTCCTCTTCCTCCTCCCCCTTCTCGCTGTGCCCAATAATTATTGATTGACTGCCTTGTTGTAGCATCGCCTCTCCCACTTTCTCTATAAAATATACATATAATATGTTATCAAACAATATGCTAAATTATACCAAAATGTTTAAAGTAAACAAAAATTTCGATAAAAAAAAACTGTTGTACTAAGGATCTTTGTTAAAATAAATATTTTTAATTATTTTCTTTTGTAGACTTTTATAAAGAAATAAAGTAAAAAATAAATCCAATTTTAAAACAATTTTTAATATACAATATAAGAAATTATTTGTTATTTATAGTATGGAACCCATTTCTAACTGAGTACCCTGCAGAACACAATTTCCATCAATTTAGAATTTTCCCCATACCCCATATCAACAATTTCCCGACCGTCACACAATAAGCACCAATTAAAAAGAAAGCTCTTCTGGGATCCATAAATTGGAAGAGGGAAATACAATAACATTTAATGAGTAGCTAGACAAATTTGTGGTCGAGATAAAAGCAAGATAAGATCTAAACAGATTAGGAGTCTAATGAAGGTCATTAGCGCCGGGAGTTGACAGTTTGTAAGGCACAGTGGGGATAGAATAAGCGCAAAAGAGTTTGCGTGCAAAATGGAAACAAACGAGGCAATTGGGAGCACTTTTAATTTCCTTATAAAAAGCGCTAAAAGAAAATCAGAACTAGGAGCAAAATACAAACCATACTTTAGATTAGATAACATTAAAAAAACAAAGAAATGATTTTTCATCACGTTGGGTTAAAAAAGATAGTTATTAATTTAAGATAAAATAACTAAATTCTTTCTCCTGAAAATTCCTGATAACAAATTATTTATAAGAGTTTAGGGTTCCCTTTTTTACATTTCATTTATCAGATACTCACTGTAATTATCGCCACCTATGTATATTAATGGAAACCTAATTAATTTTTATGCACGGGAATCCATCACTTCATTATCGGCCATAATGATAATTTCCCTATCGCCGTTTGTATTCATACAGCACTCGACTTTAACACGTGTTTGTCCGCCCTTCCCATTCGCCACCCCCCAAATTAGCCACCCACCCACCCACCAGGCGTAGTTCCCTCCAGTTTTTGTCACATTCCGATAGGTCAAAATGCGATGCAAATGCGTCAGACGATATCCTATGTACACCTATCTGACCCTACCCCCCTCCTTCAGGGCCCATGTGATGGTATTGCTGTTGTCAGCAGTCAACAATAAATCCAATTAGCAAAAAAGATAGGAAGGTAGAAATGGTTCAAGGTAAGAACAGCAAGCAGCAGCGAAATTATGCACGATAAACTGAATTTTAGCTTACCTCTAGTCAGTGCTGGCATTTTTTCCAAAATAAGTTTTTTTGTAGGGTGTTCAAACGAGAAAGTTTGATTCTTGAGGATTTCTATTGATATATCATGATGGGAAATATTTATACAAATAATTATAATATAAGATCAAGGAAAAGGCTAAAATAATGGGGACAAAAGCAAAACAGGCAGCATTGGTAGGTGATTGTTGTGAAATGTGAGACTGTGCTTGACCTTATCGGACACTCACTTCTTGTCGCTGCCATTTAATTGACAGTGACCCTCGTCCCGCTAGCAACCGAACCCCTGAGAGCCCTCAAGTCACATCCGATTATCTGGAGTGCCTGTCAAAGACTTTCCCCTCCGTCGTTGTTTCCTTGCTCCCATTTTGCTGTCACTCGGAATCAATAAATAAAATGGTAATTTACATTTTAGAACTCACGCATTAGTAATACCCATTTGGCACGAGACCAGCAAGTGACCCAGAAAATATAGCAGCGTTGAGGGAATTGTAGGAAAAAATGTTCCTAAGAATTCGCGTTTTCTTAACAACTGTTGCAGAAATATTTGCACTTCTCAAATAACAACCATATTAATTAAGAAAAGTGTTATTACTAGTCTATTTTAGGAGCACGGCTTTCAAGGTTAATTTGTTTTAAACTTTTCTGATTGAGAATTGTACCACAATAAATAGCTTTAGAATGTTTATATATTTTTTAATTGCGCATGGAATACCATTTTGCTTTTCAGTTCGCTTATAGCTAATTAATTTCGGAATTATTACCCGATTTTTCATTTGGTTCCGAGAATTTTTTAAGAATAGAATATAAATAAAAACACGAGCAAAGAACCCTATTACTTATAAGTGTGATGAATCTGAATGTTTGTTTTTAAATTTGAATTTTTTTTTTATATTTATAAGAAAAAGTTTTACAGCCCAAAAGTTACTTCACATTTCAGGCTGCTCGTTCAGTTAAATGTCACATACATAGGCAGAAGCCATAGCAACTAGCACACACCTACATCTAGACCTGGACAAAACACCCCCACCGCCCCGGCAAAATATCCATATATACCGCTGACTAACCTCGCCTCGTTTTCCATTTTCCGTTTTCCGATTTCCTTATTCCGTCCAGGTCATAGACGACGCATCGCCCCGCACCCAAGCCCCCCGAGCGTGTCGGACGACAGCGTCGCCTCCACATCATCCAGCCATGACCAGTGGCAATCGATGATTGCCATTCCCTCAGCCAACGAGAGCCAATAGAGGCAGCCGGAAAGGAGCGGACAGCAGCGGATCCATCGCCATTCGAACACACACATCAATAGCCGGAGGAGGCTTCGCTTCGCCTTCGTTTTGAAAGCCAAGGACCAAAGTCACACGGGTCAACATGCTGATCAAGGAGTACCGCATTCCACTGCCCCTCACCGTGGAGGAGTACCGCATCGCCCAGCTCTACATGATAGCGGTAAGATTTGGTGTTTATGACAGGACAAGTTTTGATACTTACCGATGTTTATTTAGGCACAGAATTAGCTTTTTTATTCGAAATATATAATATTTCAATTGCTTCTCTGACCCATGAATGTCTTACTAAAAATCTAAAATAAAAACCGAAATTCGAAAATAATTTATAATAAAGTTTAAAGTAACTTTTAATCATCAAAATGTACGCAGTTTAAAACTAGTTTTCAAAGGCAGATTACGGTTGATTGGTTTCAGTATAGCTCATCAAAACAGTCACGTAAAATAGTATCAATATAAAAAGCTTTGTTATAAACAAATAGCTGAAAAGTTTCCGGAGTAAAAGTTCAACAATTTGCAAATACAATCTTTGATCTTTGTTACAAAATTTACACAGTCTACAGAATTGTTTATACGACTTTCCGCAATCGATTTATTTACAAATATTCTCTATAGTCAATATTTATGAAACGTTTGCACCGGAAATTCAGGCAATGTTTCTCAATAGATGCATAGTTTATTCGTTTGGACCATAATAATCTCGCAAAACTGTTTTTCTATTTGCCAAATACAGAAAAAGAGTCGCGAGGAGAGTCATGGCGAGGGCAGTGGGGTTGAGATAATCATCAATGAGCCATATAAGGACGGTCCCGGCGGAAATGGTCAGTACACGAAGAAGATCTACCATGTGGGCAATCATCTGCCAGGCTGGATTAAGAGTGAGTTGTATTATTAATAAGAATAATGATATATTTTATAAGAATTATAATTATTACCTATACTTTTCAAAGGTCTTTTGCCCAAGAGCGCTTTAACCGTGGAGGAGGAGGCCTGGAATGCCTATCCCTATACCAGGACTCGCTACACCTGCCCATTTGTGGAGAAGTTCTCGCTGGACATTGAGACATACTATTACCCGGACAATGGCTATCAGGATAATGTCTTTCAGTTATCCGGCAGCGATCTGCGTAACCGCATCGTGGGTAAGTTAACATATAATATATGTACTTTTAATTCCCCATGGAATCTATTTTAAAACCCCTTTTTTCCCTGCAGATGTGATTGACATTGTGAAGGACCAACTGTGGGGCGGCGATTATGTGAAGGAGGAGGATCCCAAGCACTTCGTGTCGGACAAGACGGGCCGCGGACCGCTGGGCGAGGACTGGCTGGAGGAGTATTGGCGCGAGGTGAAGGGCAAAAAGCAGCCGACGCCGCGAAATATGTCCCTGATGACCGCCTACAAGATCTGCCGCGTGGAGTTCCGCTACTGGGGCATGCAGACGAAGCTGGAGAAGTTCATCCACGACGTGGCGCTGCGCAAGATGATGCTGCGCGCCCATCGACAGGCGTGGGCGTGGCAGGACGAGTGGTTCGGCCTGACCATCGAGGATATCCGCGAGCTGGAGCGACAGACCCAACTGGCCCTGGCCAAGAAAATGGGCGGCGGCGAGGAGTGCAGTGACGGTCAGTCCGATGTGGCCACCTCCAGCATCTTAGCATCCACCTCAATCTCACCACACACCCTAGCCAAATTGTAAACGTATTAATTAGCATAAACATCAAAGAGATTCTGATGAAAGTTTAATAGATTGGGTGGATGTATGTTTATTAGCAACAGGGTAGAAAGCTGTAGGTTAAAGATGATCCAAGAATTTATGGCTAATCTTAGGGAAAATCAAACAAAAAAAAGTGTTCGAGATTTATACATTGAAAAAAGAATGAACAATTTTTTTAAAAATATAGATCTATTTGTAGAACATTTCTGCATCATTAATTAATTGTGTACAAATGATTTAAGATGCTTAGAACTTTTCATGGAAAGAAATGAATTAGAAAATGTAAAGTTAACTTTAAATTTGTACATTTTATCATCCAAAAGTTGATTAGAAATTAATATGAACTAGTCCCATTTATGAGAACACATTATTTCATGCTTATTTCATGGTTTAACCACTTTCTTTTGATGGATCTATTAAAAACCGATTATTTCCCCATTCCAGACAGCACATCGGAACCGTATGTGAGCACGGCGGTCACCGCCGCCTCCACAACGGGCAGCGAACGGAAGAAATCCGCTCCGGCCGTGCCGCCGATCGTAACCCAACAGCCGCCGAGCGCCGAGGCCAGTTCCGATGAGGAGGAGGGCGAGGAGGAGGACGACGACGAGGACGAGAACGACGCCATTGGCACGGGCGTCGATCTGTCCGCCAACCAGGGTGGATCCGCCCAACGGTCCCGCTCCCAGAGCATCCAGATGGCCCAGAAGGGCAAGTTCGGGTCCAAGGGCGCCCTCCACTCGCCGGTGGGATCTGCCCACAGCTTTGATCTCCAGGTGAGCATGGCCAGAAGTCCGACCATTGTTCTCTGTTCTCTGCTCTCTGTTCTCTGTCCAGTGTCCAGTTTTTTCTCTATCTCGATGTCGATTTCAACTGTTTACTGTAGGAATTGTGTTTTTTATCCACATTTATTCGATTATATTATTACTGACAGTTGACTGTAGAGTCAGTGATTTTCGCTCTATAAATGGAATTATTTTATTCTGTTTTATAAAGACAAATTTGAACTAAAATTCCAGATTCACAAAAGTTACTTCAAATAATTATATTAACTGGAATATTGAATGATTTATTTAAGCCATTTTAAAGACTAAACTAAGACTTTGAAGTGCAATTCTTTTTGTGCACTTTAATCTTAATGATATATTTGAATTATTTCTAAGAAAATACCACTTATTCTATCCATTTGTTCGATTTTCTGTGTGTTGTGTGTCGCTTTGTCCTTTAAATGTGCTGCGTCTTACCAAATAATCTTTGATTTACCTTCCATCCAACACGATCCACCGACAACAACTACAACACAATCAATTTAAACACCAAAATCAATCAAACACGAAACATAAAACAAAACTAAACCAACAAATAAACCCACAAAAATCGAAAAACAAACCAAAATCAGTCCAAAAAGCCGCATGCAAAGACAGCGCCACGCAGACATGTAAGTTCCTCCTGCCTCTCTGTCACACCTTAATGCCCTGTCTCGCTCTTTTTCATTTCTATAGTAATTTGCCAAGCCCTTACAGTATAAATTATAATTATAATAATTATAATAGTATAAAACCTTATAGAACTCCTCCTTGCTTTCCTTTAGTAATTAGCTTAGTCGCAGCTTTTGATTAGCCCAGTTCCATTAGCTTAGCTTACTGCCTCTCTATAGCGTTCCCCCTAGTAAAGAGTCCAAGAAATATATATGTACATATATGCATAAATAAACAATGAGAACTTCTGTTGCTAATGTATAAACACATGTATTAAATTAATTTACGTTCACCGCAGGTGGCAAACTGGCGCATGGAGCGATTGGAAGTGGACTCCAAATCCAATTCGGATGAAGAATTCTTCGACTGTTTGGGTGAGAACAGGAAATATTTATATTTTACAACTAATTGAAGATATTAACTAGAATTTAACATTGGGTTAAAGTAAAAAGCTATGTGTAAAATTCCTAAAGAATTCGCGTCATCAAAAATTCCATTTAAGATATGTATAATATATCTATATATATATGTATATGTAAACTTCCGAAAGAATTCAACTATTTAAATTTCAAAATAATTGGCGTCATCGAATAAAATTCCTAAAGAATTCGCGTGATCAAAAATTGTATTTAAGCTCTAACTAAATATATTTACTACAATTTAATATGGAATTATATGGAGCTATGTGTAAAATTCCTTAAGAATTCGCGTGATCAAAACTTCCCTTTAAGCCATTTTGACATGGAATTGTATATATGTATGTATATAATATATGCATATATATATTTATGTAAACTTCCTAAAGATTTCACGTCATCGAATTAAATTTCTAAAGAATTCGCGTCATCAAAAATTCCATTTAAGCCCTTTAAACTAATTGAAGATATTTACTAAAATTTAACATAGAATTATATGTAGAGCTATGTGTAAAATTCCTAAAGAATTCGCGTGATCGGTTTAAACCGCGAATTCTTTAGGACACATAAAATACCGAAAAACATAGAGCTAATCGTTTGCCATTTCTTTTAAAAGACACCAATGAGACGAACTCGCTGGCCAAGTGGAGTTCCCTGGAACTGCTGGGCGAGGGCGACGACAGTCCGCCGCCACATGGCGGACCCTCCAGCGCAGCCTCCGTGGGCGGACGAGGCAACTCCCGGCAGGAGGACAGCATCTTCAACCAGGACTTCCTGATGCGCGTGGCCTCGGAGCGCGGCAACAAGCGGCAATTGCGCTCCTCGGCCAGCGTGGATCGCAGCCACGACTCGTCGCCGCCGGGCTCGCCGAGCACACCGTCCTGCCCCACAACCATCCTGATCCTGGTGGTCCATGCGGGCAGTGTTCTGGACGCGGCCAGCGAGCTGACGGCCAAGAAATCGGATGTCACCACCTTTCGCGGCTCCTTCGAGGCGGTGATGCGCCAGCACTACCCCAGCCTCCTCACCCACGTGACCATCAAGATGGTGCCGTGTCCCTCGATCTGCACCGACGCCCTGGGCATCCTGTCCAGCCTGAGTCCGTACTCCTTTGACGCTTCCCCGTCGGCGGCGGATATTCCGAACATAGCCGATGTCCCGATTGGTGCGATACCTTTGCTATCCGTTGCCTCGCCGGAGTTCCACGAGACGGTCAACAAGACGGTGGCCGCTGCCAATATTGTCTACCATGAGTTCTTGAAATCGGAGGAGGGCCACGGCTTCTCCGGACAGATTGTGATGCTGGGCGATTCGATGGGCTCGCTGCTGGCCTACGAGGCCCTCTGCCGTTCGAATGGCAGCCAGCCGGGCACCTCGGCTTCGGGTGCCTCGAATGCCGGCGGCGATGCGGCGGCCACCAGCATTAATACCCACAATCCGTTGGGCGCTCGCCATTCGCGTTTGGACGACGACGAGCGCTTCATCGAGGCCGATCTGGATGCCAAGCGCCTGCTGGTGGCCCCCTCCCCGCGACGACGTCGTTCCAGCTCCTCGAGCGACTCGCGGGCCAGCAAGCTGGACTTCGAGGTCTGCGACTTCTTCATGTTCGGCTCGCCGCTGTCGGTGGTGCTGGCGGCACGCAAGCTGCACGACGCCAAGGCCGCCCTGGCCAGGCCCAACTGCCACCAGGTGTACAATCTGTTCCATCCAACCGATCCGATCGCCTCGCGTCTGGAGCCGCTCCTGAGCGCCCGGTTCTCCATTTTGGCGCCGGTTAACGTGCCCCGCTACGCCAAGTATCCGCTGGGAAATGGCCAGCCATTGCATTTATGTGAGTAGAAAACTAGGCATGACTTTATATTCATAGATTAATTTAATTTTCCCCCTTCAGTGGAGGTGATTCAGTCGCATCCGCAGCACTTCAACGATGGCAACAACCTGTTGGCCGGTCGACGCTTGTCGGACGCCTCGATGCAGAGCACGATATCGGGTCTGATTGAGAATGTCTCGCTTAGTACGATCCATGCCCGTAAGAGAAGCTCGTTGGCCGCTAGAAGAAGCTATACTAATATAATATAAACCCATACATATATGCCTAATCAAATGCTGTTCTTCCACAGTTCAAAACAAATGGTGGGGCACCAAGCGCTTGGACTACGCTCTCTATTGCCCCGAGGGATTGAGCAACTTTCCGGCCCACGCCTTGCCGCACCTCTTCCACGCCAGCTACTGGGAGAGCCCGGATGTGATTGCCTTCATCCTGCGGCAGATCGGCAAGTTCGAGGGCATACCCTTTGTGGGCTCCAACGACGACAAGGACAACGCCTCCTTCCATCCGGGGCAGCCGCGGGAGAAGTGGATCAAGAAGCGCACCTCGGTGAAGCTGAAAAATGTGGCCGCCAATCATCGGGCCAACGATGTGATCGTCCAGGAGGGCCGGGAGCAGCGCCTGAATGCCCGCTTCATGTACGGACCGCTCGACATGATCACGCTGCACGGCGAGAAGGTGGACGTGCACATCATGAAGGACCCGCCGGCGGGCGAATGGACATTCCTCAGCACCGAGGTGACGGACAAGAACGGCCGCATCTCGTACAGCATTCCGGACCAGGTCTCCCTGGGCTATGGCATCTATCCGGTCAAGATGGTCGTCCGCGGCGATCACACCTCGGTGGACTGCTACATGGCGGTGGTGCCGCCGCTGACCGAATGCGTGGTCTTTAGCATCGATGGCTCCTTCACCGCCTCCATGTCGGTGACGGGCCGGGATCCCAAGGTCCGTGCCGGAGCCGTCGACGTCTGCCGGCACTGGCAGGAGCTGGGCTACCTGCTGATCTACATCACCGGACGACCCGACATGCAGCAGCAGCGCGTCGTGTCCTGGCTGAGCCAGCACAACTTTCCACACGGCCTGATCTCGTTCGCCGACGGCCTGTCCACCGATCCGCTGGGCCACAAGACGGCCTATCTCAACAATCTGGTGCAGAACCATGGAATCTCAATCACCGCCGCCTACGGCAGCAGCAAGGACATCAGTGTCTACACGAATGTGGGCATGCGCACCGATCAGATCTTCATCGTGGGCAAGGTGAAGGCCTAAGCGAGTTGTAAACGGTGCAGCGGTTGTTCATTATGTTGGCTAAATTTTAGATTTATTTACTTATTTATTTTACAAAAGGTGGCCGCTGCATCGTATGCAGAATTGTTTTCTTTGATTAATAATTAAAAGAAGGCTTGTAAACGGTGCAGCGGTTGTTAGGGCAGTTTGCTAAATTGTAGATTGGTTATTAATTTTATTTTATACACAATTTAATAATACTATATAGTAACGCTTTAAATAAGTGCTGAAAGGTTGCCGCTGCATCGCATACTCTGGATTTTTTTTCTTTGATTAATAATCAAAAGTTGTAAACGTTGCAGCGGTTGTTAGGAAAGCATTTATGATGTTTGCTAAATTGTAGATTGGTTATTAATGTCAAGTAAATATTATATTTTATTTTATAACTATTTTATAACTTATAAATAAGTGCTGAAAGGCTGCCGCTGCATCGTATAATGCTGAATTTTTTCTTTTATTAATTTTAAACAGAGCAGCGGTTGCAGGGGCAGCATTTATTTCTCTGTTAAATTATAAATGAATAGGCAACTTATTATTATATTTTCTTATGAACAAGTGAGTGCTGAAAAGCTGCCGCTGCATCGTGTACAACCAGCTCTAGTGAGTTACATTTTAAAATGATTTCGCTTCTCTCCGCAGGTTGGCAAGAAGCTGCAGTCCAACGCCACTGTGCTGAGCGATGGCTATGCCGCCCATTTGGCCGGCTTGCAGGCGGTGGGCGGCTCGCGGCCAGCTAAGGGCAACGCCCGCATGGTCATACCCCGCGGATGCTTCAATCTTCCCGGCCAGACGGCGAATCCGCGACGCAGAAGGTAAGACGCTGATGCCACTAGCCAGTGGCGCTGCTTGAGACGATCCACTGTACAGAGCGCACCCACTGTAACGCCCGATCCTCGCTGTCTTTGTACATATGTAACCGTGTTTGTGTTTAGTGTAAATAGGCCAACGCATTCGTGTATGTCAATGTTATATGTTTTGTGTACAGTGTAATGCCTTTAGCTGGTTGAAATGTGGTCGCAAAAGTTGAATTCAGGGATTTAGGTTTAAATATAACTATTTAGGATAGGAAGAAAGTTAATTGACATGTAGAACCCAAGGTTAAATGTTTTCTAAGATACAAAAAACAACCATCCTTCCATTTTTATCATATTAATTATACCCGTTACTCGTAGAGTAAAAGGGTATATTGTATTCGTGCAAAAGTATGTAACAGCTAGAAGGAAGCGTTTCCGACCCCATAAAGTATATATATTCTTGATCAGGATCACTAGCCGAGTCGATCTAGCCATGTCCGTCTGTCCGTCTGTCCGTCTGTCCGTCTGTCCGTCTGTCCGTCTGTCTGTCTGTATGAACGCTGTGATCTCGGAAACTACAAAAGCTAGAAAGTTGGGATTACCAACACATATTCTTGGGTTTCCTACGCAGCGCAAGTTTATTTCAGCCGAGCGCCACGCCCCCTCTAACGCCCACAATCACCCATAATCGCCCACAAACTATACTTAAATGTGTCTGGCGCCCACATTTTTAAAGATTTTGGATAAGTATAAATGCAATTCTGTTGTGTTTAGTTATACCTATCGAAATGTAGAAGAAATTTTTTAAATCGGACCATTCGTTAAAAAGTTAGGCCTGATCAAAGTTTATACATATCTCCATCTCCCTCGCACTCCCTTTAGCCGAGTTACGGGTATTAGATAGTCGGGACACCAACCCGACTATAGCGTTCTCTCTTGTTATATAGTCGGGACACCAACCCGACTACAGCGTTCGCACTCCCTTTAGCTGAGTGACGGGTATTAGATAGTCGGGACACCAACCCGACTATAGCGTTCTCTCTTGTTTTATTA
The DNA here is from genome assembly GCA_037075205.1 of Drosophila prostipennis. Taxonomy (NCBI): domain Eukaryota; kingdom Metazoa; phylum Arthropoda; class Insecta; order Diptera; family Drosophilidae; genus Drosophila; species Drosophila prostipennis. The sequence continues at coordinate 330,924 of JBAMCJ010000077.1, forward strand.
TATTAAATCTACCAAAGGAAAGAAACAGGGTTAGAAATTATTTTAATTTGTAAAACTTACAAGATACATAATAGTTTTATTTAAAGATAATGATGCTTTAAACCTAACGAGGAATTTAATGTTAAAAATAATTATTTTTGAACTCAAGAAATAATTACAAAGTTTATAAAAACTTTCCAAAATAGAACGCCAAGTAAAAAATTCTTTAAAAATACATGATACTTTTTAAATCTAGTTCTATTCCTAGGCCTTCAATTGATCAGCTTTGGGCATTATACTTGTATTCCATTGGAAACCGCTTTGTTGGTGTATACATATATATTTTGTGTGACTTTATGTTTATGTTTTTGGGTCGCATGGCCGTTTATTTTGTCAGCCAGCCCTTGTTTGCCTTGCCATCGAAACGATGCAATGATAACCATAACCCATCCAGCATTTCCATCCCACTAAACGTTGTTGTAAGCGCCTTCTTCGGGCGGGGAAGAGCCCCGCTCGGAATGAAAAATCTCTTGCCAAAAACCGAATCTCCAGTTCCAACCGCCACCTAATCATGCCCTCTTCCCAGCAATGCTTTCGAGCTGCAATTGGCCAACATCAGTCCCTGCAGCAGCAACATCAACAGTCCCGGCAGCAGCAACCACATCCTTCTGGCCCAGCTGATTGAGAATGCCATTGAGAAGGACACCCCAGCTGCCTAGAAAGATTATGTGAAAATGTTTTTATTTTCTTGTGTTGATTTTAAGTTGATGGCCAGCGTAAAACTTAATAGTCTCATCCATCCTCTCAAAACTAGTCCGCCACGAACCGTATTGTATTGTATTTTATTATATTTTACAGTCTTAAGTTTCTTAAGTTTCACGTAGAACAAATGCCGTATTATTTATGATATAAGTTATTACTATTATGATTATTATTATTATTATATTCATGTACTATCGTTATTTGTATTTGTATGATATTATTTTGATTGCGAACAAAAGCCAAAATGCAACAAAACATAAGAAATACGTACGCCAGTATGTAGTACCAAATAAATAAAAGCAGTACAGTAAATGGGCCTGTTGGAAATATATATCTTATATAGTATATATTTGATTTATAATGTTTCGATTACGATTTTTATCTTTTCTTTGTTTGTTCCTTGATTTACGGATAACCAATACAACCAAAAAAAACAACAACAAATATTATAAATAATAAATAATACAAACAAACGCTTTACGCTTCACGGCCTCGAAACCCACCACGCTGTTCAAAACCCACCACGCCGACAATTACACCTCACACAAAATACACCATCAGGCTGCATGAACAAGCAACGAATGAAAATTAAATTGCAACTTAAACAAACAATAAAAAATTGTTAAGAGCCATAAAACAACAACAATAAAAGCATCTTGTAAACATATAGAAGCAAAAAAAACACCAAAACCAAAACAATACATACAATTGATGTTAGTTTTAGTGTTCTAGAATATTCCCCATACTCCCCACACCTTTTTTGAGTTATTTTGTTAAGTATTTTGAAGCATACCTAGCTGAGCATTTTATTGATTGATTGATTGGTGTTGTAAAGAAAAAGAAACCAAATTGATAAGAAACGGTGATGAAAAGTCGATAAATATCGATCCTAGAAAGTTATTCACCTCTAAACCACACTTAGAGCCAAAATTCAACTCTTTCTCAACGTGTTAACTCTGTCTCTCTTTTTCCAAAAACCAAAAAAATTGCTTGACAAAAAAAAAACCAAACACAACACCCACACACACACCACACGCACACACTGCCATCGACCTTGTTATCGATAAACAGCAACGAGACGGGACTATCATCACCCATACGCAGTGGTTACCTGAAGCGCAAGACCTACCTGAGCCACCACTAGAGCAACAGAGATGCAGCTATTTAGATTGATCCATCAGACAAATTGAAATCCAATATATCCCCCAGAACCCAAATAGAACTCCCTTCGAAATAGAAAACAAGAATATAGCCAAGGACTACAACATCGATGCCTCCATATGCCACATCTGTGTATATACCATATATATCTATATATTTATATACTATGCGCGATATATTGAAAGTTCAATGGTGTAATATATATATCAAAAACCAAAATTGCAAATGAGAAAAAACAATTGTACAACATTTAACCAAAGTCAAATGTGTCACGCGGTGAGTATGCATATAAAGCACAATAATATAATCCTAAATATATTCAAAAATCAATTAGTTTTAGGGGGAATATATTATTGAATTCCTGGGGAAATCGATAAATAGATTGAAATACATTAGAAATACTAGCAGGGTGCTATGAAAATCTCTAGTAATTCGAAATCACTTTAAAAAGTGCATTTTTCACAGAGAAAGATTTCTATAACACCCAAGTATTCTAAATCTCAATGATTTCTCTCGAATTTGTATTAAAATTTGTAGATTATTACATTTTTTCCCACATTTTTATTCCCCCAGGTACCTGGAAAGAAAGACTGTTTCCTCCTGTTGTTTGATGGTTTTTCAAACCACTTAAAGCAAAAAAAAAACATTGAAAACTACACGAAACAAAAGCCGATTGTAAAGCTATATACTAAATACAATTATAAAAGATATATACAAGGATATATTCAGAATATAGAACCGTTTAACATATGCAAGCGAACAAAGTTCAAGAAACCACGTGTGGAATACAACAACTGAAGGACAAACTATTGAAACCGAAGATCTCCCGATCGATAAGGATACAACTAAGACAAGGACGAGCGGAAAGCGTTGCAAAATCAAAAGGCAAATTTAATGCATTTCCTGACAAACAACCACAACAAACTCTTACGCAAAGTATAAATTAACGGCTTCCGTAAACCAAACAAAAAACTAAAATATAAAAACCTAAAAAATATATATCTATGTGTATGCGTGTAAAATTGACAAAACAAAAACAAAAAGAAAAACGGTTCTTAAGAAGAAACTAAAATCTTCATGAAATTGAATACAATCTATTACCTGGCCCCAGAAATTTGAAATCTCCATAATTGTGATAGTCTTTCGCTACCAAAAGTTAATTTAAAAAGAAAAGGAAAAAACAGCAAAATATATATTTATCTCTACTAAAATTGTTATTCGAAAAGAAGCTATTGGATATTGTGTAAAAAATGTAAAACAAAAAACCAAAACCCGATTTTGTGATACCAAAACTAAAACTAAAACCGAAACTTAAACTGAAACCACATTTGAGTTCGAGATGAGATCAAGCCGAAAACTCCTCGTGTTAGAAACCTATACAAACAACTCAAGGCGACCTGAAGATGTAACGGGCATTGAATCTGACCCATATATTACTATATATATATATGCATAACCCAGTTATGTGCTGTCCACACAAGTTAACTAAAAACTCTCACACAACTTGAAAGCAAAAGCAAGAGAAATCTCAGATATAAACCAGATAACACTGAATTAGAGGTACAAAAGGGACCTTAAATCGAGAAATATATATGTAATCTGTTCGATCTGTTTAGGTTTACCTAAGCCCAAGTTGGTTAACTATCGAGTAGTCGAGATACGCCAGTAAGATACTTCCTAAACTGAAATATAAACGCAAGTTGAAGAGTTTAAACCGATAGTTGTAACGAGAACAGAGTAATTGTATGTAAAGATAAAGATATATATATATACCTACACTATATACTGTATATTTATCTAGCGCAACTAAATTAAGGACTTTTGAAGCTTGCTAACTGACAAAAAGTGTTCCGATCAAAGTAATGTCCGGCTATACGTTCCTCTCTCCTCCATTTGAGTCGACTTTCAACTCTCTTTTATTTCCTCGTAGCGAGTATTCAACTAAAAACCGATGGAAGATCCACTAGAATTTAAGATCAATCTCTGCCTAAGAAGAGTTTATCCTATATAAGTACGTAGTTGGTTCAGCGTGAGGTATAAAAGTATAGAGGCATGTCCTATAAAATAACACTCCAGATACTCGTAGAGTTTTTAGTATGTTTTTACATCTTTCCCATCAAAAATTAAATTATGAAAACTTTTTTTTGTTCAGGGTCAATAGTTTAAGACTTCACACAATGAGTTATAATTGATTCTTCTATGTTTTTCCAAAGTTTCATATTAATCCATTGATTTATTCTTGATTTCTCGTAGCAGTTTGTAGGCTTCTACATCCTATAGCTCCATTTCTCTCCAAATAAGAACTCCCAAAGCCAATAAAAAGTTGAGCAAAATTGTATTGATATTTTGAGAACCCACCATCTAGATGATAAGCTAAAGTCCCCACTAATGCAGAGAATATAATCAAAGAACAAAACAGCCTAAGCAAAAACAAAGGGAAGGTTTAACATACTACAAGCAAATAGGCAAATATATGTCCGTACGGCTATGTGTTTTAATTGTTAAGTGCAAAAGTCCAGGAATAACGAATACGAATTCAGATGGTAAACAATTATAAAGAGAGCGAGGCGAACAAAATATGGAATTATTTATTGACAACAAAATCTACAAGTCGAAGAACAAAAACAAAAACGAGGAGCAAGCCAAATGCAATCTATTTACAAAATCCTACAAAAACCCAAGGCGAGGCAGGAATGACAAGCAGAAGAGTTAAAGATAGCTGATCCGACGAAAATGAATATATATATATGTATGTGAAAAGCAGAGATTTTTAAGCCAATTGTTGAAATTGGACTATGACAAATAACAAGAGTAAACAAATTGAAATATGGCAGTAACAGATATTTTTCGATGTAAGCTGTTTGTTAGAAAATGATCGAGTTTCAGCGAAAATGATATAAGGCCAAAACCAGTTAATCAATTCGCAGAAAATCGAAAACAAAGCGGTTCATGAAAAGATAACAAAAAAAAAAAACCTAAACAAAAACCAATGTTCTATTTGATGTTGCAAATGAGAAAAATAAATAAAACATGTTATGTGAAAAAGTGATTTGTGTACTTAATTAATGGATCCAGATGGGTGTCAGAATAGGCGGAGAAACCGAACCCAGGGGACCGACAGATGGTATTGGAAATGATGGGCAGTTCCTACAATATTTACTTATGAAGATATCGTAATATATATTTAGCATCCCCGTTGATTAATCAAACCTCGAGTTTGTCATATAATAAAATGTTTAATCTTTTAATAAATATTAATATTAGGCCGCCAAATTTCCCCCCATATGACGAATTCGGGTATGAATAATCCAATGAAAAGAGAACAGCTGGCAAACTCAATGCTGTTTGAATTCTAGAAAAATAACAAAGCGCTCGTTTGATTGGCAGCTAATCCATTTAAATGCATAGTATAGAGGGGCGAATTGATCAGCGCACATAGTTACTATAATCATTATCATAGGAAATACAGTGAGCCACAGTGGAAATTCCTAATCTTGAACGACAATTTCTAATAATTATAAATAATTATTTCCAAATTGTCGGGCGATTCTTAGCATATTAACTCTACAAAAATCAAAATGACTTGGTATTCTATTTAGAACATTTACATTAACCTATGCTATCGAGGTCACACTGTACCGAGTTCAGTAAGCCGAAGACCCTCAGTTCCACAGTCATGTACAATACTTTATTATCAATCAGGTTTTGTTGTTTACATTAACTACAAACGTCATTTGCGAACGGGAATGGAAATAGAAGGAGGCGATAGAAAATAGAGGGTTGATATATCAGCAAGCGGCCTCCAGCCCTACACATCATCATATACATCTACATACATCCTACAGCTTGGGCAGGCCCGCCGAAATGGAGCTCTCGATGCCGCAGTGATCCTGGCCACGCAGGATGCGGAAGAAGCCGTGATCGCCCCAGTCGGTGTTCCACGAGTTGCCAATCAGCCAGTAGGGGATCTTCTCATCGCCCCAAACGCCCCAGCCGAGGATGCGGATGGCATGGCCGCCCAGCTCCTTGCCGTGCTCGTGCTGATAGACGCCGTCCTTGTACAGGATGAGATCCTCGTAGACGGTGAAGGCGCCCTCGACCGGACCATTGGTCATGATCTCCTCCTGGATTTCGCGCACATTGCGCTTCACCGAATACGACTTGGAGCCGAAGTGCTTGTCCTTGGCATAGTCCACCGTGTAGCTGCTCTGGCACACGTGCTGGCACTTGGGCGTTCCACCGCCGTGGGCGCAGGGCGGACGGGTTCCGTTCACGTGGTGCTCGCAGGGCGAAATCTCGTAGGGACGGCAGCCCTGCAATGGAAATGGTTCAAAATTAGACTGGATTTACTCTGTTTTGAAGTGTGTTTTCGCTTGGCAGTGAAAGGTTTCTAGCACTTATGTATCTTGAGGCTCTTTAGAGCTTTCGTTTTATGATATAAATGTAATCTTGCACAAAGAGTCATAGCAAAATATGAATATTTTTTTAAGATTTATGATATTATTTGTAAGAAAATATTTCTGAAAAAAGATTATTGCAAACTTAATCAACAAAAATATATATAACTACGGAATAGGCATTCATATGGCGAGATAAATACAAAGCCACTTTCTTGCGATAGCTTTTGTTGAAAATTTCTTTATGGCCTCGTAAACTTCGTTGCTAACTTCTAGCAAACAAAGAGAAAATTTAAGTTGCTTTGGAGCCATTTTTGCGTGGCAAAGACCCAGTAAATTAATAATGTACAATTTAAGTTTTAAAAGAAGGGAAAAGAATAAACCTCTTGATCAAACATTTTAAAATTTATAAAAAAAACTAAAAAATGTTTTTTTTTGTTAAAAAGACGTGAAATATTATTTTTAGAAGACATTAAAAATGAACTATGAGCAAAATATACTTTTAAAAATTACCAAAAAATTTAAACAGGGTTCTATTTCTTTATAGAAAGATATAGTTTTAGATAGAAAAATAAGGGTTTGCAAATTTTGTTTTTTAAACTCAATGCAAGCCTGAACTATGATCAAAATATACTTGTAAAAATTACCAAAAAATTTTAACAGGGTTATATTTCTTTATAGAAAGATATCGCTTTAGGCTGCTCTATAAATGAATGACATAAAACTAGAGGAGACCACCCACCTGATTGGATCCGTAGGGGCCTCCGCTGACGATTCCCTTGCGCGTCCAGTAGCTCCAGGCGGCGCCGGGGAAGCCTCCGTTGCAGCCGAAGCCGCAGGTGTGGCAGCAGGACACCAGATCATCGGCCGAGAAGTGGAAGTTCACCTTGCCGCCGGAATGGATGCACACCTGTGCGTTGCGAAATCAGCGAAAAAGAAATCATTTAATAAAGAGGAAATATATATCGGCTGTTTAAACAAAGAAATCGATAAGATATGATGGGCTGGGCTACGCACCCGATCGGACATGGCTTCCACGGCTCCGAAGGCCCAGCAGGAGCCGCAGGATCCCTGGTCGCGGATTTCGCCGATGGTCGGGCAGTTTGGCCACTGCTTGCGGGCGTCGAACTCCTCGGGAAGATCACCGTCCAGGGCGGAGTAGAGCTCGCCCAGAACCTCTCGCTTCTCGGCCAGCGCGAACTTGTGCGCATCCGGATGGACGCCCATCAGGCGGCGGATGTGCTCCTCCGTCACGGACTCATCGAAATTGCGTCCCACCTGGGCGGATGGTATAGATGGTACGGAAAATGCAACGTCAGCACGGGAAAAACGGCAACAAAGGAATATGATAGCTGATAATCTCTCTCACCGTCCAGGTTTTGGCCTTACTGCGCACCACCTCGATGAACTCATCGGAGAGCAGCGACGGCTCTCCGGCGCAGAGTGCCGCCACGGAGGCCGCGGTGGCCACCAGGAGCAGCAGCTTCATCTTGGAACTCTGCAACGGAATATTTCCAACGCACGGCTGACACAGCAAAAATCACTCGGATCACTCAAGTAAAATGGTGGAAAATGACGCCTCGGTTTAGGTTCTTTTTTCTGTTCTGCTCTCTGTTCCGTCGTTGTTTTCGTACTGCCAGTGAAAAGCGGACGGAGAACGCTCTTTATTTCTCTGGTTTTCCCACAAAAAAAAATGGTTGGCGCCCGCTGATTACGCGGCCAGTGTGTGCACACCTACGGATCGAGGATTTGGCCTATCGCAAGTAGAGATGAGGCGATAACTATCGTGTGCAATTCAAATATTTATTAGGCGAAAGAACATTAGTTCGCTTCTTTTAATTTGAAAATATGATAATTATGGCTAAAAATATGTTATTTATTCTTAAATATAAAGTGATCCTTTGGATAATAATGTATTTTATTTAAATTTGTAATACGAATTCTTCTATTGTGAAACATAAAAATAAAATCTTGGACCAACTTTTTCTGTAACTTAACCAAAAATACATTCAGTTTTGAACAGATTACAATATGTTAATTAAATCCATGACACTTTCCGTATGATTTAGGAAAAATAAAAGTTTCAATAATTTTCCATTTTTTTTAAGGGGTTACATCATGATTTTTTTGCCAAAAATGGCCAAAAAATAACACGTCCAGGGCTAAATGCCAATCGATTGGAAATTTAATAAGGAGCTCAGAAAGGTGTGGTAATCCATATTTGGAAGAATATTTCTATTGTTTTGGCCAAAAAACCGGATTTTTTTTTAAATTCGGGATTTTGGTTTTTTAAGAAAAATAGTAATTTTTTCTTTTGTTTTTTTCTGTAACTTGGCCAAAACTAGTTTTGCACTTATTAAATTCATTCGTCTGATAATATATTTTTTTTCCATTGCTAACAGAAAATGCAAACTATCGATAGGTGCCGTGAGCATTTGTTATCAAAGATAACAGGGCGCTGTTAACCAGGCGAGGGTGTGGCTACACTGGCTGGCAATATTTTGATTCGGAGCTCGCAAAGATGCGTCTTTTGTACGGATTTCTGGCGTTCCTGGTGGCCAGCAGACCCAGTGCCCGGGCGATACAGGCGCGCAGCGACAAGGAGCAGCCGCAGACGGTGGTTTCCGGCACGGCGGTGCAGTCGGTGGTGCCCGTGCAGGCGCAACTTGGCTCCGGACTCGGACCCTCCTCCTCCTCGTCGTCATCGTCGTCCTCCTCCTCCGGCGGATCTGGAAATTCCGCCTTTCATCCGCTCGGGCCGTATGTGAACTGCTCCTTTCTGCCGCGCGACTTTCTGGAGTGCAAGGAGCCCGTGGACCGTCAGGAGAATGCGACGGCCAAGAACGGCAGGCCGATCGGATGCTCCAAGTGGGGCGGGTCCACCTACGAGGACGTGGAGCACACCGAGGTGTCGTGCACCGTGTTCTCGGACATCGAGTGCTTCGGCAATCGCACCTTCCTGCGCGCCGGGGTGCCCTGCATCCGCTACACGGACCACTACTTCGTCACCACCCTCATCTACAGCATGCTCCTCGGCTTCCTCGGGATGGATCGCTTCTGTCTCGGCCAAACGGGCACCGCCGTCGGCAAGCTCCTGACCATGGGCGGCGTGGGCGTCTGGTGGATCATCGACGTCATCCTGCTGATCACCAACAACCTGCTGCCCGAGGACGGCAGCAATTGGAATCCCTATGTGTGATATGCCTCTGTGTTTAGCCCTAAGTAGTTCTGTAAGATCGGTTAGTAAACAAAAGCCAAATTCTGGGTACTCGAATATTTGGGTTCTTTATTCTAGTGGTGTAATCAGACCATGTTGAAATTTAAACTTGTTCTGGAACCAGATGGAGTCAGTTTCATAAATAAATTGGGAGCTATAATATTAATTTCATTTATTTTGATAAAAAGAGTGATACGCCAAAAATTAATTGGTTATCAATCTTTCAATTCCGCTACTCCTTTTATTTATTTATAACGTATCTTTTTCCCATTTAAATCCTTCAATTAACCAAACTTATTGAAGTACCTAACTAAACATTTTTAGTTTTGAGTTTCCCGCCCAACTTTTGAATATGACACAGCAAGTCTGTTGGTCACACTGCACCGGCTAGTGCTGCCAACTTTGTTGCCTTTTTTGACGGGAAAATTAGGAAAAGAAAGCTAAATATTTGTTGATATATATAATGTTTCACAATTATTTAGTCCTAATGAATTACTCTCATATTAATTTTAGTTTTGCCCTGAACTAGTGAACAGTATTAATAAATGCAGCAATAAAAATAGCTACAGTGAAGAGCTCGAAAAAAGGCCAGAATTCCCGCTATCCGCAGTTCCCCGACTTTTCCAGCCACAATAGCCAGATTTGGCGGGAAAAAGGCGAAACGCCCAGCCCTGCCGGCGGCTGCCCTCGAAAGTTTCGCGTGGAAAGGAAAGGAAACTCGAAAGTCAGTTGCAAAAAAGCTCGCCGACCGCGCGGTCAACGGAGAGTGGCTGAGCGGACGCTTTCTCTTTTATTTTTCTCCATTGACGACGCTGCGTGCGCGTCTCTCCCGCAAGAAACAACAACAATAAGGACTTGTGCAGTGCATAAATAAAACAGACGAAAATACGCATATACATATATAACAAACACATTTGTTAGGCATTTAGAATTTATGCACAAAGGCAAAAAACAAAAACAAACAAACAAATGACAGCCAGAAGTAATAACAGTACTTAAAATCGCGGCACAAGAACGTAAACACAAAATCGTGTGTAAAGTGAATTCCATGGGAAAAAGACGAAAAGTACAAGAAGTACAAGAACAACAGCATGAGGACGCCGACGGCGACGCCAACGCAGACAGCGACGCCGGCAGAGCGGTCGAGACAATTCGAATTTCTTCGGATGCTGATGGACTAACGGTGCTTTAGTGGTTGTTCTACATGTCCGTTCGTCTGCGCGTGTGTGTGTGTGCTGGTGTGCGTGTAAAGTAAAGCGGAAAACAGCAGAAACTGAATGGTAAATAAGTGTAAACAGAAAGGAGAAGAAAGAAGGGAAAGGGAAGAAAGAGTGAAAGAGAGAGAGAGGGAGAGTAGCGTAGCGATTTCCATTTATCGATCCGCTCTCGTTCGCACACCTGAAGCCCAAAGCTGAAGCCATTCCAGCATCATCGGCTTAATCCGTTCGAGCGGGATTAAGGCTGCGCTGCCGCCACGGCGGCTGCGACGCCCACGCAGCGTCGACGGCGCAGCGACCGCATTACCGGTCGCCGGTAATTAGCCGCCAAGGCCGTCGGCGCTACACAGCAACAAAAAGGAATTTAAAATTTAAATTTTAAATCACGTAAAGATGATATATTTGATTGTATACATATATCATTTGGCACGACCATCCAGAATTTCCATTTGTCAAAAATAAAATACTTCGAAATTTGTCAAAATGTTTATTTTATGAAGATTATTTATTACCCTAGTCTAATTTATAGAATCTATACGGTCAGGCTCTGATTCCATTTTATAATCATATCTAAACTATACGTTTGTACATTGTACATACAACTATTTAAACGATTTCATAAATCATCAGTTTCTTTAAAAATGTATAAATTTAATATGTAAACAATTTTATTTTTAAACTAAAAAATTGAAATTATATTTACATATTAGTCTATAAATAATATACATTATTCAGAATTTTAAATATTTTAAAAACTGGAATATCTACATATTTGATCTATTAGATTTATTTTTTCTGTGTACCTAATAGCTTCAGTTTTGCTGCAACGGTGTGAAAGTTCAGGCTCATTAAGTGCAGCCGCCTAACGGTGCTCGGCAGTTGGTACTCGATACCCGATACCCGGTACTCGGCTACCGACGATGATGTAAACGAGATTAGGCAAATCCAGTAGATTCCTAATTAGCAGCATCCTGCAAAAAGAGTGCTCCCAATTTAAAGCACATATTAAATTTCAAGGAATTATAGTAGTAATACAAAAATTCCCTATGTTTCGATTTTAAATACCAACCGTAGAGATTTTGCGGTTTTAAAACGAAAATGTCTTTCTTTTCTCACCCAGAGGCTAAGAAACTGAATTAATTCTACTCAAATTGCAAGATAACTGAACTTTTATGGGGACATTAAAATGTTGAATGAAAAATGTTCTTATAGGGCCATTAAGTTACTGAACTTCGGACAACGGAGCTAGAGGGAAAGCCCATTTGTAATGACAGTGATGATATATTTCCTAGAACGTGTTTAAATTCGGAGTGACCAAAAGATAGTTTTCTCGCTATGCAAAACTCTTAACCCTAGATTGACTTAAGCTTGGTAATCTTAACTTTATTAGTACAAAAAACAAATATATTGGGGATATTAAGAATTATTGTAATAATGTTTAATAAATTAAAAATATGAACACATTGAGCGTTAATAAACTTATCACCGTGAATAACTTTAGGTGAACTTTAGGGTCTTCCCTGCCATAAAGATAATTAGCAAACAGTAAGTTTTTAATAATTCACATGTATTAGCGTTTAAAATTCTGGGGAAACTACATAGCTAATTTAGTGGCTCTCATTCTCTTTCTTTCTATCTATCTATCTTTCTATCTCCATCTCATTTGACTTTCGCGGTCGAGAAAGTGTTAAGAGAAAACAACAACAAACAAACAAACAATAATGCTAATGAAGCCAACCGTGAAACGTATTTTTTTCTCCATTTTTTTAACGTTTGGAATTTTCTTTGAAAGTGCAACCGAAGCAGAGCAGCGTAAAATATAAACCACTAAATATAACAAGAAGCAGCAGCAGTGGAATCGGTGAAAAGCGGTAACCGAAGCCAAGAAAAAATTAAAACCAACCGAAAACCAACATCAAAAGTTGCCAACTTTTTTTTTGCGACCGCAGCAGCCGAAGAAGAAGAAGAAGCAGAAGCAGCGGCGTCAGCAGCGACGCCCGACTGCAGCCAGCGTCGCGCTGGCAACAACAAATTGCGGTAAGTTATTTTTTTTTTACAAAAATAAAAATGAAAAGTAAGCCCCATATAATTATGGTTCCTGCACAAAGAACATTTTGGTTTTAATTTTTTATTGTTCATATTTAAAATATATTTATTAAAATGTAATATTTAATATTATAAAAGGAACCGGATCAAAGGAAATTTTGTTTTTAATTTTGTATTGTTAAAAGCATATAATTCTTTCAAAAATACATATCTAATATACTTGAAAATGTAATAAAGTTCAAATGTTCATATTTAAAATATATTTACTAAAATTTAATATTAAAAAAAAGGGGTTCAAACGAAATTTTGCATTTAATTTTTTATTGTTAAAAGCATATGTATAATTCTATCAAAAATACAAAATAAAATTAAATTTTGTAAATATTCAAACATTTTGCTGATTTTTATTTTTAAATCGAAAATATGATTGTAATTTTGAAATTCACAATATTAAGCTTATAAGTACATACTTTTATAATTTCAATAAATATTTAAAGACTAAATTTATAAATTTAAAAAATATAACTAATTTTAATGAAAAACATAAATATTTAATAATGTTGGTACAACTTTTTTCTGTGCACTTATATACTCATTTTCCATCTGGATACACTCATCTATGAATATATATATTTACTGCTTCATTCTGTCACACACACACACACTGCTGGTTTTACTGTTTAGTTTGTAATTTTGCCAAATTGTAGACACAGCATTATAAACACAAAAAATAAACGAAACTAGAAATGTAGCTCAAAGTTTGACAGTCGTGAGGGAATGGGAAGAACCGTGTTCCAGAAAATAATTCACTTAAATCTATTACATAATAGAAAGGCCAGGCCGCCGATTAGCCAAATTAATTTTGGTGGGTTGGTAAATGAATCAGATGGGTTTTCAAAAATTAAAGACTTTAGGAAATTTGCTTTTTCAATCAAACAAAAGTATTAAATTCGAATAGAAAACCTTACTTAATCCTTTTTGCTTTTAATCGTAATACTTTTGCCTCCTTTTAAAAGTCATTCCCGCACTAGAAGCCCTAAGGTTGTCTAGAAAACTTTAAAACCTCGCCGTAAACGAGATCAACCCCCGCATTTTCCGATGATAACAATTCCCGGCCATAAAAAGTCATCCCCATAGCCTGAACTTAAAAGCTTTGAACTGCTGCAAGTGTGAATGATTTTTCAAATTGAAATTAACGTTTAGCAGAATGAGACAGCAAAACGAAAAAATGGAAAAAACAAATAGCAAAGACAGACAAATGGGGGGTAAATTAAAAAAAAAATACAAATTTCAACAAAGAGTGCTAAAAATAAACCCAAAATTTGCTGATGCCGTTTTCGAGTGCCGCCAGCAATGTCTTGAAATTACACAGAAATAAATATATAAGAGAGATTGGTAAAGATGATTTTTATTTGGAAAACGTCTGAAATATTGTTTTTTGTTTTAAAAGATTAGTATTTTCTGGTATTTTTTGGTGGTATGTTTTTAAAGACAAATTTCAAAGGTCCTATCAAAAATGTTTTTTGTTTTAAAAATATTAGTATTTTCTAGTAATTTTTGCTGGTATATTTTTAAAGAAAAATTCCAAAAAGCCATCAAAAATGATTATTTGTGATTAAAATGTACGTGCCCTCATAATTTTCCTGCGTGTATGCAAGGTGGGTGGCAATTTTCGGGGGTGGTTGGCGCCTGCCAGCGGGAAAGTGGAAAATGGAAAAGGGAAGGGCAGACGCCAGGCCCAAAAACCCAGCCGCACTCGTTGATTTTTCCGTCGCCGGTGTGTGCAGATGTGTGTGTGTTGCTGTGCTTTTGTGGCTGCTGTCCATGTCCAAGCATTCCGTTTTCCCATTTCCCTTTCCCATTTTCCTATTTGGCCCACGATCTTCTCGGGGGTTAGTTATTTTTGGGGACGCCAGCCGCAGCAGCCCTCTGAACTTCTCAACTGCGGAGGAGGACAGTTCACGACGAAGGATTGCCGAATATGGAATATATATATGTGGATTATATGGAGGATGGATGCGGATGCCTGTGGCGCAGGCAACGCAACGTGTGTTGTTGATTCAGTCTCAGTTTTCTGGGCCACTTCTGTGCTCGAGAGGATGGGGCAGGAATAGTACGGTGGCCCACGGATGCGATGACAACCAGAGAGCGGACGGAATGAGCCGATAAATCTTGGCTGAACCACAAAGACCTGTTTAGCAGGGCTCGGGATGTAATAAATAACTTCAAATGGACTTTATATTACAAAGTAATTCCTGGTCTAATATGTAAAATGTGTTGAGCTCTTGAGATATGTTTGAATTGTAATTATTATAAACTTTCTTGAAGTAGTTCCCATAATACAGATTCAACCAACTATAAAACTTGATTTCCAAATGATTTCTTGCGGTAAATTTCCCTGGAAACCATTGAGCTTTGAAGGCCAATTGAGCTATCAAGCTGAGTCGGTAATTGATCACTATATCTGGATCCAATCTCTGTGCCGAAAAGCTTGATTGGAAAATGTCAAGGGTGCCGGCCTGTCGTCCCGTTTGTCCTTCTGATTCTGAATCGGATTCTGATTCTGACCATCTGTCCATATGTCTCGCTCTCAAAGTGAACAAAAAGAAGCACAAACTTGGCGATGGCGATGATTTTGTTGCCTGTTGTTCTCTTCTGTTTTGTTCTTTTCTGTTCTGTGCTTCTGAACTTTGAAGGATTTTCCCCATCTAGGAGGAGGTATTTGGTATTGGCGAAAACTCCCCATACAACAAGCACATGCCCAGAGGGCCACGCATAATACACATGCAAATGTCAAAGCTGCCAGGCTGTCGCCATAAGCGAGAGCGTCACTTGTGCCACCTTACCACCCCACCGCCACTGAACCACCCAACCACCCAACCACCCACCTTGCCACCCAACCACCCATCATCATCCACCGCGACGGCCATCGGCGAGTTTTAGCGGATTTTGTTTTTGTGCCGGAATGGAAATCGTCTTCTTTTGCCCCCGTTGTCATTACAGTACACCCTGCAATCTGTCTTATGAGCATTATTTCTTCAAGTGTAATAGACATAGACCACTAATTTTTACGATTACAGGCACTTGCTTTGAAATAAGTAATCATTTTTATGAATACGAGTAGTTATACATTCTTATAGAATATATTCTTGTGGGATTTGATTTTTCACTACCCGTGCACAGTAAAATATGAAAAAAAGTAGAAGTAAAGAAGTAAATATAGTAGACTAATGGAAACTTGATCAATAGAATTATTTTCGCCCGTCCACTGAACTTTTAAGAATTATATATAATAAAAACAGATGGAAAATGTGAAAAAATTTGGAATTTAAAATTTAACTCGGAAGTTTTAAGGATATTTCACACTTTATCGAGAGTGCACTGTTTGGTCTATTGTTGTTCTTGTTGTTGTGTGTCATCCACGAGTTTTCTCTATGCTCCAGTAAAATTTGAGGAGGGTTGTTGGGAAAAGAGGAAAAGCCAAAGTTGGGTGGGTAGATAGGTGTGTGTGGTGCGGTGGGTGAACTTTGGAAAACTCACCACCGTCTTTTGCCAAACCGGTCCCAGTCGACCTCCTCTTCTTATACCTATATCATACTATCCCCCACACTCTGGAAAAATAAGGCGGGAGTTACGATCTTATGGCGATCCTTGAATCTTCTAAAATTGCTATGTAATATGGAAATAAATAAATCTAAGAACATTTCCTTCAGTTGCATTTCATAGATAAGTTAAAAAAAACTGGTATTACAGTATTGCTTAAATTTTAATGAGTTATTTTTTTAAAATGTTA
Source organism: Drosophila prostipennis (assembly GCA_037075205.1). Taxonomy (NCBI): domain Eukaryota; kingdom Metazoa; phylum Arthropoda; class Insecta; order Diptera; family Drosophilidae; genus Drosophila; species Drosophila prostipennis. The sequence continues at coordinate 347,496 of JBAMCJ010000077.1, forward strand.
ATGATAATGGATTTTTTCCAAGTGTCTCACTTAAATAAGAAGCATTTTTTTGTGCGTTCTTGTTTGTTGTCGGATTTATTCTGTTTGGCAAATTGTTTGGCACAAACAGTTGCATATTTGTGCAGGCTCTAGAAATTTGGAGCGTTCTTCCTGGCTCGGGGCTTCCATCTAGATTTGTATACCTTTCAATTGAAGAGTCACAGGGTATCTTGTGTAAGCGGAAATGCTTGTAACGCGAATAGAGGGAACTGTGTATCACAATGCATTTAACTAAGGGGTATCCCAAAGTCGAGGAATTTCGCTTGGTATCCATTTCTCTATTCTTTTTTTTTGCACAGCCTGCGGAGAAAATGCCGCCGCAGAAGAGAAGACAGAAAGATGAAAATTGTGGCACTCAACACGTCGTCATTTCCACTCCCCCACTCTCCCAATTTTAGCATCTTTCTTTCTACACGGAAAAATATGATTTCTTAAAACCTGATTTTATAGTTTTTAATGGTATATATTAAATATACAGTATTTAAATTTCAAATATTAATATATTAAAAAAGGTCGTATATAAAGATTTTTTTTGTAGGTTTGAATGTTTTTTTTTGTATCAGTTCCATTTTTAAAATTATTTTTATTAGTATTTAAAAACGATTAATTTTTGCAAATATATAACATTTGAAAAAATATTGAATTATTTGTACATTAAAAGAAAATAAAAAATTAAATCGAGTAGCTATAAGGTTTTTTCTTTGTGCATTTTCTTATCCATTTTCTTTCCTTCGTTAGCAGCAACAACAATTACAATAACAATGGAGCCGGAAAAGAATGCGTGCGAAAGGCTTTCTTAGCGTTTTAAGAGGCTTTTGCTATTGCCTTTGTTTTTCTTTCAGTGTTTGTTTGTGGTTGTGTGAGTGCTGCTTCCCCTACTTTTTTTCTTATTGTTTATGCTGCACGCATGCATTTTCACACTTTGAATGTATGTTGTATGCTGTTAACTCCTTTTTGTTGTTTGCTCCCAAATGAAAATGGAGTAACACTTTCTGTCTCTTTCTCTTGCTCTTCCTCTTCCTCTTCCTTGGGGGCGAAACATTGATGATGGTGTTTTTAATTACATTTTATAGTTATTGTTGAGGGGCGCATCGTTTTCAACTTTGGTTTGGTTGAGTTACTGGAATAAATGAAAAACAAATAATTGTTTGTGATAGTTTCACGAAACCTTTTGTACCCAAATATCAAGAGTTCCTTAGGAAACCAAATATTTAACTTGAAATATAATGAAAATACCGTTTTTTAATCAACAAAATATCCAAGTACCAAAAGATTTCATAGTTAATCGTTTTTGCTGTAAAATATAAGAAATAACCCGTTTTTATTTAGGAACTACAAAAAATAAAAATAGCGATAGCTTCAGAAAACAAACGATGCGAACTAATCCACTCGGATTCTAAGGAATTGCTGTAAAATCTTTCTTAATCTGTGCTGATTGACGCATCGGATGTTGATAAAACAAACTAAGCCCTTAGTCAAGTCGTGTAAAACATAAATATTTGAAAAAAACATATTGCTCATTTACTAAAAAAAACGAGATTTTTGATTTAACTTTGATGCTAACATTTTTTTAAGTATAGTAATCAGTGATTACTAATCACCAATTGTGAGTAATGTAAATGTAAGATCAAAAACTTTAAAAAGCGTTTATTTTTATATTTATATTTACTTATTTTTTGAACTGCTAAAAATAAAAAACGAAATACCAGTTTGTTGCTATCTCTGCGGCACTTTGTATTGCTCCTCGTTGGGCTATAAATAAACAGTGGAAAACCCCTAATTAAATTTTAGAAGTCTAGGGCCGACATTGTTTTAATTTATGTATATATGCTGCAACTCCTTCTTTTTTGGGGCCAAAAATCCAGAGCTGGCAGCAGAATTCCTTGCGTGTTTCCTGCTTGCCCTTTATCTTTGTCCCGCTACCATTTTCCTTCCTTTTCCGGCTTTTCCTCCTTTGTCGCCTTCCTTTTTCCTTCTTGCCTTTGCCACATTCCATTAGATATAATACATAAATACCAAAATGCGATAAAAAAATAAAACGAAGAAGGCGGGCAAAAGAAATTAAAGATGCAAAGCAATGAAAAGCTCTCACAAAATCCAGAGAAGGGGCCAAATTATCCAGCTTGTTTGTTGTGACTCCAATCTTCTTCTAGTATATGAAAAACCACTCACACTGGAAATTGGTTAAAAATGTCAAATGAACAGCATTCCTCCCTTGCTTTTCTTGATTTTTTTATTTTTGTCCTGTCATCAAAAACGGCAGCAACCCAAACTAAACGAACTGAAAAGCGAGTGAGAAGGATGGCAATTCATTTTCTTGTTTATGGTCTCATTTTTCAGTTCTGCCAGAACTTTGCAAATAAAACTGAATAGCTTTCCGAAATTCGCTTTAGACTATAGCATTCTCATCTAGTACATGTAGTACAGCTATACGAGTCAGTTGATAAGGAATAGGAGTCACTTCGTTTCATAGTATGAGCCATGTTTCATAGGAGTCATAACTTGGAAAACATAGATAGATTGAATGGCTCATGAAATCAAAGGGAACTATGACTCTACTCATGCAGGGCTCTACTTTTACAAAATCTGTAAAGATGTGGGGACTGTGGGCGTACGAGTGGGCGTGGCGCTCGGGTGAAACAAACTTGCGCTGCGTAGGAAGCCTAAGAAAATGTGTGATTAATCCCAACCTTCTAGCTTTTGTAGTTTCCGAGATCTGAGCGTTAATACAGATGCAAGAACTCTAGGCTGTAGGACAGATCAGATTCTGGAGCTATGAATGCTATAAGCAATATTATATGTAAGGAAAACCGTTTTAAAGATCCAGTACATCAAAAACAAAAAAAAAAGATTTTTTTTTTTTTGGTGCTCGAACTCTAGCCCCAAATCTGACTAAAAAAAAGCAACTCTACTTCGATTTATAGTGTACGCGCTGTGGCATATGCAACGCTATATTTTATATGTGCCCGCGTTTATAGCCGATATATCCTCATTCTCATCCCCATCATCGCCTTTATCTTTATCGTCATTAAACGGGACTCGTCATTATTGCCATAAAACTTTCTTTTGGTTTTTGTTCTTCTTCCTTCGTTCGTTCCTGCCGCAACTTTTGCCGCTGCCGTTGGGCCCTATCTCCATCTTGCTCTCTCCCCCACTTGCCATCTCTTTCTCCTGCTCATTTTCCTTCTCTTTCGCACCGGCTCTTCTGAGTGCTGCTGGCATTGGCCTTTTAGTTGATTTCCGTCCGACACGCTGCCTTGTGATGACATTGTTTTTATGACGCGACCCCCCCGTTTCCCTAGTTTTCCCAACTTCTCCTCCGCCAACGCATTTCACCTACAGACAAAGGATATGCCCGCCATATAAAAGATATATATGTATATAGCATAGTATAGCATGTTTATATGGCTGATGTGTGTATATCGTGCATAACTTTGTCGGGGGTTGGGCTTTTGTGCGATTCTGATCCTATTGCAACAAATAGCACAAAAGGCTTTGCCACGCCGGAGTGATGGATAATGAATGGTGCTAGTGATGGGGCTGTCAATCAGCCACCGATGTGCTATATTGACAGAGACATCGGTGTCATAGATCTACTGGGCGATACGTCGTGATTGCCGTTGCACAAGAGTCCCGAATTTAGGTCACTCGAAAGCAGCCTGAGTTACTAATTAATTTCGTAAATTAAATACCAAAAAATCTATTTTGGGATTTAATAGGTAAATGGAAGGTTTTTACAGACATTGGGCTGTAATTTTAATCATTTTCAATGCCATTAAGTTCAGTTACAAAAATAAATGTAGCAAAAAGTAGATTAATCAACTAGAAGCATTTAAATTGTTTTCGTTTTTGGTAGAGATTACAATGCGAGACATAATAAAATAGTTTATTATGAATCATCGTTTAGTCGATAGTGAATATAGATTAAAGTATGACGTAATTTGGGAGCAAAATGAGGTTTCATTTTAGAATTTAAAATGAAATATACCTACATAATTCTGATTGCATTTTAAAGCTTTGAAATATCAAGTGAGATAATAAAAATAGTAATAAAATAAACCATTAAAATAAAACATTTGACTAGTTCCAATCGCTTGTTCTTGTCTTTTTTTCTGGCCCACTCAACATATTTGTGTTATACCTGACCACCAGTCCCAAGAAAAAAGGAAAGAACTCAATTCGAGGGGCTGGGCGTTACATTAGCGGCTCGTTGGCGAAAATGCTGAAAAACCCCCTCATTAGAACCCCCGAAGAGCTCCTATATGTGTGTTTACCTTTCTCAAAGCGCAGGCTCGCTGTTTTCCATACCGCCAACCCACCCAACGACCTGACCCACCCCTCCGTCCGGTCGACCTGGTCGACACCCTTGACAAACATTCAGAAAAAAGTTGTTCAGGAAAATACGATTTTTTTTACTTTTCGAAAAAAGGAGAAAGTCTGAAAATTTAATACGAAATACAGCCATTTTTGGCTCTATTTATATATGTTTTTATTTCTAAACCTGTTGATGAATTTAATTATTTAAAGACTCATTAGCTAGAAATCTGGATTTCTGAATTTATAAAAAAATGTATTGTAATATCACTAATTTGAGACTTTTATTTTAAAAAGAATCTCAAAATGCAGAAACAAAATAAATGAAAATCCCAGGGGTTCTTAAAAATGAAAATATTATTAAACTGTAATTTTTGGTTCCTGGTTTTACTTGGTAATATTTTCTTAAAGTGCATATCCCTTCGTAGGTTTTTTTTTTGTTTTTTTGGGGCCAGCTTTTTTTTTTTAATTGCTTGGAAGGGAGCACGTCACGCGAATGCTGAAACTATATAATATGGCTAAAAGGAAGTGGAAACCGCAATCAGAGAGTACGGCCTGGGTTTATAAAGTTATTCATAAACGGTGGCGAGGGGAAAGTTGAGGGTAAAAAGTAAAAAGGTAAAATGGGCGGAAGCAGGGGGCAGTGCAATTAACCCCCGGGGGCAACTGCAGTTTCCTTCAATGAGTGTGTGCCTGTCTATGTGTGTGCGAGCCCATTTACCTTTGTGCTTCGTCCCCAAAAACGGGCTAAAATGCGAATAATTTATTCCAAATTGCAGGCGACATAAGCTGGAGAGATGGGAAATTCAATTGCGAATTGCGAAATATGCGAAAAGCGGAAAAACGGTCCCATAGCGCCACTAAACACCCAACACCAATGCCAGCGGTCTCTAAAGCATCTAAATTTAGATCGATACTCCCATTCCCCATTTACCATTTCCCATTTACCATCCCGCATTTCCCATCCGCTGGTGTGGCGTTCGCTTTTTATAGACTTTAAGTAAATGGATTCGCAAGCGGCGGTGCTAAATTTAGTATTACCGAAAAGCAAACAGTCAACAATCTGGGGTACACAAAACATCAGGTTACATTTCCAATCGATCCAAGCCGAAAACGTGCCAGATGCCCCATTAGCCGCATATTCATGTTCGAGGGTCGCTCCATGGGCTTTCCTGCTTGTTTTGGCATTTTTGCAAATCTTTCATCTGAACTGAAGATATGGATGTACAGATATGTGTATTTGCCAATGCTTTGATTGTTTTATTCGTTCGTAGAAACATTTTGATAATGTGCTGAATGCTGAATGGTCGAGGGCAGTTCCCCATTCGGCCTTCGCAAGCACTTGTTACGCCACGAGTTTCCAGGAAATGTGGAACATTTATTGCCATAAATACAGTTGAGTTAACCACACGAGCGCAAGTTCCTGACCATTTGCCAAAGCTCTTAATTATGAAATAAATTGTAAAGTACAGGAAAAACCCCAGTTATTGATTAAATCATTTACTTGAAATGGAATTACATAATACCTTTAACTAAACGTCTCCCTTCAAATTCAAATTCAAAGAGACCCCAATCAATCACAGTCAAACAAGAGCGCCCTTCTCCGCGCTTCTCAAACAGCCTTCCTAGGCAGTCGGCCTTTTCAGTGGCTCCTCGCCCAGGGCCTCGAGTTCCTCGGGATCGGCACAGCATTTCCACGATTCCTGAACGCCAAAATTATAGATGGTCTCATGGAAATACTGCTCCCCCGGATTGATGAAGATGCGTGGAAAATCCGGTTGATTGACAGCGTCGGGATAGTTAAATAGCTGCAAACTGAAGCCACAATGTTGCCAATAGCGTGTGCATTTCTTGCCCAAAATCGGTTCCTCGCCAAGTGGTTCCTGTGGGAAATTATTGGCGGTGGAGAATTTCACACACGGCTGGTTGCTGAAGATCTCCATGAATCTGCCCGACTGCGGATGCAGAAAGCGGCCCACATAGCGGGTTACATTCGAATCGAACTCCTTGTCGAGGGCATAGCACACATCGTATCCCTTCACCGGTCGCTCCTCGAACTGACGCACTCGATCGCCCATGAAGACCGGCAATCGGATATCGTAAACGGAATCATTGACGCTCCTAAACCGACCCGTCGGCAGTCCGTCGCCGCCCGAAGTGTCCATCGTTTCCAGGGCCTCGATATTGATCTGATGATCGAATATTCCCTTGATCCCAGTGCTTTGACCGGCTAGATTGAAGTAAATATGATTGGAGATGTTCACCGGCGTCGTCTGGTTGGTTTTGCCCTCGATGCGTATGAAGAATCGATTGTCGTCGTCGATGGTGAAGTGGATCAGTGTGACCAGGCTGCCGGGATATCCCTCGTGTCCGTCCTGCGAAACGTGCCGCAGGGTCACTCCGTCGGGTCGCTTCATGTACAGATCCCAAATGACCTGGTCGAAGCCCACGAAGCCACCGTTCATCTGGTGCTTCTGGGCCAGATTCTTCGACACAATCACGCGTCGCTCGTCCATGATGAACTCGCCGTTGCCCACCACATCCGTGACCCGGCCCAGTGTGCATCCGAACTTGTAGTTCCTGTACTTCACATAACCGGCTATGTCGTCGAATCCGAGCACCACGTCCGATAGCTGGTGATAGGCGTCCGGCGCCTGGATGCTCTGAATGGTGGCCCCCAGTTGGATGACCGAGACCGAGAGCCGATTGGTGTTGGTGATCGTGTAGCGACGAATGACCTGCGCCTGCTTCGTGAACGGGTTGGTCGCAATCCCAAAGATGTCCTCCACAACCTTGACCATAATTGAGTTGGGTGTTGACTTGGGTTTAATTTTGAATTTAGTAGTTTTTTTTTTCTTTTTAGAAACTTTCCTTTCGCTCTGTGAAAGCCTGATTGAAAATATTGTCAGAGTTTGTTGAAATCGGGAAATGAGATTGGATTTATTATCATAAACAAATATATCATAAACATATATATATAAAAAATATATAATAATGAAGAAATATAAAATATATAATAATAAATAAATGATGAAATATTTTATTAATAATAATAATAATAAATATATGTAAATAAATAATTATAAATAAATATGTATTACAAGTCTTATTAATTGCCATTATGCTACTTTTATAGTAGAAGCTTTTGGAATAAAACTTGCATTACATTATCGAAATGAAAATATTCCCCAGCCATGTCATTTTCAATTTTGGGCTTAAACTTGAACTCAATTGCAATTAATCTGTCACAAGGCGTAAAAGTTACAAATATTCTGACATTTAAAAGTGCACAGAGAAAGAAAGATAATTATTAGGGCAAAAGTTCTGACAATTTCGCTATGAACTTTGAACTTTCTAATTGAATTAAGGGAATAAAATCGTTTCGTTTCGTTGAGTTCATTGATTCTGATGTTTATATTGATTTAAATTTAAGTTGCAATAAAAGGATTAACTAAGAGTGAAAATTTTTCCCTGGAAATGCTTTTTTCATGAATTGATTGATTTTTGATTTTGATTTTTGTTGATTTCATAACCCTTTGAATTGTCGATACAAATCAATGAACAATGGCAGTTCGCTGGAATACCTAATTGATTTCTGCAACTAAAACATACTTTTGGTAAATGGTTTTAATGGCTTATCATAAATCCAGTTGTTAATTGCAGCCATCAAGGCTGTTTACCACGGATTCCCCAGTCCCAGTCCCCAATTCCCCCCACTTACCAATCCCCCATGCTGATGATATCGGGGCAATTTGTTTATTCGAGTGCATGTCACCTGTTCGTACATCGCCCCCTTTTGTTAAGATAGATAAGTTGCTTGCATTGGGGGACTATCTTATCGAGTGACGGTTCCCAGGTTCTGTTCCCAGGTTTCCAGACCGCGGTCCACAAAATAAAAGAACGATCCAGGTGTGTGATGTGTGATTTATTGGGACCACGAGCTACAGCACCGGAATCTAATCAAAAATTGGTGCGAAATAAGCAAACTACGGATCATTATTCAGCCAATAACCGTGACAGGAATTATCATCATTTATAATGGCAATAACTGAATAATTGAATGCGCTGCGATATATGACGGAGACAGAACAAAAGAGTAATTGCCATCAATTACTCTGCCCTTGCCCCATTACGGCATTACGGCTTCTTCGACAGCTGTGCGGTTTTTCAAGCTACACTTGAATAAATTATGTATGGTTATTAACCAAGATACTGGGGTAATTAGGTTAGTAGGTAGAAAAAAAGATAGCAACCAAAGAGAAGGAGTTGTTGCATAGAAACTACAACATTTATTTTTATAATATTATAATATTTAGTATTTAATAAATTCCACACTTTTCTAGTATTTTTCTGGTTTGAATATGAATATTTGCTTATAAAGGATATCTTAGCCTGTGCTTTTTTCCGAGTGCAGAAAAAGAGAAGAAAGGAAAAATAGAGAGTGGGGTATACATATAATGACCAGACATACCTGCAGTTGGTCTAATGGGTTTTCGAGTTGCCAGCGGCTTCTTCGTCATTGTTCTTTCTGCTGTTCTGTCCATATTCCATATCATGGCTCATTGGCCATACGGAATACGGAATACGGAAAATGGGAAATGGCTGAATGGTGTGCAAATAAATGCAAAATCATGGCTCGTCATCCACATCGACATCGTCACACTCCCGTCCGCGTCCATTGTCGTCGACGGGCAAAGTTCAGCGGGGCCAATGGCAATGTCGTCGGGCCTTCGGAGCTTTCGGTCGCTTCACCTTTGCTATTTCGCCTTGATGGTCGCCCCGAAAGGTAAATGTTTGCCGATAAGAACTGTCACTTGGATCTATGGCCTTGAAATTGCACAGCTTGAACTTTAAGCTTGTCGGGAAGATGATAAATATTGCAGCAATCAAATCTGTCGCCAAATAGTGCCCTTAAAAATAACAAAAGAGAGAGATGGATCCACAAAGGTCAGCATTTTAAATCACCTATCACGGTGTTTCTTTCCTAATGGAAGAATGCAATATGTTGTAATTAAGATCGAAGGGTACTGGGATTGCGACTTAGCTATTTAATGAACGATTACCCAAGAGAAATTAAGATTGAAGTGTACAGGAATTGAGGCTTAAATGTGTAATGGAACTACATAGACATTCATTTACTATAGAACTCTATATAGAATATAACATTTAATACATTAAAATAAATTCCTTATTTATAGTAATTAATAAAAAAATTTAAAAAGATTACCAAGATAATTTTTCAATATATGAGTTTTATTATATGACTATAGTAACCTATAGGTTTAAAATAGTTTCCTCTCTGACTATCAAGTCTTCTTTGCTTTACTTGCCAAGATTCAATGACTGCAGTATAGTATTTAGCTGTCAGTAATAATTCAGCCTACTACACAGAAATTTACAAATTTCACATCCATATAAACAATATAAAACAGACAAAACAGACAAAATTTTCAAAAATCAAAGGAAAACACATTTTCTTAAATGTTTCTTGAAGCTGCTAAATGCGGTATATAAATAGGAAAAAATCTTGGACTTTTATTTTATTTAGTAAATATTTAAAGCATTTTCAAACCCTGTTCCCAATTTTCCTTGTTGATTTTATAGCTTGTTTACACATATTGCGATTTTCTATTATGTGAATATTGTTTGACTTGGGTATGTAAAACTATTAAATCGCTATGTGTAATATGGAAATTACACTTTAATGGATAAGCTAATTGTATTTATTCAATGATTACTCGATGACTCTGCTTATAACACTCGGAAATAATGAAAGCCTACTAATTGATTGCAATTGTTTATATATGTATGCATAAACAATATAAACATGTTATTATGGAACCATACACTCAGAAAAAAAATCGCCCTGAATATTAGAAAATCGCCATACTTTTTAAGCCAAAGGCAGCTCGCCTTACCTTTTAGAAAAAATATTTCTAAAAATCAGAAAACAAATTTCTTAAATTTAGGGTTAGTTTTTGCAAAATTGAATAAGAAGAAGAAAAAAAAAAAACAAATCGGGGAATCGGGAGTTATGCCGACTCCACCCCTCTCTCTGTCGGTGTTGTTGTTTCTCGACTTATTTTTCTCTTCTTTATTTAAACACATGGATGACGTCACGAAGTTTTTACACATACACAGCTTTTAATCTTAAATTGTAACTGAAATTATTATATTATTTATTAATGATAAACATAAAAATCAAATAACTTACTATCTTGAGAAAAACATTTTGGTCGCTCGTGGGATTCGAACCCCTTACCTCACAGTTTGCAGTCAAGCACTCTATTAGCTGCGCCAGGGAAGCATCACGAGAGCCGCTGTACAAACTCCATTCACATTTTGTTCTCTTGGTTTCTAGGTTTATACTCGTATTCAGCCATTTATGTGTGTGTTAGTTTACCCAAATCCTAATTTATGTAAAAATATATATATATTATTAAGTTAAAAAAAATAAAAAGAGGCAAAAATTTCCGCCTCGACGTGGGATTGAACACACTCTTCCGAATATAAGCGTACAAAACAAATAATCCGCTCGCATTAGACCCCTAGGCTACCGATTGGGCCGATTTCCTAAAATGTAAGGCGATTTTTTCTTAGTTTCAAAGAAAAATTTCTGAATAACAGAAAATTTTTCTAAAAGTGGATAACGAGAAGAGTTGATCTAATCAGGGTAAGTTTTTCTTATATTTTAGAAAAATATTTCTAATAAATAGAAATTTTTTCTGAATTTCAAGGCGATTTTCAAAGTATGGCGATTTTCTGAAATTTAGGGCGATTTTTTTTCTGAGTGTAGGTAGTTTGTATTATGCGATATAAGCATTATTATAGTTAAAAGTCCCGATTTTCAAGGTAGTTGTTGGCATATATAGATCAATAGATATTCAGTTCTAGTTGAGGCACTCAACAAGTTTATTACTTGCTTGTTTATGTTTATATTGACGGAGCTCGTAAAGCTACATACTTGGCTAGCTGTCTCGGGGCCCCCAGAAGTCTATAAATAAGGCATGGCGAAGACTTTCGGAAATGTAATGCCTAATGGTGATTTGGCACTAGTGAACTTTGGTGTTTAGTATTGATTATGACACCGATAAAGACCATAAAGGCCATGAATCATTTGGCTTGGCACTTTCGTGCCTGATAGCTCATAGTGGGTGTTCATGTCTTGGCGTCGTTAGCCAGTCTGGTTAATCCCAGTCCGGATATGCAAATATCAGTATGCATTCCCTTGTACGAATCCCATGTTAGGCCCGCCTTATCGGACCCCGATGCAATGTCAAGCCAGCGATTATGGTGGGGGAATCCCGAACATTGAGGCTCACACCCCACCAACAAGTTGTTGCACGCAGAGAAAATATCACTGAAATAAATGTCATTGAAGAAAATCAAAAGAAATCAAGGGATGAGTAGAATTAAAATGTTTTTGTTAGGAATTGTTAGGAAAATAACATTATCTACGAAATGTAATAAAATATTTTAAAATATTTAAAAACAGTCAAATATCTGGTCTATAAATAGCGCGACAGTGTTGCACAATTGCTTATGAGAGCAAAGTGTTGAGGAGTGTAAAATTAAATCTTACCAACTATGCAATTACAATGAGCGCCTAATAAACAGTCTCTGTGTGCAGTCTTAATAATCTATAATTAGTTATAATAATTTATAAATATCACTGAAGTGTTGCATATTTGCTTATTGGAGCAAAGTGTTGAGAAGCGTAAAATTAAAAACTTTACAAACTAGTTTCCATTAAAGATTTAACATTTATTTAACAGTTTCCGTGTTTAGTTATTGTACTTATTTAATAATAATTATTTTAGTAATCTAAAAATGCAGTGTTGCACAATTTCCAATGAAAGCAAAGTGTTGTAAACCGGTTAAATAAAAGTCATAATAATCATTTACAAATGATGGAAGGTGACAATGTGAAGCCGATCTTGTATTTCTTTCTATGTAGTTTTATTTGCCCCCCTTTCTAGCACGCCCTGCCCATGTCTAACCCTGATTATGCTTTGCTTTACATTGCACTGGTTGAAAAAGGGGGTGGTGGAGGTTTCAGTGGGTGGTTTCGGAACCTTAAGCTGTCCAAAGTCGTTGGCTTTTCATATTTGCATGCAGGCATGACTGTACTACCAGTTAGCATTTGAACACTGCTAGGGCTGCCCCTGATTTACCAGGGGGAGGGAAGGGTAGGGGGTGATTCTAATTTGGAGCAGCAGCTCACAAAACGCCAACAGCAAAGATATCTGGCCTCTAAGCTGGATGCTTACATCGCGCAATTTTCAAACAGCTGCGTCTAACTTGGGTAGCTTAAATCAGTATCAAGGTTGCAAAACTCTCCATCCTTGAATCATTTAAAGCATACGCTGCGTATGAGTGATAATCTTAAGGCACATTTATACGATTATCACTTATACGCAGTGTTGAATTTTTTTATTTCTGCGTACTTAATCTACCACTGATTATTTATCAGTAGTACATTTATGAATTGCGAATTTCTTAGCAGAACTAATCTATTTCATTTTTAAACAAGGTCAATTATGTTTTTTTTTCTTTTCTGGATTGCAATCTTTACCGCTAATACCAGCTGGCCTATCACAAAATTCAGTTTAATAATTTATTTATTTATTTGCCATCTTTTTCAGATGCCTGGACTTGTGGTCTTCAGACGTCGCTGGTCTGTGGGCTCTGATGATCTCGTGGTGCCGGGCGCATTTCTCCTGACGATTCATTTTATATGGTAACTATCTGTAGCTGCATACCAATTATTATCTTTATAACTTCCTAATTCTTCATAAATATATTTCTTGTTCTTCTACTCCTAAAAAATCGTAATTATTGTGATAGTTTTGTGATTGTTAGCGTCTCGTTGGTTATCTTTGAGTATAATACACGAATTTTAAGCGTAAAATTATTGTTCTATCATCTAATAGGCTACTTGTTGATACTATTTTGTAAGTACGAGAATTCCGAAATCCAATGGCCCCCGTTTTGATTCTTGATTTTGCCCATTTGCAGTTTCAATATGTGTAGAAATAGGTATATGTGTGATCTCGATGCGTGGCAGTATTCTGGATGTCGAGGCGCGCACCTCGATCAACATCTGGATATATCTCAAGAGCCGTAAGTTATATTGCTGCTCTTACTTCTAATTTAACTTCATATATTTCTATTTATTCATATTTTAGTGGTAATCCTGTTCGATATTGCCTGGCTGGCGGTGGGCTCCGTTTGGCTGGGGCATTACTACACCACCGCACCCATCGATGATCCCAAAAAGGTCTACATAGGTGAGACTCAAAACGGAGCTATATCTATAAATATTCTATACATTGCCTTGGTGTAAACTTGGTAGAAGTTATTTATTAGTAGTTAATGAATTTCCTTAACCATAACTTATTGATTATTTATGCATTTAGTATTGCGTTTTATCTGTCAGCTAAGGATTATCTTTCCATATATTATAAATGCATATACTTAGAACAAGTTATCAAACTTGTGAGCTTGATTTAATGGAACCTGTATTATGTACATAACATGAGCAATTAAAATTCTCCAACTAGAAATTTATTGCATTTTCTAAGCTTGTTAGGTTTTTGTTCATTAAATATATAAAGTTTTGAATTGTTTTAGGTATAATATACTTTTTGTTTAGAATAATAAATACGAACAATACTATTTTTCCCAACTTTAATGGATATTTCCCTATCTTTTACCCACAGCCATCATCATCTGCAATTGGGCTCTGGTGGTGATCACCCTCATCACGATATGGTGCACCTTCGATGCAGCCGGAAGATCCTGGGTGAAGATGAAGAAGTACCAGCGATCCATGCGCGAAACGGAGTCGCGGTTCAACTATAAGCGGAGCAACAGTATGAACCGCAATTGGCGGCAAAGGTGCGTAACAAATAGAGTTTTAAAATTATCGAAATTATCGATAATAATTAAATAAATGACACTTTCCGTGTGATTTAAAAAAAAATACAATTTTCGCAAATTTTCATTTTTATGATTTTGGCATTTTTAAATGCCAATCGATTGGAATTTTTCAGGATTTTGGCTTTTGCAAAAATAGGAATTTTTCTTTTGGTTTTTTTGCTGTAACTTGGCCAAAAATGGTTTTACAGCAAAAATACATACTGTTCTGAACAAAATAAAATACGATCATTAAATCTATGTCACTTTTCGTGTGATTTTGAAAAAATACAATTTTCGCCAATTTTTAATTTTTTTTATAACGGTAACCCCTTATACATCATGATTTTTTGCGAAAAATGGTAAAAAAAATAAAATGTCCGAGTTTAAATGCCAGTCGATTGGAAATAATAATAATCCATATTTGGAGAAATATTTCCATTGTTTCGGCCAAAAAACTGTTTTTCTTTTTGTGTTTTGGAAATTCGGAATTTTGGTAAAATTGATAAAATATCGAAATATCGATATTTTTTAAGCTCTAGTCACAGCACTATCGAAACCTTGGAAATAATCCTTTTGACCTCCCAAATAACCCACAGGAAAGTGATGCGAGCCTACCAGGACAGCTGGGACCATCGCTGTCGCCTGCTCTTCTGCTGCATGGGCTCCTCGGAGCGCAACCGCAACTCGTTCACGGACATCGCCCGCCTGCTGAGCGACTTCTTCCGCGAGCTGGACGTGGTGCCCTCGGATGTGGTGGCCGGACTCGTCCTGCTCCGCAAGTTCCAGCGGCTCGAGCGCGAGGCCATCGTGCGGCAGCGCAAGAACGGCACCTACGAGTTCCTCAGCGGCGTACCGATCACCGAGCGGACCCAGTTCCTAGCACTCAACGATGCCAAAAACTACGACTTCTTTCAGACGGTCATCCACTACATGTACTTTGCCCAGGGCGCCTACGGCTGGCCCATGTACGTCATCATCAATCGCAGCAAGATGTGGCACCTGGTGCCGGAACTGAAGTGAGTGCGAGGGATGGGGACGGGGATTTCGGGGGTGGTGGCTAATGGAAACGTGACCGTACAAAATGTGGGAACCCTAAAAAACCATGATAATGATAAATAATAAATGATAGGAAAAGAATCACATATTCAAACAGTTTTTAATTGGTAACACCCTTTGTTTTTATTCCCGAGGAATCCATTAATTTATGCATAGAGGAAAACAATTTGTTATTATTTGAACGCTCAATGTTCAACTGCACGAAATTGTTATAAAAACAGAAATGGACTTTTTATATAGCAGGAAATTTATGAGAACTTTCTTGTTACTCAATAAAAACAATTAAAATGCTTTAAAATTTAAAAATGATTTAACTTACTAAAACAGTGTAAAGAATTAGTGCATAACTTCTGATAAAAAATTTTACATTTAACATTTATAGTTAATTTAAATATTTTAAACATTTATTTAAATATGAAATCCTTTTTTTTATGAAGTAAAATATTTAAAGTAAATATGATTAACAAGAAATCTAATATATTCGACCTTAGTTGAAATATTTTCAAATTAAATCATGCAATCTAATACCTATGTTTTATATTAAATATTATGATTTTGTATTCAATTCAAATTTGTACTACGAATCGTTGCATTCAATATGCAGATATATATTTTTACTATAGCATTTTTTTATCAGTGCTGTTTTAGATTTATTTTAAAAGGATTTCCTTCCGTATTACAAATTTCAACTTATCTACAGCTAATCCCTTCTGCTTCCCCCATATTTTCAGATGCTTCGGCTGCTGCTGTGGAAGCAACGATGACACGGAGGTCATCCAGGACAACTGCTGCCTGTGCAACTATGCGGCGCTGAAGAAGACGCTCCAGCTGGGCGACATCGACATCGTCTATGCCACCTACCACGTGGACGTGGGCGAGACGCCCTTCTTCGTGGCCATCGACTACACGCACCGGGCGGTGGTGATCAGCATACGCGGCACCCTGAGCATGAAGGACATCCTCACGGACCTGAATGCCGAGGGCGAGGTCCTGCCGCTGCAGCCGCCGCGCGACGACTGGCTGGGCCACAAGGGCATGGTGCAGGCTGCGATCTACATACGCAACAAGCTGCAGGAGGAGAACCTCATCGAGAGGGCGCTGCAGCGGAACCCCGACCGCCAGACGAACACCTTCGACCTGGTGCTGGTGGGTCACTCGCTGGGCGCCGGCACGGCGGCCATTCTGGCCATACTCCTGAAGCCCGAGCATCCGACGCTCCAGTGCTTCAGCTACTCCCCGCCCGGCGGTCTGCTCAGGTGGGTAGTTGTCCTGTGATTTGCCCCACTCGGGTTTCTTATTCTCTGTACCTATCTGTAGTATGCCCGCCGTGGAGTACTCCAAGTCGTTCATCACCTCGGTGGTGCTGGGCAAGGACGTGGTGCCGCGCATCGGACTCAATCAGATGGAAGCCCTGCGAGCGGACCTCATCAACGCCATTCAGCGCAGCGTGGATCCCAAGGTTTGGCATAATTATCGATTGAAATTTAAATTATGGATATGATGTATCGACGAAAATATTTAAATATCAAAAAAAATATCAATAGTCAAATATCAAAAAATGTTATTAAATTATTAAATATCGAAAAATATCGGATTTAACTTTAAAATATCGAAAGTTAAATATCCAAATATTTTTTTAAAGTTTTTTAATATCGAAAAATATTGGATTTAACTTTAAAATATCGATATTTCATTTTTTCATCTATTATAATATATAGGTATATAATTATACATATATCTTGATAACCCCTTTCCATGTTAATTCCTAACAAGAATATCGATTTATCGCATTGAAGTCGTTAAATTATCGATTAATATATAGGCGTTACCTTTAATATATATAGCTATTTTCTGTAATTCCTGATTCAAATTCAGCGATATATGTTTTTTATACCCTTTTTTTGTAAATCCTCCTAGTGGAAGACCATTTCCTGTTCGGTCATCTGCTGTGGCTGTGGACCGGAGCCCACTTCCGTGGTCAACATGTCCGGCCAGGACACGCACATCAATCAGTACCAGGAGGTAATTAGCCCTTTTGGGCGAAGCTCCCATTTACAGGGTATCAGATTAACAGTCCATTATCTTTGTCTACTTTTTCTAGGAGCGCGGCACTGCCCGTTCGACCAGCGCCCATCCCACGGACAGCTCGATAGCTTTAACCCTGCACCAGCCCTTATATCCGCCCGGTCGCATCATCCACATTGTGCGACATCATCCCAAGCCCGACGAGTGAGTAGCCTGAATCCGGAATCGAGATCGGAATCGAGCTGGAAATAAGTGCGACAGCTGGAACGCATCGGCATCCGCATTTGTTTCCCCCTCGATCTTGAGATCCCGAACCCAAAACCAACCTCCTGACCCCGAAAACCATGATTTATTTGTTGATGTTCTTTTGTGTTTGATTCGCGGGATTCGAGATCCGCCTCTGGCCAAGGTCTGTGCTAATTGGGGTGCGATAACCAGGGCTTATCGCCCGAGTGAGAGTGGAGTGGAGTGAAATGTCAAGCTGATCCGCAACTGACTCACTGCCAATGACGTCAGGGCTTCGAATGTAGATTGCCTCGCTTATTCGTAGAAACTCGCATACTGTACTATGGATTCGCACAGATGATGATCTCGTCATCGCCGCTAAAGGGCGGGAGTGGGGCCACTGAACTCTCCATTGAGGTCGGGCCCTTTGTCGTCCACCAATTGACATACCCACGTGACTTATGGCCAGAACGTGCCGCTTCAATTATTAAGTTCACAAGTGCCCCATTTCGTTGGCTGTAACTCGATTACGTACAGAGAGTGTAGGATTCCCACAGATACGATTTCAAGAATATTTAAGTGATAAAATTCCATTTGTCTTGGCGTGAGAGAAATTTTATTCACACCTGTTTGTTAAATTTGGAAGATCGAGTATGGAAAGTTTGGCTGTTTTATAGATGGTGATTTTTTATGGAACTAACAAAAACAAAAAATACATACATACAGACTTGGGAACAGAAACAATTTTAAAAAATAATTATAGGGCTTATGATCTTTTATCAGGATTAATAAATCTATTAACTTTTTTTTAGTCATTTACAAGTTTTTTGAAGTTGTTAAAGAAAATGCCCTACATTGAACGAGGTTCATATCAGAAAGAAATATTTTGGAAGATTTTTTATGGTCGGCGGAGTTCTCGAGCGACTACTTTCACTATAGTGTTATCGTTTCCATTGGTATGGTTTGGTTTTCACTTGTTTCGTTATGTTTTGTGTTGCTGAACGTGTTTGGTCGATTTCTGTTTGCCCTCCTCCCAAAGTCCCAAAAAAAGAAAACCCTTTAATGAGAAAAGAAAATAATGTTACCAAAATGTTTTTCAGGCAAAAATACGACAGTGGTTGGAGGTAGGCACACACACAGACACACACACGCCCAGAAACATCCACCCACATCCACAGATTGCAACGCACACAGATAACAGATAAAAGATAAAAGATACGAGCACACGCATCCCAAAAAGATTGAAAGAAGAGCTTGAGCAGCGCTGCAGTAACTCAACTCGATCTCTGTCTCCGTCTCTATCTATCTCTCCTGTCTCTCTCTGTCTACATATGTCTATCCCACTCTGCCCGTGTCTTGTGCTCGCCCTCTATCTCTCTCTCTTTATCTGTCTTTGTCTTTGTCTCACTCTCTCTTTCGCACACTTTCTCTGTGTCTTAGCTTGTTTGGTTTGTGTGTTGACTAGTGGCAGTCCGAGAATCCCAACTCCAATTCCCTAGTTCTATTTAATCCATTAGAAGAGTTCCACCTCATCCCGTTTTGGTTAATCTTTGTTGCATGAGATAATAGAGTCACCGGTGCATGCCCCATCGCCCCATCTCAAGGACTCTTTACACGATCTGAGATCTCATTAAAGATATTATAGAATACAAAGTAAATTCAACGATTAGTTAGAATCACAGTTTGTGTAAAGATCTCTTTGTAAGCTATCTCTTTCTCTCGTTGTCGTCCTCTCTCGCTCTCGTATATGAGCTGGGGCGGAGTTATAGTTGTGATCCTTATGAGTTATGTTTGCCTTACAAAAACCCCCCGCATGATAATAGATCCGAAGATTAGACTAAAAATACTTCTTAAGCCCAGGGTCATGGAAATCCTTTTAAAAATTATCTTATATTATGTAGGTATTTGCGTCATAAACCGTATAAATCGAATTCATATTTTGAATCTAACTTGTTATGCATTTTTTCTATAATATTATTCATTCTCTAAATAATCAAATAGATAACTAATAATATCAATGTACTATAAAGTAGAAAAGTAGAATTTTGTTTATGTATTTAAGAAAACTAAAGTTTAAAAGAGATTTCTGTGACACCTGAAAATTGGGACGCCCATTGGAATTTAGTTGGAAGGAATTTCTGTAATACTCTTAAGAGTAGATAATATAGTTAAACCACAATAAGTAGCCCTAAAGTGCACTATTTCATTGAGGCTCTTGTGTATTTTGCAGAAACGTGCTGAAGAATCGGGAGCCCGTCTACCAGGCCATCTGGGCCGACTCCACGGACTTCGACGAGGTGCTCATCTCGCCGGTGATGCTGCAGGATCACATGCCCGACAAGGTCCTCGCCGCCCTCAAGAAGGTAATTGCCGAGTTCGACGACGATGGGCGCGGCTCCTCGGTGCACAGCTATTCCACAGCCAGTTGATCGGATGGGAATGGAATCGAATGGAATGAATGATCGTTGACAAACCACCTACAAACCCCCACACCCCCCGTCGTCTTCGTCGTTGTCCTAGAACCGTATATAGTCTAACTATAGCCCTTAGCATATCTAGAGTACGCAGCACCGATCTAGTTAGTTGGTTCGCCTACTGTACTTGCCCTTTAGACTAGCCGTAAGGTTGGAGGTCGCGAATGGTTACCAACCAGCAAACAGAACCCACAACCCACAAGAGCCACTCGAACACAGTCACCACCCCCACCACCATCCCCACAGTCATGACAAGCATATTTACACCGATGCCTATATTTATCTATATGTAAACTCAATTACGTTTAACGTTATCTAGTCTAAGGCCAACTATCGCTTATAATTTCAATAATGCTAAATTGTTCGACATTGATTTGTTTGTATTAATTTATTGCCCATTTTTGTTGTTTTTTTGTTTCGATATCTAAGGAATTTTGCTTTGATAAAATGTCCAGAGTAAAAAACCGATACTTAGCCAGCACTACACATGCATAGCCAAAAGAAAAAGAAACCAGTAACTCTGTTGTATTTATCGCTGTGTAAGGCATTGACAATGGACTTTGAATGTTTACAATTTACAATTTACTATTTACAATTACGCCTAAGTTATATTTATATTTACACACTTGTATTTCGTTTGTATTTGCTTAAGTAACCCCTGTCCATTTATCGTATAAGTTGAACAGATGTAGTTTGCATTTCGTTTTCTAAATCTCCGTGTTTCCATCACGCTCTCCAGAAATATCTCTCATATATATTTTCACTTGAAAGCTTCAAATTTTTTTTTTTTATGACGAATATACACACTGTTGTACGTACTTAAATATATATGTTGATTTTGATTATTTTGATTGCATTTGAGATCCGTAAGTAAGCCCCACCTACTCCACCAGAATGTCCAGTTGGTCTCAATCCCGATGGATTAAAGATGTGGATATGGATATTGTACGGCTTTTGTACAGCAGATAACATCTATTAGATATACCCCACCTTTGATGTTGATTTCATTTCAGTTCTTTTTGTGGATTTGATTTGGTAAGTTTTTATTTAGTTCGACTATTCCTTATGCTTTGACCTCACGACCTACACGAGTACCCGTACCCAAACATAAAACACATACACAACTCCTTAGAAATATATACGCTGCATGGGAATGGTTGTTAAGTTGTTGTAAAGCTTCTGGAATGGCAAAACAAGAAATATGGTAGCCTTTGCTGAGCTGGGAGGTTGTGTGCAAGTTTCATTGAGAGAGCAGTGGATCTGTAGGCTGTAGGATAGTCCCCTGAAGAAGTTCCCAAGCCCCCTAGAAACATAATTCGATTCAGATCTCGGCTAATTACCCATATGCGACGATTGTAACTGATGTACTTAATTATGCTTTTGTTTTGCTTCTTTTATGAAATTTAACGATTATCGACAACCGATAAACGAATAACGATTTTACCGATTTATATGTGAAACGATCATCCGATCACCCGATGATGCGCACAGGTCGTGTCTTGTAGAGATCGAACCGTAAAGGCATGTACCACTCGTAGACGTAATGATAACACGACAATAACTACAACTACAACTACAACAGTTACAACAACAACTACGACAACACAAAATACAGATACCAGGTACAGCAGCCCGCCAACTAATATATCAAAATGTTATCATTAAACAAAAGACTAAAAGCAACTTTCCATTTTGCTCTCGTTAAACCAAACAAAACTCTTAAATATGTCAACCGAATTACAAGTCTCTCTCTATCTCTCTCTCTCTATGTATATTTCTCTCTCCCGCTCTCAACCTAACCTCAAACAAAAACCAACAACCTATCAATTTTGTAAACTAAACTATCTAAATGTAATCGTACTCGCTGTGTATGTACAACGAAAACCAATCTCGATATTGTGTCTCGCACCCTCGAACCCCAAGCCACACCCAAACCCACCACAGCGAACTATCGAAACATGAGCAACTGTAACTGTACCCACGCCCCCCACCCACTCGCTTTACTTTGACGCAACTGTACTTAGTCACTCGCTAGCTCCACTCGCTAACTGCATCTGCATCTGTCTCTGTCTCTTTCCACTCTCGCTCATCTGTCTAACTGTACATACATGCATCCCACTCTCGCTCGCTCTGTCTCTCGCTCGCAACATCTACTCGTCTCTTTCTGCATTTATATGTAACTACGAGTTGTAGAAACCCGGGTTGATTGATAGCTTGATCTGCATCGATTGTGGGTTATGAAAAATAATGTTCACACGAAAGCAGACCAACCAATCAATCAGCCGGTTAAACATTTCAGTAGGACTATAACCTAGAACTAAGAACTAAATGATCAAGGCATGCAAACACTGATCTCTGGCCCTCTCGCTACTCGCCTCTAGGTTGTAACAACGAGTGGGCCACGCAAGCCCCAGCGCCAGACCTCCAATGCATTCTCCACGGGATCGAACGAGGCCCACGACGACACGGAACTGGAGCCGACGAATGGCATGAGATTCGAGCCGGAAGCGACGATGGATCCTGGTAATGGGCAGATGCAGGGCTCGCGCCCCTCGCAAAGTTCCTACACGAACCTGAGCAACTGCCTCGTCCTGACGCCGACGGCCCAGCACAAGCTGTGCCTGGAGACGTCCTTCACCAACGGCTCTGCGCCGCTCCTCCAGCCAGCTCCGCCTGCCCAGCACCACCACCAGAAGCGGCTGGGCTCGGCGGCCTCCTCGCTCCTGAGCTCAGCGACCACGGCGCCGTACGACATATCAAGTGCTCTGGACGACAGCCTGGCCACAGTGGCCCTGCGCCAGAGTCCCTCGCTGATCAGCGCCGAGACGACGGCCACGGTGATCCATGGCAATCTGGAACAGGATCCCTTTCCGGATCCTGAGGAGCTGGCCGCCATGCCGCGGCTCAAGGCCGTGGCCTTCGACATGGCCCTCACGCCGCCGCCCCTGATGTCCGATAGGTCCCTGCTCGGGCGCCAGCACTCGGAGAAGAAGCCGCGCTCCCTGCCGCTGGCCCAGGTGCAGGCACTGCGTCGGGCCTCGGATGCGGGCGCCGGTCCGGGCGTGGACCTCCTGCACGACGACTGGTACGGCCTGGCCCCGCTGGCCAGTCCCGAGACGCTCTCGGAGATCTCCTCGGTCTCCTCGCGCACCAGCGTGCCCATCAGCCTGGCCAACAGCATCGAGCGCTACCTGCAGCACATGGGCGTCGGCGTGGGCGTGCCGAAGGTGCCGCTGGAGGACATCTTCGAGTCGCAGCTGCACACGCCCAAGGTGATGCGGCGGGCGCCCAAGTTCAGCGAGAACCTGGCCGGCTGTGCGGAGGACACCAGGAACCTGGACCAGTACAAGCGGCTGGGCCGCGTGTTCATCACCTTTCCGCGCCTCTTCCCCGACTCCCTGGCGACGGCGGCGACGAGCCACAGCCTGGACTCCAGCGACGACAGCTTCGAGTCGGCCTCCGCCCACAGCCTGCAGAGGCTGCAGCTGCCCGGCTCGAGTGCGGTGCAGAGCTCCAAGTCCGCCGATCCGCTGGACGGGATGGTGGGGGACCAGGAGGCGCCCAGGAGCCAGCCGGCCAAGAAGCTGACCTTCAGCGACAGCGACATCCTGGCGGATGCCGACTGCCTGCGGCTGTGTCCCCACTGTCCCTGCGATCGGGATGTCCAGCGTGGCTGCTGCACTCGCTCCGAGCACGGCCAGTGTGCTGGCCTGGAGATGGCCGACGGAGGAGGAGGAGGATCCGGAGGAGGAGGAGCCATGGGCCTGGGCTCCACGGACACCAGTTTCTACAGCGCCAGCTCGTCGCTGGAGCAGTTTGCCACGCCGGCGAGGCAGAACGGAGGCCCACACCTGGGCGAGCTGGAGATACTCATGCGTCCCGGCGTCCTGGAGTCGCACTTTCCCGTCCTCGGCGGCGGCAGCGGCATGGAGACCCCGGCCCTGGTGGCCCCCGCCTCGCCGTCGCCGCTGAGCAATGGCAGGCGGCCGGATGTGGTGGGCGGCCGGGTGAGGAAGCGCCTCTCCTCCGAGGAGTTCGTCTTCGCCCGCGGCGACGAGCTGCCCGGCCTAGTACAAATCGGTGAGAGGAGCTCCTCGGGCTCCTCGCCCCCGGTGGCGGGTCGCAGGCGGGCCAAGGGCTGTGTCTACCCGGCCGGGAATAGCCTGCGCTTGGATGCGGCCGCCGGGGCCGCCGCCGCCGCCTCCGCATCGCCCACGTCCATTAGCAAATTTACCCGCACCCGAGTGGCTGCAGGATCCGGGGGATCGGTGGCCCAGAAGGCCGCCGCCAATAACGAAAGTAACGTTTAGTAGTTGTAAGTTGGAAGTCGGAAGTTGGAAGCAGTACCTTACCTGGACAGAGCGACGATGCTCGTGCTCCTAACTCGTTACTCTTGTAATCCCCAACCCAAAATCGTTGCCATTGCTTTCACCTGGGCGATCCTCTAGAAAAACTAACATTTTGCATACCGATTACCTAAGGAACCGAACAACATTTAGCGTTAACACACGAGCGTTTACTATTAAATAAATGCAATATATATATATATTTTTTTGTGCAGCCAAACCCTAAGCGACGACAAATTTTAATAAAACGTTTTAAAAAATGAAAAATGTGTATTGAGTTTTATAAAGGCAGCTGGAGGGTTTTTATATCATTAAAAAGGTATATAAAAAAAATGTTTCACAAACTTTTTTGTTGTTGTTGTTTTTTTTTTTGGAAATTTGGAATTTTGGTTTTTGACTAAAATAGGAATTTTTCCTTTTTGTTTTTTTGCTATGACTTGGGCAAAAATTGCCTTACACCACAAATACATACTGTTCTAAACAGAGTACAATACGATAATTAAATTCATGACACTTTCCGTGTGATTTTGAATTTTTAAATTTTTTTAAAAAATCAGAATCGTGTTTTCTTGCAAAAAAATATCAGTATTTTTGGCGTAACATGAGAAAAAACGGTCGGAATATTAAATGTCATACCTTTTTGAGCTCGTAATTAAATTCCCTATCGATTGGCATTCAACTGGGAAAACTTTAAGCTGTTTTAAAATTTTTGTAAAAAATTGTGACCTTACCCCTTATAAAAAACGCAAAAAATCAGAATAGTGTTTTTTTGCACAAAAATATCAGTATTTTTGGCGTAACATGAGAAAAAACGGTCGCAATATTAAATGTCATACCTTTTTGAGCTCGTAATTAAATTCCCTATCGATTGGCATTCAAATGTGAAACTTTTAACTGTTTTAAAATTTTTGTAAAAAATTGTGACCTTACCCCTTATAAAAAACGCAAAAAATCAGAATCGTGTTTATTTGCACAAAAATATCAGTATTTTTGGCGTAACATGAGAAAAAACGGTCAGAATATTAAATGTCATACCTTTTTGAGCTCGTAATTAAATTCCCTATCGATTGGCATTCAAATGTGGAACTTTAAGCTGTTTTAAAATTTTTGTAAAAAATTGTGACCTTACCCCTTATAAAAAACGCAAAAAATCAGAATCGTGTTTCCTTGCAAAAAAATTGCAGTATTTTTGGCGTAACATGAGAAAAAACGGTCGGAATATTAAATGTCATACCTTTTTGAGCTCGTAATTAAATTCCCTATCGATTGGCATTCAAATGTGGAACTTTTAACTGTTTTAAAATTTTTGTAAAAAATTGTGACCTTACCCCTTATAAAAAACGCAAAAAATCAGAATCGTGTTTCCTTGCACAAAAATATCAGTATTTTTGGCGTAACATGAGAAAAAACGGTCGGAATATTATACCTTTTTGAGCTCGTAATTAAATTCCCTATCGATTGGCATTCAAATGTGGAACTTTAAGCTGTTTTAAAATTTTTGTAAAAAATTGTGACCTTACCCCTTATAAAAAACGCAAAAAATCAGAATAGTGTTTTTTTGCACAAAAATATCAGAATTTTTGGCGTGACATGAGAAAAAACGGTCGGAATATTAAATGTCATACCTTTTTGAGCTCGTAATTAAATTCCCTATCGATTGGCATTCAAATGTGAAACTTTTAACTGTTTTAAAATTTTTGTAAAAAATTGTGACCTTACCCCTTATAAAAAACGCAAAAAATCAGAATCGTGTTTTTTTGCACAAAAATTTCAGTATTTTTGGCGTAACATGAGAAAAAACGGTCGGAATATTAAATGTCATACCTTTTTGAGCTCGTAATTAAATTCCCTATCGATTGGCATTCAATGGTGGAACTTTTAACTGTTTTAAAATTTTAGTAAAAAATTGTGACCTTACCCCTTATAAAAAACGCTAAAAATCAGAATCGTGTTTTTTTGCACAAAAATTTCAGTATTTTTGGCGTAACATGAGAAAAAACGGTCGGAATATTAAATGTCATACCTTTTTGAGCTCTTAATTAAATTCCCTATCGATTGGCATTCAAATGTGGAACTTTTAACTGTTTTAAAATTTTTGTAAAAAATTGTGACCTTACCCCTTATAAAAAACGCAAAAAATCAGAATCGTGTTTTTTTGCACAAAAATATCAGTATTTTTGGCGTAACATGAGAAAAAACGGTCAGAATATTAAATGTCATACCTTTTTGAGCTCTTAATTAAATTCCCTATCGATTGGCATTCAAATGTGGAACTTTTAACTGTTTTAAAATTTTTGTAAAAAATTGTGACCTTACCCCTTATAAAAAACGCAAAAAATCAGAATAGTGTTTTTTTGCACAAAAATATCAGTATTTTTGGCGTAACATGAGAAAAAACGGTCGGAATATTAAATGTCATACCTTTTTGAGCTCGTAATTAAATTCCCTATCGATTGGCATTCAAATGTGGAACTTTTAACTGTTTTAAAATTTTTGTAAAAAATTGTGACCTTACCCCTTATAAAAAACGCAAAAAATCAGAATCGTGTTTCCTTGCACAAAAATATCAGTATTTTTGGCGTAACATGAGAAAAAACGGTCGGAATATTATACCTTTTTGAGCTCGTAATTAAATTCCCTATCGATTGGCATTCAAATGTGGAACTTTTAACTGTTTTAAAATTTTTGTAAAAAATTGTGACCTTACCCCTTATAAAAAACGCAAAAAATCAGAATCGTGTTTCCTTGCACAAAAATTTCAGTATTTTTGGCGTAACATGAGAAAAAACGGTCGGAATATTAAATGTCATACCTTTTTGAGCTCGTAATTAAATTCCCTATCGATTGGCATTCAATGGTGGAACTTTAAGCTGTTTTAAAATTTTTGTAAAAAATTGTGACCTTACCCCTTATAAAAAACGCAAAAAATCAGAATCGTGTTTATTTGCACAAAAATATCAGTATTTTTGGCGTAACATGAGAAAAAACGGTCGGAATATTATACCTTTTTGAGCTCGTAATTAAATTCCCTATCGATTGGCATTCAAATGTGGAACTTTAAGCTGTTTTAAAATTTTTGTAAAAAATTGTGACC
Source organism: Drosophila prostipennis (assembly GCA_037075205.1). Classification (NCBI taxonomy): domain Eukaryota; kingdom Metazoa; phylum Arthropoda; class Insecta; order Diptera; family Drosophilidae; genus Drosophila; species Drosophila prostipennis. The sequence continues at coordinate 374,990 of JBAMCJ010000077.1, forward strand.
TTACCCCTTATAAAAAACGCAAAAAATCAGAATAGTGTTTTTTTGCACAAAAATATCAGTATTTTTGGCGTGACATGAGAAAAAACGGTCGGAATATTAAATGTCATACCTTTTTGAGCTCGTAATTAAATTCCCTATCGATTGGCATTCAAATGTGGAACTTTTAACTGTTTTAAAATTTTTGTAAAAAATTGTGACCTTACCCCTTATAAAAAACGCAAAAAATCAGAATCGTGTTTTTTTGCACAAAAATTTCAGTATTTTTGGCGTAACATGAGAAAAAACGGTCGGAATATTAAATGTCATACCTTTTTGAGCTCGTAATTAAATTCCCTATCGAATGGCATTCAAATGTGGAACTGTTAACTGTTTTAAAATTTTTGTAAAAAATTGTGACCTTACCCCTTATAAAAAACGCAAAAAATCAGAATAGTGTTTTTTTGCACAAAAATATCAGTATTTTTGGCGTAACATGAGAAAAAACGGTCGGAATATTAAATGTCATACCTTTTTGAGCTCGTAATTAAATTCCCTATCGATTGGCATTCAATGGTGGAACTTTAAGCTGTTTTAAAATTTTTGTAAAAAATTGTGACCTTACCCCTTATAAAAAACGCAAAAAATCAGAATCGTGTTTCCTTGCACAAAAATATCAGTATTTTTGGCGTAACATGAGAAAAAACGGTCAGAATATTAAATGTCATACCTTTTTGAGCTCTTAATTAAATTCCCTATCGATTGGCATTCAAATGTGGAACTTTTAACTGTTTTAAAATTTTTGTAAAAAATTGTGACCTTACCCCTTATAAAAAACGCAAAAAATCAAAATAGTGTTTTTTTGCACAAAAATATCAGTATTTTTGGCGTAACATGAGAAAAAACGGTCAGAATATTAAATGTCATACCTTTTTGAGCTCGTAATTAAATTCCCTATCGATTGGCATTCAAATGTGGAACTTTTAACTGTTTTAAAATTTTTGTAAAAAATTGTGACCTTACCCCTTATAAAAAACGCAAAAAATCAAAATAGTGTTTTTTTGCACAAAAATATCAGTATTTTTGGCGTAACATGAGAAAAAACGGTCGGAATATTAAATGTCATACCTTTTTGAGCTCTTAATTAAATTCCCTATCGATTGGCATTCAATGGTGGAACTTTAAGCTGTTTTAAAATTTTTGTAAAATATTGTGACCTTACCCCTTATAAAAAACGCAAAAAATCAGAATCGTGTTTATTTGCACAAAAATATCAGTATTTTTGGCGTAACATGAGAAAAAACGGTCGGAATATTAAATGTCATACCTTTTTGAGCTCTTAATTAAATTCCCTATCGATTGGCATTCAAATGTGGAACTTTTAACTGTTTTAAAATTTTTGTAAAATATTGTGACCTTACCCCTTATAAAAAACGCAAAAAATCAGAATCGTGTTTCCTTGCACAAAAATATCAGCATTTTTGGCGTAACATGAGAAAAAACGGTCAGAATATTAAATGTCATACCTTTTTGAGCTCTTAATTAAATTCCCTATCGATTGGCATTCAAATGTGGAACTTTTAACTGTTTTAAAATTTTTGTAAAAAATTGTGACCTTACCCCTTATAAAAAATGCAAAAAATCAGAATCGTGTTTCCTTGCACAAAAATTTCAGTATTTTTGGCGTAACATGAGAAAAAACGGTCGGAATATTAAATGTCATACCTTTTTGAGCTCGTAATTAAATTCCCTATCGATTGGCATTCAAATGTGGAACTTTTAACTGTTTTAAAATTTTTGTAAAAAATTGTGACCTTACCCCTTATAAAAAACGCAAAAAATCAGAATAGTGTTTTTTTGCACAAAAATATCAGTATTTTTGGCGTAACATGAGAAAAAACGGTCGGAATATTAAATGTCATACCTTTTTGAGCTCGTAATTAAATTCCCTATCGATTGGCATTCAATGGTGGAACTTTAAGCTGTTTTAAAATTTTTGTAAAAAATTGTGACCTTACCCCTTATAAAAAACGCAAAAAATCAGAATCGTGTTTATTTGCACAAAAATATCAGTATTTTTGGCGTAACATGAGAAAAAACGGTCGGAATATTAAATGTCATACCTTTTTGAGCTCTTAATTAAATTCCCTATCGATTGGCATTCAAATGTGGAACTTTTAACTGTTTTAAAATTTTTGTAAAAAATTGTGACCTTACCCCTTATAAAAAACGCAAAAAATCAGAATAGTGTTTTTTTGCACAAAAATATCAGTATTTTTGGCGTGACATGAGAAAAAACGGTCGGAATATTAAATGTCATACCTTTTTGAGCTCGTAATTAAATTCCCTATCGATTGGCATTCAATGGTGGAACTTTTAACTGTTTAAAAATTTTTGTAAAAAATTGTGACCTTACCCCTTATAAAAAACGCAAAAAATCAAAATAGTGTTTTTTTGCACAAAAATATCAGTATTTTTGGCGTAACATGAGAAAAAACGGTCGGAATATTAAATGTCATACCTTTTTGAGCTCTTAATTAAATTCCCTATCGATTGGCATTCAAATGTGGAACTTTTAACTGTTTTAAAATTTTTGTAAAAAATTGTGACCTTACCCCTTATAAAAAACGCAAAAAATCAAAATAGTGTTTTTTTGCACAAAAATATCAGTATTTTTGGCGTAACATGAGAAAAAACGGTCGGAATATTAAATGTCATACCTTTTTGAGCTCGTAATTAAATTCCCTATCGATTGGCATTCAATGGTGGAACTTTAAGCTGTTTTAAAATTTTTGTAAAAAATTGTGACCTTACCCCTTATAAAAAACGCAAAAAATCAGAATCGTGTTTATTTGCACAAAAATATCAGTATTTTTGGCGTAACATGAGAAAAAACGGTCGGAATATTAAATGTCATACCTTTTTGAGCTCTTAATTAAATTCCCTATCGATTGGCATTCAAATGTGGAACTTTTAACTGTTTTAAAATTTTTGTAAAAAATTGTGACCTTACCCCTTATAAAAAACGCAAAAAATCAGAATCGTGTTTCCTTGCACAAAAATATCAGCATTTTTGGCGTAACATGAGAAAAAACGGTCGGAATTTTAAATGTCATACCTTTTTGAGCTCTTAATTAAATTCCCTATCGATTGGCATTCAAATGTGGAACTTTTAACTGTTTTAAAATTTTTGTAAAAAATTGTGACCTTACCCCTTATAAAAAACGCAAAAAATCAGAATCGTGTTTTTTTGCACAAAAATATCAGTATTTTTGGCGTAACATGAGAAAAAACGGTCAGAATATTAAATGTCATACCTTTTTGAGCTCTTAATTAAATTCCCTATCGATTGGCATTCAAATGTGGAACTTTTAACTGTTTTAAAATTTTTGTAAAAAATTGTGACCTTACCCCTTATAAAAAACGCAAAAAATCAGAATCGTGTTTTTTTGCACAAAAATATCAGTATTTTTGGCGTAACATGAGAAAAAACGGTCGGAATATTAAATGTCATACCTTTTTGAGCTCGTAATTAAATTCCCTATCGAATGGCATTCAAATGTGGAACTTTTAACTGTTTTAAAATTTTTGTAAAAAATTGTGACCTTACCCCTTATAAAAAACGCAAAAAATCAGAATAGTGTTTTTTTGCACAAAAATATCAGTATTTTTGGCGTAACATGAGAAAAAACGGTCGGAATATTAAATGTCATACCTTTTTGAGCTCGTAATTAAATTCCCTATCGATTGGCATTCAATGGTGGAACTTTAAGCTGTTTTAAAATTTTTGTAAAAAATTGTGACCTTACCCCTTATAAAAAACGCAAAAAATCAGAATCGTGTTTATTTGCACAAAAATATCAGTATTTTTGGCGTAACATGAGAAAAAACGGTCGGAATATTAAATGTCATACCTTTTTGAGCTCTTAATTAAATTCCCTATCGATTGGCATTCAAATGTGGAACTTTTAACTGTTTTAAAATTTTTGTAAAAAATTGTGACCGTACCCCTTATAAAAAACGCAAAAAATCAGAATCGTGTTTCCTTGCACAAAAATATCAGCATTTTTGGCGTAACATGAGAAAAAACGGTCGGAATATTAAATGTCATACCTTTTTGAGCTCTTAATTAAATTCCCTATCGATTGGCATTCAAATGTGGAACTTTTAACTGTTTTAAAATTTTTGTAAAAAATTGTGACCTTACCCCTTATAAAAAATGCAAAAAATCAGAATCGTGTTTCCTTGCACAAAAATATCAGTATTTTTGGCGTAACATGAGAAAAAACGGTCAGAATATTAAATGTCATACCTTTTTGAGCTCTTAATTAAATTCCCTATCGATTGGCATTCAAATGTGGAACTTTTAACTGTTTTAAAATTTTTGTAAAAAATTGTGACCTTACCCCTTATAAAAAATGCAAAAAATCAGAATCGTGTTTCCTTGCACAAAAATTTCAGTATTTTTGGCGTAACATGAGAAAAAACGGTCGGAATATTAAATGTCATACCTTTTTGAGCTCGTAATTAAATTCCCTATCGATTGGCATTCAAATGTGGAACTTTTAACTGTTTTAAAATTTTTGTAAAAAATTGTGACCTTACCCCTTATAAAAAATGCAAAAAATCAGAATCGTGTTTCCTTGCACAAAAATATCAGTATTTTTGGCGGTACATGAGAAAAAACGGTCAGAATATTAAATGTCATACCTTTTTGAGCTCTTAATTAAATTCCCTATCGATTGGCATTCAAATGTGGAACTTTTAACTGTTTTAAAATTTTTGTAAAAAATTGTGACCGTACCCCTTATAAAAAATGCAAAAAATCAGAATCGGTTTCCTTGCACAAAAATTTCAGTATTTTTGGCGTAACATGAGAAAAAACGGTCGGAATATTAAATGTCATACCTTTTTGAGCTCGTAATTAAATTCCCTATCGATTGGCATTCAAATGTGGAACTTTTAACTGTTTTAAAATTTTTGTGGAACTTTTAACTGTTTTAAAATTTTTGTAAAAAATTGTGACCTTACCCCTTATAAAAAACGCAAAAAATCAGAATCGTGTTTTTTTGCACAAAAATTTCAGTATTTTTGGCGTAACATGAGAAAAAACGGTCGGAATATTAAATGTCATACCTTTTTGAGCTCGTAATTAAATTCCCTATCGAATGGCATTCAAATGTGGAACTTTTAACTGTTTTAAAATTTTTGTAAAAAATTGTGACCTTACCCCTTATAAAAAACGCAAAAAATCAAAATAGTGTTTTTTTGCACAAAAATATCAGTATTTTTGGCGTAACATGAGAAAAAACGGTCGGAATATTAAATGTCATACCTTTTTGAGCTCGTAATTAAATTCCCTATCGATTGGCATTCAATGGTGGAACTTTAAGCTGTTTTAAAATTTTTGTAAAAAATTGTGACCTTACCCCTTATAAAAAACGCAAAAAATCAGAATCGTGTTTATTTGCACAAAAATATCAGTATTTTTGGCGTAACATGAGAAAAAACGGTCGGAATATTAAATGTCATACCTTTTTGAGCTCTTAATTAAATTCCCTATCGATTGGCATTCAAATGTGGAACTTTTAACTGTTTTAAAATTTTTGTAAAAAATTGTGACCTTACCCCTTATAAAAAACGCAAAAAATCAGAATCGTGTTTCCTTGCACAAAAATATCAGCATTTTTGGCGTAACATGAGAAAAAACGGTCGGAATTTTAAATGTCATACCTTTTTGAGCTCTTAATTAAATTCCCTATCGATTGGCATTCAAATGTGGAACTTTTAACTGTTTTAAAATTTTTGTAAAAAATTGTGACCTTACCCCTTATAAAAAACGCAAAAAATCAGAATCGTGTTTTTTTGCACAAAAATATCAGTATTTTTGGCGTAACATGAGAAAAAACGGTCAGAATATTAAATGTCATACCTTTTTGAGCTCTTAATTAAATTCCCTATCGATTGGCATTCAAATGTGGAACTTTTAACTGTTTTAAAATTTTTGTAAAAAATTGTGACCTTACCCCTTATAAAAAACGCAAAAAATCAGAATCGTGTTTTTTTGCACAAAAATTTCAGTATTTTTGGCGTAACATGAGAAAAAACGGTCGGAATATTAAATGTCATACCTTTTTGAGCTCGTAATTAAATTCCCTATCGATTGGCATTCAAATGTGGAACTTTTAACTGTTTTAAAATTTTTGTAAAAAATTGTGACCTTACCCCTTATAAAAAACGCAAAAAATCAGAATAGTGTTTTTTTGCACAAAAATATCAGTATTTTTGGCGTAACATGAGAAAAAACGGTCGGAATATTAAATGTCATACCTTTTTGAGCTCGTAATTAAATTCCCTATCGATTGGCATTCAATGGTGGAACTTTAAGCTGTTTTAAAATTTTTGTAAAAAATTGTGACCTTACCCCTTATAAAAAACGCAAAAAATCAGAATCGTGTTTATTTGCACAAAAATATCAGTATTTTTGGCGTAACATGAGAAAAAACGGTCGGAATATTAAATGTCATACCTTTTTGAGCTCTTAATTAAATTCCCTATCGATTGGCATTCAAATGTGGAACTTTTAACTGTTTTAAAATTTTTGTAAAAAATTGTGACCTTACCCCTTATAAAAAACGCAAAAAATCAGAATCGTGTTTCCTTGCACAAAAATATCAGCATTTTTGGCGTAACATGAGAAAAAACGGTCGGAATATTAAATGTCATACCTTTTTGAGCTCTTAATTAAATTCCCTATCGATTGGCATTCAAATGTGGAACTTTTAACTGTTTTAAAATTTTTGTAAAAAATTGTGACCTTACCCCTTATAAAAAATGCAAAAAATCAGAATCGTGTTTCCTTGCACAAAAATATCAGTATTTTTGGCGTAACATGAGAAAAAACGGTCAGAATATTAAATGTCATACCTTTTTGAGCTCTTAATTAAATTCCCTATCGATTGGCATTCAAATGTGGAACTTTTAACTGTTTTAAAATTTTTGTAAAAAATTGTGACCTTACCCCTTATAAAAAATGCAAAAAATCAGAATCGTGTTTCCTTGCACAAAAATTTCAGTATTTTTGGCGTAACATGAGAAAAAACGGTCGGAATATTAAATGTCATACCTTTTTGAGCTCGTAATTAAATTCCCTATCGATTGGCATTCAAATGTGGAACTTTTAACTGTTTTAAAATTTTTGTAAAAAATTGTGACCTTACCCCTTATAAAAAATGCAAAAAATCAGAATCGTGTTTCCTTGCACAAAAATATCAGTATTTTTGGCGGTACATGAGAAAAAACGGTCAGAATATTAAATGTCATACCTTTTTGAGCTCTTAATTAAATTCCCTATCGATTGGCATTCAAATGTGGAACTTTTAACTGTTTTAAAATTTTTGTAAAAAATTGTGACCTTACCCCTTATAAAAAATGCAAAAAATCAGAATCGGTTTCCTTGCACAAAAATTTCAGTATTTTTGGCGTAACATGAGAAAAAACGGTCGGAATATTAAATGTCATACCTTTTTGAGCTCGTAATTAAATTCCCTATCGATTGGCATTCAAATGTGGAACTTTTAACTGTTTTAAAATTTTTGTGGAACTTTTAACTGTTTTAAAATTTTTGTAAAAAATTGTGACCTTACCCCTTATAAAAAACGCAAAAAATCAGAATCGTGTTTTTTTGCACAAAAATTTCAGTATTTTTGGCGTAACATGAGAAAAAACGGTCGGAATATTAAATGTCATACCTTTTTGAGCTCGTAATTAAATTCCCTATCGAATGGCATTCAAATGTGGAACTTTTAACTGTTTTAAAATTTTTGTAAAAAATTGTGACCTTACCCCTTATAAAAAACGCAAAAAATCAGAATAGTGTTTTTTTGCACAAAAATATCAGTATTTTTGGCGTAACATGAGAAAAAACGGTCGGAATATTAAATGTCATACCTTTTTGAGCTCGTAATTAAATTCCCTATCGATTGGCATTCAATGGTGGAACTTTTAACTGTTTTAAAATTTTTGTAAAAAATTGTGACCTTACCCCTTATAAAAAATGCAAAAAATCAGAATCGTGTTTCCTTGCACAAAAATATCAGTATTTTTGGCGTAACATGAGAAAAAACGGTCAGAATATTAAATGTCATACCTTTTTGAGCTCTTAATTAAATTCCCTATCGATTGGCATTCAAATGTGGAACTTTTAACTGTTTTAAAATTTTTGTAAAAAATTGTGACCTTACCCCTTATAAAAAATGCAAAAAATCAGAATCGTGTTTCCTTGCACAAAAATTTCAGTATTTTTGGCGTAACATGAGAAAAAACGGTCGGAATATTAAATGTCATACCTTTTTGAGCTCGTAATTAAATTCCCTATCGATTGGCATTCAAATGTGGAACTTTTAACTGTTTTAAAATTTTTGTGGAACTTTTAACTGTTTTAAAATTTTTGTAAAAAATTGTGACCTTACCCCTTATAAAAAACGCAAAAAATCAGAATCGTGTTTTTTTGCACAAAAATTTCAGTATTTTTGGCGTAACATGAGAAAAAACGGTCGGAATATTAAATGTCATACCTTTTTGAGCTCGTAATTAAATTCCCTATCGAATGGCATTCAAATGTGGAACTTTTAACTGTTTTAAAATTTTTGTAAAAAATTGTGACCTTACCCCTTATAAAAAACGCAAAAAATCAGAATAGTGTTTTTTTGCACAAAAATATCAGTATTTTTGGCGTAACATGAGAAAAAACGGTCGGAATATTAAATGTCATACCTTTTTGAGCTCGTAATTAAATTCCCTATCGATTGGCATTCAAAGGTGGAACTTTAAGCTGTTTTAAAATTTTTGTAAAAAATTGTGACCTTACCCCTTATAAAAAACGCAAAAAATCAAAATAGTGTTTTTTTGCACAAAAATATCAGTATTTTTGGCGTAACATGAGAAAAAACGGTCGGAATATTAAATGTCATACCTTTTTGAACTCGTAATTAGATTCCCTATCGATTGGCATTCAAATGTGGAACTTTTAACTGATTTAAAATTTTTGTAAAAAATTGTGACCGTACCCCTTATAAAAAACGCAAAAAATCATAATCGTGTTTTTTGCACAAAAATATCAGTATTTTTGGCGTAACATGAGAAAAAACGGTCAGAATATTAAATGTCATACCTTTTTGAACTCGTAATTAGATTCCCTATCGATTGGCATTCAAATGTGGAACTTTTAACTGATTTAAAATTTTTGTAAAAAATTGTGACCGTACCCCTTATAAAAAACGCAAAAAATCATAATCGTGTTTTTTTGCACAAAAATATCAGTATTTTTGGCGTAACATGAGAAAAAACGGTCCGAATATTAAATGTCATACCTTTTTGAACTCGTAATTAAATTCCCTATCGATTTGCATTCAAATGTGGAACTTTTAACTGATTTAAAATTTTTGTAAAAAATTGTGACCTTACCCCTTATAAAAAACGCAAAAAATCATAATCGTGTTTTTTGCACAAAAATATCAGTATTTTTGGCGTAACATGAGAAAAAACGGTCCGAATATTAAATGTCATACCTTTTTGAACTCGTAATTAGATTCCCTATCGATTGGCATTCAAATGTGGAACTTTTAACTGATTTAAAATTTTTGTAAAAAATTGTGACCGTACCCCTTATAAAAAACGCAAAAAATCATAATCGTGTTTTTGCACAAACATATCAGTATTTTTGGCGTAACTTATGAAAAAACGGTCAGAATATTAAATGTCATACCTTTTTGAACTCGTAATTAGATTCCCTATCGATTTGCATTCAAATGTGGAACTTTTAACTGATTTAAAATTTTTGTAAAAAATTGTGACCGTACCCCTTATAAAAAACGCAACAAATCATAATCGTGTTTTTTGCACAAAAATATCAGTATTTTTGGCGTAACATGAGAAAAAACGGTCCGAATATTAAATGTCATACCTTTTTGAGCTCGTAATTAAATTCCCTATCGATTGGCATTCAAATGTGGAACTTTTAACTGTTTTAAAATTTTTGTAAAAAATTGTGACCTTACCCCTTATAAAAAACGCAAAAAATCAAAATAGTGTTTTTTTGCACAAAAATATCAGTATTTTTGGCGTAACATGAGAAAAAACGGTCGGAATATTAAATGTCATACCTTTTTGAGCTCGTAATTAAATTCCCTATCGATTGGCATTCAATGGTGGAACTTTAAGCTGTTTTAAAATTTTTGTAAAAAATTGTGACCTTACCCCTTATAAAAAACGCAAAAAATCAGAATCGTGTTTATTTGCACAAAAATATCAGTATTTTTGGCGTAACATGAGAAAAAACGGTCGGAATATTAAATGTCATACCTTTTTGAGCTCGTAATTAAATTCCCTATCGATTGGCATTCAAATGTGGAACTTTTAACTGTTTTAAAATTTTTGTAAAAAATTGTGACCTTACCCCTTATAAAAAATGCAAAAAATCAGAATCGTGTTTCCTTGCACAAAAATATCAGTATTTTTGGCGTAACATGAGAAAAAACGGTCAGAATATTAAATGTCATACCTTTTTGAGCTCTTAATAAAATTCCCTATCGATTGGCATTCAAATGTGGAACTTTTAACTGTTTTAAAATTTTTGTAAAAAATTGTGACCTTACCCCTTATAAAAAATGCAAAAAATCAGAATCGTGTTTCCTTGCACAAAAATTTCAGTATTTTTGGCGTAACATGAGAAAAAACGGTCGGAATATTAAATGTCATACCTTTTTGAGCTCGTAATTAAATTCCCTATCGATTGGCATTCAAATGTGGAACTTTTAACTGTTTTAAAATTTTTGTAAAAAATTGTGACCTTACCCCTTATAAAAAACGCAAAAAATCAGAATCGTGTTTTTTTGCACAAAAATTTCAGTATTTTTGGCGTAACATGAGAAAAAACGGTCGGAATATTAAATGTCATACCTTTTTGAGCTCGTAATTAAATTCCCTATCGATTGGCATTCAATGGTGGAACTTTAAGCTGTTTTAAAATTTTTGTAAAAAATTGTGACCTTACCCCTTATAAAAAACGCAAAAAATCAGAATAGTGTTTTTTTGCACAAAAATATCAGTATTTTTGGCGTAACATGAGAAAAAACGGTCGCAATATTAAATGTCATACCTTTTTGAGCTCGTAATTAAATTCCCTATCGATTGGCATTCAAATGTGGAACTTTAAGCTGTTTTAAAATTTTTGTAAAAAATTGTGACCTTACCCCTTATAAAAAACGCAAAAAATCAGAATCGTGTTTCCTTGCACAAAAATTTCAGTATTTTTGGCGTAACATGAGAAAAAACGGTCGGAATATTAAATGTCATACCTTTTTGAGCTCGTAATTAAATTCCCTATCGATTGGCATTCAAATGTGGAACTTTTAACTGTTTTAAAATTTTTGTAAAAAATTGTGACCTTACCCCTTATAAAAAACGCAAAAAATCAAAATAGTGTTTTTTTGCACAAAAATATCAGTATTTTTGGCGTAACATGAGAAAAAACGGTCGGAATATTAAATGTCATACCTTTTTGAGCTCGTAATTAAATTCCCTATCGATTGGCATTCAATGGTGGAACTTTAAGCTGTTTTAAAATTTTTGTAAAAAATTGTGACCTTACCCCTTATAAAAAACGCAAAAAATCAGAATCGTGTTTATTTGCACAAAAATATCAGTATTTTTGGCGTAACATGAGAAAAAACGGTCGGAATATTAAATGTCATACCTTTTTGAGCTCGTAATTAAATTCCCTATCGATTGGCATTCAAATGTGGAACTTTTAACTGTTTTAAAATTTTTGTAAAAAATTGTGACCTTACCCCTTATAAAAAATGCAAAAAATCAGAATCGTGTTTCCTTGCACAAAAATATCAGTATTTTTGGCGTAACATGAGAAAAAACGGTCAGAATATTAAATGTCATACCTTTTTGAGCTCTTAATAAAATTCCCTATCGATTGGCATTCAAATGTGGAACTTTTAACTGTTTTAAAATTTTTGTAAAAAATTGTGACCTTACCCCTTATAAAAAATGCAAAAAATCAGAATCGTGTTTCCTTGCACAAAAATTTCAGTATTTTTGGCGTAACATGAGAAAAAACGGTCGGAATATTAAATGTCATACCTTTTTGAGCTCGTAATTAAATTCCCTATCGATTGGCATTCAAATGTGGAACTTTTAACTGTTTTAAAATTTTTGTAAAAAATTGTGACCTTACCCCTTATAAAAAACGCAAAAAATCAGAATCGTGTTTTTTTGCACAAAAATTTCAGTATTTTTGGCGTAACATGAGAAAAAACGGTCGGAATATTAAATGTCATACCTTTTTGAGCTCGTAATTAAATTCCCTATCGATTGGCATTCAATGGTGGAACTTTAAGCTGTTTTAAAATTTTTGTAAAAAATTGTGACCTTACCCCTTATAAAAAACGCAAAAAATCAGAATAGTGTTTTTTTGCACAAAAATATCAGTATTTTTGGCGTAACATGAGAAAAAACGGTCGCAATATTAAATGTCATACCTTTTTGAGCTCGTAATTAAATTCCCTATCGATTGGCATTCAAATGTGGAACTTTAAGCTGTTTTAAAATTTTTGTAAAAAATTGTGACCTTACCCCTTATAAAAAACGCAAAAAATCAGAATCGTGTTTCCTTGCACAAAAATATCAGCATTTTTGGCGTAACATGAGAAAAAACGGTCGGAATATTAAATGTCATACCTTTTTGAGCTCTTAATTAAATTCCCTATCGATTGGCATTCAAATGTGGAACTTTTAACTGTTTTAAAATTTTTGTAAAAAATTGTGACCTTACCCCTTATAAAAAATGCAAAAAATCAGAATCGTGTTTCCTTGCACAAAAATTTCAGTATTTTTGGCGTAACATGAGAAAAAACGGTCGGAATATTAAATGTCATACCTTTTTGAGCTCGTAATTAAATTCCCTATCGATTGGCATTCAAATGTGGAACTTTTAACTGTTTTAAAATTTTTGTAAAAAATTGTGACCTTACCCCTTATAAAAAACGCAAAAAATCAGAATCGTGTTTTTTTGCACAAAAATTTCAGTATTTTTGGCGTAACATGAGAAAAAACGGTCGGAATATTAAATGTCATACCTTTTTGAGCTCGTAATTAAATTCCCTATCGATTGGCATTCAATGGTGGAACTTTAAGCTGTTTTAAAATTTTTGTAAAAAATTGTGACCTTACCCCTTATAAAAAACGCAAAAAATCAGAATCGTGTTTTTTTGCACAAAAATATCAGTATTTTTGGCGTAACATGAGAAAAAACGGTCGGAATTTTAAATGTCATACCTTTTTGAGCTCTTAATTAAATTCCCTATCGATTGGCATTCAAATGTGGAACTTTTAACTGTTTTAAAATTTTTGAAAAAAATTGTGACCTTACCCCTTATAAAAAACGCAAAAAATCAGAATCGTGTTTTTTTGCACAAAAATATCAGTATTTTTGGCGTAACATGAGAAAAAACGGTCATAATATTAAATGTCATACCTTTTTGAGCTCTTAATTAAATTCCCTATCGATTGGCATTCAAATGTGGAACTTTTAACTGTTTTAAAATTTTTGTAAAAAATTGTGACCTTACCCCTTATAAAAAACGCAAAAAATCAGAATCGTGTTTTTTTGCACAAAAATTTCAGTATTTTTGGCGTAACATGAGAAAAAACGGTCGGAATATTAAATGTCATACCTTTTTGAGCTCGTAATTAAATTCCCTATCGAATGGCATTCAAATGTGGAACTTTTAACTGTTTTAAAATTTTTGTAAAAAATTGTGACCTTACCCCTTATAAAAAACGCAAAAAATCAGAATCGTGTTTTTTTGCACAAAAATTTCAGTATTTTTGGCGTAACATGAGAAAAAACGGTCGGAATATTAAATGTCATACCTTTTTGAGCTCTTAATTAAATTCCCTATCGATTGGCATTCAAATGTGGAACTTTTAACTGTTTTAAAATTTTTGTAAAAAATTGTGACCTTACCCCTTATAAAAAACGCAAAAAATCAGAATCGTGTTTCCTTGCACAAAAATATCAGCATTTTTGGCGTAACATGAGAAAAAACGGTCGGAATATTAAATGTCATACCTTTTTGAGCTCGTAATTAAATTCCCTATCGATTGGCATTCAAATGTGGAATTTTAACTGTTTTAAAATTTTTTTTAAAAAATTGTGACCTTACCCCTTATAAAAAACGCAAAAAATCAGAATCGTGTTTTTTTGCACAAAAATATCAGTATTTTTGGCGTAACATGAGAAAAAACGGTCAGAATATTAAATGTCATACCTTTTTGAGCTCTTAATTAAATTCCCTATCGATTGGCATTCAAATGTGGAACTTTTAACTGTTTTAAAATTTTTGTAAAAAATTGTGACCTTACCCCTTATAAAAAACGCAAAAAATCAGAATCGTGTTTTTTTGCACAAAAATTTCAGTATTTTTGGCGTAACATGAGAAAAAACGGTCGGAATATTAAATGTCATACCTTTTTGAGCTCGTAATTAAATTCCCTATCGATTGGCATTCAATGGTGGAACTTTAAGCTGTTTTAAAATTTTTGTAAAGAATTGTGACCTTACCCCTTATAAAAAACGCAAAAAATCAGAATCGTGTTTTTTTGCACAAAAATATCAGTATTTTTGGCGTAACATGAGAAAAAACGGTCAGAATATTAAATGTCATACCTTTTTGAGCTCTTAATTAAATTCCCTATCGATTAGCATTCAAATGTGGAACTTTTAACTGTTTTAAAATTTTTGTAAAAAATTGTGACCTTACCCCTTATAAAAAACGCAAAAAATCAGAATCGTGTTTTTTTGCACAAAAATTTCAGTATTTTTGGCGTAACATGAGAAAAAACGGTCGGAATATTAAATGTCATACCTTTTTGAGCTCGTAATTAAATTCCCTATCGATTGGCATTCAATGGTGGAACTTTAAGCTGTTTTAAAATTTTTGTAAAAAATTGTGACCTTACCCCTTATAAAAAACGCAAAAAATCAGAATCGTGTTTTTTTGCACAAAAATATCAGTATTTTTGGCGTAACATGAGAAAAAACGGTCAGAATATTAAATGTCATACCTTTTTGAGCTCTTAATTAAATTCCCTATCGATTGGCATTCAAATGTGGAACTTTTAACTGTTTTAAAATTTTTGTAAAAAATTGTGACCTTACCCCTTTTAAAAAACGCAAAAAATCAGAATCGTGTTTTTTTGCACAAAAATTTCAGTATTTTTGGCGTAACATGAGAAAAAACGGTCGGAATATTAAATGTCATACCTTTTTGAGCTCGTAATTAAATTCCCTATCGATTGGCATTCAATGGTGGAACTTTAAGCTGTTTAAAAATTTTTGTAAAAAATTGTGACCTTACCCCTTATAAAAAACGCAAAAAATCAGAATCGTGTTTTTTTGCACAAAAATATCAGTATTTTTGGCGTAACATGAGAAAAAACGGTCAGAATATTAAATGTCATACCTTTTTGAGCTCTTAATTAAATTCCCTATCGATTGGCATTCAAATGTGGAACTTTTAACTGTTTTAAAATTTTTGTAAAAAATTGTGACCTTACCCCTTATAAAAAACGCAAAAAATCAGAATCGTGTTTTTTTGCACAAAAATTTCAGTATTTTTGGCGTAACATGAGAAAAAAAAATCAGAATCGTGTTTTTTTGCACAAAAATATCAGTATTTTTGGCGTAACATGAGAAAAAACGGTCAGAATATTAAATGTCATACCTTTTTGAGCTCTTAATTAAATTCCCTATCGATTGGCATTCAAATGTGGAACTTTTAACTGTTTTAAAATTTTTGTAAAAAATTGTGACCTTACCCCTTATAAAAAACGCAAAAAATCAGAATCGTGTTTTTTTGCACAAAAATTTCAGTATTTTTGGCGTAACATGAGAAAAAACGGTCGGAATATTAAATGTCATACCTTTTTGAGCTCGTAATTAAATTCCCTATCGATTGGCATTCAATGGTGGAACTTTAAGCTGTTTTAAAATTTTTGTAAAAAATTGTGACCTTACCCCTTATAAAAAACGCAAAAAATCAGAATCGTGTTTTTTTGCACAAAAATATCAGTATTTTTGGCGTAACATGAGAAAAAACGGTCGCAATATTAAATGTCATACCTTTTTGAGCTCTTAATTAAATTCCCTATCGATTGGCATTCAAATGTGGAACTTTTAACTGTTTTAAAATTTTTGTAAAAAATTGTGACCTTACCCCTTATAAAAAACGCAAAAAATCAGAATCGTGTTTTTTTGCACAAAAATTTCAGTATTTTTGGCGTAACATGAGAAAAAACGGTCGGAATATTAAATGTCATACCTTTTTGAGCTCGTAATTAAATTCCCTATCGATTGGCATTCAATGGTGGAACTTTAAGCTGTTTTAAAATTTTTGTAAAAAATTGTGACCTTACCCCTTATAAAAAACGCCAAAAATCAGAATCGTGTTTTTTTGCACAAAAATTTCAGTATTTTTGGCGTAACATGAGAAAAAACGGTCGGAATATTAAATGTCATACCTTTTTGAGCTCGTAATTAAATTCCCTATCGATTGGCATTCAAATGTGGAACTTTTAACTGTTTTAAAATTTTTGTAAAAAATTGTGACCTTACCCCTTATAAAAAACGCAAAAAATCAGAATCGTGTTTTTTTGCACAAAAATTTCAGTATTTTTGGCGTAACATGAGAAAAAACGGTCGGAATATTAAATGTCATACCTTTTTGAGCTCGTAATTAAATTCCCTATCGATTGGCATTCAATGGTGGAACTTTAAGCTGTTTTAAAATTTTTGTAAAAAATTGTGACCTCACCCCTTATAAAAAACGCAAAAAATCAGAATAGTGTTTTTTTGCACAAAAATATCAGTATTTTTGGCGTAACATGAGAAAAAACGGTCGCAATATTAAATGTCATACCTTTTTGAGCTCGTAATTAAATTCCCTATCGATTGGCATTCAAATGTGGAACTTTAAGCTGTTTTAAAATTTTTGTAAAAAATTGTGACCTTACCCCTTATAAAAAACGCAAAAAATCAGAATCGTGTTTCCTTGCACAAAAATTTCAGTATTTTTGGCGTAACATGAGAAAAAACGGTCGGAATATTAAATGTCATACCTTTTTGAGCTCGTAATTAAATTCCCTATCGATTGGCATTCAAATGTGGAACTTTTAACTGTTTTAAAATTTTTGTAAAAAATTGTGACCTTACCCCTTATAAAAAACGCAAAAAATCAGAATCGTGTTTCCTTGCACAAAAATTTCAGTATTTTTGGCGTAACATGAGAAAAAACGGTCGGAATATTAAATGTCATACCTTTTTGAGCTCGTAATTAAATTCCCTATCGATTGGCATTCAATGGTGGAACTTTAAGCTGTTTTAAAATTTTTGTAAAAAATTGTGACCTTACCCCTTATAAAAAACGCTAAAAATCAGAATCGTGTTTTTTTGCACAAAAATTTCAGTATTTTTGGCGTAACATGAGAAAAAACGGTCGCAATATTAAATGTCATACCTTTTTGAGCTCGTAATTAAATTCCCTATCGATTGGCATTCAAATGTGGAACTTTTAACTGTTTTAAAATTTTTGTAAAAAATTGTGACCTTACCCCTTATAAAAAACGCAAAAAATCAGAATCGTGTTTCCTTGCACAAAAATTTCAGTATTTTTGGCGTAACATGAGAAAAAACGGTCGGAATTTTAAATGTCATACCTTTTTGAGCTCTTAATTAAATTCCCTATCGATTGGCATTCAAATGTGGAACTTTTAACTGTTTTAAAATTTTTGTAAAAAATTGTGACCTTACCCCTTATAAAAAATGCAAAAAATCAGAATCGTGTTTCCTTGCACAAAAATATCAGTATTTTTGGCGTAACATGAGAAAAAACGGTCGGAATATTAAATGTCATACCTTTTTGAGCTCTTAATTAAATTCCCTATCGATTGGCATTCAAATGTGGAACTTTTAACTGTTTTAAAATTTTTGTAAAAAATTGTGACCTTACCCCTTATAAAAAACGCAAAAAATCAGAATCGTGTTTTTTTGCACAAAAATATCAGTATTTTTGGCGTAACATGAGAAAAAACGGTCGGAATATTAAATGTCATACCTTTTTGAGCTCGTAATTAAATTCCCTATCGAATGGCATTCAAATGTGGAACTTTTAACTGTTTTAAAATTTTTGTAAAAAATTGTAACCTTACCCCTTATAAAAAACGCAAAAAATCAGAATCGTGTTTTTTTGCACAAAAATTTCAGTATTTTTGGCGTAACATGAGAAAAAACGGTCGGAATATTAAATGTCATACCTTTTTGAGCTCGTAATTAAATTCCCTATCGAATGGCATTCAAATGTGGAACTTTTAACTGTTTTAAAATTTTTGTAAAAAATTGTAACCTTACCCCTTATAAAAAACGCAAAAAATCAGAATCGTGTTTTTTTGCACAAAAATTTCAGTATTTTTGGCGTAACATGAGAAAAAACGGTCGGAATATTAAATGTCATACCTTTTTGAGCTCGTAATTAAATTCCCTATCGAATGGCATTCAAATGTGGAACTTTTAACTGTTTTAAAATTTTTGTAAAAAACGCAAAAAATCAGAATCGTGTTTTTTTGCACAAAAATTTCAGTATTTTTGGCGTAACATGAGAAAAAACGGTCGGAATATTAAATGTCATACCTTTTTGAGCTCGTTATTAAATTCCCTATCGATTGGCATTCAAATGTGGAACTTTTAACTGTTTTAAAATTTTTGTAAAAAATTGTGACCTTACCCCTTATAAAAAACGCAAAAAATCAGAATCGTGTTTTTTTTGCACAAAAATTTCAGTATTTTTGGCGTAACATGAGAAAAAACGGTCGGAATATTAAATGTCATACCTTTTTGAGCTCGTAATTAAATTCCCTATCGATTGGCATTCAAATGTGGAACTTTTAACTGTTTTAAAATTTTTGTAAAAAATTGTGACCTTACCCCTTATAAAAAACGCAAAAAATCAGAATAGTGTTTTTTTGCACAAAAATATCAGTATTTTTGGCGTAACATGAGAAAAAACGGTCGGAATATTAAATGTCATACCTTTTTGAGCTCGTAATTAAATTCCCTATCGATTGGCATTCAATGGTGGAACTTTAAGCTGTTTTAAAATTTTTGTAAAAAATTGTGACCTTACCCCTTATAAAAAACGCAAAAAATCAGAATAGTGTTTTTTTGCACAAAAATATCAGTATTTTTGGCGTAACATGAGAAAAAACGGTCGCAATATTAAATGTCATACCTTTTTGAGCTCGTAATTAAATTCCCTATCGATTGGCATTCAAATGTGGAACTTTTAACTGTTTTAAAATTTTTGTAAAAAATTGTGACCTTACCCCTTATAAAAAACGCAAAAAATCAGAATCGTGTTTCCTTGCACAAAAATTTCAGTATTTTTGGCGTAACATGAGAAAAAACGGTCGGAATTTTAAATGTCATACCTTTTTGAGCTCTTAATTAAATTCCCTATCGATTGGCATTCAAATGTGGAACTTTTAACTGTTTTAAAATTTTTGTAAAAAATTGTGACCTTATCCCTTATAAAAAATGCAAAAAATCAGAATCGTGTTTCCTTGCACAAAAATATCAGTATTTTTGGCGTAACATGAGAAAAAACGGTCGGAATATTAAATGTCATACCTTTTTGAGCTCTTAATTAAATTCCCTATCGATTGGCATTCAAATGTGGAACTTTTAACTGTTTTAAAATTTTTGTAAAAAATTGTGACCTTACCCCTTATAAAAAACGCAAAAAATCAGAATCGTGTTTTTTTGCACAAAAATATCAGTATTTTTGGCGTAACATGAGAAAAAACGGTCAGAATATTAAATGTCATACCTTTTTGAGCTCGTAATTAAATTCCCTATCGAATGGCATTCAAATGTGGAACTTTTAACTGTTTTAAAATTTTTGTAAAAAATTGTAACCTTACCCCTTATAAAAAACGCAAAAAATCAGAATCGTGTTTTTTTGCACAAAAATTTCAGTATTTTTGGCGTAACATGAGAAAAAACGGTCGGAATATTAAATGTCATACCTTTTTGAGCTCGTAATTAAATTCCCTATCGAATGGCATTCAAATGTGGAACTTTTAACTGTTTTAAAATTTTTGTAAAAAACGCAAAAAATCAGAATCGTGTTTTTTTGCACAAAAATTTCAGTATTTTTGGCGTAACATGAGAAAAAACGGTCGGAATATTAAATGTCATACCTTTTTGAGCTCGTAATTAAATTCCCTATCGATTGGCATTCAAATGTGGAACTTTAAGCTGTTTTAAAATTTTTGTAAAAAATTGTGACCTTACCCCTTATAAAAAACGCAAAAAATCAGAATAGTGTTTTTTTGCACAAAAATATCAGTATTTTTGGCGTAACATGAGAAAAAACGGTCGGAATATTAAATGTCATACCTTTTTGAGCTCGTAATTAAATTCCCTATCGATTGGCATTCAATGGTGGAACTTTAAGCTGTTTTAAAATTTTTGTAAAAAATTGTGACCTTACCCCTTATAAAAAACGCAAAAAATCAGAATAGTGTTTTTTTGCACAAAAATATCAGTATTTTTGGCGTAACATGAGAAAAAACGGTCGCAATATTAAATGTCATACCTTTTTGAGCTCGTAATTAAATTCCCTATCGATTGGCATTCAAATGTGGAACTTTAAGCTGTTTTAAAATTTTTGTAAAAAATTGTGACCTTACCCCTTATAAAAAACGCAAAAAATCAGAATCGTGTTTCCTTGCACAAAAATATCAGTATTTTTGGCGTAACATGAGAAAAAACGGTCGGAATATTAAATGTCATACCTTTTTGAGCTCGTAATTAAATTCCCTATCGATTGACATTCAAATGTGGAACTTTTAACTGTTTTAAAATTTTTGTAAAAAATTGTGACCTTACCCCTTATAAAAAACGCAAAAAATCAGAATCGTGTTTTTTTGCATAAAAATTTCAGTATTTTTGGCGTAACATGAGAAATAACGGTCGGAATATTAAATGTCATACCTTTTTGAGCTCGTAATTAAATTCCCTATCGATTGGCATTCAATGGTGGAACTTTAAGCTGTTTTAAAATTTTTGTAAAAAATTGTGACCTTACCCCTTATAAAAAACGCAAAAAATCAGAATCGTGTTTCCCTGCACAAAAATATCAGTATTTTTGGCGTAACATGAGAAAAAACGGTCGGAATATTAAATGTCATACCTTTTTGAGCTCGTAATTAAATTCCCTATCGATTGGCATTCAAATGTGGAACTTTTAACTGTTTTAAAATTTTTGTAAAAAATTGTGACCTTACCCCTTATAAAAAACGCAAAAAATCAGAATAGTGTTTTTTTGCACAAAAATATCAGTATTTTTGGCGTAACATGAGAAAAAACGGTCGGAATATTAAATGTCATACCTTTTTGAGCTCGTAATTAAATTCCCTATCGATTGACATTCAATGGTGGAACTTTAAGCTGTTTTAAAATTTTTGTAAAAAATTGTGACCTTACCCCTTATAAAAAACGCAAAAAATCAGAATAGTGTTTTTTTGCACAAAAATATCAGTATTTTTGGCGTAACATGAGAAAAAACGGTCGCAATATTAAATGTCATACCTTTTTGAGCTCGTAATTAAATTCCCTATCGATTGGCATTCAAATGTGGAACTTTTAACTGTTTTAAAATTTTTGTAAAAAATTGTGACCTTACCCCTTATAAAAAACGCAAAAAATCAGAATCGTGTTTCCTTGCACAAAAATTTCAGTATTTTTGGCGTAACATGAGAAAAAACGGTCGGAATTTTAAATGTCATACCTTTTTGAGCTCGTAATTAAATTCCCTATCGATTGGCATTCAAATGTGGAACTTTTAACTGTTTTAAAATTTTTGTAAAAAATTGTGACCTTACCCCTTATAAAAAACGCAAAAAATCAGAATCGTGTTTCCTTGCACAAAAATTTCAGTATTTTTGGCGTAACATGAGAAAAAACGGTCGGAATTTTAAATGTCATACCTTTTTGAGCTCTTAATTAAATTCCCTATCGATTGGCATTCAAATGTGGAACTTTTAACTGTTTTAAAATTTTTGTAAAAAATTGTGACCTTACCCCTTATAAAAAACGCAAAAAATCAGAATCGTGTTTATTTGCACAAAAATATCAGTATTTTTGGCGTAACATGAGAAAAAACGGTCGGAATATTAAATGTCATACCTTTTTGAGCTCTTAATTAAATTCCCTATCGATTGGCATTCAAATGTGGAACTTTTAACTGTTTTAAAATTTTTGTAAAAAATTGTGACCTTACCCCTTATAAAAAACGCAAAAAATCAGAATAGTGTTTTTTTGCACAAAAATATCAGTATTTTTGGCGTGACATGAGAAAAAACGGTCGGAATATTAAATGTCATACCTTTTTGAGCTCTTAATTAAATTCCCTATCGATTGGCATTCAAATGTGGAACTTTTAACTGTTGTAAAATTTTTGTAAAAAATTGTGACCTTACCCCTTATAAAAAACGCAAAAAATCAAAATAGTGTTTTTTTGCACAAAAATATCAGTATTTTTGGCGTAACATGAGAAAAAACGGTCGGAATATTAAATGTCATACCTTTTTGAGCTCGTAATTAAATTCCCTATCGATTGGCATTCAATGGTGGAACTTTAAGCTGTTTTAAAATTTTTGTAAAAAATTGTGACCTTACCCCTTATAAAAAACGCAAAAAATCAGAATCGTGTTTATTTGCACAAAAATATCAGTATTTTTGGCGTAACATGAGAAAAAACGGTCGGAATATTAAATGTCATACCTTTTTGAGCTCTTAATTAAATTCCCTATCGATTGGCATTCAAATGTGGAACTTTTAACTGTTTTAAAATTTTTGTAAAAAATTGTGACCTTACCCCTTATAAAAAACGCAAAAAATCAGAATCGTGTTTCCTTGCACAAAAATATCAGCATTTTTGGCGTAACATGAGAAAAAACGGTCGGAATATTAAATGTCATACCTTTTTGAGCTCGTAATTAAATTCCCTATCGATTGGCATTCAAGTATGGGACTTTTAACTGTTTTAAAATTTTTGTAAAAAATTGTGACCTTACCCCTTATAAAAAACGCAAAAAATCAGAATCGTGTTTTTTTGCACAAAAATATCAGTATTTTTGGCGTAACATGAGAAAAAACGGTCAGAATATTAAATGTCATACCTTTTTGAGCTCGTAATTAAATTCCCTATCGAATGGCATTCAAATGTGGAACTTTTAACTGTTTTAAAATTTTTGTAAAAAATTGTAACCTTACCCCTTATAAAAAACGCAAAAAATCAGAATCGTGTTTTTTTGCACAAAAATTTCAGTATTTTTGGCGTAACATGAGAAAAAACGGTCGGAATATTAAATGTCATACCTTTTTGAGCTCGTAATTAAATTCCCTATCGAATGGCATTCAAATGTGGAACTTTTAACTGTTTTAAAATTTTTGTAAAAAACGCAAAAAATCAGAATCGTGTTTTTTTGCACAAAAATTTCAGTATTTTTGGCGTAACATGAGAAAAAACGGTCGGAATATTAAATGTCATACCTTTTTGAGCTCGTAATTAAATTCCCTATCGATTGGCATTCAAGTATGGGACTTTTAACTGTTTTAAAATTTTTGTACAAAATTGTGACCTTACCCCTTATAAAAAACGCAAAAAATCAGAATCGTGTTTTTTTGCACAAAAATATCAGTATTTTTGGCGTAACATGAGAAAAAACAGTCCGAATATTAAATGTCATACCTTTTTGAGCTCGTAATTAAATTCCCTATCGATTGGCATTCAAATGTGGAACTTTAAGCTGTTTTAAAATTTTTGTAAAAAATTGTGACCTTACCCCTTATAAAAAACGCAAAAAATCAGAATAGTGTTTTTTTGCACAAAAATATCAGTATTTTTGGCGTAACATGAGAAAAAACGGTCGGAATATTAAATGTCATACCTTTTTGAGCTCGTAATTAAATTCCCTATCGATTGGCATTCAATGGTGGAACTTTAAGCTGTTTTAAAATTTTTGTAAAAAATTGTGACCTTACCCCTTATAAAAAACGCAAAAAATCAGAATAGTGTTTTTTTGCACAAAAATATCAGTATTTTTGGCGTAACATGAGAAAAAACGGTCGCAATATTAAATGTCATACCTTTTTGAGCTCGTAATTAAATTCCCTATCGATTGGCATTCAAATGTGGAACTTTAAGCTGTTTTAAAATTTTTGTAAAAAATTGTGACCTTACCCCTTATAAAAAACGCAAAAAATCAGAATCGTGTTTCCTTGCACAAAAATATCAGTATTTTTGGCGTAACATGAGAAAAAACGGTCGGAATATTAAATGTCATACCTTTTTGAGCTCGTAATTAAATTCCCTATCGATTGACATTCAAATGTGGAACTTTTAACTGTTTTAAAATTTTTGTAAAAAATTGTGACCTTACCCCTTATAAAAAACGCAAAAAATCAGAATCGTGTTTTTTTGCACAAAAATATCAGTATTTTTGGCGTAACATGAGAAAAAACAGTCAGAGTATTAAATGTCATACCTTTTTGAGCTCGTAATTAAATTCCCTATCGATTGGCATTCAAGTATGGGACTTTTAACTGTTTTAAAATTTTTGTAAAAAATTGTGACCTTACCCCTTATAAAAAACGCAAAAAATCAGAATCGTGTTTTTTTGCACAAAAATATCAGTATTTTTGGCGTAACATGAGAAAAAACAGTCAGAGTATTAAATGTCATACCTTTTTGAGCTCGTAATTAAATTCCCTATCGATTGGCATTCAAGTATGGGACTTTTAACTGTTTTAAAATTTTTGTAAAAAATTGTGACCTTACCCCTTATAAAAAACGCAAAAAATCAGAATCGTGTTTTTTTGCACAAAAATATCAGTATTTTTGGCGTAACATGAGAAAAAACAGTCAGAGTATTAAATGTCATACCTTTTTGAGCTCGTAATTAAATTCCCTATCGATTGGCATTCAAGTATGGGACTTTTAACTGTTTTAAAATTTTTGTAAAAAATTGTGACCTTACCCCTTATAAAAAACGCAAAAAATCAGAATCGTGTTTTTTTGCACAAAAATATCAGTATTTTTGGCGTAACATCAGAAAAAACAGTCAGAGTATTAAATGTCATACCTTTTTGAGCTCGTAATTAAATTCCCTATCGATTGGCATTCAAGTATGGGACTTTTAACTGTTTTAAAATTTTTGTAAAAAATTGTGACCTTACCCCTTATAAAAAACGCAAAAAATCAGAATCGTGTTTTTTTGCACAAAAATATCAGTATTTTTGGCGTAACATCAGAAAAAACAGTCAGAGTATTAAATGTCATACCTTTTTGAGCTCGTAATTAAATTCCCTATCGATTGGCATTCAAGTATGGGACTTTTAACTGTTTTAAAATTTTTGTAAAAAATTGTGACCTTACCCCTTATAAAAAACGCAAAAAATCAGAATCGTGTTTTTTTGCATAACAATATCAGTATTTTTGGCGTAACATGAGAAAAAACAGTCAGAGTATTAAATGTCATACCTTTTTGAGCTCGTAATTAAATTCCCTATCGATTGGCATTCAAGTATGGGACTTTTAACTGTTTTAAAATTTTTGTAAAAAATTGTGACCCCTTTTAAAAAACCCCAAAAATCAGAATCGTGCTTTTTTGCACAAAATTGTCAGTGTTTTTAGCGTAATTTCGGGATGTTGGTTTATTACAAAAATATGATTTTTCTTTTGTTTTTTTGTTGTATCTTGGCCAAAAATGATTTCATTTTTTTATAAGGGGTTACATCATTATATTTTGCGAAAAAAGGCCAATGAAAGTACAATAATATTATCAATATTTAAAGTTTAACGGTGCGTTGTTCTGATTTTGCAGTTAAGAAACAGCTGAACTAACAGCACTGATAACTGGTTAACAGCCCACAACAGCACACTATCGGCTGTTAGCAGCTCTGTGAGGGTTTCTGTTAAATCGAATTGTCACTCCACTGAGAGAGCCGCTCCGCTCTCAATTTAAATGGCCGTTAACAGTGCGCAAGAAATGGAGTGAAATCGTTAACAGTGCGTTAACAAAATATTCTTATCATCTCTAGCACCGTAGAAATCAGGATGGCAACTCTTTCCTTTCGAAAGATCAATTTAACATAATGTTAAGATACAACGTTTTCTTACATTGGCAGAACTGTTGCGCCTCTGCCGCTGCTCTGCCAATGTAAGAAAACGTTGTATCTTAACATTGCCGTTAGAAAAACCATGAAATCTAACATTTAGGAGCGCCAAATTGGCGGAAGGGGGAAACTGGCTTAGGGAAACGGGCGCCCTCTATTAGAACATTTGTGAGCTGACAATTGCCAATCGGAACGAAATAGAGTTCGCAAATATCAAATAATATCGAAAAATAAAATATCGATATTGTGATATTTGGCTAAAAAAAATATCACGATTTAAATATATTTTTTTTGCAAAAAATATCGATGTATTGATACTTTGATACTTTGGCATTTGTTTACATCACATTGTGCCCCTGATTTTGGATTAGAGTCCCCACCACGATGATGTCCCAGGCGAGCCGAAGGGCGCCGCAGTTCCTGTTGCAACTGAACCGCCACCTGAGCTCCTCCTCCTCATCCAGCGCCACGTCGTCGGAGCCACCGGATGTCCAACGGATGACTCCCGCGGAGCTCCTTGGCCCGGAATCGCAGCGCAGGTGCATGGAGAAGATGCGCAGCCTGCCGGCATTCCCGCGCCCCAAGTCCCTGACGCCCAGTCGCCGGGAGAAGCAGACGTCCGCCGTCCTCATCGCCCTCTGCCAGGAGCGGGGCACGTGAGTAGTCCCCCGCAGTCCCAAGTCTGGACTAATCCCGACGTGCACTTTTAGAAACGAGATCTCCCTGCTCTACACCCGACGATCGCGGCACCTGCGCAGCCACAGCTTCCAGATATCCTTTCCGGGCGGCAGGCGGGACGATCAGGACGCCAGCTACGTGGACTGCGCGCTGCGGGAGACGGAGGAGGAGATCGGCCTGCCGCGCCACCGCATCCAGGTGTGGGGCGAGGCCAACCAGCTGCACTTGCCGCGCACCTCGTCCATTGTGCCGGTGGTGGGCGTGGTGCCCGACTTCAGCATCTCCGAGCTGCGCCTCAACTGGGAGGAGGTGGAGGAGGCGTTCAGCGTGCCGCTGCAGGCGCTAATGGTGCCGCAGGCCACCCGGCACACGCAGTTCCGCAGCGGCTACAGCGGCCCCGTGTTCGTGGTGGACCACCACCGCATCTGGGGCATCACCGGCTACCTGACGCACCTCTTCCTGCACAGCCTGCTGCCGCCCAGCCGGCTGCCCGACTGCCTCAAGACGAACATCAAGTTCATCCGGCCCTTCAAGCTGCCTCCCAAGCTGCCGCACCACCGCGAGCACTCCGCCGCGGATCCCTCGATGCGCACCTGATCCCCCACTGCGAACCCACCAAGGATCCCACTCAGGCTGCCGCCCAATGTGATACACAAGGTTATTGCTTCGGTCGAACCGAAAAGTAGGCTAAATTCGATGGTGTTCTTCGTTTTAGTATAGATTTTTAATGTGAATTGCATGGCGAATTGAGAAAATCTGTGTAATAAAACTGTTGACCATTTTGTTGAAATCAAAAATCCTTGATTTTGTATCATTGGTTTTATAAGACTTTTAGGTGCCTTTATCACTGAATGCATATCTAAATTGCCAGAACCATATTAAATAGGAGACATTCATTGTCTTTTTGTGTTTTTTATTTGTAATTTTTCACTTAAATACAAAAAATACTCTTCATTTCCTCTTCTAATTTTCGTTTCTTTTTTTTGTGTTTTTCTTGTTATGATAAAAATATTTAAATAAAAATTAAAAGCAAACAAAATGGCAACTTGCGCCAGGGAGCAAAAAAAACCAAAATCATAATTTTGCCAAAAAAAAATACAGATTTTAAATACAAAAAAATAAAAGCTCCTTGCAGAATACAAAATATAATATAAAATAAAATGAAGGACCGAGAAGCGGCCTTTTTAGGCAATCTATAGACTTTAATTGACAGCGAGCTAAGTAAATATTCATGCGTTTGCCTGGACATCCGTATATCAAACACGAAGGCCTCACTATTAATTAAACAGGCGGGAAAGTGGCTGGTGTTTAAATATAGTATGGGTTTAAATTAAGCATAGCGGTAGAAAGGCAACGCGGCTGCTTAAAGAACACTTGTTGTTATGCTTGCATTGTACTCGTTATATATAGTAGGTAGTATATATATATGCATTTATATATATAGTATATGCTTGGGTAGTTTCATCCGTAAGTATACATCTATGTAAAGTCCTCAGAGTTGCTGCTGCTGCTGTTGTAAAGTTGTAAAGTCCAAAATATTGTGGTTGCTGTGTAAACTACATAAGTTGACGTGTGGCTGCATGGCTCTGCTCTGTTCCGATCTGCTCTGCTCCATAGGAAACCTACTCCGAAATATCAATTGGAATGGATGTGGTAAACGTGGGCGTCTCCAGCTCCTCGTGCTTCTTCATTTTGAGACTCTGCAGAGGGTTGGAATACATGAAATAGGTTAAGGGAAGAGAAATGCCAATTCCTCACCTGTTGCAGCTTGTAGTGGTTGATGATGTCCTGGTCGGCCGGGCACGATTGTGTGAAGGCGTCCAGCTGGTACATGTGGTACATGTAGCGCCACAGCGCCGTCAAGTGCGTCTGCAAGGGGTAAAGATAGTTCGGTGAGTCATGAAAGCCTGGTGAATTTATTTATGGAGCTGTGGCTATAATTGCACTTCGAGCAGCAATAAACGAAATGATTTAAAACCCGTTTATGGCTGCAGCTCAATAAAATAAAATCATTACAAATATAGCAAGCACAAATTTGATTTAATATTTATTTCAGGTCACTTGGCATTGAATGCACGAATATTTTCACTTTCCTATATTTGCAATTCTTTGACTAATCGTTTTATTTATTTATATTATTTTACTCATGTTTGTTATCAAAAATATTTATTTTTTACTTTGTACTCGTAAATATGAGTTTGGTCGATAAAAGTTTTCATGACATACGCAAGAGAGATAATAGCTTTGTTTTTCAACATAAATATTTGGATATCTAAACAGTTTTGTGAGCCTAACCAGATGGTAATATGTAAAGAATATTCCCAGACTTTCTTTCTGACTGAAATCTTGTATTTTGTAGTTTCTTTCTAATGAATTACCCCTCTATATTGCTGTATATAGATTTATATATAAAACGCTCTTTAAAATAGTAAGAATCAATGCACAGATCGCAAGCCACTAAAGCCACAAAGTTTAGATTTCTACAAGACATTCCTAATATAATCCCCAATCCAAATCCTCACCGGAATCTCAAAGTCCACGAAGTACTTGCCCGCCACACGGATGTGCTGGAGGCGCGGCATCAGCTCGCAGTCGAAGCAGCACATGGTGTCGCCGGTGAGGAAGCGCGTGTTGCGCGCCGACAGGTGGTCGTTGATCTTGCGCAGGTGCGAGAGCAGGGCGTTGTTCTTGGCCTCGTCCTTCTTCACCAGCATCAGCTTCAACTTGACGTACAGGTTCTCGATCAGCGTGGCCACCTCCTTGTCCTGGACGAAGAGGTTGTAGCCACCGGGGATGTTCTTCATGATGTGCCGCTCGATCTTCTCGTTCTCGAGGATGGCCAGCCCGTTGTCGATGAGGATGGGCGGGTGTGTGGCCTCGAAGTTGGTGCGGAAGTCGGGCGGCGGCTTCTGCATGTCCACCGTCGTCACCTTCAGGCTGATCGTCTTCAGCTCGGCCAGCAGGTACAGGTCCATGAAGTACTCCTGGCAGAACAGGCAGGCGCCCTTCCGCCGCCCATCGATGGTCGAGGCCTGCCAAGGGAAAAAGAAAATGATATAACCATTATAATTTGGGCTACAAATTGGGATACAAAGTGCTTTTCATCAAAACTGGGGGATAAAATATTTACTTTGCCCGTTTTAAGTGAAATACTTGAGATACGATCGAGTGTTAATGTGGGTCACATTCCGAGAACGGGCACTGGGCATTTTTCCAGCGATTGGACATTGCCTTCTGTCCAATTAGTGGACATAATGCCCCCTCGCGTGCCGCCAATTACTGATAAATAAATCAAACAGAGTTTAACGAAATAAAACAACATAATTTCCATCATGTGACATCATCGTTCTGCGTTCGGCGTTCACCGTCGCGTGATGAGCCATCGAGGTTTGTTTTTCTGGCGTTTTAGGGACCGGAAGAGCGATCCACAGCCAAGATGCGGACTCTAGCCAAGCCAAACGAGAATTGTGCATTGCAGCAGCAGCCGCATTGCCAAGGTTAGCAAAGAAAAAGATACTATACATTTGTGGCTACGCAGATGGAAAGATAAATAGTGAGACTTGGCAAACGCACAAAGGCCACAGTGAATAATGAATATGAAAGCTCAAAAGTATTGATACTTTACAGGCCATATCCATATCGATAATGATAAAGCAAAATTATCATCCAAAGATAACTTAAGTTTTTACAGATTAAAGACTATTTACGTGCCTTGGATGGTATAATATAACCCCATTCATTTTAGGATTCCTGTCATGTTATAAGTAACGGAAACAATTAATCTTAAAACATGATTAAGAATATGAAAAAGAAAACATTTAAGTTATTCATAAATGGAATTTTATAATTTGCTGTTAGTAATGATATAATCATAAGGGTTTATTTTTATAAAAACAGATGAAATATCATAAAAGTGCCTTGAGTACTTAAATCCTGTTTTATTTCAATATAATTTGTTTACAAAATTATTTCGAGTGATTGTAACTTTGCCAAGATATCGGAGTATTTATTATTTATATTCATTATTGTTTATAGCCAATGTTCACTGTAGATCGGAGGCAGGCTGCAGTTGAAACTAAAAGCTAAAGCGATGCGATGCGATGACGATGATGTCATTTGCGGTGTGCGAAGTTTACTTGTTGATTGTTGATTGCCAGCCTTTTTTCATTTGCTGCCCATATTTTCTTCGTTTTTTTCCATTTCTGTTGCTGTTTCTATAGCTGTTTCTGTTTCTGTTTCTGCTGGCGTCGACAGCCGGCTTAACTTCAAATAAACCCAACGCCAGGCAATCAATGTGCGTTTATGGCTGTGTATTTGTATTATATATTCGTATTCGTTAGATAAGCCGCCTGCACTGTTGCTTTCCCTCCAACTCTACTACAAACAGAAACAGAAACAGAACAGAAAATTATGAGTTAGCAGTTAGGAGGAGTTCGAATCCGAATCCGAAACAAGGTTGCCTCAAGTTTGGCATTCAAAACTCCATTCCGAATCCACGAAACGGCAATGAGCTGCCATTTAAAAACTGCAATTTATTTTAACTTTCGGTTTTTCAAATGCGATGTGTGAAAAACATGATAGGTTTGCCTTCTTATCTTCTAAACTAATATAATGGGACCTATAAAAAATGGTCAGTAGCAAATTCCACCCAGAACGGATTGACATAAAAATCTAGAAAAATCAAATTATTTCGAAAATAATTTGGAGCCGCATGTGAGGTACAAATTAAAACAATAAGCAATATACTAATAAATACACATTAAATCAAGTGAATTTATTACTTTCAAACAGCCAACCCATTAGTAACCCATAACCGCACAAAGTTACGCTTAAACACTTCTCGAAACAGCATCATAAACACGATAACGAGGCTTTCAAAATGATCCCCTGCTTAATTTCAAGTGCGTTAAACTCCGGTTTGTAAATTAAATTTTACGCACCAATTGCAGGCAATTAAAATATTACTTCGAACGCCAAGTTAATTAGCATTGCCCTGTGTGTTAATGGCTTAATAACCAAGCCAAACCGAACCGAACCCAACCCATTTTTCAGCCCACATGGTCGCACAACATAATCAGCTATGAAAAAACGAGGAAAAAAGCTACAATGATTGTGGGAGCGGTTTTCCGTATCATTTTTAGCTTTTTGCCGCGGTGCTTAAACGGTTCATTCGTATTCTTTCACACACTATTAACTGTGCACGTTCGTTTACCTGGTCCACGCACATCCATCCATATATGGCCATACTTATATGGGCTATAGCCATTCCACAAATTCCCAACTGACCCGTATTACTTTCAGTCGAACTCATTCGTTTCGTATTTTACTTGGCCCGCATGGTTCATATCTTCTATAAATTGGCTTTTTAACTAAAAAATTCTTGTTTTTTAGCTTACGCTTAAAGGCAATTGAGTTCCCAACTAATATTAACATATAATCTAACTAATTTCCAGCGGAATCATCACTGTGTGCAATATGAGTTGCAGAAATTGCAAGACTACGATGTGTGGCAACGTCAAAAGGTCAGTCGAAGTCAGTCAGGCAATCATCTCGAGTTGAGAGTCCACAGATACAGAAACAAAAAGTATATATAGAAAAAACTAGAGATACGGATAGATGGAGAAACCAAGTACAGATACAAATATAGTACTTGAGACGACGGCGGTTGCAATTGACGGTTTCAAAATAGAAATGACGAGAGATGGCAAGCCGAATCCGAAACCGAAACGGAAAAGCAGTTAGCAAATGTCAAGTGCCATTCACAGCACTCGCACACGTATGCTTCGGAAATATACTATACCATATACCATATACCTTATAGCTTATACCCTATACCATATATGGCAGCACATCTGGCTAATAAAAGCTGCCGGCAAAACAAACAACATCGTCTTTGAATAGATTTTCGTTGGAGAACAAAACTTTAAGTTGTGTTTTTATAGTTTCTATAACTTTTAGTTTAGAATATATATTATATCATCTAATATATTATATAATCTAATATATTATATAATCTAATATATTATATAATCTAATATATTATATAATCTAATATATTATATAATCTAATATATTATATAATCTAATATATTATATAATCTAATATATAATCTAATCGTAATTCAATTACCTATCTTATCAGCCATTATTTGTCGATCATTGATTAAATATGGATTCTTAATTAATACAAATACCCAAAGCTCTAATCAACTTAAATCTTTGGTAATTGATTGTTTAAAAATGTGAAAAGCCCTATTGCTTTGGCCGCAACTGTACGACAACATCTTCGATTTGTTTTCCTTTTAATTGTAAATTCGTGGCGCGATAAGATAAAGACGGAAAAGTTAAGTAAAGTCAAATAAAATGAAATATTCAAGCTTTGCGCCAAACGAAAACAAAAATGAATTGGAATTGGAATTTGGGGGAAACATGTAGTGGTTGCTCCCCCTTTTTTGGCCGTCGGATGGGTTGTTTTATTTTTGGAACCGGTTCGCTGACAGCTGCAGCGTAATAATTTAATTTTAATCGCGATGATGATGATCGGTAGATGATGATGATGATGGGGGGGGCAGATGTCAACCTTGAGGAGAGCTTTCTTCGCACTCGGAAAACGATTCTCTTTTTTCCTAGTCTTTTTGGGCCTCGCAAAAGCACAGATGTTATATGTACTGTATACGCCATATCTTATCAGAAGTCGGGCGGAAGTTATCGCCGCAGTTTGTGATGATGATGATGGGGCTGATGAAGTAATGGCCAAAATAATAGAAATATAATCAGGGCAAGTGGTCGCATGGCAGGTGAAGTCAGCTGGCATATCTTGGGCACACAAATTTTTAATGGGCTAATGGGTTTTTCAACGTCTATTCACTTTTCTGTAGATATCAGTCTTCAAAAATGCAATATGTATATATTTCTGCTGTATTTGTAATAACTTTTCTTAACTAATTTTTAGAACTTTTTTGACTTAAAATTAACAAAAATGAATGATGTACGAAGTGAGTTACGTCGGTAGTTAGAAAACGCGGGTCCACTGACAAAAACAGAGGGATGCACTTTCTTCGCAGTCGAGGGGAAGGGGAGGGGTGGGGGAAAAGGGGACAAACCTTTGCGTGTTTTTCTTCGCTAAAATGGCAGTCACACACCAACGCACAAACACAAACCCACTTAAAGCACGTGGGGGCGTGAATAAAACAACAAATCAAACGACTCAACTGTCACTTTTGCACATAAACACACACAGTTTAAAAGTCAGGATGACACGTACAGTGGTACTTAGATAAGTGGAACCTCCGCTTGGGTCTTGGATCTACTTGGATTAATCAGTATTTTATTTAAAATATAAATAGGGTTTATATATATTTTATAATATTAAGCATTTAAAGCGAAGATCAAATAAAACTGAAACCTATGCCTTAATTTTCTCTGTGTAAAGACCCCCGTAGGGCTTTTAATGTGCTTGCATTTAGTGCCGCTTTTCATCTCGACTCTTCACAGCCGTTGAAGTGGCAACAAAGAAGCGCATTTTCCTCAGCGCAACTCAACTTGAGCCTTAACAATTGCTGCTGTTGTTCAGATGTAACAAAAGGCACTAAATTAGCTTGACTTTGGCGTGAAGTTTATCCTTGGGGAGGTTGCTTAATGGGAGGTTGCTTTTTTCTGTTTTTAAAGATGGGTTTAGAAATGCAACTTAGAAATATTATCAGTTAAAGTGGCATTATTTAGAAATACTTATCTTTAACTCTTAAAATTTGGCAAAATGTTCCCAGTTCTAAAAGTGTGACCGTATTTTGTATCGGAAAAGGCAGTTTAGTGATCACTGATCACTCACAGTTCTTTTTTCCGAGTGCATTGAATCGCCTTTTGTTTTGATTGCCGCTTTGTTTTGATTCGATTCGATGGCATGGCCAATTGCTGGAAATCTCGCGTGGGCGATGACTCGAGGGTAAGGCATTGGCTTTGGCCTGGCTTGTTTTCCATCCAAGCCAAAGACGAAGACGAAGCCAAAGCCAAAGCCAAGTCAAGGAGGCGGAAAAGCGCGAGTGCGAGTGCGAGCACGAGAAAAACCTGTTTAGCGTTCAATGATTGTTTTGTTTCCCTCCCTCTCCCCCATTTCCTCCCCCTTTTCCACTAACAAACGAAACAAGAAAAGACATTTGTATTTGTTTGTTGCCTGCACGCGCGGAACAGAGAGGCATGCCACGATCTGTACGATCTGTATATATATATATATATATACACATATAGCTGGATCTATAGCTCCTTTCCTGCCGCTTTTTGTACGCCAACTAACTAACAACAACTACAGCTTTCCTCTGACGGCCCACAGCAAATTGAACTTTCACTTTTTCGCTGGGAAATGGAAATGGCTTTTCACGTGGGCCTTGTATGGAGTTGTTGCCGAGTTATGTCAAAGATGCTTCTGTCACTCTTCTCGAAGAGTTTAGCTTTTGCTATTTACTGGCCAAATTCCGAGGCAAAACAGGTGCTCCCGAGCACTTTCTCCCACGAAAACGGGAAAAGGGAAAAAATACCAGAGTTTCTAGGGTCTAGAGTAAGGATTTGATCATATACAGAGTATTAGGATCCTAAATCCTCCTATTTCCAGAACCTAACTGGTTCCCTAACTTAAGTGAAGTACCAACGTTTTCCATCACTGATTGCTCATAAGCATTTGTTTTGAAGTCGAGTGGGTTTTTGGGTTTTTTTTAGGTTTTTGTTTTTGGGAACGGAATGGTATAATAAGGTATTGTATTGTACAAGTTTAGTTTGCTATAGGGAGGCGCTGGAAGGTGAGGAATTAGTCATGGGCAGACGAATCGAGGTGCGGCCCCCATTTGCGTGGGCTGGATGAGTGGCCAAGTTGAGTCGAGTTTGCCAATAGAATCAACATCAGCAGGGCCCCTAAAGTAAAGTGTTCCGAAAACAATTACAATTACTTCGGCAAACAGTGGGAACCAACAGAAAAAACGAAGCTACAATTGCGGCAAAAGTGATGGCTCACAAATTGCGGCCTATAAATAACTAAGGGTTTGTAATCTACAAGTTCCATTGACTCATTTTCCAAAGTTAGGTTTCTTAAGAAAGATTGCGGCTATTGTATCACTAGTTTTTCCTCATCAAATAAATTAATTGATAAGATTTCCTCATGAGAAGTGTTTGAAAACGTATAATACCTCTCTTTTAAGGAGACCGAGTTATCAATGCTATTATCTTGGCCGCCACTGTAGCTGCCAGCCTTTTGTTCTCTTCGATTCTTTGGAGGCGCATGACGTATGCGTCAAGAAATTTAGAAATCACTAAAAGATAAAAAAAACCTCTAATTCACACACACAAAAAGCGAGGTTCTTGGGGCGTCGGGAAAGTGTGGGGGTTGCGGGGAACTAGGTAGCATTTGTTGAGCAATTGGCGCAATGAAATGTGATTAAAGTTTAAAGGGAGATAAGAACCACAGAAATATGTATGTTACGTTCCAGAAATTGCAGACTTTGCACAAACAGGGACAAAAAACGCTAGTTTATTAAATACATATGTACTTAAAAATTAGTATTTGATCAATAATAAAATGAAATTTATACCAGTTTTAAAAGATATTTGAAATCCCCTAAAAAAGGTCCCTAAAAGTACACAGTAAAAGCTAAGAAAAAGGATTTTGGGGAAGAAATATAATGTCGAAATTTTCGTTCTGTGCAGATGTGCATGTGTGTGTGTTTGTGTTTGTGCGCTAGGGAGAAAAGGAGAAAACCGGTTTTGGCGATGCTTAGGAACCGCAGGGCGAGGGGGCGCGACGCGGAGGGGGTGCTAAACGTATTCTGTTCGTTTTAACCAAATGTGACACACTGCAAAGTGCCAGAGCGAGAAGAAGAGGGAAAAGACGGGAAAAGACTGGAAAAGGGGAAGAAGTACGGGGGGAGGGGGAGTGGGAGGAAAAACGGCAGTTCGTGTTTTCCCAGTTGCGCTTGTTGTTGCCTTTGTTTGCTTTTGCTTTTGCTTTAACTGCATTTTCACTCTGCACGGAAACTTTGCAGAACGCAGAACAGGCGAAATGGAAAACTGCGCAGGTATGGGTATGCAAATTTCGCTGTGGATACGATATTTCGGTTGATTGGCTCACCTTTATGATCAGTTCTATCTCGGGCACATCGAATTTACTGGACCCGTTCGTCTCCTGGCTCTGCTGCGCTTCCGCTTCGGCCGACATGGCGATGGCGAACTTTTTATACAGTTTCTGATCGGATCGGATCGAAGAGTTTTATCCGCGTGACGAGGTGCGTGCGTGTTCGTTTCCTTTTCGCTTTTGTTGTGCTAATTTTCTTTGCCAATACACACACACACAAAGACACTGAGAGAAACACTCGGACACACTCACACACACAACACGGAGACGGAGACGGAGGAGAAGAAGAAGCTCGCCTCGCAGTGTCAAAAAAAATATGCCGTTTCTTCGATTTGCGCGCTGCCAAAGCGGATTGACAATTGAGGACCGTCGCCGGCGGCCGCTGAATATACCAACTTGCGCTGCGGGGAAAAGCCCTAACGCCAGCAGGCCAGGGTTGCCAAATACCGAGTTTTGGTATTCTTTGCTGTTTTTGGTATTTTTGTTTAAATTGTCAGTTGTTCTTGAATTGTCAACTCTTTAAAATGATTTGATAGGGAATTAAGCAATATTGGAAAAAAATAAAATGTTCTTATAATATTAATATTTAATAATAATAATAATATTAAATGCAAAGTAGGAATAAAAGCTGTTTTAAAAATATATTGAATAGTTCTCTTCTATTAAGAATGTCTTAAAATTAACTAAATTATTTAATTTAATTTATTTGTGGTAAACAAGGTGAGTGAATTTTTAGCAATAGTAAATAATCTGTTTTAAAAAGTATTGGATAATTCTTTTATCTTAACCCTCTAGTGCCCAAGACCGCCTCCAGACGGGTAAGGTTAAAAACACCGTTATTTTAGTCTTTTCATTTTGACTCGGTTTTGCGTTTTTTCTAATTCGGGGAAGTCCAAAAATTAAGTTCGTTGCGTTTGGAATACATACTAGAGCTTGCGCAAGCTGCTGTAGTCATTTGAAGCAGAAAATTTGTGCAACTCGGACGAAATAATTATTTGCAAATTAAGTGCAAAATATAAATATTTTTTTGAAATATTATAAAAAGTTTGTTGCTGGAAAAAAAAATTTTACCGTGTTGCTGATAGTCTCAAGGACTCAAAAAACGAAACCCACACTAAAAATAAGACTTCGTTAGCTTTCTATAGCTTTTATAAGGTATCCCGTTTAGATATATATAGTCCTATAAAACTCGATCCATGCAAAAGTAAAAGTTTTTCTAAAACAAACATTCACTTTTGATACATAATGAATCCAAAAATAATTTTTTTTTTTGGAAAAGAAAATTTGGGCACTAGAGGGTTAAGAATGTAATAATTTAAATTAAAATAATTAAAAATACCGTACTTTAGAAACCATGGCCAACGGGAAGTGGCGGGAAAATCTGCAGAATTGGCAGCGCGCTGGCCACACTAACACGCGCTTGTTTTTTTGCTACTCAACGCCGGCTTTTCGCTACCAATCCTCCGCTGGCAACATGGACCTGGTGGAGCTGCTGCAGCAGGCCCAGCGCCTGACGAACGAGACCAAGATGGACACCGAGATGCCGGGCGTGGAGCGGACCATGTCCCAGGTGCTGCAGGCCACCCAGGAGCTCCACTCGCGAGTCACCCAGACGGGCACCAACGATCTGCAGGCGTGAGTTGATATATCTTTCTTAATATCCTTCATCTACCATCTTGCAATCATCCCATGCAGGCACATACTGCTCGGCTCCAAGGGCGTGGACCTGCCCCAGCTGACCCAGAAGCTGGAGACGCTCAGCGCCCGCCAATCCTTCGAGCCACTCGATCCCGTCACGGACACCGACGTCCAGGGCTACCTGAAGAACGAGCGCCAGAACGCCATACTGTCTGTGATCGACGAGACGAACCGCAGTGTAGGCACCACAGCTCTCCAGACGATAAATCCGCATCCTAACCCATTCCCCGTTTCAGATCTTCGAGGCTGTGGAGCGGCAAAAGTGGCGCTGCATCTACGCCGAGTGGGGCGAGGAGAAGGAGTCGCTGCTGAACGCCCTGGTCGGTCCCTGCCAGCAGGACTTCCCCGACGTGCAGCGCCAGATGGTGCCCACGGCCATGGCCGACGAGCCCACGCCCTTCTCCCGCCTGAACGTCATCCAGCAGCTGTACGCCAAGCAGATCGTCGCCTACAACGAGTCGCACATCCAGGGCACGCAGCGCGCCAACCTGGTGTCCACGTTCGCCCGCCTGGCCCAGGACTCCTTCGACGATCCGCTCGTGGCCGAGATGTGGAGCGTGCTGGAGTTCATGGCCGGCGTGACGCCGCTGTCGCGCAACATCGATCCCATCAAGAGCCGCCAGACGGCGCCGCAGTTCATCCAGCAGGCGCGCACCTACCTGGAGCGCAGGTACAAGATCTACATGAACAAGGTCATCGAGCAGAATCTGGTGGCGGCCCGGCGGGGCGGCATCCCCGATGTCTACAACCTGGTGGGCTCCTATGTGGGCGTCAGCTTCCAGCAGCCGCAGTCGCTCTACGGACTGCTCGACGTCAACAACGGCCGGCCGCTGTGGCCGCTGGTCTACTACAGCCTGAGGAGCGGCGACATGGGCGCCGCCGTGCGGTACCTCAAGGAGGCGGGCACCTGTGCCGACCTGCTCAAGCTGATGACGCTGCTGAGGTCGGGCGACCGGGACACCTCGACGGCCAAGCTGGAGGGCCAGCTGAGGCTCGAGTACAACAACAAGCTGCATGTCTGCACGGATCCCTACAAGAAGGCGGTCTACGTCATCGTGCTGGCCTGCGATCCCCACGACACGCACGCGGAGCTGATGCGCAGCATCGACGACTTCCTCTGGATGCAGCTGTCCATCCTGCGGGGCCAGGAGCAGCGCGACTACAACATCGAGCAGCTGACCTACGGCGGCCTGCAGTCGCTCATCCTGGAGAAGTACGGCGAGAACTACTTCAATGCCCGCGAGAAGGCGCCGCTCTACTTCCAGGTGCTGGCGCTCACCGGCCAGTTCGAGGCGGCCATCGAGTTCCTGGCCCGCACGGAGACGCACCGGCCGCACGCCGTCCACATGGCCATCGCCCTCAACGAGCTGTGCATGCTGGGCGCCCCCAGCTCGGTGAGGCAGCCGCTGCTCAGCTGCGAGCCCGACGACCCGCCGCCCATGAAGCGGCTCAACCTCGTGCGGCTGATCGTCATGTACGCCAAGTGCTTCGAGCAGACGGACACCCAGCAGGCGCTGCAGTACTACTACCTGCTGCGCCACTTCAAGGCCGAGGACGGCAGCAACGCGATGCTCAGCTGCGTCAGCGATCTGCTCGTCGAGAACTGCGACGACCAGATGCTGGAGCTGGTCTTCGGGGTGGTGGACGAGTGCAACTCCTTCCGTTTCACAGGGTAAGCTGCATGCTCACCCGTTTCTGGCCCAAAGCTCATGGTATTCTCTGCCTCCCTTTCAGCGGCATCTTCGCCGAGTTCCACACCATGGACTACGATAAGTACGCGCTGGCCGGAATGGTGGGCGACCAGCTGGCCAAGCGCAGCAACTACGAGGCGGCCATCAAGCTGTACTTCATTGCCGGCCAGCTGGACAAGGCGCTGCGCCTGGTGTGCTCCCTGCTGTCGCAGGTGGTCCACCAGCCGCCGCGGCCGGGCAGCATGCGGGAGCGGCTGGGCGCGGTCATCCGGCGACTGGACGCAGCGCTGGCCGAGCGCAAGACGGACGTGGAGGCCCACGTGATTGTCACCTACACCGTGCTGTCGCAGGTCATGGAGTTCTTCGACCTCCATCACGCCGGCGAAGCGCG
Organism: Drosophila prostipennis; assembly: GCA_037075205.1. Taxonomy (NCBI): domain Eukaryota; kingdom Metazoa; phylum Arthropoda; class Insecta; order Diptera; family Drosophilidae; genus Drosophila; species Drosophila prostipennis. The sequence continues at coordinate 415,846 of JBAMCJ010000077.1, forward strand.
CCTGGCCTCGGAGATCCTGGCCAACAACCGGCTGGTGCCCGCCAGCGCCTGCGAGGTGGACGAGTGCGTCACGAACCTGAAGCGCATGGGGCCGGAGATCATCAAGGTGCTGCCCGACATCCTGCTGGCGGCCATGGACATTGTCTACCAGGAGTACCTCCACCAGCGGGGCTCCAGTGGAGCGGGCTCGGCCTACGGCGACGATGCGAAGAGCGAGAACAAGGAGGCCGCCCTGCGGCATCTGCGGGGCAGGGCCAAGGCGCTGACCAACATGGCGGCCAGCGTTCCCTACCGCATGCCCGCGACCACCAACCAGCGGCTCGTCCAGCTGGAGATCCTGATGCACTAGCCCGTCTATCCCATCTCTTCTTAAACCTGTGAGCTCTGGGTTACATTTATATTTATTTATTACTTTGAAGCACTCCAGAACTAAATGCTTGTGAAATAAAACCCATTGGCAGGCGAAGATATTCAGAGTAAAATATTTTATTGTATAATTTGAGACACCGTTGCTATTGCTATGAAACCGCGAGAGTCTCAGGAACACCCCATTAATAGATTTCAGAGACTTCAGGAATCCATTACATAGTTTCTAGCAGATCCGCTTGGAGATCCTAAATGCACTGCCATACAAGTAAAATAAAAAGCCACTAGCTTAGCGATCCTTTCGTATAAATGCATTTGTTTTCACTTCTGTCTGTTAAAGATAATATTGTTAATTGGAATAAGTTGATTGCGATAGTTGGGCGCCGCTCATCCCATGTACTGGTACGAGGCGCAGACGGGCTCCTGGTGGCGGGCGTGCGGCGAGGACTGCAGGGCCAGGCGCTGCAGGTGGCAGCCGCGGCAGAGCAGCCGCCCGTCCAGCGGGTAGCAGCGCTTGTCCGGCTCGTCGGTCAGCTGCATGCCGCACTCCTCGCAGATGTAGCAGTCCACGTGGAAGTCCTTGTCCATCGAGACGACGCGCACGGTCTCGTCGGTGCCCTCGACGGGTGTGATGCCTACCGGGGATTGCAATTTGGATTAGCGTTAGAAATCTATGGAGAGGAGCTCTTAGCAGCCCACCTTTGCCGCAGCTGGCGCACTTGGGCGCGAACATCCGGTGGTAGTCGTTGACGCAGTAGATCTTGTGGTCCACGTCCACGGTGAAGGGCACCCCGTCCAGGCACTCGTTGCACACGCAGCACCGGAAGCAGCCCGGGTGATATGACTTGCCCATGGCCTGCAGGATCTGCGGGAGAGAGATGGAGAGAGCCGGGTGAGCGCTCCGTTTAGAGAGGGATGGAGGAGGCTACGTACCATCTCCATGATCAAGTGGCCGCAGATGGCGCACTTCTCCGCCGTCTGCTGGAAGCCCGAGTACTGCAACAATGAGTTCTTATTATTATTAGTTAAGGCAAATGAAATCATAAGTAAGCAAACGAAAAGGTGTGCGAATGTCAGCAAGCAAAAATAATGATTTATATTGAAATTAAAAATTTAAAATGATTTATATTGAAATTAAAATTTTTTAAAGTGATTTATATTGAAGTTAAAAATTTTAAATGATTTACATATTTAAATTAACAATTTTAAATGATTTATATTGAAATTAAAAATTTGTTTTATATCAAAATAAGATCAAAACTAGTCTCTATCAATATTTTTGAGTCCTGACTTCTCTTCAGCCGCCTCCTTACCATGTAATCCTCCTCGCAATAGACCCTGCCGTGCACATTGTAGAAGGCCTTGCCGCGCAGCGCCCGTCCGCAGGAGCAGCAGATGAAGCAGTTGGTGTGATACAGATTGCCCATCGCCTGGCAGGCCTGCCCGGCACCCTTCACCTTCTCCCCGCAGGTGTGGCAGATGCCTAAAAGGTGGTTTAAATATTACTATGAATTACTATTGAGCGCCTGGTTGGGGTTGGCCTACCAAAGTACTCGCCGTGCTCCTCGCTCTGCTCGATCTCCTCCTCCAGCTGGCGGGTGAGCTCCTCGATCTTCCGCTGCGCCTCCGTCGGGCCAGCCGGACGCGGCGGGGTGACGCTGTACGGCAGCAGATTCTTGGTGAGACCTGTGGGAGTGAGAAGCGCACATTAGGTCATGCTGTCGATTTGGATTGCTTGGGCTGACTTAGTCAGCGCTCAAACTTAAAAATACAAAAATCATGCGGGCAAACAGACGGCAAAACAAACACTTGTAAAGGCAAATAATACCTTAAAGATCTGAATGAATGATTACACGATTACTATCAGTCATAAAAAAATATATATATGTTAAATAAATTATTTACGAATCGAATTTAAAGTGATTGAATCTATTTACAAACGTAAATTAAATTTTAAAAATTATCTTTCAAGTTGAGTACTAAAAAAACTCTATTTTTATAATAAAACATTATTATGGACTTTAATAATATAATACATTTAATGAAAATAATTCCTTTCTCTTTTAGGTTATAAATTAAAATAATTTATAAACCTTTAAGTTAGAATACAAATTATTTTTTCAAATATATTTTTAACATGCTAAATTATGAGGAATGTATGAATCTCTAGTTCTTTTGAATCGGTTTCGATTTTCCGGGAATCGGTTCAGGTAAAGGACTTGAAAATAAACCGGTTAGCGGCAACCGTTTGAGCCCAGTTTGTCGCCCCGCCAACCGGTTTATGATTGAGCGATGAGTGATGACACAAACGGAACCCAACTGGGACCCAACCCCTTTCGGGAATCGGGGCTTAGCCTAGCCCCTCCTACCTCTCCTGGGTTTCAAGGCAGCGTTAACGGCTGCGTGCAAGCATTTTTGTGGGGGAAACATTTGGATTCATTAGTTTGATTAATGCCATTTGGAATGGGTGGAATGAGCGGTTAATACTTATACTACTCGCTGCTATTCGAACCTAGGTGGAATGCATTGTTGATATTGCATAGCATATACATGATTTTGTACCTAGGTATACCTTTCTTTGTTTTTGCCATATAAGTGATTCTTTGAGAAAAGTATAGAAATTTTCTTTATGGTCTCAAAACGATATCTCATTTTTATCACGATATTAGGGGAGAGGTCTGTAGGTTGGTACACCTTTTGTTTTTAGTCTCCCATTTGGACATTCGCTTTTGAAACGTCACGTGTTAGGTACCGATCGAAAGCTTAGTCATTTAGCTGTACAATAAAGCAAAAAAAAATTTTTTTTCTCTGGGGAAAACTAAAAAATAATTTTTTTTGAAAAGTGCCAAAAAATGACAATTTGAAAAAGAGGTCTGTAAGTTGAGACACTTTTAAAAGTCAATAATACTCACACCAAAAGTACTCCAAACTTTTAAAAACTATTTATTTATGTTAATTTAATCAATTTTAGTTCGTCTTAAATTATTTCCCATCCATTTTTTTAAGAACTTAGACCAAATAACAATTAAAACCAAAAGGCTCATTGAACATTCACTTTTCCCCTAATATCAAAGAAATGTACTAGGCAGAAAGCGACCTCTGTCGGGCTAAGGCCTTTTTGTATGAAAAACGGGTGTCTCAACTTACACGCTCAAAGTGTCCCAACTTACACAAATTGGGATGTTTCGGGAAAAAATTAATAACTTTTTTTCTGACTGTCACATTAAGCTGATTCTTTTTTTAATTTGTTAACAGTTAAATTACTAATGTTTTAAATCTCTTACAAAGTTAATTTAAGCACGTTATTAATTTTTAATGGAATTTTGAAAAAAGTGGACAAAAACTTTTTTGATGCGAAATGGTACACGACTCTCACAGCTTAAATCTGGCTAGAGCCTGGCTTATAATGTTTTCCCCAAAAGTTTTATCACTAAAAAGGACTACAAAAAAAAAAATAAAAAAAATTTTTTTAGTGGAAAAGTTTTGAGAAAATTGAGTGTCTCAACTTACAGACTGTCTCAACCTACAGACCTCTCCCCTACACCATTTAAATAAGATTTTATTGTTATATTAAATTATGCAGAAAGTAATAAAGGTTCCATAACGAAATTTTCAGGGGTCAACGAGGATTATGTATAGAACATTATACTATTTTTTTTACAAAGCATAAAAATGCCGATTTGCAGAAAACCGCGATATAAAGTTTTTCTTTTAAGTTTAGACTATACTTTGCACTGGAACCATTATGGGTGTTATTTTTATCTGAAAGCTTGGCAAAAATAATAATTTTAGAGTATTTTTATTTATTTTTTACCCCACGTAATTTAAAGTTATAAATAAATGAACAAAAATAAAGCATCGCCATATTTTCGCTTCTGTCAAATAAATTTTTTCTTTACTTTTTTAAAAATCCTATTTAAATCGCTTTGAGACCGTGAAGAATACGTTTCACAAAGAATCACTCATATAGAATCTATATTATAGATCGCATTCCACCTGGGTGGGAAAGGCAGTTTCTGCTGCCCATCCGCTTACCTGTGCTGCCCTGCGAGGGCGTGGGCGATGTGGCCACCGCCAGGGGGGCCGTCATCGCAATGGGCGTGGCCCTCAGGGAGGCGACGGATGGCGGTGGTTGTGGCGCTGCTGCCACCGCTGCCGCTGCTGCCGGGGCCATGGACGTGGCCGGGGCTGCTGCCGTGGCCATGCCCATGGCCAGGGAGGACGATACCATTGCTGGTTCCTGGATGCTGCGCTGGGCTGTGGCTCCCGTGGCCGCCGCCCTGCCAGTGGCCAAGCCCGCTGCCGTGTTCCTGTGCAGATTCGCCGTCATGCAAACGTAGTCGGAGCTATTGATGTCCTCGATGTAGTTGGGGTTCACGGAGACATTAATGGCGCCGCCGGGCGACTTGATGGGCGTGTGCTGCTGCAGCTTGGCCACCGACTGCGCCGTGGGCACCGGACTCAGGTGGCTGGGCAGCGACAGGTTCCGGTATCGCTGGGTGGGCGAGCCCAGGGAGCTGGAGCTGGCCGTGTTGCTGCTGATGCTGCGCTGGTGCAGGGGCGAGGCCAGCAGGGCGTTGAGATCCAGGCCGGCGGTCGACGAGCCGCCCGACGAGTTGGAAGTGGGCTGCATCTCCTGGTACATGGTGGCGGTGGCCGGCGAGGCCTGCGGCTGAGCCCGCTGGCCGGAGTGGGGAATGATGTTCTCGTAGATGGGCGCCGCATGCTCCTCCAGGTCGGCCGTTGGTCCCAGGGCCACAGAACGTCCGGGGGGCTGACCTCTGGACGGCGCTCCCTGGCCACCGGCTGCTGGATTCTCGGGCACCGGCGTGTGGGCAAAGCGCCCTGCCCCGATGGGCTGCATCAGCAGATAGTCGTTCAGCATGGCGCTCTGCCTGCTGCCGGGACTCTGCGGCTGGGCCCTCTTGTGGTTCGAGTCGAACTGGCCGTAGAACTCGAGGTTCTCGTACACCGGCGAGTGCTTCTGGGGGGCGATCCGCTGGCCCAGGATCTGGGCGGTGGGCGCATAGATGTGGGCGCTGCCGTTGTGGCCGTGCTGCTGCAGCTGCTCCACCGGACGGGGAGTGGCGTACTTGGAGGCGGCTATGATGTTGCCGCGCTCGTACAGCTTGTAGTCCTGGTTGTTGTGATTGGAGAAATGGAGCTGCTGGAGGTGATGGAGGCTTGGCATCTGCTGCTGCTGCTGTTGCTGCTGGCTTTCCTGCAGGAAGTTCTCGATGGCGCCGGGCGAGCGTTGGTAGCTCCTCATGGCCACGCCCCCGTCTGCAGGGCCACCGCCGCCCCCTCCTCCCCCTCCGCCGCCGATGTGGAGGCGCTGCATCAGCGTCTCATAGTCGGACTCGGAATTTCCCGCATTCCTCGCCTGCGTGTGCGTTCGCTGGGTGGTCATCGTATATACCTATATATATATCCTCCTGATCCTGATACTCCTCCTCCTCCTCTTCTTCTTCGTCGTCCTCCTCCTCCTCCTCCTGCTACTCCCTCTCTTGCTGTCTCGCTCTGCGGGGGGGACGCCGCCCCGAAATCAAACGATTTCCTCGCTTTCCCCGGACGGAAAAACACCTCTGCTAACTGTGCGCGGCTAGTTGGCAATCAGTCAGTCGGCTTTTCCTTTATACTTTCAGCTTTTCAGCATTTTCTTTGTGTGCCTGCAGCGGAAAATCAAAAAATTCGGACCGTGGGAAAAAACTTATTTTTGCAGTGTGACCGAGCTGGCGACCGTTAAAATATACCATCCGGCGAGCAGCCAAAAATACCAGAAATATACCGCAGCTTATTGCGACAGGTGAAAGGGGGGCACCCTAAATAATTCAAACTTTATATTTTTACCAATTTTTGCTTTTTTCAAATAGGGGGAAAAACGTTACAAACGTTATTTGTATTTTAACAAATTAATGGTAGTATAATAAATAAAATTGATAGAACATTAGAGTAAAAGATTTATGACAAAACTAAGATTTTTTTTTAGTTTTTTCGTCGAAAATATAATTTTAATTATTTTCAGAGCTTTGTTCATTTCTCGACCAATTAAATCCCGATTTTAAAGCCAGATTGTGGTTAAATATCGTAATTTATTCTATCTATTAGCTGTATTTTTCATGATCGAATTAAAAATGAACAAACAACAAAGAGCGTTGCGTGTACAAGTTTTGTATATTTAAAGGTTTTGGTCTGCCGCGTTACATTTTGGTTAGTACAGAAACATTTAAATTATGTATATAACTAGCGTATATATATCTGCGTAATTTGCATTAAGTTAGCGTAGGAAGCCACAACAACGCGAAGGAGCACAGCTGTCCAGACTACGAGGCGTGCAGGTCCGGCAGGGAGCAGGTCTGGTTCACCTTGAAGATGTTGGAGAGCTCGTCCAGCAGGGTCTCATAGCGATAGGCCACCCGGATCTCGGGCACATTGGTGCGGGTGATGTCGTTGCCCATGATGCCGTCCTCGTAGTAGACGGGTCCCAGCCACTGCTGTTTAATCTGTGGGTGTTTTATATTTTGAATTTTGTATAGTCACACACAGAACAAAGAACATAGAACTCACTGCATGTGGGAATCCACTCATCATCACACTGTTCCTGGCCAATTCGCACATGTCGCAGGAGCTGAGCTTCCACACCTGGGCCGCAATGCTGTACTCCTCCATTAGGGGTTCCTAAAAAAGTCGCACAGTAGTTAGAAATTATATATACACCATATTTAATTTATAAAACCCTAAGTAAACAGGCTGATGCATCGTTTACAGCAGCGATTACCAAAATTAACATGCTGATGCATCGTTTACAGCTGCGATTACCAAAATTAGCATGCTGATGCATCGTTTACAGCAACGATTACCAAAACTAACATACTGATGCATCGTTTACAGCAGCGATTACCAAAACTAACATACTGATGCATCGTTTACAGCAGCTATTACCAAAATTAACATGCTGATGCATCGTTTACAGCAGCGATTACCAAACTTACTGATGCATCGTTTACAGCAGGCATTTTCAATTTCAATTAACTATAGATCAACCCACCTTGGTGAAGTGGAATTGCAAGGGGTCGTCCGTCGAGAGCGAGATGATGAGGCCCCGGGCCAAGTACTCCGGCAGCGGGTTGCGATGGTAGTTGAGGAACAGCGAGTTGTTCGACAGCGGCGACATGGCGATGCCGATCTGGGTCAGGTAGTACAGATACTGCAGCACGGGCACCTTGCGCAGCAGGAGGCCGTGGGAGATGTTCTCGGCCATCAGGAAGCCGCACACCAGGTGCTGCACGGGCCCGGCCTCGCCGCAATGGGGCCGCAGCACAAAGGTGTTCATGTTGCGGGATCTGAAAATAGAGATATTAGCTTAGAGGTAATAGCAATGGCATATCAGATACACTCACTGTCTAAACTTGTTCAGCACCGTCATGTTGGCGTACATGTAGTAGATGTAGTAGGCGTAGGGCGGATTCTCCTCGTAGGTCCACTCCTCCGGCCGGGGCACATCGTTGTCGAAGAGCGGATTCTCCGGCTTGGACTCGTCGTCCACCGAATCGAACCCGATCACGTACTGCAGGAAGCGATGCAGCTCCGGGTGCTGGCTGGGCCTCGCCGTCGCCTCGAAGAGCGGCAGGAATATGTTGTTCAGGATCTCCTGGAATGACTTCATCATCTTGTTCGACTTGAAGATGTCGAAGAGGCGCGGTATCTGGATCAGCCAGCGGATGTTCGAGCTGTACACGTCGTTGTCGATGGCCCACTTGGCCAGCTTGAACCACTCGTCGGGCGACTTGCCGTAGATGGAGAGGCGCAGCTCGGCGTTCTGGTACTTGGACTCCTCCAGATCGAAGGCCACTTCCTGAAAAAAATATAAATAAATTACTTATAGGGTTCTGAGTTTCCCAATATTTTTTTTTAATTTAACTTGATTTTTGAAAAAAAAAATATTCAAATCGGTCAACTACATCAACTTCCATATAAACGCTTAGTACATAAGGGAATATATCGGTTCCATTTCATATTTGCTCATGTAAATTGGGATTAAGTCATTATTTATCAATTTGCGTCAATGTTTAGAATTTTTTTTAAATTGTCATAGAATCGGCCAAAAAAATATTGCCTATTTAAAAAAAAATGGGTATAAATCTTTGATTATATCTCGATATCATAAACAGTTTATAATTTATAATTTATATTATAATTTAAATTATATTTTCAATTTTTTATTCATTTACATCTTCATCGCTACTGTCAGAACAGTCAAAAATAGTCGAATATTCATGCTGTAAGTGCGCGCGGAGAAACCAGGGCTGGTGACAATTCAAATTACGAACATTTCTTGCTAACTTTAACCGCGGTTTTCTCAGAAGAGGCACAAAAGGGCAGGCTAATTTTTTCAGAATTTGTAGTTAAATATCTAAACTTTTTTTTAAAAAAAGAATTAAACGGGGATCTAGGGTGTAACATTACTTTACGTCCAAGAATATCAACAAAAAAACCCAATTTTTTTGACCACTTTTAAAAAATTAAAAAAAAAAAGTAATTATGCACTTAAAATATTTTTTTTAAAGGCAATTTTCTAAAAATTGGTTGCTCTTAAAATTTCAATCGTTACATATACAACTTAGGCCCATAGGCGCTCTCAGACAAATTTCAAATATGTATACACATACTTTTTTTCTTATTGGCTAAAATTCTATTTCGAAAAATCAACTTTAAAAATCTGTAGTGGGAGAACCATTCATCACAGATCACTTTTTCTTTTTGATTTGTATAGAGAATTCAATTGTTTTTAATGTTGCATTACAACATTTTGGAAAATCTTAAAAAAAAAATCTATTTTGGCAGGCTTTTTGTTCTAGGCGCCCCAGTGTGCATCGTTTACCCAATTGAACAAACTGCTGCATCGTTTACAGCTTGCCTAAGACTCATGCTCCGTACCTTTATGATCTGGGCAAAGTATTTGCCGTTCAGATAGTTGTCCGTCTTGAGGAACACCTCCCTGAGCCGCGACTCCCCGATGGGATTGTACTTGGAGTTGAACTTGTCGAAGCGGTGGAACGTGTTGCGGTCCGCGTGCACGTCCAGCATGTCGACGGTCAGGTCGTAGGTGGTCAGGTTCATCGACTGGAACACCTGGGCCAGGGTCATCGCCTGCCCGTTGGTGTGGGTGACCACCTCGTTGGCGTTGTTCTTCAGCGTCTTCTTGATGAAGCGCAGCAGGTGCTTCTGGTTCATGCAGGAGGCGGCATGGATGTGGGTGTCCACCTTGCGGGTGTTGTAGAAGTCGCGATGCGGCACCGCCTTCTGGGCGGCCAGCTCCCGGAGTTCGTTGAGGAGCACGTGCATCTGGTACTTGGACGACAGGTAGCACAGGCGTCGGTAGCAGAAGGATTTGCTGTGGGCGGAGACCATTGTTCATGAGATTTCCCCTCGAAATACAGAGTAGGTTGCACTTACAGTGGCCCATCGGCAATCATATTGCACATGACCTGCATGTCATTCACGAATTGGCTCATATCCGGGTACTCGAACTTAATCTCGCTGCTCTCGTCCTGTGAAATCAGGGGTTTTTAAAGGATTCACATTTGGTTTCTTGTACTCACATCGTTCTGGTAAATGTGAAACACCCCGTTGAGGGGCTTGATTCGGAAGTCCTCGTCTGGGGGAAACTCCACGTTCCACGGATTGGTTATCTTCATCTGCGACGTCTTCAAATGGACATCTACGGATCCTTAACAATTTCGAGGTGATTCGAATTCGAGAAGTCGGGTGTGTGTGTTTTTGTGAGTTGTTCGTTTGGTTTTTGAAAATAGAATTTTGTTTAGTGGCAGAGGCGATCGAAGAGCGATGGTAATCGGTACAGTTAGTGGCAAAACTACACTCTACACTCGGGTTTTTGTGCGAGTGTTATTTTCTGTAGGTGTTGGTGTTTACAAAGTGCCATAGAGTGGAGCTCCAAAAAGATTCATATTTGTTTAAAATTTAGTTTAAATTTAAATAAAGTTTAAATATAATTTTGGTGAGTTCCACTCTAATGCGCTACTAAACTTTGAGGGTATACTTGTTATACGACTGTTATCAAAGTTTAGCAGTCTCTAATCTTTCCTTTTGCGCAAGGCTTTTCCTTTCAAAAGGTTCAAAAATAGAGTGAGAAAGGTCGAAACTTCTAAGCGTCTACAACTTCAGCTCAGGGCGTGTTTTTGTTGTTGTTGGTTAGCAAAAATATATATAACACACAAACAAGGAAATTAACTAAAAGCAAACAAACACAAGTAACAGATGCAAGCCGCTGTGGAAATTCAAAAGTAAACGGCCGAGGAAAACTCCCATGCGAGTGGCTGACAGAAAGGAAAGCGCGATGCTGCAACATGTGCTGTACCAAGCAGTTCTTGTAGCGAGCGAGATAGCTATAGTTTAGTGTGGCCAACTTTGTGTTGTATGCAGGTTAGTGTGGCCAACATTGCTATTTTCCTGTTTAATTTTAATATTTCAGCAATTCATCATAAATAAATACATTTTCTTTACGACAGAAAAAGTAACCGTTATTTAACAAGGCTTTTAGCACAAACCAAATAGATTTACGCTTGGTTATTAACGTAACTAGAAAACATTGAAAAACAAATAATCGATAGTTGGCAACACTGTCTGCGTTGAAAGCAGCGTTTGTAGCTCTAGTTTTGAGGTTAGGAGTGAATGAAGCAGTGCTAAACGGAAATCAAATGTCAGGCAGAACTGAAGGAGGAGGAGGAGTGGTTCTTGTTGTATTCAAATAGAACGTGGGAAAGTTGGATAGGAAAGAGAGGTACAGGAGGGAGAACGGGTGTGCACACGAATTACCTTGTATGCTCGTTACACTCATTTTGCGAATGATGTCTATAAGAAATAATGAAAAATACGAGAAGAGAAATAAATATTCGATACAAAATCAAATAGGAACAACAAAAAAAGGGTTAAAAAGGCTCAAACGCATAGTATGTAACAAAGGATAACACTTAAATGGAAAATAGTAGCTCGTTAAGGACTCTAAATAAAAAACGGAAACGGAACAGGACTCGAGCGAGGCGGCAGCTGCTAAGGCGAAGGCGAGAAAGAGACGGACACACGAGCTGACTTCTGGACTTGGACGAGGTGGCAACGCCGTCGCGTACAGTTGGCACAAAACACACGCCAATATCAACTTGTATTATACAGTATTCACTTGCCAGCGAATTTATTGCAATATACGATTATTCATATGTAGGAATCGGTGCATCACAACACTTACTATGGGGTCAAGATTGCTCTTCTATACATATTTACACACATACGCTGGACTGAGTCGATTTCTTTTTTTTTTGTTTTGGATATACAATATGTTAATATCAAATTATCTAGCCAAACCAACAAATCGACCCCCTCCATACTATAAATGGAATATTGGGTGATGCACAAAGACAGACTTTGAGCTCTTCTTCTGGGAACTTGGGGGCCGGGAACTGATGGACTAGTGGACTACTCACCCGACACCTCCTTGACGGGCAGATTGTTGATGCGGTCCTTGAGCTTCACCGTCTTGAGGAAGCGCGCCGTGGTCGAGGGAAACGACTGATCCGACATGGCCATGTAGTGGCTGCGCAGGCGCAGCGCTTCGATCAGCAAGGTTGAGGCCCGCTCCAGATCCTCGAGGGGAACGCCACTGGTGTCCTCGCCCGAAATGGAGACGCGCTGAAAGTTGATGTCCGCATCGTTTCTCTCCCTATCGACGAAGGAATCCCGCTCCTCGTTGCTGCTGGAAGATTCCCGGTGGGTGGCCAGCACGGCGGCCGGCGGCACGGGCCTGGATCCAGTGGCCTGCCTGGAAAAGGGTGGAAAAATAGTTTAGATTAAATGGGTAATTCAAATATAATCATATATACTCTCAGAGGTACTTTAAGCTCTGCAAGGGCTATATTTTAATATAAATTATGGACTTTGTCTTACTTATTTTTTTTCAACAACATTTTATAGGTATTATAGTAAATCTTATAGAACTCAAACACTTTTCGTAAATTGTTTAATAGATTAATTTGATTCCACTCGTAAATATAGTCTAAGATCCTCTATTGGGCTATTGGGCTGACCATTTGGAATCCTCCGGCTGATACTCGTAGCAGCGCCCGAAGCTATAGCTGTCATCCGCAAAGGACATCCTGCGCCCACTAGTGACCACCGCCGAATGGAGCACTTCGCTTTGGGGTTGCCCCTTCGATAAAACGGATAGCACGGAGAGATGGTAATGATCGATTGACCAGTTGATTTATGGCAATGCGAAGCCACCGATTGCCGCTAATTTGCAACCCTGCACGCCATCAGAATATCTCTTGAACCCCCAACAAACTAAGCAATTGCGTGTCTTGGAGGATTCTCTAATCTAAATTGTCTTTGGGGTTATAAGTAATAAGTACTATTGTTGGGTGTTTTGTGATATTAAAGTATTTAAGCCACCCAAAAGCAATCATAAATTAACTATAATTAAATATTAAAAATGTCCCAATGCTTCTTCATTCAAACTATCAAGAATATGCACACCAAGAACCACTTTCTCGAAACACTTAAAATAAAGCTAGGATTTTTGGGAACTATAAACCCCCTCCTCCTTCCTTTATTTTCGATTGGCGTGCAGAACTTGTCGGGATTCTTTGGGTTTTTAGCCAAAACTTGAAGTGTCCGTGCGAGTTGGAAAGTTTTTTCCAACGCCGCTTCTTGGTTTCTTTTCCTTTCTCTTTTTTATTTATTTTTTGCTTCTTTTTTCAGCAACGCCTGGCGTGCGACACGAACAACAACGATGGTGGTTCTTTAGTTCTTTAGTGGGGCAGTGGGTGGGCTGCCCTATAACGAGGGCTCAATGTCAGCGGAGGTCGCGGCGCAGGTGGCAAACTTTGGGCCGCGTTTCGCGCCGCTGAGCTGCCCGTTTATTGGATCGGAGCGTACTGAAAGTGACGGCATCCGCGCCAGAACTCAACCGTTGGCTGCAGCGGCTCTTCCTCCCTCGGCGGCGCAGGCGGCGGTGGTGGTTCATAGGTGGTTCCGTTCGTTATGCCATAAGCCCCACCACCTCGATTTAAGGGGATGGGCGGGGCGAAAGCCTAATGCAGTTCCATTCAAAATCAAAACGTGTTCTGCATCGGTCCGCACTTTCGCCGGGCCAAAAACCCGAAACCAAAACCCACTTTGGATTAGCCGGTTAGCCCACCACCCACCACCCACCTGGGAGCCTGATAATTGCAACACTCGGCGGCTGCCTCATTACGAGGCTATACAAAATGCTCCGGGGAGAAATGCAAGCCAAGGGAGGATTCCGAAAAAGTGGTGAAAATCGTTTAGAAATTGATGAAATAAATATGCTACAAGTTAAAAAATAAAATAAAATAAAATATTAAGAGTTCCTATAACAACTTTAAAACAAATATAATAATATATTTTTAGCTTGTAGTATTTGCTTAATATGAGAATACTTTGGCCTTGGAAAACATCTGACCCCAAAACACTGGCTGACTGATAAGGGATCAATCACGAGATCTGTGAACTCGCCGTGTTTTTGTCTGGTTCGCATGTAAAGTAAACGAATCAGAACCGATTAAGGATCTGATTACTCGAATTAAACAAGGGGAACAGCGCATTAAAGAGCTATATTAAAAGCTTTTTGTTTTTTTTAAACAAATTCTTATTTTTATTTTACGATTTTCAAGGGGTATCGCATAGTCGTGGCACTTTTTTTTTTTACTTTTTTTTTGTGCGACAGTCTTAAATATTTATCACACACTTTTCTACTTCGTTATCTTTTCACTTGTCACAAACAGATTTTTAGATCACCTTATTCGGTAGCCTTTAATATTCAGATAGTTCGGTTTTGTTTTTATAAAAAACGAGAGGTTTTAGTTATTATTATATAAACCCTTAAATTTTCGAAACGTACTGTTTCATTTAATCGTTTCAAACACCTTTTGATTTTACTACTTGAAAATGAAAGAGGTTAGACAGGTTGAAGATCCCATGAATAACTGATTAAACAAATCGGGAGCTATAATATTTTATAATTTTCATCAGGGAATGCTTTGTATATTATCGCAACTTGGGTGATAAGGCAAAAAACAAAGCGAAACAATTTAGAAACACTTAAAGTAAATTAGAATTTTAGCTGTTATCGCTTCCAGTTTAATTTTCATAGATTTATGAACATCTTTAGTTCCATACTCACTTTTCATTGAGATGCCGCTGGATTTGCAGCTTCTTTTCGATCTGTTCAATGGGAAATTGTGGCACCTCATATGGAGCCGAGATCTCGTTGGTCACCTCCACATCAGCCTCGGCCTTCTCGTCCACCGGGGAATCGGTGAGATCACCTGAAAAATGGGAAATATTCATGAGAACTTTGTATTATCAAGTAATCAAATCCTGCAACTGTGAATTGTATCTCTAGCAAGGCTTTCACTGCACTTTATATATTATCTATCTATTTTCAGATCTTACTGAGATCTTCTGAGGAGTTCGAAGAGGGCGTGACTGCGGCATTGGCCGTATCATTCAACTGATTCCCCATCGGGCCTCCGTAAAGCCGGACATCTACGCGCAACCGATGGGCGGTATCCATGCGATTGAAGTTCATGGCGATGGAATGCAGAGGGAAAACCGGAAAACTGAGGATCGAGAAGTAACTTGGTCGAGAGTTGTCGCCTCAATGAAATCGGAAAACATTGAAGATCGGCGAATTCCAGGCCGAGACCTAACAACGCCGGCAGAGGCAGAGGCAGCGACTGCAGCAGAGGAGCAACATCTTTGAAAAAAATAGCAACGACTCCCAAGAAAAAACAAGCAAACAAAATTGATTGCCGATTACCAATTGGCAAGCAACAAAATGTTAAAAAAAACAAGGGTGCACTGAGAAAAAAGAAGTAGAAACCACACAATTTTAGTTCCTGTTGATGAAATACTTTCGTAGGAATAAGAGCGAGATATA
Source organism: Drosophila prostipennis (assembly GCA_037075205.1). Classification (NCBI taxonomy): domain Eukaryota; kingdom Metazoa; phylum Arthropoda; class Insecta; order Diptera; family Drosophilidae; genus Drosophila; species Drosophila prostipennis. Next base: position 431,186 of record JBAMCJ010000077.1, read on the forward strand.
AAAAAAAACTGATGAAAAATTTTATTGTTTTTTTAAATGTATTATAATTTAACATAATTATTTTCCCCAGTGTAAAAGAGAGGGGGCATGCGAGCAGTGACAGAGGAGATAGCAAAAAATACTGGCAAAATCAAAACACGCACCCAACAAACAACAAACAAGATGGGAAGACTGATTGAAGCGACCCGAAGATGGAATACACTTCAAGGTCAAACTCTACAATACAGTATCTCAGTATCTCATCTCAGAAAAGATAATATAAAAGCCGAAGTTTGTCATGTAATTAACCTAATTGTAAAAATTTAAAAATAATTACTTTTGCATTAAGAACTGAGATAACACCAATCCAATTTAAATGATACAGTTAAACCAGATTTATTTAAGTGATTAATGGCCGATTTCTATATTTTTAAGTATTCTCTTTTACCATAAACTAATCGTGGGCACATTATAACTGACCGCTGACGAAACTCTTTTGGTTTTCGAACGACCACTTTATAGAGTACAACAACTTTCCTATATCTTTATATGGGTTAGTAAGACTTAAGAGATCGGCAGAAGTTTAACGCAACACTGAAAAAATGTGTGGAAAGAAAGTACAAATTTATAAAACCTTAAAAAATATATATATTATAAGGAATATCATTTCCAAGGAAATTAGGCAATCATTACAAATCAATGAATATAGTTTTGTTAATAGTATGTAATTTAAAGTTTAATTTAATTTAATTAATTTTTTTAGTGCATTTTATCGCTCTTTTGCAGTTTTTTCTTGAGTGAGAGTGCTTTGCTGTTTGCGTGGGAGAGAGTGACTGTCTATTGCTTTCTTTTTGCAGCAGAGAAGAGAGAGAGATTGAGAGAGAGTGCAGTATGCATACATATACATATGTAGTATGTAAGTTCCAAAATGTCACAAAAACAATTTCATTTTGTCTTATTTTTTAAGAAATAAGTATTAAGAAATATATATTTTAAATATAAATATTATTACTATAGTTAGTTTTAGTTTAAAAAGTAATTTTATCACTACCTATTCCGTAAAAAAATTTACTTTATATTATAGATGTTTTTGTTTGATCTGAAATTAGTGCCTATTTTTTGAACTTCGTTGGGTAGGTTTTCCACCCATGCCAAAGGTCATAGGTCAGTGGTCAGTGGTTGGTGGGTGGTGCACTTTCACTTACATGGACAGCGATTGGGATTCGACTTTTGGGGCATGGACATGGAGGTGGACGCGTTGAGGGCCTTGCCGCCGGCCTTCTTGGAACTGGGGTGCGACATCATCGATCCGTCGAAGGAGTCGCCATCCTGGACACGCATCTCCACGGACGCCCCGTCCGAGGTGCTCAGCATTCCGCGGTACGACATCTCGGGATCTCAGGATCTAAGGATCTCGGGATCTCGGGATCCTGAAGGGCTCTCTATGTGTCTATCCCACGTCCGATGGCCAATGCCTATTGCTGATGATTGGCGATAAACCGAATGGCTTTTCTCCAATGTTAACTGACTGAATTTTCCGACTTTCCGGCCTGTGGGGAATTTGTGTGTGATTTTTTTTATGTAATTTTCCCGGTGACAGGTGGCGCCGCTCTTCTCGAGATTCTGCTCTGGGCAACGTCTTTGGGCAACTGTCGGCTGGGATCGGTGGGATATATACTCATTCGGACACTCGGCTGCACTTAATTTAGTTTGAATTCCGTCCGACGCAATTCGCGCATCTTCTACGCGCTTGTTTTTCGCCTTTGTTTTCCTCGCTTCTCTCTCTGTAGAATTCACACCTCTCCCGATCTCGGCGGATCCAAAGTTTATATATCGGTTAAAGCAGGGAGCTTTCGGTGCTCGCAGTGCCACAACACAACACCACACAAAGCTTGGAAAGCCCACAATGTTTGCTAATTATAAACAATATTTTGGATAAACAAACTGCATATAGTATATGTAGCCAAGATCAAAGCTCTTTGAACCCATCGAGATTAGCATTAAAATGGAACTAACTTCTCTAACTCGGTAGATTTTATAATGAATTTATGATTTTTTAATTCTTACTATACTTTTGTAATATCAAGATTTTATATTTCAGACTTAAAATTAGAAAGAGAAAGTATAAACGGTCTTTATTAAAGCTTATAAAGATTTCAGGTTAAAGATTTATGTTAAATCTTCTTTTTTGTATGTGTAATTGATAAAGATTTCGGATTCAAAGGCACATACCAAATTTCATATCGATCGGACCATTATTAAGGTATCAAGTGCGACATTATCATTAACTAGCAATATGATTCGTAATATACAGGATAAGATGGTGAACAACTGACCAATTTGGGTGATGTTCAGATGGAATAACCGACTGATAACGATGATAAGGCTGATTTCTCGATGTGCCACTCGAGTTCCTAGTTTCTAGTTTATATTGCCAGTCTGGTAACTTTCCTCTATTAGGAGGGCTCGTCTCGATTTCTGTTTAACACCCTGTCGGGGGCACTTAGCAAATGGTTGGATGGTTAAATGGTCGGGTGGGCCTATCAATAGCCCCCAGATGGGAGTTAAAATTGGACTGGGGATTCGGTGGTTAGCGCAGGGTCGTTAATAAACCCATGGGTTGTTTTGATAGCTTCATATCGATATGGCCCAATCCTAACTCGATTTGGTATTGGCTATTTGGTTTATTTTCTGCGATGCCTGCAAGTCATTGTCAGTTCATTTGCCTTATTTGCGAGTGTGCGAGATATGCAAACAGTCATGAACCAAATACATTATATATATACTATATATAGAAAGATGGGCATTCCTGTAGACCAGAGACATGAATATGTGTGTTTGTTTACCCGCCGTACGTTTCAATTTATTATTCGATTGTGCTTAAGCTCCATTTATTTCGTTGTATTTTTGGCACCGCTCTTTGTTTTGTATTTCGTATTTTGTATTTTGCATTTATTGACCGAATTGCGAACTTATTAATTGCTGCGTTTGGCCTTTTCTTGTGATTTTTTTGGGCAGAGTGCCCGCCAAGATCCGCTATTGATTTTCACATGACTTGCGTAATCGCCGCCTGGGAAATCGGGAAAGCCAAGGAACCCGACTTTCCACTTTCCGCTCGATTCGACTTCGCGCACTCAACTGACTCTGATTTTCCGCTCATTTCTTTATCCGCTTCGCTGGGAAAATCCATGTCAAATGCACATATATTTGTGTAATAATAAGCTATGAATATAAACAGTTGATTTGGCATGACTATCAGTCGGAAAAGGAAGAGAAAAGAGCTTGAGTTCTGAGCAAAAAGAGCGGAAAAACCACCCAAGAGAACCGACGACGCCACACAAATAAATCATTTGGGGGCTTAAACAATATATCCAAAGGGGGGAAGGGGGGAAAAGTGTGGGAAATGCTCTATTGTTTTCTTTTTGCCGCCGCCCGCCTTTTTATTATTTGTTTCTAATTGGAAAGGAAAACCCTGACCTATGCCTACGATGGACAGAAGCCAGCTGCCTTGCATGGGTACAGTGGAGGCAAGTAGAATAGCACCAAAGTATAATTATATCCATATAATTAGAACATATTCTAAATTTCTCCAATACTTGCAAAAACAACGTCATCAATTATTTTGGGATTTAATCTGACATTTATTGTGACATTATAATAGTTCATACACAGAAAAAAATTCGATATGAAATAGGATCAATTCTTCCTTATTTCATATCAATAATAAGCCGATATGATTTATGTCAAATTTATGATTTAAACATATCAACATGATATTTTATCATATCATATGAAATACCAACTTTAGTATTTTTTGAACAAATAATGTAAAATAAGGTAAACATAATCTTTATTCATATCAAAATGATATGAATAACTTGATCTTTAAAAAATATAAAATTGACCATCACATATCAATCTGATCTTTTGTCAATTTTTTTTTGTGTACATATGTGGTCATATTTTGGTCTTTCAGTTCTTTCGGTTGATTGAACACAACACATTTCTCATAACCAGCCGACACATGTCGACCGACCGAACGACTGCCCCAATTGAGTGGATGATGATACAAGTATTGGATGGATGGGATGGGGCGGCACTCCATAGATGGCCAGATAATAGATAATAAACGATTCCCACGAACTGTGAATAATGCACACGTACTTCGCACTCAAATTTGGATGTTGTTATTCACGGAGGCTATTTATAGACCGATAAGAGGAGTGCTGCGGCACACACGGAAATTTCAGCTCCCAATTGTTATGACAATCGAGTTTATAGCCAAAGTTGGTTCCAGGAACACACCATTTTAGTACGAGATTGCTTGCCTATAATTTTGATATTTAAATTGTTGCATTGTATTAAATGGGAAATGGTACGAGTAAATGGAAAAGTGACCAAATATTTTGTGTCGATAAAAAATAAACAAGAAAGTATTAAAAAAAAATAAAAAAAAAAAAAATTTCAAATTAAATAATATTATATTATAAATGGCATTTTAATAAAAATTAATTTAAAAAAACTCAAAATAAAATGTAATAACATTAATAAAAAAAATAAAAAATAAAAAAAATTTTAATATCAATATTACATTTAATAGATTAAATTCCCTAATAAAAATTTATCAAGTTAAAATTTTTTGTTCCTTTTTAATAGGTTTGCTTTTCATTTTAGTCCATTTTTGGTACGTGAAATAATGTTATACTTTGTACACCGAATGGCCACGTGGTGTTTGAGGCATCCATAAATTCAGCTGGGCAAACACTAAATTCGCCCTGCCATGCACTAGATTAGATTAAAGGTGCTTGGACTGCACAATTAATATGGAGTTGGGTTTCGGTTTCGGTTGCGGGGTCTCTTAGAGGCCATCATCCAAAAATGCCACCCAAACATCCACCTTCTTTCGCAACTCAGAATTCAGAACTGAGAACCTTCTGGCGATGACTCAGGGCAAACAGCAGCGCTAATTGGCCCACATACAGTACGGCCCATAAATATAAACGTGTCTCTCTGCCTTCGCATGGGTTCGCTTGTTTAACCAATTTCCTAAATGGCTTCGTATTTGCCAATGGTTTTTCCCATTGCGTTTGTTTGCTGCATCAACAAGAACGCAAAAATGCGAAATAAACACAAAGCATAAAAATAATGAAAAAGGCAAATAAAAAACAAAAAAAATGGGAACAATTAAACTAGGAAAAACTTGGGTTCAGTCACGACAATATGAGATAAATCAGGTAGAATTGCGAAAAAGTTGAACTGCAGAAATGAATATTATTTTATAGTATGTACATATATCATAATTCAAAGAAATGGTTTCGTTTTCCAGGCTACCATTCAATTAATTGAGTTATATCTTAAAGATGATAATCAAATACCGAGGTAAATTAATCATTAATCAAAAGATGGAATAAATGAGATTATTATTTGTACATATAAACGAAAGCCAGTGGTTCCAGCTATTTAATAAGATTTATTACCATCTCTTCTTGGCTGGAACATGTGGGCCAAAAAAGAAAATCGAAACAGGACTGACGTCATCCGAGGACCACTATATGTACATGTACTATACACAGCTTTCCTTGTAATTGTGTTGGAAAGTGTAAAGGAGAACGAAGATAATTGAAGGACAGCGGAGGGAGGGGGAAGTCGTCATCAAAGGAACCTCCAGCATCACCATCATCATCGTTATTACCATTAACATTACAATTACCATTAACATCGCCGTCAACTGGGGAACTAGTGTACTTTAGCCAGATAATTTATGCACAGTTACTAGCACGCCTCCTTCTCTCTCTCTCTCTCTCCTTCCCTTTCCCGCTGACTGATTATAATAACTGCACGTCATTACTGCCACTCACACACATGCACTCTACATATATGAGCTTCTTTCGACGTGGAAGTGGAAATATTTCACGGCGATGACCAGTAAACGAAGTGAACGAAGGCGCAAAAGTCAATGCATCCCACATACCCACACAGCGGTACATATTTCACCCACACACGCACGCAGGAGCGCTCCTCAAGGGGGCGGTTCAGAGCCCCCACCTCAAGACCCGTTTTTTAGTATTTTTTCTATAGACATTCGTGTTTTTTATTCAGAATAAATGGAAAGTTAACATCAACATTAAATCAAGACTAAAAGATTAAATTTACAGAATATGCAGTACAAGTTTTAGAAAGTATAACTTTTTTTATAATTCCCTTTTACCTACGCCACTGGATTAGCCAATCATTTATGTAAAAAAAAGAAAAAGAATTCAATTTTGTTTTCTTTAATTGGTAATCAATTTGTTTACCTTTGCACTATATGCAATCAAAATTTACAAAAATTCAACAACAGAAAGTTCAATATGTATGCAAATGAAGCCACAATATTCCCGATCGAAAGGCAAATAATTAAAGATGGCCACAATATTGGGTACGGGATCCTTTGTATAAGAAAGATATGGTAAATAATGGGTTTCATTTATTTTAAATTAAATTTTTTTTAGGTACCTACATTCATATCGATTGGTAACAACACAATTAAAATAGAAAATTTAAAAAAAAACACCCCTTGGAGAATTTCCAACCACGTCCCTGCCCTCTCACGCACCCACGCCTCTGCCCCGCCCACGCCCTCGCCCACATCCACATCTACGCCCACTATGACACACTCACCGCCTTTGCGCTTTTCGATGCGCCGCATCGTGCAGCCCATGTCCATGTCCATCTCCATGTCGGTGTCGAACCCGAAGCTCTGATAGCCCTTGGCACTCAGTGCGTCCGCGTAGCTCTGCATTTCCCGGCGGCTTCTCCGGGCTCCTGGGGTTCCCGGTTGTCCTTTGGCTGTGGGACCTGACCTGACCTGCTCCGCCTGCTCGAAAGTTCGAAAAACGTCTTTCGGAACCTTCGGGATGGACGATGGAATCTATGGAATCTCAATCGGAATCCCGGCAACACAACTCAAAGGGCAAAACGCGTTTACTTCTAGAGTTTCTCTATCTAGCTGTCTTTCAAGTCTTTTTTTTTGTTTTGGGTTCTTAACACTCAGATTGTAAAACACACAGTAAAAAAATGCAAACAACAACCACAACAAACGGTGGTAACAACAATAATACTGCTATTTCGTGTGCGATTGAAACGGGGAAAAACGTTGGCAAAAAGCTTGTGGTCGGTGCGAATTTTTTTTGCGACTGAAGTTTTCTGCCAGCGCGCAGTGTGACCGCAGGCAGTGCGCCAAAATATCACCGCGAAAGCTTTTCGTTTAAAAAGCTGCAGGGGCTTTCACTTAAAAACGGCCTCTTAATTTGAAATTGTTTCTAAAATTTAAAATAGTTAGAATAACAAGTATTGCCACATCAACTAAAACTGCTGACCACCTTGAGTCCACAATAGAGCTTTGTCCTGGCTGGAAGATCTGGCAAGGCTTTTGAATCGCGCGCCAAAAGCTCTAAAGTTCAAATGTACCAAAATAACAGTCATCTTCGAATTTTCGTCCTTCGAAAGCTTTTCGGTTTTTTTTTGAATATTTCCAAACTTTCGTTAAAATTGTTAAAAACTGACAATTAAAAATTGTTTTACATTTTTTAAAATCATTTTAAAAAAACCAAAGAAATTTCCCACAGATTAAAAAAGCTGAACACATAGAATTTTTTGTAATTTATTTTATTTGCTTGTTGTTTCTTTTTATAATGTAATGCATAAAAATGGTGGTGTTTTGTTTTAAAAATAAACCGATAAACATTTCACTTTATTAGTTGAATACAAATAATTTACTTGTACACGACAAATAGTTCTTTTTTTTCTCATTTAATTTTTGCATTCCTCAAGTTAGTTGCAAAAAAAAAATTTCGTGTTTCAGAATTTCTTTTTTTTTGATCTAGTTTTTAGTCGTCGTAAATGTCTTGTATAAGGAAACGCAAAAGATCTCCGAACAAGTTTGATTTTAGTTGCTTGTTTTGTTTTTTTGCTTTTGGTTTCAGTTTTCATTTGGTTTCTTTTTATTGGAACGGCTTTATTGAACTTTTGTTTGTTGTTGTTTGGTTGCATATAAGTAATATTTGTTTGTCGTTTCGTTTTCCTTTGCATTTCGCATTAAAAACATTAATTCTTTGGCAGGCATTGCATTTCGTAGTTTTGTAAAAGTTTCTCTATCGTTCTCAACGCAAGATTCGAATTTGAAACCGAACCGAAAAACGAAGGATTCGAAATATCTGAGAGATGTGAAAACAAGTGGCTCGTTTAATTTGATTAGTTCCATTTCAATTGTTGGGGTTTCCAATTCTGTCCTGTTCATTTCATTACAATTTCGATTTTGTTTATCAAATACACATCAATACGTTGGTAGTTTAAAAATTGTGTTTTCTTTTTTTGCGATTTCGCTTTGTTTTTCATTTTTCGTTTTTTGTTTCTCTTGGTTTTGTGCTAAATTACATTTTAAAAATATGCTTAATATTTTTTGTTTTTGTTTTTCGTTTTTTTTTTCTGCTTATTTTGTCGCTTTAGTTTTTGGTTTTAAGTCAAAGACACGAAAGTGAAAGAGGTTTTTGTTTTTGGTTTACGTCTGTTTGCTTAAATTATTATTTTGTTTACTCTGGGTTTAGTTAATTGTTTAGTGTAATGTGGTTTTGCATGCGCTTAATTTTAAAACACCGAGAGTTTGCTCAAAATTTTTAATGTTTTCTTTTCTTTCCGAATGAAGTTTTAAATATCGAAATATATATATATAAATTTTTCGTGTGTTTTCGCTAATTTTTTTGTTCTTGTTTAATTTTTACTTTTTGCCATTGTTTATTGAATTTTTTTTTGGTTTTTTTCTTACTTTTATTTTTGGTTTAAAAACACCGAAAGCTTAAAATTTAGAGATTTTCCTAAAGTGTAAATTTTTTACAATTTCCCCATTCATCTCTGGCCGTTTTCTGCTGTGGTTTTTGTTGTGGTTGCGGTTGTTTTCTTGTTTTATGTGGTGTCTCATTTTCCTGTGTCAACGAAGGAAGGTTCAAAAACAAACCGAAAGAAAAACTCACTAAACTTTCTGTTCGTATTCCCATTTAAACATTGAAACGATTAGAATGCTGAATAAAAATCTGTTTGCTTGTAAAGCATATTGCTAAGCTCCTTCCGCTTCCGCTGTTTCCGTTTCCATTTCCGTTTCCGCTTTCGTTTCCATTCCCTTTTCCGTTTCCGCCTCCGTTCTTGTCCCCGCTCTGCGTACCGCTCAATAAATAGGTTAAGGAAAAAACTGTATCACATTTTCAATTACGTCTTTGTTCGTAGCACCTTCATAAACATACTCTCACCTCACTCCCCTCCCAGCCAATCGATCCCCCTCAGCCCCGCCTATGTACAGACCTCTAACCTACCAATACAGTTGGAGAAAAAAATTGCGCTTCGGATTTATCACAAAAATAATTACAACTCTGTGCGAATGCACCCAACCCTTCGCCCCTAGCCACGCCTAAACTAACATTGCTTCTAAGTCCCATCTGTAAACCTTAACCTTGGTTCCATTAATTCCGTACCGTTTCACACCCATATTATCTCTTACTCTCTCCGTTCCCCTCACCCCACCGTGCAATCGAATAACTCAAAAGAGGCTAAACCGGAAACTAAAACAGGGAAATAATTTACCGATTCGATTCGAGATCTACAAAGAGGCGATTTCAAATCTCTGAACCCAAAGAGGCGCCTAAAAGTAGGCTTTGAAATAATTTACTTAGGCTTTGCATACTTTTGGCCACCTTTAAGGGGCGAATTTAAATTATTTCTAGGTTTAAAGACCTCAAATCGCACCCAACGAGTCCCGAATCGTACCCTCCCATCTATCCAGTATTTTCTACTTTAAAATGTAACTGCAGCGAAAGTTCTTTGGGCTTCCCGCACTCACTGATCCAATGACAATTTTCGTATTCTTATTATTGGTGGTGATGTCGATGAGATGATGTCAAAAATCAGTCTCTATTGCAATTTGTTCTATTTTATGTGGGCTTGCTCTATTTCTGGTTCTCAGTAAAAGTGTTAAATATTTTATTCGAATTTTGCATCTTTGATTTTTGTTTTCTTATTTGTTTTCTTCATTTTGTTTTGTAGTACACCTTAGAAAAATATCACATTCTTTCTTCGTTCGTTCGAGAGACATTTTTTATGTGTTTTTTTTTGTTTTTTGGTTTTTTGGTTTTTGTTTTACATTTTGTTTATTTTGCTATTTCGATTTTTGTATGTATTTAAAGTTCTATTTACACATTTAGGTTTCCTTTTTGCACGACTAAAATATATAAAATTTAAAAAATATTTGATTGAGGTCATTTCAGAATTATTGCTAAGTATTTCCTCCCATTTCCGAATCGCCACACCAGCTTTTCTCTTTTCTCCGCCGCTCTCATCCTTTCTTTTTTCGTTTAACCACTCGAATTTGATCTAAAAATGTTTTCCTTAAGTTTCGTATAATTTGTAGACACCGAATCTCTTGTTTATGTATATAAAAAAAATGTTTGAAACATTTTCCTCCGTTTCCGCGTCTCCTAAGACTTATGTAAACCCCTATAAATATTTAAAGAGACACGACAGCTAATGTTTAGAGCTTAGGTGAGAGAGACTGTTGAGAGAGTAGGAGAAATAAATACAATTTACTTTAGTTTGCTTTAGTTTAGTTTTACTTTAGTTTGCTCACAACATCAACAATGAAATATTATACTTTATAGATTTTATTTGAGGGACTTTTGTTTGGTATTTGGTATTCTGTAAAAATCTCAAAAAGACGCCTAACACCGAAAAATATATTGCATGTACTACATTTTATGTTTATTATGCTTCTTTTGTTTTGGGTTTTTGGTTTTCGCATTTTGTATATTTTGTTTTGTTTTCGAGATGGTATCCATTTAATGTATTTACATACATGAGTTAGTTGCTGTTAACAATTTAATTGGTTTGCGACAAGTTAAAATTGTTTTCCATCATTCTTTCATTAGTTTAACCAAAACCAAAACGGATTAAAATGATTTTGACTACAATATAGAACATTGTTATATGGTTATGCCTTTTCTTTTTTGCAAGTGAAACCTCGAAATTGTCTTAATTTCATGAAATCGTAGTTTTATTTTGTTAAATTGTATTATTACATTAAAACTTTCATGTATTTGCTAAATGATTTGGGGACACCCGAGTTCAGGTGACTGATGATAATAAAGCTTGAAATACAGGGACTTTTTCTGATTAATTACGCTAATTTCGGCAAGATAAATATCATACAATTTGGGGATCCAACTAATATAGTAAATTAAAGACTTCAGAATGGTGAGTTTTGGTGGGGTAAACCCAAGATCTGTAAGTGCCCCCGATTCGGGTGTCCCTGGTGGTGAGTGTACGTGTGGGAGTGGAATACCGTTAGTTTTATATATGCTAGTATATATAGTTTTTGTTTGGTTGAGTTGCTTTCGCGTATTAGTCAAATGAACAACATTTATATTTACTTTTTTTGGGCTTTTGTGGGTTCTTGTTTTTTGTTTTTCGTTTGTTTCAAAATATGCACGTCATGTGTATAATATAATGTATGTATATAATGTATGTATATATATCTATTTATATAAGTAATAGACACCGAAAACCACGTGTACATTTATGTATCTGTATATAGATATATTCTATGTATAATATTTGGATTCCTTTCTCTGTCTCTTTCCCTTTTTCATTTCCGTTTCCGTCTTATTTGGATTTTACTTCCGCTTCCTCTTCCTCTTACGCCTTGTTGTTGTTGCTGCTGGGCTTTAAGTCTAGGTATATCAATAAATATTGTATTTAAAAATGCATTAATTGTTAATGCCAAAAGTTTTCGTTGTTGAATTTTGTAATGTAATTTTCTGTTACACGTATTTTCCTGCATGTTGTCAATGCCTTAAAAAAACTGCCTACGTGGTAAATTTGTAATATATGGTATATGTATGTATATACGAAATAAGAGTCTTGAATCCCTCCAATTTTTGGCTTAAAATCAATTTTGCTCCTCTCCGCTTAGCACGCTCACAAAAAAATTCCAGTACTCTCTATTCAATTAAATTTCGCCTTAATTTTGATGGTGATTATTTTGTATCTTGTAGTTTTTTTTCTTTTTCGTTTTTGTTTTTCTTTTTATCAACATTTACTTTGCACACACACCTAAGAAAAAATTACTTTAATTTTAGGTTTTCTTTAATTTTGTTAATATTGCTTTCCTTTTTGGGTTCCTAAATTACATTTTTTTGTTCTTTGTGTTTTGCATCTTACCGAAATGGAGTATCAATTTAGCTTCTCCACTCTTCTTACCTTAGTTTCCTAAAATTCTTTTAAGGCGCATTTTCAACTACAAACACAAAATATATTGGGTTAACCATTAACAGAGGGGTGAAAATCGACGGATGGTTTCGTATCGACGGATGTGCCCGAGATGGTCAAACAAAGGGTGTTCATTGCAAAAAACTTTATTAATAAATACTATCAAATAAGAATTCCAAAATAATAAGTGTTTCCAAAAAATCGATAATAATTAAGAGTGTCGTAACTGTAATAATAATTACACAAATAATTAATTCACATACACAGCTCACAGCTAATTGTTGTTGTTGTGCTTAGAAACTTAATTTAGAGCTTGGAAAAATAAAAATAAGAATTAAACAGAGTTTTGTTTGAAAAAGATTTCGGCATTTGTGATGTTTACATACAAAAAATTAGGTAAAATAGGTATGGTAAAAAAAGAGTAACTTAAAATAGTAAGATTACAAATTTTGCATTATACTTGCTGGTTTTTGTGTGTTTACAAAAGGCAGTGTTGATTTTGTTTGTTGTTGCAGTTGCATGTTGTTAGGAAATAAATAGTAATTAAAGAGGAGAAATTGGGAACCGAAAGAAGTTTAAAATCTACAATTAGTTCCACTCAAAAATTCACATCAGATTAATAATAATAATAATAATAATGAACTAAAACTATAACATTTGCTAGATGCCCTGATCTTTGACGGTTCACATACTGACACAATCGAAAATGAAAAACTAACGTATCGAGAAAATAAAATGATTTCTTGTCTTTTCTTTACAATTAACATAATATAGAATATGGTTGGGCAAAATAACTCAGGGGGTGCGGTTAATTAGTTAAACTATCACATAACATAGGCATATATTTCAAGGCAAAAATATATATTCGCTAAAATTGAACACTTGAGTTTGGAGAGAAAATGTAGGCAGAACTGTGTTGCTGGAGAATAAATAAATTACAAAAAATAATCGAAAGTCGGGGACCTCTTTGTATATCATATGATATGTGGATCCCCGGTGGATGGTAGGTAGATCTCCCTTATGCGCTGACTCCCTTCTCTTTCCATTCCTTTCTCGCCATCTCTCTCGCTCTCTCTCTCTGTCACTATCTCTATCTCTATCTGTAGCTCTATCCCTATCTCTATCTAACTAACTATTCTCTAGCCCTCTCCGGTTGGTGAATTAGGATTAGTTAACGCTTCGCTTTCAGCTTTCAGCTTCTATGTAATTATACGGTTTGACATTTACTGTCTAGACTCATTTCGTTACGGGATATATTTTTTTGGGGGGCGTGTGGATCGTGGATCGTGTGTGTGTGGACTGCTCGTGGACTTTGTGGGCTGTTTTCGGTGTGGTTAGTTGCTTCTCTTTAATATTTAGTTAAATTATGAGGTACTTGAAACTTTTTGGCACAGTGAAAGTTTTCATTTACTTTACTTCTACCACTTTACTTTGATTTGTTCTCATTTTTTGTTTTTTGTTTACTTTCCACATTTTTGGTACGGCAATTATTCTCCTTAGTGCGTTAGACATTTAGTTAATACAAAAAAAACTATTCATTCTAATCCCCTTCTACGCGATTTGAATATTCCTTCTTTCTTTTTTCTGTTTTTGGGTTTTTAGGTTTTTGGATTTTCATTTACAGTTTAATTCGATGTTCTTGGTTCAAGGTTCTTGTTTGTTTGTTTAATTTTGTCTGTGTGTGCGTGTTGAACTAAGTTAAATGAAGCAAATATCGGTTGAAAAATCATGTCTGACCTATGGGCTTTCCCTATTTTATTGTTTTTATTGTTTAATTGCACATTTCGTTTCCAGCGGACGAACGGTGCGGCAGCAGGGTTGCCATCACCGTCCAATTTCTCTATTGCTTGCCATGGTTGCCATCGCTATAAACTATTCTTGCCTGTTCAGCTTGTTTGTTTGTAGTTTGTAGGCTAGTTAAAACTTCAATGTTGTTTTCTTGTTGTGATCACAGTTAGTTTTGTGTTGTTGTAGTTGCAGTTGCAGTTGCAGTTTTAATTGTAATTGCTATTGGTAATTGTTAATTGTTGCTATGTTTGTTTTTTAGTTTTCCTCTGCCTTGCTTTGCTTTGTATATAAATTAAACTATTGACGGTGGTAGATCCCATTCGTATCTCCTAGCTTTACAATAATCCTATAAACCGACTTCGACTTCCTCCTGAACATATATGTTTGTATGTAGATCGGTCAACCGAAGAATAAATAATGCTTGCGTCGTTGAAACATCGTTTTCCATTTAGTGGTTGGCTTAGTTTCAGTACAGTTGGTACAGCTGCACTGTAGTTAACTAAAATCCCAATTAGCTTATTGTTTTCTGTGGTAGGTAACAGAGTTATTGCATTGATTCTTGCAAAGTTAGTTGCCTCTCGCTTGTTTGTTTGTTTGTTTTGTACAAATTGTTGCTAGTTTAGCTTCTATAGATCGGTGTAAAATTAAATATATTTTATCTATTGTGTATATCAACGGCAGATCTGAGGTACCACACCTCGTTTGTTTTGTTTCGGTAGAAAATACAGACTATTTTGTTTGTTGCTATTTGTTTGTGGCTGTTTCGTTTCGCTTCGCTTCGTTTCATGTGTTACAAATATAAAATAAGTTGTCTTACAGAACCAAATCGCAAATCGCATTTCGATCCTCCTCAGATTCGGCACTTAATCATAGTTGTAGAAAAACGTAATCTTGTGCTACTTCGATATACGAATAATTATAATCGTAATCCTTACTCACACGTATTTATATATTTAGAGAGATAGGTGTATATTCAGAATCTTAAACACTTTAATACCCGTGCTAATTAGTTGCCCGTAATTTTGTTTTTCACTAGCTTGCACCAAAAAAAAAAAAAAAAAACAAAAAGCTCTTGGCTTCTGCGACAAAAATGTGTGTTTACATGTTTACATCGATCTAATCACGTAGAGCTTCTGGTAATAATAGGTAATAATTTATACATAGGCCTTCGTTAAATCCTGTATTCAGTGTGTGTGTATGGGTGTGCTGAGTGGGCTGATCCTGGAGCTGGTTCCTTATCTGCGTAGGAGCCGTCTCCTACGCGCCTCATCTCAGCGCGGCGCATTGTGGATGTGGGTGGTCAGGTGCTTCGACAGGTAGTCCGCCCGCGCGAAGCACTTGCCGCAGGACTCGCAGTGGTACGGCCGCTCCCCGGTGTGGATCCTCAGGTGGCGCGTCAGGTCGGACTTGCCCCCGAAGGCCCGTCCGCAGAAGAGGCACACGAAGGGCCGCTCGCCGGTGTGCTTGCGCACGTGCAGCTTCAGGTTCTCCTTGGAGCGGACGCACTTGCCGCAAAAGGGGCACGCGAATCGCGAGGTGGCCGGCCTGAAATGGGGAAATTTGAAAGATCTAGGTTATTATTTGTTATTACAATACTATTAGAAATTCTAATAAATGATTAGTTATTACAGGTGTATTTTTAAAATTTAATTAAGGTAATTTTTATTATTACAATACTATTAAAATTTAATTAAGGTATTATTTATTATTACAATACTATTAAAAATTCTAATAAATGATTAGTTATTATAGGTATATTTTTAAAATTTAATTAAGGTATTGTTTATTATTACAATACTATTCTAATAAATTCTAATTCTAATAAAGTATTATTTCTTATACGTATATTTTTAAAATTTAATGAAGATTTATTTATTATAACAAAATTATTAAAAATTCTAAGAAAATATAATTTATTATAGGTATGTTTTTAAAATTTAAATATAGTATTTTTATTTTTACAATATTTTAAAAATTCAATTAAAGTATTATTTATTATAACTAAATTATAAAAAATTCTAAGAAAATATAATTTATTATAGGTATGTATTTAAAATTTAAATATAGTATTTTTATTATTACAATATGTTAAATATTCAATTAAAGTATTATTTATTATAACTAAATTATTAAAAATTCTAAGAAAATAGAATTTATTATAGGTATGTTTTTAAAATTTAAATATAGTATTTTTTAATATTACAATATTTTAAAAATTTAATTAAAGTATTTTACAAATGGTACTTGCCACTTATAAATGATTCAATCACTTTTTAATCGTACAAAAGTCTAGGGGACCCATGATCCTTAACTTTTCTTTTATAACACGAAATAATTTGTAAAAAAATGAATAGAACTAGAACTTCTCACCCTCAAAGTTTGAATTTAAATGTATTTTTCGATAAAATCTACAAATATATAAAACTAAAACTATTCTTACTATAGTGCAAGGCTTATTGTAAGATCAGATTATATAATTAATTTAAGTTAATGATGGAAAAATGCAGTTCTATTTTCTTAGATCGGCTGTTTAGTAAAATTACTCATACGCAGTGTGGCCCTACATTACTATTCAATATAAATCAGATATAGACTCACCGCTTGTCCCGCTGTCGCTCGGCGGCATCGACGCGCAAGAAGTTGAGAATGGAGGCCTCCTGGGGATTCAGTCCCAGGAACTGCTCGTTCGGAATGCGCTCGGCGTTGATCAGCGAGGTTAGCGAGCTGAGTGAACTGATGCCACCGCCGCCGCCGCCTCCGGTGGAGGAGGAACCGCCTGCTGATCCGCCGGAGCCGCCGCTTCCGGTCGCTCCGCTTCCGCTTCCGGTTCCGCCCGAATTCACCTGCGAGTGGGCGGCAGCTGCGGTGGCAGCGGCCACAGCGGCAGCGGCAGCCGCCGAGGAGGAGGAGCCGGGGACCGAGGTGGCCACCAGCGGCAGTGAGACGTGGCCCAGGTGGCTCGGCAGCTGCGACTGCGGATTGTGGTGGTGCTGGTGGTGATGGTGGTGGTGGTGGTGGTGGTGTGGGTAGGAGGGATCCGTTTCCAAGTGGTGCAGGCGCGACTGCAAGACAAGTTGTTTGCGAATTTATTTATTTGATATTCTTAAAAGAGGAATTTTTATTATGGAAAATGCATTTTTGATACTGATAAAGGACAACTATATTATATAGCTCCCAAAGTTTCTAAACTAAATCGGTTTTTGACTAAATTAGGTATTTTTCTTTTGGTTTTTTTTCTATAACTTGGCCAAAAATGGCCTCACACCAAAAACACATACTGTTCTGAACAAATTACAAAATAATAATTAAATTCATGACACTTTCCGGTTGATTTTGAAAAAATAAAATTTTGGCCAATTTTTATATTTTTTATAAGGGGGTACATCATGATTTTTTGATGATTTCAAAAAAATAAAATGTCCAGGTTTAAATGTCAATCGATTGGAAATTAAATAACGAGTTCAGAAAGGTATGACAATCCATATTTGGATCAATATTTCCTTTGTTTCAGCAAAAAAACTGTTTGGTTTTTTTTTGGAAATGCGGTATTTTGGATTTTGACAAAAATAGGAATTTTTTCTTTTGGTCTTTTTGCTATAACTTGGCCAAAAATGGTCCTACGCCAAAAATACATACTGTTTTGAACAGATTACAAGTTAATAATTAAAATCATGCCACTTTCCGTGTTATTTGGAAAAAATAAAATTTTGGCCAATTTTCACTTTTTTTATAAGGGGGTACATCATGATATTTTGCGAAAAATGGAAAAAAAATAAAATGTTCAGATTTAAATGGCAATCGATTGGAAATTCAATGACGAGTTCAGAAATGTATGACAATCCATATTTGGATCTATATTTCCTTTGTTTCAGCGAAAAAACTGTTTGGTTTTTTATTGAAAATGCGGTATTTTGGTTTTTGACAAAAATTGGAATTTTTTCTTTTGGTTTTTTTGCTATAACTTGGCCAAAAATGGCCTTACACCAAAAATACATACTGTTTTGAACAGATTACAAGTTAATAATTAAAATCATGCCACATTCCGTGTTATTTTGAAAAAATAAAATTTTTGTAATTTTTAAATTTTTTTGTAAATTATGGTGTACCCCCCATAATTTTTTGCGAAAAATGGCAAAAAAATAAAATGTTCAGATTTAAATGCCAATCGATTGGAAATTTAATGACGAGTTCAGAAAGGTATGACAATCCATATTTGGATAAATATTTCCCTTGTTTCAGCGAAAAAACTGTATTTTTTTTTTTTGAAATTCGGGATTTCGGTTTTTGACAAAAATAGGAATTTTTTCTTTCGATTTTTTTGCAGTACCTCGTCCAAATATGGCCTTACACCAAAAATTCATACTGTTCTGAATAGATTAAAATATGATAATTGAATCCATGACACTTTCCGTGAGTTTTTAAAAAAAAAATTTTTTTATAAGGGGTCACATGTATGATAATCTCAGGACTCACCCGCTTGTTTGTACTGTGAATGCCGTCGGAGCTGCTGATGTTCGGCTCGGTGGCGCTGGTGGAGGCCGAGGCCGAGGAGTTGTTGTCCTGGTAGAGCATCGTGATGCCCGCGGAGTCGACGGTGTTGTCCTGCTCGTGCTCCTCGATGTCGTTGCCGCGCGACTCGCCGGCCATTTGCTCATCGGAGGAGGTGGTGGTGGTTCCGCCCAGCTCCCGCTTCACATTCACCCGCAGATCCTCGCCCTCGTCGGCGAGCATGGGCTCCTGGGAGCTGGTCACCACGTCCTGGTCCACCGACGCCACCGAGGACCCGGAGGCGGAGCAGGCGGAGGTGGGGGGCGCTGCCACCACCCCGGCCGAGCCAGTCGATCCTCCGCCCAGTCGCCCTATGACGCCCACACTCTTCTTGCCGTGCAGCCGCTCGAGGGCGTGGTTGAGGCGGTGCTTCTTGAAGCTCTTCAGGTAGCGGAACTGCATGCCGCACACGTCGCAGGTGAAGAGTTTGTCGGCGGGCAGGCGGGCCCGGTGGTTCTGCTCCTTGTGCTTGGCGTAGGCGCTGCGGTAGCGGTACGACTGGCCGCACTGCTCGCAGATGAAGGGCTTCTCCTCGCCGGGACCCACGTGCGGATGCTGCAGGGCGGCGTGCTGCTCCAGCAGCCAGACGTTCGGGAAGTGGGCATTGCACACCACGCAGCGGGTCTCCTCCTCGATGGTCTCCCCGCCGCCTCCGCCGGTGACTCCGGTGACCCCGGCCGATGCTGTGCCCGTGCTGAACAGCGAGGAGCAGGTGTCCGAGGGACTCTTCAGCATCTGGCTGAGCTGCTGGGTCAGCAGCGGTGGCGTGGAGGAGGTGGAGGAGGAGGAGCTCTTCTCCTTGAGGTCCCCACTGCCTGCTGCTCCGGCCAACAGCAGTTGGGTGTACTGCCTCAGGCCGGCGGCATCGACGATCACACTGGATCCTGAACCGGATCCCGATCCCGATCCCGAAACCGATACCGAAACCGGAGTGCGACGCTGGCGCTGGAGCAGCTGCTCCAGGGACTCCTTGTACAGCTGGGCGCTCCGCTCGCTGGGCAGCTCCATGATGGTCACCTCGTCGCTGTCCGCCGAGCTGCGCTTGCAGCTGTCCTCGCCGGAATCGTTGGACATGGCCTGCGTGGAGCTGGTGGCCATTTGCTGCGGCGAGGGCGATGACTTGGGCGCCTGCTGCTGCTGCAGCTGCTGATTCTTCCCCTGGTAGAAGGCGGTGGGCGTGGGGTAGCGGAGGTTGAAGGTCTGACCCCCAGCCCCACTGCCACCCGGTTGAGGTTGCTGCGGTTGCTGTGCGTGTTTGTACTGGTTGTCGCCCGCCGAGCACCGACTGGTCGAGGCCGCGGAGGAGGAGGCGGTGGTCGCCGTCGCCGTTGCCGTGACCGTCGGCTGAACCGACTGGTAGTCCTTGGTCAGCAGGTCGCTGAGGGTCGTGAAGCGTTGCGGAAAGTCCTTGGGCGCCGTCAGCAGGCCGCGTGTCCTGAGGGGAAACGAAAATGATTAGTACTCCATTTTATAAGTGGGTTTTCCAAGTACATTTTTAAAGGATTTTATTAAGGGTGACCCCGATTTGTCCTTATAAACAGCGTAGTTTGAAAAAATCGGTCTGCTAAGTCAAAGTGGCATACCTTTTAAGCTTTGTCGTCAAATTCTCTAGCTATCTGCATTTTATTTTTAATTTTTTAACAATTTTTCATTTTAAGGTGACCCAGAATTTTACTTATATGTCCAGTAACTATACAAATCATTGGGTTATATCAAAGTGGCATACCTTTTAGGCTTTGTGCTCAAATTCTCTAGTTATCTGCATTTTAATTTTTATTTTTTAACATTTTTTAATTTTAAGGTGACCCCGAATTTCACTTATATGTCCAGTAACTATACAAATCATTGGGTTATATCAAAGTGGCATACCTTTTAAGCTTTGTGGTCAAATTCTCTAGTTATCTGCATTTTTTGTTTTATTTTTTAAACATTTTTGAATTTTAAGGTGACCCAGAATTTCACTCACAAGTCCAGTAACTTGGCAAATCAGTGGGTTATATCAAAGTGGCATACGTTTTTAGTTTTGGGGCTTAATTCTTTAGTTATCTGAATTTTACATTTTAATGAAGGTACATTTTTTAATTTGAAGGTGACCCCGATTTACACTTATAAAGCTCGTTACTTGATAATTCCATTGGCCATGACAAAGCGGCATACCTTTTATCTTTTGTTGTTTAACTCTCTAGTTATCTGCATTTGTAATTGTATTTTTTAAACATTTTTTAGTTTGAAGGTGACCCCGAATTTTTAATTTTTTTCCTCGGATGCCCTTACTCACCTGAGGGCCTCTTCGGCCAGCCAAGTCTGGTGGTGGAGCAGGCTGAGAATTCTGGACGGATCGATGTCGAAGAGGCTCAGGCCGAGCGGAGAGAAGGGGAAGGCGAAGGGGGTTGGGCAGCGACTGGCGGCCATCGCGCTAATCGGGGAGCCGAAGTTGCGGAGCAGCTGTGGGTTCAGAAAGGTGGATATTCAGTCGGGTTCTGGCGGTACAATCGGTGTAAGGTGTGCAGTGCCTCTGTTCTGCTTTCTTTTTGGGGGTCGGAGATCTTGGCTCAAAAAATAAAGTATTCCTTAGTTCTAAATTGCAGTGAGTGGGGGGCTGCTAGAGGTCCTTGTCTTGTCTTCGGGGAATTGAAATCTATTTCCTGGGGGAGGGGTCGGGTTGGGGTTCGTTTTTGGGTTCGGGGGTCGTTGCTACATTTCCAACTCATGCAAGGCAACTGAATACAAGGCAAGCAAACACTGAAAAGCTCACACAAAAAGACATCTAGATGTGGACGAAACTATCTGGCAGATTTGGCAAATGAAAGTACGGAAGAGTCGAAACGATAAGTCGATAGATAGTCGATAGAAGGAGAAGAAGCAGCTGGAGTAGTGGATAAGTATACTTACATACGTGACGGCTATTTATGTTCGGTCATGAGTACATTTTGGGAACGAAAGATTACTTAGGACTAGGGTGGAATTCCTAGGACTGGGAATTCAGACTTTGAAAAACGCAGTCTTACAATGAGATTAGCAAATGGATTTTGAATTTGGCAAACATACTTTTAATATAATAATCTTAAGATCTGTTCAATGCTCGAAATAATCATATTAAAATCAAAAATAATTCATATGGCCAAAAATAAAGACTTTTGAAAATAATTTGCCCTATAAAAATGGTAAATAAAATACCTTTAAAGCTGAAAAAAAATATGATCTCTATAATATTATATAGATCCATGGCGCGGCCACGTTCTTGAATAAAAACTCGAGATGCGGCAAATATTTTTCAATATTTTTATTTATTTAGAATTTTATTTCATTTTCTTCATCTCTTTTTTGTTTGCTTCTCGACTTGCTTTTCTTTCATTCTTTTTGTTTCATTCTTTACTCTGCTTGTATTTGTCTGTAAGAGTGTGTGAGTGTCGCGTGTGTGAACAAGTTCTTGGGTTCGGGTTCTCTTTATTGGATATCTCCTCGTTCGCTCGACCGACTACTTGAAATGTTTTTAGGCATAGACTATAGACTATATAGCTAGCTATATATGACTGATCCTCCTGCTGATCCTATAGGTTTTCATGTTCTGCATGTGATTACTTTCATTTTCTTTAGTTTTTCCCTCTAGTTTTAGCTTGCTGTCTTGATTCCCTCTCGTTAGCCATCCTCGTTTTCGTTCTTGGGGGTTTTGGGGGAGATTTTGGGTTCGGGTTCGGTTTAGGATAGAAATCAAATCTGCTTTGGAGGCCGTTCTCTGGAAATCTTCTTCTCTGGCTGTTTTTGTTTTTTTGTCTTGTTTTAGCAATCTTCATATTTGTGTTTCGGTTTCTTGTTATAAACTATGATATGCCTTGCTTTGCTTAAATATTTTTCTTTTTTTCCCTTCTTCATTTATGTTTGTAATAATTTTCATATAAATTTGTTGTTCTGGTTGTGAATGTGGGCTTTTTTTGGTTTTGCTTTTGCCTTTGGTTTGCCTAAAATATGTTTGTTTTTGGTTTGACTGTGTGTAAGTAATTGAATTCCATTTGGTTCTAAAATATTTTTCTTGATTGCTTCTATTTGTTTTTCCTTATATCTTGCTTACTTTTTGCTTGGTGCCTGATAAGCTGCTCTCTTTAGTTTTTAGTTCTCGAGTTTTCTTTAGTTATTATTCAGCATTGGGTCAACTCGAAAAATGAGCCGAGTCGAAAATTGAGTGGAGAGTTCTTGTAAGTAATTATGTTTGCTCAGTGCTTTTGGTTTTTTAGTACTCGTTTCGACTACGAAAAAAATATATAGTTAGCGTATATTTTTAACCTTCCATTTTTTGTTTTAGTAATAATTATTTTTTGTTTTTTTTTTGTTTTTGGGTATTTTCCATATATATCTGTTGAGTTCCCCTCAAGCTCTCTGGCATATAGAGTACAAAGTACCATATAGAACTACATGAATAGTTCCAGCTCGGGTGTGTTGGTATGGGTGCTGAGTGTGTGTGTGTGTGTAAAACGATAAGGAATGTACATGAGAGTGAAATGGTTTTCATATGTGTATTTTTATTTTTATTTTTATTTCGCTTTTGCTGGTTTCTTTCATTTGCTTTTTATTAGCCACAAAATATCAAAATCTTAATTCGAATTAGATAAAAAAAAATAAATGAAAACTAAATAGTATCGATTGGAACTTAAATTGCAGTTTATAGTTCTATATATGCGTGTATATATAATTTGCATTATTTTAGAGTCGTTTTAAGTTTAAGCTCGCTCAATAAATAATGGGAAATCGCTTAACTTAGGTTAAAAGGTTAATGAAAAATGTTTAATGTTAAATAGAACTTAAGCAGGTGATTATTCTGTATGTTTTATTTAGGGTTTAGTTTTAGTTAGTTAGTCGCTGCTGCTGCTCTTAGTGGATTTTTCGGCCGCGGCCTTAAATTAATTATTGTATAATTCTTTCATCGCATTCTCTTAGCTTTTTGTATTTTTTTGTTGGTTTTCTGTGTGTTTCTGGTGTGTGTTTACAGTTTACAGTTAGTTAAGAATATATATTTATATAAATTATTTATGTATCTTGTATGTCTATATTGTAGGAACATATTGACGTAATCATAACGTATTGCAGCTATTTGTTCATCCTCTTAATTCGGTTATTGTTTATTGTTAAAACGCTTTCTTCGGATTTCGGTTTGTTGTGAATTTCATGTATATTTTATGTATATTTTTTGTTTTTTGTTTTGTGTGGTTTTTAAACCGCCCTACTCTGTGTATTAACCCTCTTGCTAGGCAGTTCCGTCGCATTGGGGAGAACAGCTCTTAAGTTCCATATTCTTTCGGATGAAAATCCACTGAATCCGAGCTGTTTTCCCCTGCTTTTATTGATTTAGGTTCGATAACTTAGGAGAAAATATTTAAAAAACGTCTAAAAACAAACAAATAATAGGTGTTTAAAAAATATTTGTAAAATTATTTATGAATGAGCCTCAATAGGGAACTTACAAAAATGTTCTCAACCATCGTTTACTAAAACTATTAATTTGCTACCCATTTTTCTTTTCTTTTCTTCGTGTGTGCTGCTATTTTGTATTATATTTGATATAATTATTTTAGATGCTTGGCTTGAATTCCGAATTCAAGATCAATTGGAACGAAAACAACTACACTGGAAATAATTATTCGGCCTTTTGCTTGCTCATTTGCTTGAGAACTTATCGAGGAAGGTTAAAAATGTGTATTTCTTTCGTTTTTTAGCTTATTTCGAAAATATGGTTTTTCTTTTTTCCGTTTTGGGTTTTTTAAATTTATTAAATATGTTTACATTGTTTTTGTGGTGTTTTCCTTCAGTGAAAATAGTATTATTCTCTTTCATTACTAAAAACTAGTTTAATTTCTTGATAAATTGGTTTCTTGTGTGGTTGTGTTCTTCGATTTTCGTTTTTTGTGGCTTTTCCTTCTTTCATTTCTGATCGTTCCAAACCTTTTCTTTTCTCTTTTCTCTCTTTTTTGGGGATATGCAAAACTACTTTGTTGTTGTTTCTACTTTGTTTCTCGATTTGGTTGAGTGTGTGTGTGTGTAGTATAGCTAACTGCCTAAAATTCGCAAATTTTCCTTGCAGTTTTCTAATAGTTTTTCTTATCTTTTCATCATCTTTTGTTAGAAACTAAGTTCTGTTTTTTTTTACATGCCGTAAGTACTTTTCCTTTGTATAAATGTAGGTGTGGTTGTCTGTGTGTGTGAGATATACTAATGTATAGGTGTGTATGTATATTTAGTTATATATATATGTATGTATATATAGATCTCAATGCCTCCCATTGCTCGCTAAAAAAATAACTATCAAAAAAACTGCAATTTCCATTTTTGACTTCCGTTTTTTGTTTTTTGTGTTTTTTTTACCTTTTTGCTCGGCGCGTTTTTATAAAATATTACTTTAGTATGTATAATGTATATATGTATTGTATATATATATTTTTTTTTGGTTTTCGATTTTTATTTATATTTTTATTCTGTTTTTTGTTTTTGTTTTGTTTAAAGGGGAGTAGGCACTACAGTGTTGTTTTTTCTCTCTTTCCTCTTTACCTTTTTTCTGACGTTTTCTTTTTTGTTTTTGTTTTCTCTTGTGTTCTTCTTCTTCGCACGCTAATTTCCAAAAAATTGATCAGCTTTTCCTCCTTTTCCTTGTTCGGCAAATATAAAATAAGCCCCACAAGCTATATGTACGTAGTATTAACAATTTTCCTCGCTTTTCCTGGTTCAGCCTAAATTTCCCAGCTTCACTTTCACTTCCGCTTCCTTTTGCTCGCCTCTCTGTATATGTGTGAGTTCCTTTCTCTGTGTGTGTACGCGTACGTGTCTTGAGCTTATACCGAAAAAAATTGTTTACAACTTTTGAAGCTTTCTTTTAGGTTTCCAATGTCCTGCTATTTGTTTTCATATAATTACTATATATAAGTGTGTAGATATCATATTTTCTTTAACTTGACTTTAGCGTATCAAAAAGTGTGTACGTTGTGTTTTTGTTTGTGTGTGTGTGTGTTGGGAAATTTACATTTTGGAAGGGAAATCTTTCTTTTTTTGGGGTGAGGGGCCTTGATATTCATTAAAAATTGGTTCTATGTTTGTCTCCTGTTTTAGCCCTACTTTAGACTTTAGACTTGGTTAAAAGTTTTGCTTGCTGTGTTCTTCTCTTTTCAATTAATTTCAATTCGTAAAAGAAATTTCCAATTGACTGTTTTTTCTTCTTCTTAAATTCTGTATTGTTTTGTGTGTTTTTCGGCGCAATCAGGAAATTAGTTACTCGAATTTTCTAGAAATATTTATGAAAAAACTTTGCAAATTTTCGAAACTTTTTTACCTGATTTTACCAAAAGTCACGCCTATTCTTTGAGTGTATTTTTAAAACTTATTTGTGTTTGTTTTTGGTTCGTTTTTTATCTATGTACAGTATGTCCTCGAATTGTTAGCTTGGCACTCAAACATATTTTGTTTTTCTTTCTTTGTTTCATTAGAGTTTTATATGGGCTGTTTTCTTATTGGGTTGGTTGTTGTTGTTGTTGTTGTTGTCGTTATTGTGGTTGATTTAATACGCCGATGAAACCAATTGCTAGTTATCATTATGTTTAGTTTATTGCGTTTCACTGTCCCGCTTGCTGCGCTTACAAGTTTCGCTTAACGAACAGAAAAAGGCATATTGAAAGTAAGGATTTGTCAAACAGAAACACATGCGGTATACAAAAAATATACTACGAATACTACGAACAAACAATCTTTATATGCTTTCACTTTTACTTCCACTTTCACTTCCATTGTCATTTGTAATTCTTTGTATTTAATTATTATTTTATTTTTGTTTCTTATTTAGCATTTTCTGTTTTTTGGGTTTTCGGTTTTATTTGTAACACTGTAAAAAACGTGGAAAACATTCTATGAGCTGGGTGTAAATATCAATTGTTAATTGTTAATTCTTGTCTTGTCTTGTCGTTCATTTAATAATTGTTTCTATTTATCGGTCTATCGGCCTATCGGTCTATCGATCGTTTCACTGTGGGTACTTAAATTATTTGTATTGTAGGTGATTATGTAAATCAATGAAGAAGGCAATTCGTCAACAGGGTACATGTGTGTGTAGGTATGTGTGTGGCTCAATCAATCAATCAATCAATCGTTATACTATATAAGTAAATGCCGCAATTCCGGGTGCCCAAACTAGTCGAGATCTATTTATTTACAGTGTATGAGAGATTGTGGTCTATAGATTATTGATTCGCTGATTGTATTGTAGTGCTATTTGTTTTTTCTTCAGTTCGGTTTATTGTCACTTGAGAGAGATATTGAGAGTTCTATTGGTAAATGCGCATTTTTTCGATACTTTCGATATCATCGATATTTTCGATATCTTCGAAACTAGTTTGTGACCCTTGAATTCAGAAACTGCGGCATACTTTTCAGCGCAATCGAGATTTATTTAGTTATTAAAAAAGGCATTTATTGTGTTTGGAGCAGGGTCAGGGGCTCGAGGTCCTTGTAAAAACCCACTCTTTTAACTATTCTGTGTTAACAAACAAAAAAAAGAGGTATAGAAAACAAAAATCAAAATCTCTTTTATATTTCATCTATTGTTTAAATTGTGTAAAAATCATTTCTGTTTAGCTTATCATTCACTTCTCATCGTCTTAGTTGCTGTTCGTTCTTCTTGATTACAGTTATAATTAATAATTAAAAAAATACGCTTCAATTAAAAAATATAAGTCGATTGTAAACATTTTCTATGTATGTACGCAATGCATTTGTAAAGCATTTCCTCCGCAGCCATTTTGTTGTCTGTTTTCCATATTTCTATATTAACTTTTTCAACACTTTTTTGTAAATTAGATTCGTGTTTAAATATTGGTACTATTGTTGTTTGTTTGTTGTTGCAGTTGTTGTATATATTTGGTTGTATATAATATATATATATCTAGATATATACTGAGCGATATATGCATATATAAATATTGTTTGTTGTTTGTTGCTTGTTTCTGTTTCTGTTTTTCTGTTCTGTTCTGCTGTTCATTCATTAGTTATATTGTATTGGAAGAATCTGTGTTTACCCTGAGCACTTTTTCTGCTAGAACAAATTGAAAATGAAAAATTGGAAACGAAAAAGATGATTGCAAAAAATGTCTATGCCAAAAATGAAAACCGAAACGAAGTTTTCAAAAGGTTCTCTTGCCGAAACTTGCAATTTTATCATTTGACTTTTATTATATTGGGTTGGAATTTGATTTGATTTCTTGGGGAATTTTGTTAGGTAATTTTGCATAACTGTTTTGGTTGTTTTTCGTTTTTAATTATTTTATTGATTCCGTTTTTTGTTATTTTTTTTTATTTTTGGTATTTTTTTGTGTGCCAAAGCTTCTCTTTCGAATTTCTCGCGGAATCGAATCGTTTTCAAAACGAACTAAAAACATTTGTATTACAGTAGGTTGAGTATGTAAATGTTGCTAGTATGCATTGTATGTATATAGATTTATATAAATTCGACTTGTATGCAATTCTAGCGTAATTGTTAATTAACTTTATTTTCCTTTCCCTCGTCACCTTGTTATTTTTTTGTTGTTTTGCTGTACAAGTTGAAGCTTCGATTTAGGCATATATGTATATCCTAGGGGGTTGGGTTGGTTGTGTTAGTGTGTGTGTGTGGTGTCTGTGTGTGGGTGAGTCGCTATTTATATAGGTTCATATATAAATATCCTTACTTTCGCTTTTCCAAATATTTTGTATACATATATAATTTTGTATTACTTTTTTGTTTTTGCCGTTGTGTTTCTTGTTCTTGTATATATAATTTTAAATTCCTGTTTCCTTTAAAATGCATTTTTGCAGTTACGCCTAATGATATTTTTCTTTTTCATTTTCCTTTGTTTATTTTCTATTTTTAGGTTTGTCCTGTGCTGATAACTCAAGGAAGAACCTAAACCTAAAGCGGAAATCTATGTGGGTGCCTTAGGTGCCTCTATAATAATATATATATCCTTTTATTAGCTTTCGAATGCTTGAATTTCAAAACTAAACCTTTTCGATTTTTTGGAAACTAAAAGAAGCTAAATCAATTTTGAGTCTTTCGTTTCTATTCAGGCCTAAAAGTTCTTTACTCGTAAAATTTCCACTAAAAATTTGTGTTAGCATTGATTTGATCCAAAAGTTCTTATTTCTCTCTTTTTACACGCGAAAAAAAACTGGCAACATTTGGAAATAAAAAACGAAAAACAAAACCTCAAAAGAAAACGAACAGAAAAAAGGGGATAAAAAAAGAAATTAAATTAAGTTAAAAACAAACTGTGTGTCGATTTTTTGCGTTTGCTTTTAGGGTCAATTGGCAATTTTGTATATTTTGCTATATGTTTATTAATTATTTTGTTTTGCTGTTTGTCAAGGAACTTGTTAGAAATTTTTATTCTTGTTGCTGCTGTTTGATGGCTTGTTGAAATATTAAAAATAAAAATAAGAAAATAATTGAAACACAAATTAACGTTTATGGGGGAACCAAACTAAGGAACTTTTGATCACAACTTAAGCGCTAAGCAAAATCAATTCTTATCAACTAAACTTAATGGTAAACCATAAGAATGAGGGCAAATGGGAATGCTGACACAATGAATTTTTCAATGATATGTGAAAAGTTTGGATGAGCGTATAAAAATGTAAAAATGAGAAAATGAAAGTTGAACGTGAAACGTAAAACGTAGAGAAAAAGCCAAAAGTTTTAGGATGTTTTTTTATTTTCATTTCTGTTTGTCGCTGCTTATTTTCATTTATTGATTTTGAATTTAAATTTAAATTTAATCTTTGACATGCGTGTTTAGTTTAGTTTATTTTTCCGGTAGCCTGGCTTATATCCTCTTCTCATATAGCTTACAAATTCATTGTGTTCTGGCTGAAAATCGTTTAACAAAATAATATATGGACGTGGGTAATACATTACAGAACGGAAAAATGTTCGAACTTATCAAAGAAATAAACAAAAAAATTATATATCAATTTGTTGCCACGTTTTTTTTAGTTCAATTGGTTTTGTTTTGTTGCTAAAGCTAAATAAATTTCATATAAGTTGGTATAATAATAATAACATTTCGCTTAAACATTTAGAACTAAACATATATATATATATATGTTTATATATATAATTATGTAGGTGTTTATATTAAAAAAAAAATTAATAAGAGACACAGAGCATGAAACATTGTGTGTATGTATGTGAGAGTGTGTTTGTGGGGGTTGTTTTCAGTGGTTTTCAGTGCATTTATTAAATGTAAAAAAAATTGCAAAAAAAATTGTTTCCTCCGGAATCGAAGCCCCCAACCCTCGCCCATCCTCTTCCACCCGCTGTCTACTCTTTTTTCCCTGGAATGTTTTGGTTTTCTTCTCCTCTCGATTTTCCCTGTTTGGTTTCCTTTTCTGCGGCGGCTCTGCGAAGACTTTTTGGTCTGGCTGTGCCAAAAATAAAACCCCTTTTTGGTTACTAATTTCCCCTATTGAAATGCAATTAAAATTATCGAGAAAGC
This sequence comes from Drosophila prostipennis, assembly GCA_037075205.1. Taxonomy (NCBI): domain Eukaryota; kingdom Metazoa; phylum Arthropoda; class Insecta; order Diptera; family Drosophilidae; genus Drosophila; species Drosophila prostipennis. The sequence continues at coordinate 461,290 of JBAMCJ010000077.1, forward strand.
TTTTGGTTTTTTGTTTTTTTTCTTTGTTAATAATTATTTATCCATTACTTGTATCGTTATCGTTATTAATTGTTTATAATTTTGTTTCTAAAAGGCCGAAAATCACAATTTTGTTTTGCTTTCTTTTTTTCTTCATTTGTTCCTAAAGGTTAAATTTTGTTTCGTGTCTCGTGTTTCGTTTACGCTTGATTATGTTGGATAATTGTTAATGCAGATATATCCGTTGTGTTTCGCTTGCTTTCGTTTTAACATCACAATTATTGAATTGATGCCTGTTGCTTCTACTCACCCTAAAGTCCACTAATACTGCATGAGAAAAGTAAGCCAACAACAAAGGTGAAAAATGGCAACGCTTTTCCTCGCTTTTCCAAAATGCAAAGCAAATAATTCTCCTCTCCCCCTCCCACTCTCTTCATATTTTTAGTTTTTGGTTAAATATTTTGTTTATCCTTTAATTATTTACTATTCTTGTAATGCTATCACAGCCAAATTGTTTAATCCAAAAGTTTTTGTGTTTGTTTCCGTTTTTTTCCTTTTTGTTTCTTGCCAAAAGTTTTCTTTGTTTTTGGTTTAAAATTTAGAATTTTGAATTTTGTCTAGCGTGCTTAGTGTGCGTTTGTTGTTGCCTCTTTTTCTTTTTTCTTTTCCTTAATATTTTTAATATTTAAAAATTTTGTCATGTTTCTCATTTTTTTCATATTTTTTGCAGCTTGTTGTTGTTCCCAATCCGTTGCCGAAAAATTGAACAAAAAAATCTTCGCCCCCAGCCGCAGAAATCTATTTTCACATTCTAGCCCCAGCCGCAAAAGTTTTGTCACAAACTTCCTTGGTTTTTTTTGTTTTGTTTTTATAGATAATTTTTGTTTTCATTTGTTTAAAATTTTGAGATCGATTTGCATTTCTTCTGGTTTCACTTGCTGCTGTTGCCGGGCTAATCACTTGTGTGGGTGGAAAAGGACTTTTCTTTTTACTTTCTGCGAGAATCTGCGGAGCTTCGGTTTCCTTTAAGCCAAAGTGGAGAATCCGTGATAACGTGATAACACAATGAAATCTATAACCTGGATATATCTAAGCTCTCTCTTCTGCTTTAGCTACTAGCACATTTCGTTATAATTATCGTAAAGCCAAAAAAGGGGTTTTGTGGTTCGTTCAAAGCAAAGTAAACTTGGTTGGAAAAATAGGTGAAAATATGTGAGAATTCTGTTTAAGCCGAATCTTCTGTTTTTCTTTTCCCTTCTTTTCTACCCTTAGTTGGTATTCCTAGTGTGTGTGAGTGTGTGTGTTTTTCCCTCTACTACTCATATACATATATATATTTTTTGGTTTATGTATAAGATTTATATAAATATCGTTAAGATCACAGATATTCTATGTAATTCTGCTGCTGCTTTTCATTTTTCTCAAATTGAATCTGAATTCCAAAAATGTCCCTTTGCTTTTCGGCTTCTGCATTTGGTTTATATAGATATATAAATATTGTATATATTTATATGTATATGTTACTGTATAATAAGTTCTGTGAGTGTATAATATACGCGTGTGTGTGAGCGAGGGGATCGGGGGACTAAGTTGCACTAACTCACTATCGAAAAGAGTCTATATCGTCTATATAGCGATTCTTGTGGTGTTTTCTTGTTCTTCTTGTTTCTGGTGTATTGGGATATGTATGTTCTACTGCGTTCACTTGCTCGAAAGTAAAAACCGAAGACGCACAAAAGAAGGCTACACTTGATGGATTGGTGAATTGTTGAGTTGTTGAGTTGGTGTTATTGAATGTTCACCAGTTCACTTTGCTTTCAGTTTTACTTTTACTTGGGGAATTGGTTTTCTCACCAGTTCACTTTGCTTTTGATGATTTTGAGTGTGGTGTGTTTTCAGTGTTTCGGGTTTCGGGGGCTTCGGGTGTTTTAGCTTTCTCGATCGGGGGACAGGGACTATGTTTACTTTAAGCTACTTTAACGCTTTATTATCATCGTCAACGTCCTACGTTCTCGGATCCTTCGGCTTCGGCTGCTACTTATAAAGTTACATCACGTGTGTTCACTGTTCTTTTCATTACGTTTATGTTTATCGTTATCGTTATCGTTATCGTTAATCGTTAATCGCTATTTTTAGCATTACTAAATCGTATTCAATTAGATCAATTTTTATCATGTATAGTTTAGCAATTTTTTATGTTTTTAATATTTTTGTAAATTTCTTTTCAATTTTTTTTTGCGCTTTTTCTTTCTTCGCTCTTCTTGCCTATTATGTCTTACATTCTCTAACATATACTTTTGAAAAATATATATATCATATATATATGTATATATATATCATTTTTATTAGATTCCTGCTACAACTCTCACGCTGCGCTTTAGCATTTATTTTCTTTTCCTGGGTAGAAAAAACGTTTCTCTCTCCTTTTTATCCATTTTCCTTTTCCTGCCATCCAAAAAAAGGGATATACCTATCTTCCCCTAGCATTTCCTCAAGGACTCCAAGGTCCTCTATCGTTATCATCTTATCATCATCAAAAAAAAAACAAGTTTGCTTCTTGGTATAAACTTCAACAATTCGACAATATGCTGCTATATAATTATTGTATATAATGTATATATTAATATATAGATGTTTTTGTGTACGGTTATAGCCTGCCTGCTCTATTGTGTCTGTGTGTGTGTCTGTGTTGGTGTTGGTGTGTTGCTGTCTCTTTCCTATTTGCTAGAGTTTCTGCTTTTGCCCAGAACTTTCCGAACTAATGCCTCGTTTACATAATTAATAAAATATATACATATGTATATACATGGATTCAACGGTATATACATATATGTGGGTGTGTGTGTGTGTTTGTTGTTGTGTTTTGGGGTTGTTGGTGTATTGTTGTATTCAGTGGCGGATCCAGGATTTTGTTGTGGGGGGTGATATCAGAACAATTTTTTTGTTGCATACTTTTTGAGTACCAAAATTTCTTTCATTTTTCACCCGAGTGGGGGGTGATATATCACCCATATCACCCCCCGTGGATCCGCGCATGGTTGTATTGTTGTATTGGTCTCTCCTCCTCATCCTTCTCCTCCGTTTTTCCTCCTTAAGTAAGTCAAAGTTCTTGTTGGCTCGTCCTCATCAATTGTTGTTGTAGTTGAAATTGTTGGTGTTGTTGTTGATGTTGTTGTTGGTGTTTTGCAAATAATTTGCATTATTATTGTTGCTGTTGTTGTTGTTGTTATTGTTATTATTATAGTAGTAATAGTAGTAATAATAATAATTTAATAACAAACTAAAATCGTTTCACTATTGCGGCAACTCATCCTTTGTATCGACCGGGCTGCTGGGTGACAAAAACTTGCGCACGTACTTGGGAAAATGCGTTTTCTCGTGCGCCTTGAGTATCGTTGAGCGCGAGAAGGTTTTCCCGCACATGGTACATCGGAAGGGCCGTTCGCCTGCAAAGCGAGATTTCCCCGAAAAAAGGGCAAGGAAATCAAGGAGATATATGTTTCGATATAGATCAAAGTTGACAGTGCGTAACGGGTTTGGAGAGTCGAGATGAGGGATGATGATGTAAGGTGGGCCTAAGCAATATCTTCAAATCACTTTCTTTGTTTCATTACCATTATCATTTTTTTTTATAATTAATATGCAGTTTGAAAACGTTTAAAATATGATATAATATACTTTAAAATATTTGATAATATTTTAGAGTACAATTTTTTTTTTAATGTTTTTGAAAAATTAAATTTGTATAATGGAAATTTGTATCTTAAAAATATGATAATATTTTAGAGTACAATTTTTTTTAAAGGTTTTTGAAAATACGTTTAAAAAATCAGTGTTACCAACACAGTTATTAGAAAAATTTTTAATTTTTTTTAGAAAACATTTTAAATGAATTATTAATTATTAATATTAATTAATAAGCTTTTAGAGGAAAACCAGAAAAAAAAATATTTAAAAAGTTAACAAGTCGTATACGCAATTTTTTTAAATAAATATTACGTATACGCAGGCTAAGCTTTTAAATTGTGATTTCTTTTTGAAAATACGTTTAAAAAATCAGTGTTACCAACACAGTTATTAGAAAATGTTTAATTTTTTAAAAAACATTTTAAATGAATTATTTTTATATAGCAAATCCATAGGCTTTTAGAGGAAAAAAAAAAAAAATGTTTAAAAAGTTAACAAGTCGTATACGTGATTTTTAAATAAACATTACGTATACGCAGGGTAAGCTTTTAAATAATGATCTCCAGTTAATTGGCAACACTGACAATGCTAAAGCGGGACTCTTGATGACATATGCAATCGATCTTAGTACAAACTACAGGACTTACCGGTGTGCACGCGACAATGATCTTTCATGTGGTGGCGCAACTTAAACGCCTTGCCACAAAACTCACATTTAAATGGTCGATCACCTGTATGTACCGACAAATGCGTGATCAGTGATGTAACATCGGGAAAACTTTTAGCACAGAACTTACACATGACAACACTATTCGGATCACTGGACGCGGCGCCCAGCAGCGACGCTGACTGCGATTGAGCAGCGGCTGCCGCTGCCGCCGCCGCCGCTGCAGCGGATGTGGATGGCGACAGGGAGCCGGTGGCGGTACCGCCAGCACCGCAGCCTCCGCTGCCGCCGCCGCCACTGCCGCCGCCGCTACTGCCACCCGTTGCCGCTGCAGCCCCCGAGCCACAACCGCTTCCGCTGCCCGCTCCCAGCATCAATCCGCCGCCGCCGTTTCCGGCGGACGTGGCCGAGCGGCGATCGATCACCGACCCCTGGCCGCCCGCCTCCAGGCAGCTGGCCGTCAGGCTCTGGAACGTGCAGCCGGCGCTGGCCAGCGAGAGGGCCGCCTCCATGTCGATGCCAAAGGCGGCGGCCACCGCGGCCACCTGCTCCTGGGTGTCGCTGCCGGAAGTGGCCGCCATGGCGGCCGCGTTCATCTGGAAGGCGAAGGGGGAGGGCAGGCCGGCGGCGGCCATGTTGAGATCGCCCAGCAGGTGCGAGTGCAGCAGGGCCGTGGTGGCCGGCTCCCGGTACTCGAGCGTCTTCAGCGAGTGCGTCAGCAGATGGCGGGTGAGTTTCGACTGATTGGGGAAGGCCATGCGGCAGTAGATGCACGGAAACATGTGCAGGGGCGGCGGCGGGGGGCTGTGAGGGGGCTGCTGCTGCTGCTGTTGCTGCTGATGCAGCAGAGCGGCTGCTGCGGCGGCTGCTGCGGCCGCTGAGCCACCGGACGCCCCAACGCCCACAGCGTGTGGTGGGGGCTGTTGCTGTTGGTGGGGCGATTCGGACGTTTCCTGGAACAGACACCAAACAAAAATCCAACATCAACTTCTTTACTTGCTTTTCTTTCGGTTTTTGGTTTTGGTTTTGGTTTTAGTTTTTTTTTTTGGTTTGGTATTTTTTCAATATTTTTGCGGTATTTTTTTTTGTTTTGGATTTTTTTCAGTTTCAGTTTTTGCTGGCAATCGATTTGATTCTCTAGTTTTAGCATCGCCTCTCTTCTTTTTAGCTGGTCTTGAATTTTTGCTTTTCTTCGTTTTCTTTGTCTTTGGCAAAACTAGTATTTTTTAGTATTTTTACTAACGGAAACCAAAAAAATAATCATAAAATTATTTGTTTACTTGGAGTGAGAGAGAGAGAGAGAGAGTAAGAGAGAGAGAGAGAGAGAGGTATATATAGGATGTTCCAAAACTAAGACAACGTAAATTATGCATTTAAAAAGAAGATAATCACAGAGTATTTACTTCGGCAACTTGCTCTCCTTACTTCGCTTTCGGTAAAAATAAATCGGGCGTTGGAACTCTAGTATTTAAGTTGTTCATGAGAATGGGAGAGAGAGGTAGAAGGAAAATTAGGAAAAAAACAAAATTACAAACTTTACAATTGTCAAGAAAAACAAAAAAAAAAGAAATGTACAGAAAACTAAGGCAAGGAACTGAAAACTGAATCAATGAATCAATGTCATCAGAGAAGAAGAATGGAAAACTTGGGGCCGGGGCCCTGCAACGCTCTCCTCCGGCTCTGCGCCTCTCCCTACTCCGCCAGATGTGGGTCTGGACCCATTACCAGGTCTTAGGACCAGGCCCGAACCGAACCTGGGCCGAGTGCTTCAAACGTGTCTCAAACCGTTGGATGGATGCCAAAAAAACAAGAGGGGGTTTCAGCATTTGACTTTCGTTGTGTATTTCGTTTGTTGTTTTTCATTTTCATTTGCATTTGCATAGTTATTGCTTTACAAGAATTGCATTAACAAAGTTTCTGGTATTTTCTGGTATTTATTTCGTTTTTGGTATTTTTTGTTTTCAAGAAGTTGAATTTCGATTTTTGTTTGGGCGTTGTTCGAAAAACGTCGCATAATCGTACGTTAAGTATTGATAAAGCTTTTTCATTGCTTTCCTTTTTGATTTTGGTTTTACATTTAGCTTTTTGTGTTTTTTTTTTTTGTAATATAGTTTTTGGTTGTGTAAACTTATTGTTAAAAATTGTTTTGTTTTGTGGTTTTTTTTTGCTTAAATTTGACGCTTTGACCAAGGTTTTGATCAATTTTGGAACGCGGTACGCTTTTTCGATTTTAAAGTTTAAATTTGGTAGAACAGTGATTTTTTTCGTACATGAATTAGATTGTCAAATCATAAACAAAAACTTGGGGCTCGGGTTTATTTATTCCTGGCAACAAGATGGAGGTACAAATTTAACCAAACTTTAAATTAAAAAATAGCTTTTCACCACGCATACCTTGGATACAACTTCCTTTTTATTTTCCTTTTCTTTTTTTTTTTATTGACAAATTTTGAAAAACTGGAAAGGTGGTTTTTGCCTGATTTGACAATTTTGCGCACGAAAAAAATCAATACAAATTATAATTGTAAAATCTGTACATAAATGTCCATAAATGCTTAAACAAAAAGAGTAAAATTTGGAATAAAAAACAAAACGAAAAAAAAACATACAAAATTTTGGGTTATTGGAGAAAACAAACTCGGGGGGCCAAATCGTGTTTTTTGTGTTTCACAAATTTCGTGTGGTTCAAAAAGGTTCAAATCAAATCAAAACAAACAAAAAATGCAACTGTAATAAGTTAAATCAACTCAGTGGCTTCACTTAACTATTTTCAAGAAGTTTTTCCATATGCCGCACTCTTTTTTTTCGCATAGAACTCAAATGGTCGGATGTTACAGAAAAAAAAACACAAAAATAAAAGGCACATTGACTCTAACGAATGGTTATACAAGTCATGGGAAATGTTCATTCAGCACAGCCATGTTCAAAAAACGCAGATCAACTTCTTGACAATGTCAATAATATCAAATCAAAATAAATGTTAAAAAACAATCAACATTTTTCTTTTTTCTTATCGCATTATTTCTCATATTTTTTTCTTTTCATTATTTTTCTTCTTTAGATATTTTTTAATATATGGCACAACGAAAAACAAAAAAAAGTGCAACAAAAGGCAAGTAAGAAGGGGAAAAAGGCAATGAAAATGAGGAAAAGTAAGGACGGAAAATGAAAACAAGTGAGAACGGAATTTCGGATGCGGATTCGAGGATCCATTTAGCCCTGAAGCTAAGAAATCTATCTTTGTGGATGGACATAGGGGAACAATCGAGTTTCGAGTTTCGACTTTCGAGTTTCGAGTTTCCGTATCTTAAACATAGGTGGCACAGTTGCAGTTGAGTCAAGTATCAGGTATCAGGTATTACATACATTAACTTAGGCGTACGCATATATATGTAGTACGTGTGGTATGTATAAATACCTAGAGAAAGAGACAGATCTTCAGACTTATACGTATGGTATTTGGTATGGTATCATCACAGGAGGCACAACATTTAGTTCAAAAATTTGGTTAACCAAAAAAATCGACCAACAGAACAACCAAACACAACACACACTCAAACACACATAAATCCTTTCGATATCCAATAGTCGATAACCGATATTCGATATCCGATAGATCGTTACTTGAATAGAGCACACAACAGCGATAAATGATATGAAAGGAAACAGAGGCATATATTTATGTATACATACGAGTAGGTTTTTATATAGTATAAACACAAAAATTTAACGACAGGGAGAAAGAGAGACAGACAGAGCGATTTGATTATTAAATAGAAATAGAAATAGAAAGAGATAGAGTAAGAAATAGGGGTAGAAATCGAAGAAACCAGAAAACTTAAACGAAAGTACACAACATCAATTCCAAAATAGAGTGAAAAAGAGACAGACAGTAAGAGCATAGAGCACAGTAGGTCACAAGAACAGAAAATACATCTAAAAAATAACGTAGGAACACACACACATTGATTAAGTTAAAAGTCCATCAGCCAAAGGTTAAAAAATACTAATCAATAAACAAAAAAGTTAAAATAAATAAATTAACACATATGTAATACCTAAAATGGATCACATAAATATCTAGATATTTTATAAAACCTAAAAGTATGCTTTAAAAAATTAAATCTTTTGATTCGGAGTACTGTTAAGTTCTGTAATTTTTTTCAAAATATCTAAAGAGATTTATGTGATAATTTGTTTTTCTTGTCTAGGTTATTACTTTAATGATGATTTCCAGTTACTAAATTTTATTATTTTTAAATGGATTATGGAGATTTGGTTGAAGTACGTATGATAATGAAATTGAAACTCTATTAAATTTTAAATTTTATGAAATGTTTCACTTTCTTGAATATATATTTCATTTTAACTTATATTCTCCGAATATGATAATGATAATAATATTATTATTATTACTTAACGACACATATTATTAAATGCCTTACGATCAGTCCGACAATCGGAACAGTCAACATATTGATATCGATATTTGAAAGGAAAACAATACACACATTGGCTAAGTAAAACACGCAGATTCACAAAACGGAAATCATTAAATCGGAAATGAACAAAAAACGACAACGAAAATGAAAACATATGTTTATAGAGTGAAATGAAAGACATTTAGCTTATGGAAAAATAGAACACACACATTTACCATTTACATAAACGAACAACGAACGAACGATTTATGGTAAAAGCGTTCCACATTTAGATAATACATATATATCGTTGAAAAAAATAGTATTATATAGTTTGTTGGTCGAGTGTGAGTTTGTGGGTGTGTGTGAGAGTGGCATGTGGGTGTGTGTGAGTGTTTTAGTTCGATTTAGTTTTCTATAATTTGATTGAGATTTTGTTATTTTTCTTTTAATTTTTTTTTCCTTTTTTTTTGGTTGCATTTCTTGACTGTAATTTCTTTTCTTGTGGTTTTGTTTATATTTTCTTTTTTTTTTCTTTTGCGATTATGTAGTTTAAAAAACACCAAAAGCGCTTTAGTACGATTCTTTGTTTGGTTGATAAATTAATGCATTTTATATATATATATATTTTGAGGTATATATATCTCGGTTATCAATTGCACAACGTTCAGATCTGGACCCCTCTCTTGTTTCATTTGATGGAGAATTGTGGTTTCTTTTATATTGCTGTTCCGTATTCGTATTGATTAATATAATATTAAAAGCACAACACACAGTTTGACACATCGATAATATTGATATAGATAGAGACAGAGAGACAAAGAGAGCGAGATAGAGAGACAGATAAAGTGACACACAGAGCGAGAGCGAGATAGATATAGAGAGCAAGTTTTAAGACAGAGACATCGAGTTAATAGCAAAATATTACATTTACAAGTTTGGTTTCGAGTGAAATCAACTAAAAATGGGGTTTTCAGCTAGTTTGTAATGCAAAGAAAGGAAGAATATTCGATTTATTGGGTTCGGGATCGGGGGATCGTAAATGCATATAAGTGGGTACGGTCCAAATTTTGTGCAGCGAATTTAGTTCTCATTTACAATTTTTAGTTTGTCAAATTTTTCGGTTATTGGGGAACTTTATGTTCTATTTTCTCACAAAGCGCAAATTAAAAATTAATCATTTTATTGATTTTTTTGTAAGGTTCTTTGGCCAAAATGTTTGGAGGGTGTATGAATTTTTATGGGTTTTCATAAAACATGCGTTATATACATAAATATAAATAGTTCTACCAAATGATGATGGGTTTTGAGTGTGCGTTAGGGTGTGTGAATCTTAAAGCTATAAATTAAATAAAGGATTAATACAAGTTACTGTTGTTGCAATTGTTTATAATAAATAACTTAACCTACTCAAGAGTCCTAGCTGCCCGAAGAATTCAGAGACTACCCAGAGTTTTCCCATAAATTTAAATGTTTTTCTTTCGGGCTTTAAGGGAGATTACTCGACCGATGCACCAGTAACTTACATCCACTGATGTTGCGTGATTTCTGCCGGCAAAAGACAGCCAAACAGGCCAGCAAATAAACAAACTTTCCATTAGCCAAATTGCAGTTTTGGCCTCTCCCGCTCTCGCCAGCGGATTATTGAATAACCCCAGTGCAGGGTCCACCAAATCTGGGTCACCACAAGCAAAACGGCAAAAAAAAACCCCCGAAAAAACTCAAAATACGAAATGAGAAGGGGAATTGGGAAAATGGCCAAGAAATAACGCCGTGAGTCGATGAACCGCTTTGATTCGGGAGACAAGTTCAACGAGCCTACGCCTAATGGAGTGATTATCTGGTCCTCCGAGCCGCTTCCTTTCGAACTTCCCCGAACTTTGGCAAAAGCGCCAGACGCACTACACATCTGGCTCCTGCTATTGCCACATTGCCGTTAATGTCCTGCGACATGCACTGGGAGAAAATACATTTATATAACAAATTTCTATAATTTTCTTTTTCACTGCCTACTTTTAGGCGTTTTTGTAAGTGATTTAAAAGCGTCTCTTACTTTTTTAATAAGTTTTTCAAATTGTTACGATTGATTTGTCTTGTCAAAGGCGATTTCCTGATATGAAAAAAAACCCTTGCAATAAATTACTATTTTTATATGGACCAAAGTATGAAAATAGCTTCGTTTTTCACTGCATACTTTTAGGTGCCTTTGTAGGCGATTTACCAACGACTGAAGGTCAAAGGCGATTTCCTGATGAAAAAAAAAATTCTGATAAATTGTTATTTTTATTTGGACCAAACTATGAGGAATTGCTTTATTCCTCTTTCACTGCATACTTTTGGGTGCCCTTGTAGGCGATTTACCAACGACTGAAGGTCAAAGGCGATTTGCTCAAACCTCAAAAACCTCTTCTTCGAGTGCAGTCATCAACGTATCCACCTCCTTTCCTTGGTCGTCTTGAGGCCCCGACTTCGTCATCATCGTCGTCATAGTCGTGTCGTCGCCGCAATAATAATCAAATATCGATCGATGTGCGTCTGGTTTCGGTTGGTTTGCCCCTTTTGGATTGCTTATTTTTCTACGAAATATTTTCGACGGTCGTCGGCCTTTTCTTGTTCATTTTGATGCCGTTTTGCGGGGCTTTAAGCCCCTCAACTTCAACCCCCCACCTCGACCTCAACCTCCATCACGATTTTTGCCCGCCACGCAGCCCCTCACATTTTAATAAAAGCAAATTTTTAATGAAAACTCTCTTGGGTCTGCCTTGCCTTTTTATGTTGCATGAGAGCTGCACACAAACAAAAACATCTACATATATATATATTTCAGCTGGTTTGTTTGCATTTGGTGCGCTTAATTATTTTCCTTTTTTGAAGGTCCCTTTCATTGCAATCAAAAAATAGACGCAATAGATGACGCATATAACGCATCTGGCAAATATTGCGGAAGCTCATAGAAGTTGTGCTGCTGGCGGAAGCGACTATTTCAAATATTCCCCAACGCTCCTTTTTATTTGTAATATTTTTGCACAAATTATTATGTATTGTTATAATTTCTTTTTTTTATTTCGCATTTTTGTGAGCCCCTCTTTTTGGGAAAGGGTTGCATTGATATATATTTATATATATTTTTAGGTATGGCGTTTTTGCAGCCCCTACACATTTATATAAATTTTTTACATTTTTGTTTGAGGGAAATGCGCGGAAGTGGCAATCTCTGCTCTTTTCGCAGATTTTTTTTTGCAATAAAAAAGTATATAAATAATAGATGTGTGTGGGAACACAAAAACAAACAGTGGGAATGGAAACCCGATGACGAATCCACGGCCAACGAGAGACAAAAGTCAGAACTCAAAGAGTTCGCATTGATGGAGGTGCAGATGCTGATGGCATTGGAAGTTCAAGAGCAGCTGGGAAGGGGAAGTGGTAGGTGGTGACCCCGTCGTGCAGTCTATTGGAAATCTCCCGGCAACCTATGGTATTTCTTAATGAAAACTCATACAATGTTGGTGAGCTATTGTTCTACATTTTGGCCCTAGAAAATTTGTTTAGATATTTCTAACAAATATTAATTTTTAAAAAATTATCTTATAAATTGTTGTATATCTAAAAAATACTAAGCCTTAATTTCACCAAATATTTACTAAATTTAATTTCTTAATTTTTGTATTAAAACTCATAAAATGTTGTTGAGCTGAAAAAATCAATTGTTCTCCTTTTTGGCCCTCGATAATTTTTTTTAGAAATTTATAAAAAAATTAATTATTAAAAAATATTATCTAATAAATTATTTCATATCTAAAAAAAAAAACCTTAATTTCACCAAATATTTACTAGATTTAATTTCTTAATAAAAACTCACAAAATGTTGGTGAGCTGGAAAAATCGATTGTTCTCCCTTTTTTGGTCCTCGAAAATTTATAAAAAAATTAATTATTAAAAAATATTATCTAATAAATTATTTCATATTAAAAAAAATACTGAAAATTTAGAATAGTTTTTCTAAATATATAAACATAAAAAACCGAAAACTTTTGTGTGGCGATAAACTTTAATTTTAGGCAAAGCGAAAACGAAAAATAAGAAAATACGTGTGGTCGATCTAAATCAATTTCAACGAATGCCCGACTATATTTTAACAAAGTTCTTAGAGCCTAGCTTAACGACGGTTGACGAAGACGGGGCGAATTCGCAGAGAGCGAGAGAGACCTTTATTGTGCACCCGCCTTCGTCCTAAACTAACTTACACTAAACTTCAAACTTCAAGTACAAATTCAAATCTCGCAACACCGGCCCCGTTGAACGCTTCAGGCTTCAACAAATGGGAAGCGGCGCCAATTTATGGATGGCTCGCCGAAAAACGCCTCCTGCGCCCGTCCTAACGTCGACGACCCTGACCATGCCGTCCTCCCCTGCGTGCCTGGCGATGATTCTCCCCAGGAGCCATTGTTGGGGCGGAAGGTTGTCCTCGGCCACGACGACGAGATCTCCCTCGCTGATGTTCGGCTGCTCCTGGTGCCACTTGCCCCGAATTTGTAGGCCCAGGACATATTCCCGGGACCATCGCCGCCAGAACATTTGCCTGACTGACGAGACAAGCCGCCATCGCCGTAAGCAGCTGAGACCCTCCTGGTCCGGGGTCCGGAGTGCTGGTGTGGCGAGCAGCGGCCCGCCTGTCAGCAGGTGCCCGGGAGTTAGCGCCTCTCCGTCGCTTGGGTCCTGGCTGATCGCTCCGAGCGGGCGGGAGTTCATCACCGCCTCGATTCCCACGAGCACTGTCGCCAGCTCTTCTGCGCTTAGGAGCGCGCTGCCCACCGCCCGTAGGAGTAGGTTCTTGGCAGTTTTGACACCTGCCTCCCATAGTCCGCCCATGTGCGGAGCCCGAGGCGGTGTGAACGCAAACTCGCATCCGCTTCTTGATGCGAATTCGCGTATCGCGTCGGCTTCCTCCTCGATCCGCTCTCGAAGGGCCTGGAAGTGGCGACTGGCTCCGACGAAGTTCGTCCCGTTGTCGCAATGGACGACTTGGGGACATCCTCGGCGCCCAACGAACCTTTGAAAAGCCAATAAAAAGGAATCTGTGGTTAAATCTGAAACAACTTCTAGATGAACCGCCTTGGACGCGAAACAAACAAAGAGCGCAATGTAGGACTTATACGGAGGCCTACCACGAATTTTCAGTGTTGTATAGACAGGGCCACAAAAATCAACGCCACATATAGCAAATGGGCGGAGAGCACGGAGACGATCTGCGGGTAAATTTCCCATAATTTGTGTCATCAGTCGAGGCTTGCACTTGAAGCAGCGGATACATGATCGAACTGTCTGACTGCAGACCTCCTGAGCGTTTACGATCCAAATTCGCTGTCGAAGGAGACTCACAAGTGCTCGTGGACCAACATGAAAATTAGAATGGTGCAGATGCCGGACATAGCTCTGCACAAATTGGGAGCGTTTCGTCAACAACAATGGAAACTTGGCATCGTATGATATAGGAGCGTTAGCTAGTCGCCCCCCAACTCGCAACAACGAAAAGTGACACCAAGTCCCCTTTTCTTCATGAATGAATGGATTCAATCGCTGAAGACTTGGGCCAACTCTGGAGCCTTTACGGACTTTTTCCCTTTCTTCGTGATACTCGTGTTTTTGTAATACCTCGACAATTTTTAAAAAGGCTTCATTATATTCAGTGGGTGACAAAGTTTTTTCAAATACTTTACTTTTGTCTTTGCATTTTCTAATGAAGCGGAACATATAAACGAATACCCTAAGCAGTTTAAGGTGTGACGAAAATCCCTCGATGACATCTACCAAGTCCGAATTTTGTACAGCAGCGGTCAGCCCGACCACAGTCTTCCTCGATTCTTGCAGTAGGACTTGTTCATCTAGGTCAAAGTGTGCATTTTGGGGCCAGTTTTCTTCTCCTTCCGTTAGATACGCTGGTCCAGTAAACCATATCGACTGTATGATTTCGTCGACGTCACAACCTCTTGATACGATATCTGCTGGGTTCTGTTTCGTGGGGACATGCCGCCATGTAGCTTCACCTGACCACTCTTGAATCTCCGCAACTCTATTCGATACAAATGTGGACAACGAAGACGGATGAGACCGGATCCAATGAAGCGTAACTTCAGAGTCCGACCAATAAACAATTTGTTCGATAGGTACCTTTAATAGGGGCTTGATTCTGTGACAGAGATCTGCGAGAAGGTGAGCGGCACATAACTCAAGTCTTGGAAGAGTCTTAGTCTTGAGCGGCGCTACTTTTGACTTTGACGTCAACAAGGATACTTTATAACCTTCTGCAGTTTTGCTACGAATGTAGACGCAAGCTCCGTAAGCTCTTAAGGATGCGTCGGCAAAGGCATGTAATTGGACCGGTGACATCGGATCGGTATGCACAAACCGAGGAATTGATATTTCTTCTAAATTAGACAGTGTATTTTTTATCATATTCCATTCTGTTTCCAAATGCATTGGAATCGACTCATCCCAATCTAACTTATTGAGCCAGAGTTCCTGCAACAGGATCTTTCCTCTAATTACTATTGGACTTAATAAGCCGAGGGGGTCAAACAGCTTCGATGTCACCGATAGTATGTTCCGTTTTGTCGCTCGGAGACCCATGACAGCATTGTCAATTTGGAACTTAAAGGCATCTTCGTTGGGCAACCACGATATTCCTAACGCCTTTGTAGACTCTGAGTCCGAGATGGGTATGGATTTAGCTGTGCTCTCAGATGCGGTGACGTCAGGTGAGTTTGAAAACCACTTTGTCAATTCAAAACCTGCAGTTTGAAGAACCTGAGACACTTCAGACTTAATAGTCTTTAACTCCTCTACGCATGCAGCACCAGTTAACATGTCATCGACATAAAAGTCGGATCCAATAACTTCAGCAGCTCTAGGAAAAGAAAGTTTGGCAGACTCGCTTAACCTTTTTAAACACCGAATTGCCAGAAATGGGGCTGGTCCAGTCCCATATGTTACGGTGTTGAGCTTATATAATCTCAAGGACTCAGAGGGGTCTCTTCTCCACACTATAAGTTGAAACTGCCTATCCGCTTCATTTACCATCACTTGGCGATACATTTTCTTTACATCGGCGGTCAAGGCGAACCTATGCAGCCGGAAGCGAAGTAGCGTTGAGTACAACTCATCTTGGATTGTCGGCCCAACCATCAAAATATCATTTAGAGAGATCTGAGTTGACGATTTACAAGAGGCATCGAAAACGACACGTAACTTGGTTGACGTACTTTGGGGTCTCAGAACGCATTGGTGTGGGATAACATAATGTGGAGCAGAAGGAATTTTATCTGTAGGAGACATATGACCTAAGGAAAGGTACTCTTCCATAAATTCTAAATACATTTTCTTCATGTCAGGGTCTCGAGACAACCTTCTTTCAAGCGACAAAAACCGCCGTTTTGCAACTTCAAAGGAGTTGCCCAACCCATTTGGATCAGATTTAAACGGCAGCCTTACTTCAAACCGACCTGATGGCAAAACCTGAGTAGTCTTCCGGTAGTGTTCTTCACATAACTTTTGCTCAGGCGACAGAATTTTCTTTAGAGATGGCATTTCTTCCAGTGACCAAAACTTCTGTAGTGTGCTGTCAATAGATACTAACAGCTCTTCACTACAACTAAAACTTTTCACAACTTCTGTAGGGGAAGATGCCTTATATCTTCCTGATACAACCCATCCTAGGAGGGTTTTCTGCAAAGTTGGAAAGTCGGGACCTTGTCTAATTTGTCCAACAGCTAATAATTCGAAAAAAGATTCTGCTCCTATTAACATATCTATTCTTTGTGGCTTGTAGAAATATGGGTCCGCTAAAGGTAGGTTCTTTGGAATTTTCCAGTCATTGATATTAACAGACTGGTCAGGATGGTATCCTGATATTGATTTTAAAATCCAAAAATCGAATGAGAACTCACTACCATTTATACGCGACTTCACCACTGTATGTACCTTTTTCTTAACTTGAGAATTGGACTCGCCAATACCAAGTAAGTTGATACACGACTCCTCTTTACGGATCTGTAAGCGGTGAGCAAGGTCCTCTGTTATAAAGTTAGTTTGGGACCCAGAGTCAAGAAGTGCTCGGGCCAAAATATATTCACCGTTTTTGGTTCGTACACTTACGATCGACGTGGCCAAAATCACCCTCTCCGATGATGTCGCATGCATAACATGTGACGTGGAAGGCTGATCTTGATTTAAAGGAGGAGTAAGAATCTCTTGGGGTGGTGGCAACGCTAAACTGTTCTCGGAAACTGTATATCTATGCAGTAAAACGTGATGCGAGCGTCCACAAACTCGACATTTGTTAAATTTGCATTTCGAGACAGTGTGACCCTTTCGCATACAATTGATGCATAATGAAGCAGATTTTACAAAGTCAAACCTTTGCATAACGGAAAGACGACCAAACGGACCACAGTTCGCTAGGATATGGTCGTCTGCATTGCAATAGCTACAACCTTGCTGGGATTTACTGTTGGACGAAGAACATGTAAATGAGCTACGATTATGTGGCTTGCTCGACGTAACTTTATCTAGCTTTGGTTTCGTCGATTCTTCAGCAGATAAATGCTGATATCTGCGATTTAACATTTTTTCAAAATCGGACCAAAGAGGTAATCTTTCATAATCTAACTGTTCTTCCCATTTTTGTTTGGTCACTGGGTCGACTCTGTTCAAGACGAGATAGATCAACATTGCATTTGAAATCTTGGTATCGTCTCCTATCGATAACAAAGAACCGTATATCGATGACACGGTATCGATAAGATTCCTTAGAGACGACGCAGACTGTTGCGATATTTTCGGAAGACTAAACAATGTTGAAATATTATTCATAAAAATTAAACATTCGTTATCATACACTTTTTTCAAGCTGACCAAAGCTTTCTCATAATTGCTCTCTGTAACTTGGTAGGCCTTGATAGTCCCCAAAGCTTCACCAGAAAGGCAAGAGATTAAGTGATTAAATTTTTCAATAACGGGAATGTTATCGTCTTGATGAACTAGAGTTTCAAAAAGGCTCATGAAATTTTTAAACTCCGAGTATTTGCCGCTGAATTTCGGCAATGCCAAATTCGGAAGTCGAGCTCGAGTTGGGACTACAGAAGCTGACCCAAGAGTTTTGGTATCGCTAGCTGTCTTCAAGGCCGAGATAAGCGACAATACTTTTGCCTTGGTTGTTATGGAAAGCTCTTCCAACTCTTCTCCAAACTCATCGCCATCATCTAAATCTTCTATCTTTTCTTGTAATTGATTTGCCTTGTTAATTACATCATTTAAATTTTCTAGCCTACATTTTAATTCGTCTTCCAGAATCGGAATCTGGCCGGCTTCTAGCCGATTATTTAATCGGCGGATGCTATTTACTGGCTTTTTGAGCTTGTTTTTAAGGTCAGCAAGAAGTTCAATACTTTTTGGCTTATCTGGACTCATTTTTTATATTAATTTAAATATATATAGGCCACGAAAAAATTATATATAAATAATTATGTAGAATAAATTATATCCAGCAACAATTTACTAAATTGAATAAATTTAATTTAAAGTATAAGTGATGAAAATAAATTTCGAAACAAAACAACGAGAGTTAATAATTTTTGTCTATAATTATTAAATTTGTTCGAAAAATGTTGTTACCAAATGTTGTATTATTCACAACAAAAGCGACGAAAATATTTAATTAAATCAAACCACGTAGTATCAAATTAATAGTGGTGACGGCAAATCAGTATACCCGACCGAATGCAGGGTAGCGCGTCACTTAACGGTCAGCTAATCGTCAGCGCGCCAAACCAAAATTCTACAACAATAACAACGTTGCTAGCGGCGGACAAGCGAAAGCGAAAACGAAAAAATTCACCGCTGCAGCTGCTTGTATATGAGGGCCTATGTATTGGTTATGTATAGCGGCTGGGATGAATTTTCCCAACTATTAATTTTTCGAGTTTTAACACAATGTAGTGGGGGGGCGACAGTGATTGCAATAATTTTCGTAAGAAAACACAAATTAAATGTAGCATCCAAGGGCGGTTCAAATGGGTTATGTAATGTGTATGTGTATATGTGTATATGTATATAATAAATATAATATAAATTTTATTTATTTTTTCTGTATATGTGTAAGTTTGCAATTTTTCCTTTTTATTATAATTAATGCATGCACAACTAGCTCTACTATATCGATACGTCTGTGCCAAGAATTGAAAGCGAGGTGCAATTTTTCAGCACAAGACAAGAAACAAATAAATTGTTTTGTTAACAAACTCTAGCTTTCAATTTTTTGCACAAATACCTCGGGTTCTGCGTTGGGGTCTTTTAATCCAGCTGCCACTTTCCTTTTGCACATCGAGCAATCACAGGGCATCCCTTGGCAGCGGCAGTACTGGCGGATTAACGGGGTATTTCGCGACCGGCACGATAAATTTAGCAAAGCTGCTATGTATTTAACTTTTTTACTCGCCGCGGGCAACGATTATGTGGATTTTTATTAATTTTAAATGCAAATCAAGTTTGCTATCACTTGCTGTGTTCACTGTGTCACTGTCACTTGTTGCCTTTAATTATTAATAGTTTAAAGTCCACCCGGGGGCGCCATGAAAATTTAGAATAGTTTTTCTAAATATATAAACATAAAAAACCGAAAACTTTTGTGTGGCGATAAACTTTAATTTTAGGCAAAGCGAAAACGAAAAATAAGAAAATACGTGTGGTCGATCTAAATCAATTTCAACGAATGCCCGACTATATTTTAACAAAGTTCTTAGAGCCTAGCTTAACGACGGTTGACGAAGACGGGGCGAATTCGCAGAGAGCGAGAGAGACCTTTATTGTGCACCCGCCTTCGTCCTAAACTAACTTACACTAAACTTCAAACTTCAAGTACAAATTCAAATCTCGCAACAAATACTAAACCTTAATTTCACCAAATATTTATTAAATTTAAACTAAATCTTGTTTGCATTTAGTTCCAAAATTGTAATCTGGTTACCTTTAAGGCTGTTGGAATTTTCATCATTGAAAAGGCTTAAAGTCGGCGGGGCTATTAGCAGTTTTGTAGCTTCATTCCCCCTTGTTTAAGCCGAAATAAAAACCGGGTAAAAATCGGCGAGGGGTGGTGGGTGGTGTTCGGTGGGCCCACCAAAAAGCACTTGAAAAACTTTGCAATCAACGCAACGCGGGGCATCGAGCGCTGATTACAATGCCCCGGCAGAGAAGTCGCCGTCGCAGTTGCAGCGCAAAATGTGCAATGTGCGTGAGGGGGTGGGGCGGAAAGGGGCGGAAAGGGGGCGGGGCTGTTGCCCCCCACACAATGCAATATATTTTCGCTTTGGCATTTGTTGCGTTTTGGCAGCGTTTTTTTGTTGTTGACTCTTATTTTTTTGTTTATTTGTTTGGATTTCCGCTGCCGCACAAAAATCTTTTTTTTGCGGTTTTTTTTCGTGCACTGCATGATTGACAGTTGCCAGGCATTGATGGAGGCTTAGAGTGGCGGTGGGCGGGGTTTTCAGCCCCCCCCGCCTGCAATACCTAAATGCATTCAGTCAAAAGTTGTGCGAAAGCCTCCGAATAAAAATATTAAAAAATATATGTACATCCCCCAATGCAAATATAAACAAATCCGTGTGCCGGCGAAGAACAGTGGCAGTGAAAATAATAGATCGCTAGACTTTTTCACTCATAAGACTGGATTTTTGCAGGAAATTAATGTAAGAAATTGAAGAACTTTCATTAAATATTTATTGTAAAATATTTTGAATATTAAAATGAATTAAAAACATTTTTGGATCGATTAAAAAATGCCTTTTGAAAGATTTACGAGTAATTAAATACTCCAAGTAAATATAAAAAATGTTTAAAAATTTAAAGATTCTGCTCAGCACTCCTAATATTTTCTTTATACATCTTGAAGATGATAATTTCCCCTTAAAAATTCTTATAATCTTTATAAAATGTTTTTAAAACTCAAATTATGATTTAAGTTACCAAAAATACATTAAAGATACATTTTTAACATTCTCCTCGGCAGTCCTAATATTTTCCCCCTGCTTGTCCGAGCGTTCATATTACGCATACGCAACGTAGACGGCAAACAAACAACGCAAATGCTGACAGTGGCTGCGGGAAGGGGGAGGGGGGGCCCGAAAGGGACGACGACTCATAAAATGCAAGCACAGCAGCGACAGTTGAGAGGGCAGCCTAAAGGTATGCTATGAAAAAATTGCATAAGAGCAGCAGCTCGAAAAACGAGAGGCAAAAAAAAAGAACGCATTTGTTTCAAAATTAAATACTCATGTGTATATATGTGTGTGTGTAGAAAAGAAAGCAAAAAGGAAAAGAAAAAGAAAGCAAAAGTTGTTGGTTTTGTGCGTTGATTTTTGTTTTGGTTTTGTTTCACTGCAGCTCCCCTCGTTATAATCATTTCGCCGCCCCTTCCCTTTCCATTCGCAGGGAAGTCGAAAAGGGCGAAGAAAGGGGGCCAGGAGACAGCAGAAAGGAGAAAGGAGTGCAGGGCAGGGCACAAAAAAAAGAAAGTGTAAAAGCAAAAGTATTTATTATGCGGCAATGGCTTGGAGAGGCCTACAAGAGGCCTGCAAAACATCAGAGTCAACGAATTGCAGCGCACACACACCCAAAAAAAATGCAATATAATCTGAAATTATTTGAATTAACCTTTAAAAAATTTCATTTTTCAGTATACTTATTTTAAAACATACTTTTGATGGCAAATCTAGTTATTTCTAATATTAATCACGCTTTATAATAAGTTAAAATATTTATTTTTATGATTTTGACATAAAATGGAAAAAAAATAATTTAAATATAAAATTTTATTAATAACTTTTAAATTGATTATAAATAAAAAATTGTTTTTACGTACACAACGAAAACACAAACATTTTTAAAACCTGAATATTATTTAAAATTTAATAAATATCAATTTCAATTTTATTAATATCAATTTGTTTAAATAATTAAAACCTTTTGGCTTATGAATGGACAAAAAATTAAATTTTATTTCAAATATAATATTTTCAAACATTTTTAAATTGATTTTAAGTTTTTCAAATATTTTTGAACTGATTTTAAGATTATAAATGATCACTTTTTTTTGGTTAATTTTCCAGAGAGATACTAAAATTTGTTCCGTGCAACACAAAACCGTTCCTCGCACACACACACACACACACACACACCAGTGCAATCGGCGTCAACGTCCGCAGACTCGAGGCGGCTGCCACTTTTTTGTTGCCTCCTTTTGGGCTTTCTTCTTCCCAAGCTTTCTTTTTTAGATAAATTTTTATTTGAATTTATGCATGTGCGTCTCCCTGAGAGAAGGGGCCCCGAAAAAGGGGGGGAGAGAGAGAGGAGAAATCGTTGGAGATGCATATACACATATAATGAACACCATGTAATGCTCCAGACTTCCTAAAAAGTTTTCGGTTACGCTCATTGGGAAAAGCTATCGAAAAAAGGACCTTTTGTCTAACATTTTGGATTTAAATAAAAATGTGACTAGCATACCTTTTTTTTAATTTTTTAAGTCGTGTTTAAAAACATAATATTTCAAATATATATCAAAATCGAATTCTAACTTTAATCGTAATAATAAAGAAAAAATATTTATTTATACTCCTTGAAGATAATTTTGTTTCCCCCCACAGTCCTTATAATAATAAAAATAAAAAGTATACTAAATTATAATTTAAGTCACCAATAAAAATATAATTATAATTTTTAAAATTATAATAAACTCCCTAAATATTTATAAAATCCTAATAATCATTATAATCCTTAAAATATTAAAACTATATTTAATATTCAATAATTTTGGTCACCAATAAAAGTTTTTCTCTATACCCATTAAAGATAATTTTTGCGCCTCCCTTAAATCCTTATAATCGAAGTGCTAACCATTTGTTATTCATCGCGAGACCGTAGCCTTTTGGCAAGTCAACACTGTGAGACTTGCATTTTAATTTTCGAGTGTTTTTTTAGGCGCTTTTGGATTTTTGACAACATTTCCGCTGGCTTGGCCCATCTGGGGCCTGTCATCCAGCTTCTGCCACCCCGAGTTTTCCCCCTTAAACTCGTCAAGCGTTGCAACGAAGTGCGTTATGCATATATACACTTATTTTTTAGGGTTTTTTTCCCCTATTTTTGCTGGTTTTTTCCACTGCACTGAAGTAGGAAAAGCGGGCTGGAGAGGCTAGGAAACATAAGAAAAACGACAGTGGCTACTCGTGTTCCTTTTGCTTTTGCTTTCATTCTCCTATATATACATTTTTTATCCCACATTTTTCGCGTTTATCCCTGTTGACGAAAATTTTTGCGCTTAAAAAGAATGAGACGGAGGCGGAGGAGAATGTAATGTGAAAAATATTCGCCGGAAGCTAAATGTTTTGCAAGGCGAGTAGGTACAGTTGTGCTTGCCGTGCGCCCAAAAAGTATGCATTACATTTATTTTGAATGCGAGCCAAAATTAGTGGAGACAACCGCCGTCGCCGCCGCCAGAATGCCTTGTTCGCACTGGCTGGGTAAAAAATAAATTGAATATCGAGCCACATTTCTTCTGGCCTTTTTTTTTTGTTTACTCCCCTTTGTTTGTCCTGTTGCAACATGCGACAATTTTTCTTATTGTTTGATTTGAATATTTGATTTGGTTTTTATTTTATTTATATAGCAGTCTCAAATAATAAATGTGCGGACATGGAAAGGCTGGCGAGAGAGTCCAGTGTACACACTGCGTATACTCTATTTGTATATTTATTTAGCCTCTAGGGTGAAATTAAATGAGTGTGAGTTGGCATTTTTAAATAATTTAATTTTATGCTTGCACAAAGTTTTATTATTTGATATTTCATTTAAAGAAAGCGCTTTATTTTTGACAAGTTTTTAATAAATCATTTTAGGCCTTTAAATGTTTCTTCCAGACTTTTGACCTTACTTTATCTTGTTTTTAGAACTATTCCCCAATACCCAATGATAGGGAATCCCCGGGACGAAACCCTGGACAATGCCAGCTCCCTTGACAGCCATATTGAAAATTATAGTGTCGTAAACATGCAACTGCAACAACAGCAACAGCATTGGTGGCAAATAAAAAATTAAATTAAAATAGAAGGAAATTCAGGGGGTGGGTAGGGCGAAAAGAAGGACCTCGAACAGAACATGGCCAGTAAATAAATAATACAAACACAGAAATAAAAAAATCCAGGGGGGGGGGTTTCACAAAATTGCAAACGGAAATTGCCAACAATGTGTGGCAAGTGAAAAGTGGAAGTGGCCCACAAAACGAAGCGATAAAAAGTCAACTACCATCGAAATGAAACCAAAATAAAACAAAATTCTATCAACTGTGCGAAAACTTATGGCATAGGATGTTTTAGGTAGGTGTTCTAGGTGTGTGTGTGTGTGTGTGTGGGAAATTTACAGAGAGATATTTACACATAGATATACGACAACAACAACATAGATTACATACACATAGATTGGATTAACTAACAAAATTACACAGACACTTATCGATAGACATTGAGAGAGAGATAGAAAGAGTGTGTGAAAGAGTTAGCTAGCTAGAGGTAGAAAGAGACAGATAAGGAGAGAGAGAGAGCGCTACACATTAAACAAAATATATATTTACTATATAGAGCTAGGAAACTGAACAACTAACATTTGATAATTGGTTTTTTCTCAAATTACTTTAAAGGTTTTTTGGTTTTTGTTTTTTTTTAACTGAAGAGAAAAAAGAAAAACTTTACTTTCTTAGGTTGGGAAAAACTTGATATGTATATATAGGGCATAGATATAGATGGTTAAGATATATATATATAGATATATATGTATGGGTATATATATGTATAAAAAATTCATAGACAAAGAACACGACGAAGAGCAAAAATATATGTTGAGTTTTGGTTTTGGTTTTGGTTTTGATTTTGTTTTCTTTTTGCATTTGTTTTTGGATTTTGTATTTTGTTTTTGGTAATTAAATATATAATAATATGGCATATAGATTGTATATATAAGAACAGACAGAGAGAGAGAGAGCAATACTTAAAATCAGTGGCGGATCCAGGATTTTGTTGTGGGGGGTGATATCAAAACAATTTTTTTGTTGCATACTTTTTGAGTACCAAAATTTCTTTCATTTTTCACCCGAGTGGGGGGTGATATATCACCCATATCACCCCCCGTGGATCCGCGCATGCTTAAAATAGAGATATACATATAGAAATGGAGTCGGATCGAGCCAGATTGGGAGATCAGATATGTAGATCTTATTTGGCGAGACGCATCTCGGAATTGAATATTTTTTCATTTTTCATTAACCTATCGAAGCAGCAAAAGCATTCACTGAAAGGGATCTCCTGGGACTGGAGTTTCTTTTCGAATTTTGGCAGGGGTTCTTCTCGAATCGCAGTTTCGGTGGGGGGAGTTCAGGGGCGGGGTCAGGGTCAAAAGTAGCTGAGAATCGCAGACTTACCGACTCGTGGGAGGCGCGGTAGTCAAGGTCGCCGCCCAGGCCGCCGCCAGCTGATGCCGAACGCTGTTGCATGTGTCTACTGTGACTGCTGTTGTCGTCCTCGCTGCAATCGATCTCCTTCTTGAGGCTCTGCGGATGGAAGAAGAGGCATTACGAAGGGATCACTTGGTGGGTTTTCTAAAACTAAGGTTAGGGGGGCACTTAAGTTGAGCCAAACGAAGGTAAAGTAATACTTAAGGTTAAAATATAAATGCAAAAAAATAAAAATAATAGGTAAATAAAACAAAAAAATAAAAAAAAAAAATAAAAAAAAAATAATAATAATAATAATAATAAAAAAAAATACAAAAATAATGATAATAAAAAATTGTAAACCATTTGTTAATTTTAGTTCAGTTTTAAAGGCTATTTAACACTTGTAAGGTTTTTTTGTTTAAATATACGATTTCTTCACTGATAAAAAAACAATAGTTTAAATAAATTTTTGCATATTGAGTGCAAAGATTCTTAGTGCCTATTTAAATTAAATACAAAATCATAATACTTAATTTGAAAAAATATTTCAACGAAAATATAAAAAACAAGAGAGAACGCTATAGTCGGGTTGGTGTCCCGACTATCTAATACCCGTCACTCGGCTAAAGGGAGTGCGAGGGAGATAGAGATATAAACTTTAATCAGCTATAACTTTTTAACGAATGGTCCGATTTAAAAAATTTCTTCTACATTTCGATAGGTATTGATAAGCACAACAAAACTGCATTTTTACTTTTCCGAAATATTTAAATTTTTAAAATCGTGTATTAGCTATTGTGGGCGTTAGAGGGGGCGTGGCACCTTCTTGAAATAAACTTGCGCTGCGTAGGAACTCCAAGAATCTTCATGCCAAATACCAATCCTCTAGCTTTTATAGTTCCCGAGATCTCAGCGTTCATACAGACGGACAGACAGACGGACAGACGGACAGACGGACAGACGGACAGACGGACAGACGGACAGACAGACATGGCTAGATCGACTCGGCTAGTGATCCTGATCAAGAATATATATACTTTATGGGGTCGGAAACGCTTCCTTCTAGCTGTTACATACTTTTGCACGAATACAATATACCCTTTTACTCTACGAGTAACGGGTATAACAAGTGAGAACGCTATAGTCGGGTTGGTGTCCCGACTATCTAATACCCGTCACTCGGCTAAAGGGAGTGTGAACTCTGTAGTCGGGTTGGTGTCCCGACTAAAGGTTGTAACTCAGCTAAAGGGAGTGCGAGAGAGATGGAGATATATGTAAACTTTGATCAGGCTTAACTTTTTAACGAATGGTCCGATTTAAAAAATTTCTTCTGCATTTCGATAGGTATAACTAAACGCAACAAAATTGCATTTATACTTATCAGAAATATTTGAAAATGTGGGCGCCAGGCACATTTTAGTATGGTTTGTGGGCGACTATGGGCGATTGTGGGCGTTAGAGGGGGCGTGGCGGTCGCCTGAAATAAACTTGCGCTGCGTAGGAAGCCCAAGAATATGTGTTGGTAATCCCAATATTCTAGCTTTTGTAGTTTCCGAGATCTCAGCGTTCATCCGGACGGACAGACGGACAGACGGACAGACGGACATGGCTAGATCGACTCGGCTAGTGATCCTGATCAAGAATATATATACTTTATAGGGTCGGAAAAGCTTCCTTCTAGCTGTTACATACTTTTGCACGAATACAATATACCCTTTTACTCTACGAGTAACGGGTATAAAAATTGTTATAGTCAAATCTAAGTTTAAAATATTTAAATTAACTATAAATGTTAAATGTAATATTTTCATAGACGGAAAATATTTAAAAATATGGTAAGTCCATTTATTTTATATTCAATGTTACTATTTGATTTTAAAACATTTCGATTTTTATTAAATTTAAACAAGAAAATATAAAAATTTAAATTTTTAACTTAATATATTTTTTTATTCAATTAAAAAATGATTTTAGTAAAAAGACTAAGATTGTAAGTTTTATTAACAACCTTGATTTAAATCAATTTTAATTAAATTCATTAAAGTTACTTTTTTCCTCTTTAATTTTTAACCATTAATTGTAAAAAAGGAAATATTAAATGAAAATTTTTTGAGGACTTTTAACTTTGATTGGATACTTTTTCTTAACATTTTCTTTATAAAATACGACATAATATTTATCCTAACTGATATTTATTGCCTAAATTTAATTAGTTCTCCTAAAATTCAATATGTTTTGTATTATATTTTATTTTTTGTTTATTTAAAATATTTAAAATGTTAAAATAAAATATTTCTTTGAACTATTCCACTTCTTTTCTCATCACTCAGTCACTTACCAATGGCACCGATTGCACGGGCAGGAGATTGGCCACCGTTCCGGGACTCAGGAGGCTGGACGAGGAGGCTCCGCCCCGTCCGTCATTTCCGCCGCCGCCGTCGCGGGAACTCCTCGACGCCGGTCGTCCGCCGGAGCCGCCAATACTGAGGTCCGAGGCGCCCGCTCCCGCTCCCGCTCCAGATCCCTGAGCCGCCGACATGGCCGGCGTGGAGCGCTGCGATTCCATGGCCGCCGCCACAGCCGCCGCCGAGGACGACGAGGGTATCAAGGTGGAGGAGCCGGTGGAGAGGTCCACGCCGCCACCGCCGCCGCCACCACCGCCGCCGCCGCTCGCCCCGCTGGCCATCTTCATGTTGAGGCCCAGATCGTTGCTGCTGTTGTCCGCCTCGTCGTCGTCGTCCAGATCCATCTCGTCGTCGTAGTCGTCGTCGAGGATCTCGCTCTTGGCAATCACAGGCATGGCCTCCTCGTCATCCGAATGGGAATGCGAATGCGAATGGTGATGGTGATGGTGTGGCTGCTGCGAATGGGGGTGGTGATGGTGGTGTTGCTGCTGCTGCGAGTGGTGTTGCTGCTGTTGCTGCTGCAGCCGCTGCAGATTCTGGTGGGCCAGTCGCTGGGCAATGCCCCTGGCCATCGCGGTGGCCGTGGTGCCCACCACGACGACATCATCGTCCAGATCCTCATCCTCGTCCACCTCCTGATGATGATGATGATGCTGGTGCACCTGATCCCCATCATCGTCGTCGTCGTCGTCCACGGCAACCACTGAATCCGCTGCTGTGCCGCTGGAGGTTCCTGTGCCGCCATTGCTGGCCGCTGATGTTTTCCCACTACTAGTGTTGTTGTTGTTGTTATTGCTGCTTGAGTTGTTGTTGTTGTTGCTGTTGCTGTTGCCGCTGCTGTTGTTGCACGCGGCGTTGCTGCTGCCGCCGCCCTGCTGCGCTGCGCTTTTTGGCTCGACACTTGGTCTTTGATAGAGATCCAGCGGCATGGGCGTCTCCTCATCCTCGTCCTCGTCCTCCTCCTCCTCCTGCTGATTCCGCTGCTCCTCGTTCTCGTCCAGCTCGTCCACCGCCTCCACCTCGTCCTCCTCCTCCTCCTCCTCGTTCTTTAAGTTGCGCGCCAGCAACTCCTGCTCGGCGAGCAGCTCGTCGTCTGCACGCGTATGCAGCTCCTGCTGCTCCTGGCCCTCCTCCCTCACCCTCAGCCTGTCCTTGTCCCTGGAGGAGCGCTTGGCGGGCGTGGGACTGCAGCAATCGCTGGCCTCCCGCTTCTGTCCGCCGGAGGATGATGATGTTGCCTCCTCCGCCGATGTGGCCGATGTTGCCGCTGTCACCGAGGATGTTGCTGCCGTAGATGTGGCTGCTGCAGTTGCTGCCGCTGCTGCTGCTGCTGTGGCACAGATTGCCGCTGTTGTGGTGGCCGCCGTTGTGGTTGTACTGCTGCTGCCGCTGCTTGTGCTGCTGCCGCTCCCCGCCGCCGTTGCCGCTGTTGCTGCCGCAGATGTTGCTGCTGTCGCTGTCGCCGATGTTGCCGCCGCCGCCGCCGACACTGCCGCAGATGTTGCTGAGGTTGTGGTCGATGTGGCCGCCGCCGCAGTGGCCGTCGCCGCCGCCGTGGCCGCTGTGGCATCGAGCGCGGCCGCCGGGCTGTCGGCCGCCTTGTGGGCGGACCCGCCACTCCCACCGCCGCCGCCCTGCGGACGCAGACGGTCCGGCTCCCGTTCCGGTTCGCGCAGCGTCGTGTTCTGGTTCGTCATCTCGGCGAGGCCCTTGACCTGCAGGATATAGATAATTGTTAATAAAATGCATTTAGATAATATAGAAAATAAAGAAATTTTAAGTAATATTGCCAAACTGTCCTTGATTTTAAATTACAATTATTTTGATGTTCATTTAAAAAACATATATATTTTAATTATTAAATATCGATTTCAAACACAAAACTTTACACCCAAAAAATGAGAATTGATAAAATCCTAGATTCTCACTTATTCGAGATTAAATGTTCTTGAAATCAAGACAAATTTATATCAATTTTGTTTTTCCTTTAAATATTTTAAGAAATTTAAATACATTTTTAAATATTTAATTAATGAATTGCGATTTCAAATACAAAACCTTAAACACAAAAAATGAGAATTGATAAAATAAAATCTAGATTCTCACTTATTAGAGATCAAATGTTCCTGAAATCAAAACGAATTTATCTCAATGTACTTTTTTTAAACGATTTAGAGAATTTTAATTTTTTTTATATATTTAATTAATTAATTGGGACTTCAAACACAAAACTTTACACCCACAAAAATTGGAAAGTGAAAAATTTTAGATTCTGACTTATTCGAGATTAAATGTTCCTGAATTCAAGACGAAATTATTCTCAAATTTATTTTTCCTTTAAATATTTTGAGAATTTTAAATTCATTTTGAAATATTTAATTAATCAATTGGGATTTCAAACACAAAACTTTAGTCACAAAAAATAATTATTATTCAGTTACCAGATTCTCACTTATTCAAGAAGAAATGTTCTTGAAATCAAGACGAAAAAAATCTATCTAACTTATAGGATTGCCCTACAAACCAGGCTTGCCACCCACCTTGAGGGATTCGGCTGTCTTGAGCAGCGCGGACAACTGACAGTATTGCACGTTCACCTCGCCCTTGTACATGAATTCAACTAAGGTTTGCAGCTCGGCAAAACGGACGTCCTTCAATATCACAATTGGATGTCTTTCGGGGTGCTCCAGGAACAGGCTCTGGAAGTACGAGGAACAAGCCGAGAGGACCACCTGGAATGGAGGAAAAAGAGAAGAAAATAAATTAGTAAATAGTAAAAATATGTATTTAGATCCTTTCACTATAAGAAGAATGCCTAGTAGGAAAAAAACCAGAGCACCTTTTCGCAAGTGTTAAGTATTTAAGAGAAAATGTTCCTTTTTAATTTTTCGCTTTATCAGTCCATCAGCTCTTGCACATTTTCTACGCTTTTTCCCCCTGGAGCTCCGCGATGCTGCGGCAAGCATTTATTAGATTTACGATCTGGCTCTCAAACGCAGCCACAAATGCCGCTTTTGAAGATGCCACAAACGAGCGATCCGGAAAACGTTGGGGCAGCGGGGGGAAAATCAGGGAAGGAGCGCTGCGATGGGCGATTCAGTTGGAGTTCAATTTGGAGTCCAGTTCTTTTGCCTCTTCCTTTTTTTTTTTTTTTGCTTTTGCCAGTTGGCTGCGGGCGTCAAGGCGTGAACATGCCACGAATGACAATGCCACAGCAACTGCAACAGCAGCAGCAGCAGCAGCAACATCAGCAACTTGCAACTTGCAACTGGCAACCAGTTCCGATCCGTTTCAGCATTGCTGTCGATTTTTATGTGCGCATGCACGCCTTGGGGTATGCAATGAACGGCCGATATATATAGGTGTATAATGCATAAACCCCCGTCGGATCGGCCCGATCGCTGGTTTTATGGGGGAGTGGAGTGGTGCTGGGCGGCGGCCGTACGGCCATGTTGTAAATTTTCATTGCTGGCAAATTGAAAAGGCGTCGGCCTCCATTTCGCATATAGATTTCGCTATGGCCTAATGAGGTTTTGGCCTAAGACTGCACTAACCTCAGAGTTTCAGCGATGTCGGCGTGAGGAAACTCACGAGGCACTCGAAAGAAATCAAAAAAGTAAGTATCCGTATTTCGAAAAAAAAATAAAAAATATCTATAATCCATTGAAATGTATAAAATCGCAAACACTTTTTTAGGGAAGTTCATGCCCTCAAAATAAATTAAAAAGGTTGAAAAAAGATAATTCTTTATTTTTGAAAAGAAAGAGTGTTAAGTAAATTAAAAAAAGTTAATCTATCTATAGCTATAAAATCGCAACCACTTTTTTAGGCATGTTTATGCTACAGACGTCTGTGGCACTCGTAGAAACGCAATTCTTTTGGAATCTGCTTTGTTTTAAAAAAAATAAGAAGGCTAGGAAAGGTTTTTACATTATAAGCTTTCTAACCTATTTAAATATTTAAAATATTGCCCCGAAAATATCTAAACCTGTAGATTAAAACTAATAAGCAGGTATAAAAAAATCGTAAAAGTTACAGGGTTTTGGTGTCATCTCTAACAGGTGCTCCTTTTCCTCCTGCCGCCCCCTGGAACCCCCCCCCCCCCCCACTCGCAGCGTCTCCTGTCACGCGCCGTTTGCGCCAGAATTTATTTAAAAAAATGCAATCGGCCTGCACACGCCCCCGAATCGCAACAACAGCGTAAAATGAGCGTTCATAAATTCACGCGCATATTAGAAGTCACGAGCGTGGGAAGGGGGGGGGGGGGTTCGCAGGGGGGTTCGCAGGGTCCAGTCTTTCAGTGGCATTAAGAAAATCGAATTTCCTGATTGCAAGAGGGGCTTGGCCAAAAACGGGGAGAGCTGAAGGTGGCCCAAAGGGGGAAGGGGGCGGGGGGCTGGGAGGCGTCGCAAATTGGCAACACTTTTAATTGAACGTCGCTGCCGGTCGATAGGAAAGAAGCAGCCAAAAGGGGGTGGAGGGGGGAATAACGCCCCCAAAGCTAATGAACGCCAAAGGCTTTGATTTCTAACGCCACGGCCCAGTTAGTAAACATATTCTGCTCTCTTCCTATATTTAAAAAAAAAGAAAAGACAAGAAAACAAAAAAAAAAACGTTGCATGTAATTTGCGGCAAAATAGTCAACAACATAAATTTCCCGAGCGAAAGAGAGGGGCAGAGATCGCCAGAAAGAGGTGGCAAGAGGTGGGCGGCGGGTTTAAACCAACCGATCGCATGTCCCAAGTGGGCGTCCACCTTTCCAACCGAAATTTAAACAGCAGCTTTAGCATCGAGAGAAATTAAACTAAATGAACGGAGAAATATCTGCCATTTTGGCCAGCGAATTCCTATTCCAATTACCAATGCGTATAAATCAAGTGGGGAAAAAAAAAGAAGAAATACGAGTGGGCGCCAGGGAATTAACTTTCTTGGCCGAAGAGCAGGGCGTTATCTCGGCATTCTTATCGAAGATCTCTCGCCAAGATCCCAAACGATCCCGTTTTACTCGCTTCAGATATATGGGTTTATGTCCTTTCCAGCACGCACCTGCAAATTAAATCTTTATCTGTTTTAATTCCCAGTCGGTTCTTTTTTTATAAGAAGATATACGAACATAGGAAGATCTTCCACTTTATTTAACCCATTTTCTTTTTTGGAGTTACTCCTTTTACTAGTTTCCAAATTTGGGTGTGACGTCTGGCGTCGCTGTTGCTGCGGAAAGGTTAACATTTCTATTATGGGGGGCACCACTCCCTTTTATAGATGTTTTTGTTGCTTGACCACCATCAGAGAAATACAACAGCAACAACAGCAACCACTGGTGGAACACTGCGGCGAAATATGCAAATTATTATGTTTGCATATCGCCGCCTTTTGCCGGGTTTCATTTTTTTCTACTTTTTTGCCAGCAATTTTCTGTGTGTTTGTGTTGCGCTTGCGGCTCTTTTTATTGCTCTTCTACCTCTTCTCTATATATATATGCATATATATTTTGATATTCTTCTGCAGCCTCACTCGCATTTATGTCTTAATACAATTTGCCCGGATTCGCTAGGAATGCAAAATCCATACTACTACCTGATGATAGATGATAGATGATGGCTGATGATGATCCCCTGGGATCTGATCCCATCCAATCCGACTTTCCAACATTGTGATTACTTTTTTCGTCCCTCAATTTCGCATAATGTGTGCAAAATTATATAATTTACCCTGATGGATTATCGTTATCGATTGCTTTCCCCTGCCGATAATTGTGTGTGTGGGCAATTTGATTTTATTGATTTTTCCGATGACAGGGAGTGGATCACTGGGCTGTGATTATCGATTGATTATCGTTCGATTTGCATCTATTAAACTACTAATTCATTTAATTATATTGTTTTAATTTTTAGTAAATGCAAAAAACATTAGGTATATACAACTTCACACAAGAGACTTCCCTCGTGTTCGTGTGCATTGCAAATTCATCATAATATTAATAACAATTATGCCGCATCATCTGCTTGCCATTTTAGAGGCTGCTCAAAGCATTTCACAAACTGATTAATGGCCAAGAGACCCGGTAGACAAGTAGCAAGTAGAAGGGGCAAAAGAATGGGAGAAAAAATGGGGAAAAAAAACGTACACAATTTTATTTCAAAATATGGCATTTCTAATTTAACAACTGCGCTTCAAAAATTGCGTTTTTTTCATACCGCCACTGACGTCGCGTCGTCTTTCTTTCGCATGCCTGCCATTTAATTATTTTCTTAGAGCTCATTTTATGGGGGGCGCGGGTATTGGAGTGTCAAGGGGGCGGGGCGGGGTGAGGGGAGCGCAGCGCAGACGGCGGCAGCAACACATCACACGTTGACCTTGATATTCGCATTCGCAGCGGAACCGCACAACTTGCACACTAGCAAGCGAACATATGTGGCTACAGCAGGGGTGGAAATTCCAAATTCTTTTATATTCAAATATATTTTGCTAAATTCCCTTGTCCCATAAAAATACAACCCTGGCAATGATGCCAAAGCGGCTTAGCACACATTTACAATGATGCCAAAGCGACAGAAAACTCATTTCCAATGATGCCCATTTATTTTTATTTATTTAATAAAATAAAGCGCCATGAACTTCAGCTGTTACTCTATGACTTATGGAAAAACTTATAACAAATTCTTTCCCAAGCAACAACAATTTAAATTTAATTTTTTTATTATTCTACCCATTCCTAAATCAATGACCGCAACTGTGTCCACATGGACCCCCAACACACACACACACACACATATGCAAAGCATTAAGTAGAATCGTCGACAAGAAGAGGAAGCAGAAGAGGGTGTGCGGAAAAGAGAGAGGGCGATGCGAGAGAGGCGCACGCAACGCAGCTTTCAAAGCTTGTTGCTATTGCCATTTGATTGCACGCGGGAGGTGCGAAAGGGAGGGCAGACCGGCGATCGCGGGCGCTAGAGCGGGACGGAATGGGCGATAAGCATTTGCGAATTGCAAAAAAAAAAAACGCAAGGGAAGGGAACACTCAAAGTATAAATAAATAAATAATGCGAACGGGCACCCACACACAAAATATGAAAATAAATTATTTCGAAAATTATCTCATCAAAGTGAGCCGCTATCGCCGTCTCTGTCTAATTGCGGCTGCAGTTGGGTGCGTTAATTTCCGGCTATCTCTCTCTGTCTCTCTCTCTCTGTCCCACTCACTCCGCCATCAATCCATCTTGATATTAAATAAATTTAATATATTTGCCTGGTCTTTTGGGACTGCTTCACATTTTTTGCCCATTTTTCCATCTTTATTTTCGGTTTTCTGTACGAATGACTGATTGCATAGACGAAGACAGAGAGAGAAGGAGTGAGAGAGAGAGGGGGAGATGGAAAGGGAAGGAGCGAGACGTCGCTAATGCGTTGACGTTGACCTTGGATTTAAAGTCCAAACAAATTTTGCGATCTATAAAACAAAAAAACAAAAGTGAAGGAACATAAAGGCAAACCCAAAACCGAATTTGAAACCAAAAACGCAGCAAAGTGGAATACACAAATAAAATATTTGATAATACAGTAAACCCACGCAAAATAGAAACTTCTGTCAATAATTACTAAAAATTTTAGTTAATAAATGTCAAAGAAAATTGTTTGAGGCATTTTGAATTTTTTTTCATTTGAAAAACTCCACAAAGTTTCAGTACACACCCCGCTTTTTACCACCCACTCTCTTATTTCTTACGCACAATAAATCAGCTGTTTTCTCTTTGCTTTTATTTCTGCTTTTGCCTTTGCTTTGCTTTTCTCCTCTCTGCTTTTCAAGTTCAACACGAGACGCGCCCCCAGAAGCGAAGCACAGCAACAAAATAAAATGTGCGTAAAACGTGCGTAAGGCCACGCACACGACGACGATGACGTCACAAAACCAGTTGATAAGGTGGCGGGGAAGGGGGGAGGGGGAAGGCCGTTGGCAACTCAACCCACTTGTTGCCATACAAGAGAACAGCAACAACAACAACAACAAAGTCACGCGAAACGAGAGACGAAATAAAACGAAGCGAACGATGAAACGAACGCACAAAACGCACACACTCGCGGAAATGCTGCGTAAGTGTGCGTGCATGGGCTTTGATTGAACGGGTTTTGGCTTTTATCGTACACTAACATACACACACACACACACTTACACACTCGAACATAAATCCGAATGACATTGAACTTGAACTTGGGTGGGAAACGTTTATACTGCGCTCCAAAAAATTACGATGGGTATGTTCAATTCGAACTACTTTTGATTTTCCAAAATTATTTTTGAAAATTAAAGTTTTATTTTATGTTTAATATTTTTATAAGAATATTTAATATTAAATATCCATTTCGGGTTTTAAAACATGTAAGGGTTCCAGGTTGGGTTGGCGCCCGAGGAGGAATTTATTCATTTGTAATAAATTCCTATTCGGGCGCCAACCCAAAAATCTTTTTTTGTTCAAGTAAAAATTAATGAATAGCAAAAACCAAATTAAACTGAAATAAATCAAAATCAAAGCCAGGATATCAAAGACTTCGTTACCAGTCTTACCATCTGAGTTACGCACTGAGTTTTGGGTGTCAGTGTGTGAGCTTTTATCAACTGGTACCGTTATCTGATGATAAACAAGTTCGCGTGTGTGTGTGTGAGTGTGTGTGTAGTGAAGGGGGTGTTAAAGGGGATATTACGTAGCAATTCAGTTCCAAGGTCGCCAATGCAAATTTATGCGCATTCTGAAAGATTTATGCGGCTTTTTTTCTCTTCTTACAGTTCGGATTGCATTGTTAACACAACCCGGTTCGTAATTAATTTACGACTGCTCACACACAAGCGTTTCAAGTACAAAAAAGGTCAAGAAAATAGCAGTTGAGGCCTGTCAATACAATAAAATCATAAGATATATTGAATTCTGGCAAATTACCATGGCGAAATCTTTCTTTCGCCTCGATCAGATCTCATTGGACTGTGCAGCTGTGGCCGAGCTAATTGCAGGTAGTCAGGTAGCAAGACGGCGCCACACAATAGCGTCTAAATAATATCCGCCCAATGGTCAGTCTATAGAGAAATCGTATTTATTTTATTTGATTTACTTTGGGGCATTCCATCGCGGAGAGTCCTCGCACGCACAAAAGCTGACGCCGTGCCGGAAGGTCCGTCTGTCTGGCAGGTTCTTCAGACCTCCTCCTCTGACCCCCGGTCAGATCCCGAGATCTGAAAATCCTGCCCTCGCCGGTGGGAGTCGCAGTCGGAGTCCTTTGTCCTTTGTCCCTTGGCCTAACAATTGCGTGAGACGAAAACTTTGCCGCTGGTCAGCCTTTGTGGTCACCTGAGTTTGTCTCTCGGGGCCGGAAGCTTTCAAGACGACCACAAGAAGAGAAGGACAAAGCACGGACCCAAACAGAAACGAATAAGAATGGTTAGAAAATGGCACAGTCACATTTGAAATACCCTTTTAATATTTAAAATAATATTTTAGAATATTTTACCAACATTTGAAATACCCTTTTTTATATTTAAAAGAATATCTTAGTTTCTCGGGAAAAAAGAAGGTTGGGTAAAAAATGTAAAATCGTAAAAATTCCACTTCGGGCGCCAGCACAAACTAACTTTCACCTGACTTATACTTCAAAAAAAAAATTAATTAATAACAAAATAAATAAAAAAAAATTATTTAAATTTAATAAAATTAAAAAAAAAATCAGGATATCAAAGATTTTTTAGAAGCTTTTAGTTTTTGGCCGTTCCGTTCATCTAAGGGATCTAAGATATTGTTTATTTTACTTAGTTACCCTCATGAAGAGTATAAATTTATAGCTCTAAAAAAAGAAGAATAAGTACAATCGTCGCACTTGACCTGCCGATAAAAAAAAGCCCCGCAGAAACACGCAGATTTTTGGTTGAAATCTTTCTTTCTTGCTTAGAGGTGACGAAGAGCGATTTCGAAGGCCATTCGCTGGCCGAAGGATTATCCCACGCTAAGCAACAAAGGCCGAGGATATTTATAGTTATAGTACCTACATAGGAACTTTCGCCTCCGCCTCCGCAATCAAATCAAAGAATCGATGCCGCACACTCGCGCATTAAGGAAAATATTGATTTGTGCCGTTTGCTGGCTGTTAACAATTTGTTGCAAATTGTAAAATGTTGCCGGCAACATAATTTAATTGACACCGTTGTGGGCACGGCAACAGCAACAGCAACAACACGAGCAGCAGCAACATTAAATTCGGTTCGATCAGTTGCCAACGAATTCCTTGTGGCATGCCACAAAATCGAGAAAAAAAGAGATAGGAAGTAGTAACTTCGTAATAACGAAAAATAAGAAAGAAGGAGGGGGTGGAAATTACACAAAAATTATATTTAATTTATTTAAAATTAAAGAACATATTTCACACAGAATTTGTTTTAGAAAAAATAAAAAAAAATAGTTTAAATTCAATAGCTTCTGTGAGAGCTAATATTTAAAATATATAAAATATGTGTTTATATGGCGGAAATAAATATAATATATATTATATATATATATTATATATAATTTATTTTTAAGCTGTTATTTCATTTATTAAAAAAAAATCTTAATTATAGTTGTATTTGAATATCTTCTAAATTGTGTATTTAAGTTCTGTAGAACTTAAATAAATATAATTTATTTTTAAGACTGCTAATTTATTGATTCGCTGTTCAATTAACGCATACATATCTCAAATAGCAAACCATCTTTTGTGGCCTTTCCTTTTTGGGCTTTTTCCCTCTCATCTGCTTGATTTTGGGATTATCTTGAGTTTCCTACAAAACTCGCTGATTAATGGGACACATTTGGCTGCACTTTTGTTTTGTTTTCTTTTTTCGTATAGCTTGGCAGTGATTAATCTTATTTTATGCAATGCCAAACACCCAAAAAAATTAAAAAAGAAAACAAAAAAAATTCAATAAGCTGAGGGATAGAGAATGCGAATATCAGCGGCTGCGCCAACGCATGCGCAACGCGATTATTTTCAGTTTCAGTTTTTAGATTCAGATTGAGATTCAGTTCCTGTTGCTGACGTCAGACTTTGAGTTTGAGTTTGAGCCGAGACATTTGTGCATAGTTTTACTGCCTGATATTGCTGCTGTTGCTGCTGCTGGTGATGTTGTTGCCGGGCCACGCAGCTCGTGTCGCTGTTGACCTTCAAACTGGGTTTTAATTTAGCCTGGCCTGCGTTTCTGTCGTCTCTCTCTTTCCCACTCTTGCTCACTCTTTCTGTTTCTTTCTGTATAAATGCTAGAATAATGGTCCCCAGGGGGGAGGCGGTGGGCGGTGTGCCTTTGGCAGGCGGCTTGTGCAACAATTACTAATTATATACTATACAGAGTTGGGTTTCTATATCTATCTATAAAGCCCATACACAGCTGGCAATTCTAATGAGATACGCTATCTTTTTTTTCCTTTTTTTTCTGCCGTATGCGTTTCCAGCTCGACTTGAGAGTGAGAGGGAAGAGGAGGGATAGAGAGAGGGATAGCCAGATATAAATCTGTTGAAAATGCGCATAATTATAGCAGGCAGCAGCAGCAACAGGCAACAAGTCGTCGTCGCCGGCAGTCGTGACAAGAAAAGTTGTTAATTTTAATTATAAAAAATTTTATTTCACTCTTTTTTCACGTTTTATTTGAATTTGCTCGCTGTCTCTGCTTTTGCTATTTTTTGTTGGTATTTAAAGATTTTTGTTGCATGTGTTGGGCCAACAAGTGTAGTGAAATCCGAGCCGATATGTGTAATTAAAATAAAGTAAACTTCACTTTACACCAAAAATGCACAGAGATATTGTAATATGTTTGAACTTTTCATTCTCTGTGTCTTGTCAGCATTTTTCAAATACTTTTGGCCAACAATCGCATACCAAAA
This sequence comes from Drosophila prostipennis, assembly GCA_037075205.1. Taxonomy (NCBI): domain Eukaryota; kingdom Metazoa; phylum Arthropoda; class Insecta; order Diptera; family Drosophilidae; genus Drosophila; species Drosophila prostipennis. The sequence goes on from JBAMCJ010000077.1 coordinate 500,875, forward strand.
AGAGAGGGAAAAAAAGGAAATAAATGAAGCCGAAAATGTGGCAAAAATGTTAATGGACTTGCTGAAAATGCCAAAACGAGGCAAAAGGCAAATAGCTCAAAAAACGAAACCAAACTCACACACACACACATGCAACCGTGCATAGCTCATGCACATTGGAGGCTGGTCACACTTTTTGCATACCCTAACAATCGATAAGTGATTATTTTTGAAAATCATACATTGTTTAATTCATTTTTTCCATAAACTCGACAAAGTAATCAAATTAATGTGCCATTTTAAATTAATTCATCGATTGCCCAGAGTATTGCGACTTCGATTTCATTCGATTTTTTATCTTTCTCTTTTTTTTTCTTTTTTTTTGGTTGGCATCGCAGCGTGTATTTATCCATGTCCGTGTGTGAGTTGTAAATTAACAATTATTGGTTATTAACATGACAATTTTATACGATTTTAATGCATGCCTCGGCGGCAGCAACGGCAACAACAGCAACAGCAACATAAAGAAATGTCGGCAAGTCACATTTGAAGGCATTTAATTGAATGCGTGAATTGCTTTTGTTGATTGCACTGACGTTGACTGAGGCAGCGACAGCAGCAGCAACAGCAGCAACAACAACAGCAACAGCAGCAACATTAGCAGCTGCCTGAGAGCAACTTGTTGATGTTGCTGCTGCTGCTGCTGCTGCTGCCGTGTTGTTGCATAGTTGGCCGCGTGAAAACGTGACGTTTGAGAGCGGCTCAGATTCAGATTAACAGGCAGATATTCGAATGTAAAATCTCGCTGCAACAACAAGCGTTTTGAATATTTTTGTATAATTTTCCAATTTAAATTAACAGTTTTGCCGCTGCCTGTTGCCTGATGTCTGAGTTGCTGGATTTTTCCCAGGCCGAAAAAAAGAGAGGGAGAAATAATAAATATTGCCGTCGGCAGTGCAAAAATACGAGTTATAGTTGCTGCTGCATCGATGCAATTTTTGTTGCTGCTGCTGCTGCTGGTGGCCATTGTCTTAGTATCGCTGTTGTTGTGTTTGTAATATAATCAATTGATTGCTAATTGATAATTATGGCATACGTAATGCGAGTCGTGTTCTAAGGCAATTGCCTATATCTCTCGAAATTAATGGGGAGTGCTGATCTGCTGATCCCATATTTTCTCCTTTATTTTTGGGGGCTGGGTTTTCATTAGAGCTTGAAGAAATTTTAACAATTGATATTGTAAAATATCGATAATATTCAAGCTCTAGTTTTTGTAGTTTGAAGAGCAAAGCAAATGGTTCTGATATTTCTTTTTCTATATACCCAAAAACTTTGTATTAAACTGAAATTCCCATTTGCAAATCAAAGAACTATTATATTTGACATTTTGCCATTCGATTCGTGTGCAAATTTGCAGGTTTCCATTTTTTCCGTGGCTCATTCACATTCACATTCGCAGTTATTACACATTTTATGTGGTTAATTATCAAATTATATTGTAGTTTGGCCTGTCTCGATGGATTAGCGCATTTGAGCCGTCTACGTGACCACGCGGCGTATGCGCAATGGCCACATTACGCATACGCGGCGTTGGCCAAGTGAAAACCGCAAGGCAACGGAAAGGGGCGTGGGGTGGAAAATTGAAATGATAATTGCACGCGCCCCACCCACCCCAAAAAATCAAAAAATCGTTGAAAAAAAAATCAACCCACGCCTTTTGCTGCTCCACATTATGAGCGATGAAAGATAAATGTTGGCTCAGCTTTTTTGGATTTTTGGTTTTTTTGGGTTTTTGGCTTTCAGTTTTCCGCGATTTGTTCGATTCGCGTTGTTAACATAAAATCGCAATTAGTTGGCATTTTGTGTGTGGGGCAACGGCAGCCGCTTTACCTTACTTACGTACGTATGTTGTTCTGTTTTATTAATAATCTCTTGTTACAAAATTATGCAAAACAATTTATCACAAATTTGTTTCTGGGGGGCTGTTGCCCATTGTGTTTTTCGGTTTTTCTTTTTTACTTTGGCTTTGGCCAGAGGCGTGGCTTTGCAACAAATTAGCATTTACATTCTTTTGGCATTTTCTTATATATTTTTTTTTTAATTTGAAAGCATATAAAAATTCTTTAGATTTTCAGAGGATTAATCAACAATTAAATAATAATAATAAATAAATTAAATAATTATTAGTTTCGAATTGTTACTAAAAATTTTAAATTTACATTCTTTAGGCAATTTCTTAATCAATTTTTCGTATATCGTATAAAAAATCTTTAAGTTTTCAATAGAATAATTATACATTAAATAAAATTGTTAAATACAAAAATGAAATTCTATTTAAATTTTTAAATAAAATCTTAAGTTGTCAGCCAGAATTATTTAAAATGATTAAATATTGAAATTTATTGATAAACAAATTGGTGCTGCAAATGCTGTTGCTCTTGTTGTTGTTGCTGCCGGCGTGCAACATATGTTGCAAGTTGTTGCAGCTGTCAATAGAGGCGGTCACGTCATGTTGCTGTTGTTACCATTTGCAGTTGCAGTTGCAGCACTGTTGTTGTTGTTGTTGTTGCCGCTGTTGCCGTTGTCTTGTCAAAAATGTGTTGTTGTCGGGGCTACGTTGTTGCCCGTTGTTGCCCGTTGTTAAGTGTTTTGCCTTTGCATATTGCTGGCATGTCTGGCATGTTGTTTAACACCCTGTTATACCCAATCGAAGCCATGTCCATGCAAATTTACCAACGAAAAGTGAGGAGTGAGGGGGGGCAACTCAATCAGACTCTTAGCTGACCAACAAATCAGCTTAAGACAACACCAGCACACAACTCCTCTAGAAGAACAGAAAACGAAACAAAAATTGTTGCAGGTTTTTCAAATATTTGAACAGAAATTTACCTCCTAGGGAAAAGTCATTGAAAGTCATTTGCCAACGTTGGCTGCCCCGCCCCCTTTTTCCCATTTTCCACCGCCCCTCTTGACCTGTCCGCAACGACATTTGTTACACTTTGTTTGCCTTTCGGCTGCTTCCCTCGTTGTTGGCCAACGAAAAAAATTCAGCTCACTAAACGGGCCAAAAATAACAGAGGCAAAAACGGGAAGCGGAGGATGTGAGGCAGCTGCGAACGATTCTCAAATCGCATCAAATATCAACCGAGCATACGTTAAATGCCTCAAATTGAGTTAAAGTGCCGACGCCCGTCTCTATCTCTCTATATCCGTCCCCCTCGCTCTATCGACAGGACAAAGGCCTGCGGCGAAGGCAGAAGCACAGGAGCCGAAAAAAGGACGGGGGGAAAAGGCAAACTACAACTGCAAATGGTGGGTAAAAAAATCACTTCCACACGATGCCCAGGAATCGAGTGCAAAAAATGCAGGGGGAAGGACGAAAAGTTCCTGTTGCAAACCTTAAAAAATTATTAAAAATTATATTAAATATTTGAGATATAAGATAATATTCCTAATATTATTGATCCATTCTTTAAATATTCTATATCCTCTTCAGGAATTTCATTTAGTTTATGGGAAATAAAATATTGCGCTTTTCTGGCATTACTAAACTAAATTATATTTATAAAATATTAGTTAAAAAAGGAATTTTTTTTTTGTTTTTCCAACAACTTAATTTTGCACAGGGAAATTTATAGAAATATTTTTATAAATATTTACAGCGCCCTTGAATAATCTCTATTTTTGTTAAATTTTCTTTATAAATAAATAAATTGTTTTAAATATTTTCAATTAATTTTATAAATTTTTATAATTATTTTTAATACCATAAAAAAAATGAAATAGTGCAATCATATATTAAATTCAAAAATTCGCTTTAAAATAAATACAAAAATAAAAAAAAATTTTAAATTAATTTGAAAATATTTAAATGAAGGAAGAACATTTTAGATATGATTAAACTTTTTTTTTTGTGTCATTAAGATTAACTATTATTGTTAAATTTAATATTTCCATAAAAACCGCACAAATATTTAAATGAAATATGAAATAAGTAAATCCCAAGTTTTTTATCTTTGCAAAATATTAAAATGTTCTAAACAATTCCAAGCGTTCTGAACTCTACGAGCTGCCCTCGCAGAAGTGCACTGCTCCACGCACATGAGAGCATATTGGGCTTGGCTCCATTTCAGGACGCATGGCCATGCAGGGATGTGCGAAGGATGTGCAGCCATCCTGCCGACGCCGCTGGCATTTTATTTTCACTTTTTTGCTGTTCGTCTCTTTTTTTCAGCCCCTTTTGCACCATATTTTTTCTCGCCCCTGCCGGTGGCTTCTCTTTCATTGAATTGACTTTGGCCTGGCTGGCATGTCCTGGCTGGCATATCCTGGCCACTGATCCTGACTCCTCGCCGACCGAGTGGCTGAGTGCCTGCTGTCATCATTGCCTCGTTCATCGACACTTTGCTTTTTAATCAATTTAACAATTTTTTGCCCGCATCCTTCGTCCCCGTAGTATCCTTTCGGTGTCCTTGTTTCGGGGGGCGAGCGATTTCCAAGGCGCCTGCGGATTCGTTTTGTGTTATATATGTATTGGTATATGCAAAAGTAATTGGCAGTTCAGTTCTGGCATCCTTGGGATCCTTCGGAGCCTCCTTAGTCGATCCATCCATCCGTCTAAAACGTCGACAGTTGTTTCTCCGCTCTATGTGCATTTGCTAATTAGTTTGCCTAGCACATGTGTCCTTCGTCCTGTGTCCCCTTTTTCCACTCCGCCTACTTGGCTTTTCCAATTCTTTCCCTTTCTGTTTTCCCCCCAATGTCCTTTTTTTTTGTTTTTTGAATGTGTCTAAAAAGGAAATGAACTCATCAGTTTGTTTGTTTGTTTGCCTTTTCTTCATTCTTCTGCCATCCATGCCTAATGAAGTTGATTTGCCAGTAAACAGAGCCAAAGGAGTGCCCTTTGCATTCAGCTGGAAATGAGTAAATCGAGTGGCTTTTCTAGTTTTTTTTTGGGAATTTAGCCACAGATAATAGATTTCGATTTTGCCTTTTGCTTGAAAAGCCACAAAAACTAATTAAGATTGATCTGCTTTTCTTTTCTTTGATTTAAATTCTTGGGTTCTAAGTTTTCGGTAATCAGTTCAACTGATTTTGAAAATTATCGATATTTTCGATATTTAATTCGAGGAAAAACACATATTAAATATCGAGAAATATTCGAGATATTTTTCCTGTATTTTTTAAATGGATTTGTTTTTGTATTTTGGCTTAAAATAATATGTTAAATTTCTTTAAATTTTTGTGTTCTAAGTTTTGGGTAATCAGTACAACTGTTTTTGAACATTATCGATATTTTCGATATTTGATTCGAGGAAAAACACATCGAATATTCAAGATATTTTTCCAGTATTTTTTTAAAAAAAATTTTTTATATGGATTTTTTTTTGTATTTTGGCTTAAAATACATCTTTACATTTGATATAATCAGTTTAACCCATTTTGTAACTAAGGATAGTTATCCTATTTAGTTTCAGGCATTTTTCCAGTAATTTTTAAATTCAACCCTATTAACTAAAGTGTCAATTAGCTTGTGTTTATTTCCAGTTTGGTATAATTTTCATTGCCCATTCTCATTTTCATTCTGATCATGGCTTCTCCCTCCTCTTCGCCAGCTAATGAAAATGTTTTGCGAGTGTCTGAAATGCACATTTATAATTGAACAATTTACCAGTTTAGCTGGCCAGATTCAAAAATAACTTCATCAAGACAGCAAGGGGCAACTTCAGCTTCATCTTCCTCTACCACTTCCACTTCAACTGCCTCTCCTTTTCAGCCGCAAGTCTAGTTTGGTGGATGGAAAACACTGGCCACATTGGCCACAGTTAACGCAGTTAAATATTTTCCGCTTAATTTAACAGGAATTTCAATTGACAGACGTGAGCACAAAGTTGTTGTTGCTGCTGTAGCTGTTGGTGTTGCTGGTGTTGTTGCTGCTGCTGCTGTTGTTGCTGCTGCTGCTGTTGTTGCTGCTGCTGCTGTTGTCGTCTGGGCAACGCATGATTTATGCACTCACACTTGGCGAGAGGAGGAAGAGATAGATGGCTGCGGTTGCACCGCCGTCAATTTCCATTAGACGCTGACCTTGTCAACATGTTGCTGCAATTGCTGTTGCCGTTGCTGTTGCCGTTGCAGTAGCAACATTCGCTGCTGGCGTCGCTGCTTTGGCTCGCGTTAAGTTGACAATTTACTGACAAATGTGTAAATTGCATTTGATCTTGTTGCTGTTGCTTTTGCTGCCGCTGTTGCCGCTGCGTTAATTTATGCGCCTGGCATTTCAAGGAAAGAAAAAAAATAATACAATTTGCAAGAGGGGCGGAGGCGCAACAATAACAAAGGGGGGCTGCAAACACAGCGACTGCAGCGTCGACCTTGATCGTCAACTTCCGCATTTTACAGTTACGATTTGCCCAGTCTCGATTTTCCCAGGCGAACGTGGAATTTTCTTCAACGTTGCAAACATCTTTAGTAAATACGACTGGCCCACTTCAGAAAAATCAGAAAAGCGATTCACTACTAAATAACATTTAGTAAATATATCGTTTGTGAAAGGTAAAAAAAAATTTAAAAAAATGATTGACATTTTGGATGTCAGAATTAGTGGACCAAAAACATATATTTAGAAAAGGGCCTTTCCCTCATTTTTATTTTAACTAATTTTTCAAATTCTTTATTTGTTAGCAAAAGTAAAAATATAAAATAAATAAATCAATGGTTTTTCTTATTTTTTTCTTGTAAAAGCAAGATCTACTTTGAACACCTTTACCATAATTTTCAATTCCGGTTTGTCAAGCACCTTTGCCAATCATCTAAAGTGTTCAAGTGAGTAACAAAGTTGGCTCAGCTCTTATTACAATATAAACATAAAATTAATTATTTAAATGTTCTGACCAAAGAAACAAAGTATAGAAAAAAGATTGACAAAATATCGGATTTTTTAAAAATCAAGTTATTTATATCATTTTAAAGTGAATGAATTATTTGTTGGAAAAATACTAAATTTGGTATTTTAAAATAGTATTTTTTAAAATCATTTTTATGAAATAACTGATATGATAAAATATCAAGTTGACATGTTTGAAGCATAGATTTCACATTAATCATTTTGTCTATTTATAGATATGAAATAAGTTAGAACATGGTCAAATTTCATGGGGAATTTTTGTTCTGTTTAATAAAGTAAATTACTTTTTCGGCTCTATTTCCTATATTCATTTCTTATATTTTAAGATAAATCGACACACTCACCTTATGGGCTCTGATGGATGTGCCCTCTGAACAAACTAGTGTGACGTCCACCAGGCTCCCGTCTTGTAGTAATTGACTAAACACCCCTAACAGGTTGGATTGGTAATTGTTCCACCTCAAGCAGTAGTGCTCACTGCCCATGTCGGTGACAGCTTACGCTGCTGCAAGAATAAAAGATACAAAATGTATTAATTAATAAAATGTGTGGAAAAAAGAGGCATTTGATTATTTGTAGAGAAGTGAGAAGGAGAATGAGAACGCGAATGACTCGACCCGAGAATGATAATTTCTTAATTTGGTGTTACGGCTGCTGCTAATTGAAATTGCGTAATCAATCGCAGAGATACATGCACTCAGATAGCCGTTGTATCTGTGTATCTCGGTATCTTTAGATGCAATTAATGCCAAAGCGCTTGCACAAATGCCAAACAAATTGCGAAATCGAAGCCCAGGGTTCACAAATGTCACTGCCACCCAACGAAAAGCGAAAAAAAACCATATATATATATACCATACTATACTATATATGGGGGTTATCATCTGCGAGGGGAGTTCGAGGCAATTGAGGGCGTGACTAGGCGTGTCACTGCGTTATTTCCATAACAAAATGCTGACTTTGCAGTTCCATCCAAGTTTTTTATTTTCACATGCACAGTTTGCAAAAAACCAAAATATATTTTGGTGTTAAAATCAATAAAAATACCCAGACGACTTTTTCTCGATTGGAATATTTGAATATATCTAGGAAAAAAAAAGTCCGAAACATTGGTACTTTTCAGCCTTTTACTTTAATTGGCAGTTAATTTCTAGCCTTTTTCGACTTTAAGTGTCTCTCTGCCATCAGTTTGCATTAATTTGATGGCCAAATAATTAATCGACCGGGCAATCAACGAAACGATCTGAAATTAGGCACCTCGAATAGAAAGAAAGAAATTGCAAACGAACCAACACAACCACAAACCAAGCCCCTCGAAATGGTAACAGCAAACATTTCCGGCCAAACGGCGCTGTTTTGATGGCTAACTGTCGTTGTTGTTGTTTGTGGTGTTGGAAATCTCAGTTGCAAAAATAAGGGGGGAGGGAGAAAAAAAACGAAGAAAACGAAATAATAACGAAGCAATAAACTCTGAATTTATTTCAACAAATAAAACTTTGATTTATTGCACTACGCACCGGGCACACAGCATGCAACGGATCTCGGTCTCGAAAACAACCCCCCTGGCCGAAAACAACCCCCCCTCCGACACAGAGCCCCTGGAACTGGAGCCCCTCGAAGCGATTTCGCAGCTCGATAACGATATTATAGAGGAGTTAGAATCTGTATCTGAGGCCATTGCGATCGTAAAGCGTAAATTACGCATGCATTTTGTTATTTCCCAGTCTCTCTCTCTCTCTCACTCACTCTTTTCCTCTCCTCTGATTTTCCTGCCTTTGGAAAACTCGTGCGAACTTTCAGTGGGGCACTGGAAAAAAAGCAGGGGAATTGCAAACATAAAATTCGTCATTAGAAAGGCTATTTTTCCTATTTCATCTATCTATATATATAAAACTGCTGTTTAAATTTTTAGAGAATCAAAGAGAAAGCCCAAGTCAGTAAAGTCACAACCTCCATATTTTTACCAAATATTCTTACTATATCAAAGAAATAATTTAACTTTTAAAATATATATTTTTTGAAACTTCATATTAATTTTAAATATTTTACAAGTTTAATAAAAATATTTTTTAAATTTCAAGACGAGTAACTCTGGTATTTCCACACCTTTTGGCAAGTTTTTGCAGCCACTTGAAAATTGTTAGTGTTTTCTTAACCTTTTCGCCGTATTTCCCATTCAGTTAAAGATCACACAAACACACACACACACACACTCAGAAGAAAAGCCAAAATGTTGGCCTGGAAATTATGGCCCAAGTGGCAGGCAACACGCAATGGCTAAAGGTCGACACATCGGCAGCAGCAGCAGCAACATCAGCGGCACAGCAGCAACATCTCAGCGGCACAGCGACAACAGAGGGAAAAACTTCTTGTTTTTTCTTTTTTATTTTTATTTTTCTTTTTATTTTTATTTCCATTTGCATGCAACGGCAGGTCGACACTTAATTAAGAGAAGTTGCCAGTGGCCATGTTGCTGCTGCTGCTGCTGTTGCTGCTGGCGTGTTGCTGCTGCTGCTGCTGCCCACGCATGATTTTTGAATTAGCGCTGTGTGTAGTAACAACAACTAATATAATTGACAGTTGTTGCTGCTGCTGCTTTGCCTACGTGTTCTGTTGCAGACGTCAATGACTGCCTGCAATGCATGCTAAGTAGGAGAAAAATATAGACAAAAAAAAAACAGTGAACCAAGCCCCAGAGAAAGCCGCTAAAAAATAAAAAAAAAAATATAAAAAAAGTAGGAAAAAGAATAAAGAAAAATCTGCTGTGTTGCATGCAATTTGGGTCTGTTAATTGTTGTTGCTGCTGCGATTTATGCCGCTTGCATGCTAATTATGAGAGGGGCAACCGAAAAAGGGGGCGGGCCAAGGGGGTTCTTCACCATTACTGACAACTAAATCAGTCAAATGATGATGGGCCGCTGCGGCGGCTTCCTATTGAGTTTTTAGCCAAGTTAATGAGCAGCGTAAGACAGGCAGCCAGCGAAAAGGGGCAAACGATCTCCCACAGTGCACAGTTTCTGGTCAAGATGCTCTTTTCGGTTCTTAGTTGGTTCTTTTCAATTAAAGACCCCCGCCGCTGCAGGTTCCTAAACTCAGTCAGCATATGTTGCTGCTGTGCCCGGGTGATGTTGCTGCTGCCGCTGCTGTTGCTGTTGCTACTGCAATGCCCGTTGTTGCTGCCGTCGCTGGCCTAAAACTCATTAATATTGAAATTTGTTCGTGTGCATGAGTTATTAGCAATTTTCTAATTAAGGCTCCCTGACGAGCCGCCAACGATTCTTGGCCACCCCTCTTCATGCCCCCTCTGCCCCCTCTACCCCACCCTCCTCATGCTTGGCCGCTCACCTGAGGCGCCTCTGCCCCACCCCCCTCGCCACCCCCCTCAATGTCACACCCACAAGAAGGCCGCCGTTTTGCCTTTCATGTTTTGTTTTTCCTGCTTTTATTTTATTTCTTTTTTTTATGAATGCTGATTTTTTTCTTCTCTTAGCCACTGGAGAAATTTGCATTTGATTTATTTATTTATAAACTTAATTGCCGAGTGGTTTTTAAAGTGGGCGGGGCTAGTGGTTGGCCGGATAGAGTGTGAGCTCTTAGTTAATGTCGAGAAATATTTAAAAATTCATCCAGATAAGAAGGGAAAATTGATTGGAATTTAAGCATTTTCTTGGGGAATTGATACTCGAAATAATAAAATTAAAAAATTGTGTAAAATTGATAGTAACTTAATCAATTTCTTGCGGGGAATACAATTATAAAAGTCCAAAGATTAGCTATGTACAAAATAATGGTTTTACACCATTACAAAACTCGGTATTTTGGTTTTTGACGAAAATATGAATTTTTTCTTTTGGTTTTTTTACTGTAACTTGGCCAAAAATGGACTTACACCAAAAATACATACTGTTTTGATCAGACAAAAAAGTAATAATTAAATCCATGACACTTTCCGTGTAACTTTGAAAAAATAAAATTTTCGCCAATTTTAAATTTTTTTATAAGGGGTTACATCATGATTTTCTGCGAAAAATTTCAAAAAAATAAAATGTCCAGGTTTAAATGGCAATCGATTGAAAATTTAATAACGAGTTCAGAAAGGTATGACAATCCATATTTGGAACAATATTTCCTTTGTTTCAGCGAAAAAACAGTTTTTTTTTGTAAATTTGAGATTTTGTTTTTTGACAAAAATAGGCATTTTTTCTTTTGGTTTTTTTGCTGTAACTTGGCAAAAAATGGTCCTACACCAAAAATACATACTGTTCTGAACAAATTACAATATGATAATTAAATCCATGACACTTTCCGTGTTATTTTGAAAAAATAAAATTTTCACCAATTTTCAGTTTTTTTTTAAGGGGGTGGTACATCATGATTTTTTGCGAAAAATGTCAAAAAAATAAAATGTCTAGGTTTAAATGGCAATCGATTGGAAATTTAATAACGAGTTCAGAAAGGTATGATAATCCATATTTGGAGCAATATTTCCATTGTTTCGGCCAAAAAACGTTTTTTTTTTTAATTTTTGTTTAAATGATTTTTTTTTTATTTCCTTTAAGTTTTAAGATTTCCCTATTAATAAAATACGCTTATTCTGATTTTAATTGAAAAATATCTTTGCCTTTAAGTTCCCCAATTTTAGGCAGTCCATCAACTTTCTTTTAAGCCAGAGAGCATCGACTTCTAGCCCAATTCCAGATGGCAATCAAAGTCAAAGTCTGGTCACTGGTCACAAGATCAGACAATGATCAATGATGATCTCCCTGGCCGCTCCACCCGATCTCCGCGGCCACTCGATTCAGATCCACCCAGGCAAAAGCCAGCCGAGAGTCCAGGTTTCAGAAGCCCACGCACAAGCCATCGGCCCACAAATGCAGCCTGGATGTTGCAGTTACCGTTGAATGTTGCTAGTTGCCAGTTGCTGGTTGCTGGTTGCATCCTTGGAGTGCTTTGCCACAGCTGCAACTGGGATACTGAAACGGGGAAACCTTTTGTGGTCCAGGCCAGCCGACAACACACTTGACTGATGAAGGCAAAGCAAAGTCTGGCTAAGTCTGGCCACTTGTTTTCGCGGGATAGGTGAACTGCGTGTGTACGCCTACGTGCGATGGCGGCACATTTTAAATCAAAAAGAAGGGCGCACGATGCAGTTCAGTTCGGTTCAGTTCAGCCGAGTTGAGTTGCAGTTATGCCGCGCCTCGTTTTTTCCTCTACTCGATTATTAATTGCGATACGAGGGGGTGGCCAAGGGGGGGCAGGGGAAAGAGGGGTGACAGCCACTATGCACAAAAAAACAAGAGAGAACGCTATAGTCGGGTTGGTGTCCCGACTATCTAATACCCGTCACTCGGCTAAAGGGAGTGCGAGCTCTGTAGTCGGGTTGGTGTCCCGACTAAAGGTTGTAACTCAGCTAAAGGGAGTGCGAGGGAGATGGAGATATATGTAAACTTTGATCAGGCTTAACTTTTTAACGAATGGTCCGATTTAAAAAATTTCTTCTGCATTTCGATAGGTATAACTAAACGCAACAAAATTGCATTTATACTTATCAGAAATATTTGAAAATGTGGGCGCCAGGCACATTTTAGTATGGTTTGTGGGCGACTATGGGCGATTGTGGGCGTTAGAGGGGGCGTGGCGGTCGCCTGAAATAAACTTGCGCTGCGTAGGAAGCCCAAGAATATGTGTTGGTAATCCCAATATTCTAGCTTTTGTAGTTTCCGAGATCTCAGCGTTCATACGGACAGACAGACAGACGGACAGACGGACAGACGGACAGACGGACAGACGGACATGGCTAGATCGACTCGGCTAGTGATCCTGATCAAGAATATATATACTTTATAGGGTCGGAAAAGCTTCCTTCTAGCTGTTACATACTTTTGCACGAATACAATATACCCTTTTACTCTACGAGTAACGGGTATAAAAATAATAAAATTATTTCCATCTTCCATTATTCTAAAATAATGATATTTTTGGAAGAAATGTATACTCCGAGTTTTGAAAACATTTATAAAATTAATTTAACTTAAAATCATAATATGATTCTAGAATTTCAGTTAAAATATTTTGTATATGCAATTTTTTAGTATTCTTTAAATTAAAAAATTTATTAAAATGTGTCGTTTTAAAGGTTAATTAAATAAACTTTAATTTCGAAATTTAAACTACGAATAATAAATGAAATTTTTTATAATAAAATTTAAATTATTTATTTCAGTTTAAATATTTTATGCTTTCCTTTTCGCTAAGGATATTTTTGGTTTAAAGAAATATAATATCAATATCACTAAATAGAGCTTCAAAATTATTGATATTTTGACAATATCGATTCGATAATATCAATGTTTTGATGGAGAAACTAAAGGGAAAGGAATATTAAATATCGAGATATAGAAAACTGCTGACTAAAGTCTTTGTTTTACATAAACACAAAAATAAACGACGTTTTATATTTAGGAATCTATTGAAAATAGAACTTTAAAGCTAAAACTTATTAATTTCAGTTGAAAAATAAGATTTTATCAATTTCTGAGGTTATTTACAAGAAAGTCTTTTCAAAAATGCACTAAATAAATGCAAACAACAGGTGCAAAAGAACAATTTTGCTCAGTGTAGGGGTGTTTGAGCTGCAAAACAGTTGCAATTTTGCTGTTGTTCGCGTTGTTTGAACATTGCCGACACCGTTTGCGATTATCATAATGCTGCCTGCGCAGCTCATGTTGCTGTTGTGCTGTTGTTGCTGTTGCTCTTGTTGCTGTTGATGTTGTCGATGTGAATGATGATTATTTTGATAAGTTGCGCAACATGTTGCTGCCGTGCTTTTTTCCTTTCGCCCGTATTTTTTCCTCTCAGATGGGCAACTCTTGATCTTCATCTTCAATGGCATCTTAATTGTTCCGCCGCTCTGGACGAGCGACCGGCAACATTGTTGCCAAGGTGTTGCCGCCTAAAATTGCCGCTTGTCACTGTGCGGAAGTTGCAGCAGCAGCAGCAGCAACGCGAGCAACAACTATGATTATAAATGCTTTTTATTGATTTATTAATCGTTGTCTGCTCACTGGTGAAAGGATTTCGCTCTGGGCCTTATCGCATAAATTTCCCAAGCGTTTAAAGCGTTTCCCCCTCATTTTCCTCCATTTTCCCGCCTCAGTTTCCTGGCAGCACAGCTTTCTATTGTTGCCTTGGCAAGTTCAAAGTGGCAAACGCTTTTGCTTTTGGCCAGCTGCTCTCTGCAGCTCCCACTTTAAATGCTGACCCACGCCCACACCCCTTGAAAAAATTACAAAAAAAAAAATGCACACACACCCACGATGGACAAAAAAAAAATGTTAAAAAAGGGATTGCTGCCTCGTGTTGCGTAAAGAATAAAAACAACAACAAAAAGCAGCCGCGAAAAATGAAAGAAATATATGCAAAATTATTACCGAAAAATGATTAGGCTTAAGGAGTGTGTTGCAGAGCGCCTGGCTGTTATGTTGTGCAGTGAAAAAAAGTGTGACCAGGTACTAAAAACTACTAAATGTAACCACTAATAACTAATTGATTTTCCCTAGAAGTTCATTAGAAACTGTGAGCAAATAGCAAATGTAATGTAATTCCATTAAAAACTAATCATAATTCTTTTATTACCATTATATAAATTTAATATACAATTTTTTTAGTACCAATTTTTTTATATATTTTATTTATATTATCTACTAAATTTTTTTGGTATTTTCTTTTTAAATACTTGGTATAATTCTATGAATATTATTCTCATTTCTTCTTAAGACATTTCATAAAATAAAATTAATAAAATTCCCAGCTTGCAATTCCTTTAAAGATGAATCATAATTCATTTATTACCATTTTATAAAAATAATCTAAATATTTTAGTAGCTTCATTTCGTTGATATATTTTGTTTCTAATATTTACTAATTTTGTTATAATATTGTCTATTGGAAATCTTGAAATAAGAAATTTTATAAAATTTAATAAATAAAATTTCTCTTTGTTGATATATTTCATTTCCCTTATTTACTGATTTTTTCTGTTTTTTTTTCTTTGGTCTGTAGTTTGACGTTGCATGTTGAATTTGGCTTTGGCAAGGCTTGAAAATATTTAAAAGATGTTTCTTTTTGGTATTGGCCAAATATTGCGTGCTCTCTGGACCGCATTAGCATAATTTTCGCGTTAATTTTCGTGCAGTGTGACCGCAGATTGCTTTGTGTTGCTGCTGTAGCTGTTGCTGTGTTGCTGTTGCAGTTGCAGTGTTGCTCTTTGCTGTTGCTGCCACCTACAATATGTATGGCTTAGGTGTCGCCTTTGTGGCACGAACATGACTTTTGGCGGCGCATGCGTGTTGCCTGGCAGTTTGTTGCCAGTTGCCGTTGCTGTTGTTGTTGCTGTTGCTGTTGCTGTTGCTCCACTGATTTACTGGCCATTGCTGCTGCTGTTGTTTCGTTTTTGGCCAACAGATAAGCGGAGACAAACAATACAGTTGCTGCTGCACAATTTGCAGTTATTTGTGGTAGCGATAAGCAGCAGCAACAACAGCAACATCAGCGCGGTACGGCAGCAACAAGTGCCGCCGCCGTGACATATTGCTGGCAGTCGCGGGTCAGCGGCAATTGAAAGGCAATTAAATCGGATGCCCGAACTTAAGACACAAACACAAAACGAGATCAGTCAAGTCAGAGAGTTGGCTTTTGAGTTTTCAGCTTTCAGCTTTAAGTCAATGCAATGCAAAAAGAGCCTTGAAACGAGACGATTGCTGCTGCTGCTGTCGTTACATTGGCCACAAAATTTATATTATTAGCCAATTGTGTTGCTGCGGTGCAGGCCATGATGAAACGGCTCACAAGTTGCTGGTGTTGCTTGTGTTGCTGCTGCTTTTTGCGTGTCGAATTTGACTATTTGTCGGCTTCGGGTTCTTTCTGCCGTTGTTTTTTGTGTTTGCCGTCGTTGCGCAATAATCATTTTCAATTTTCATATAAACATTTTGTTTCTTTTTGCGGCTGCAGCAGCAGCAGCAGCACAGTTGTTGCCTTCACCTCGTTGCCGCAAATCGTTGCACGTTGCCATTGCAATTATGCGCCTGGCATTGCGACAGCAGCAACAGCAACAACGTGCCAAGACCACCCCAATAGTCATTAAAGTTTAATAAGCTAGGGCTCAGTATTGCTGTTGCTGTTGCAGCTGTGCGGCATTGGAATGTTGCTGCTGTCACCGAGGCATTGCTGATGCGTTCGGGTCACCAGCAATCTGCCAACTGCAATCTTCTAACTGCAGCGTGTGCCTGGGCGGAAATGTTCTCAATTTCTCCTTCGAAAACTAATCAACTTTTAGTCAAAAGTTGACGGCAGCAAACACCTGGCCAAGATCTTTTAGGCCAGGAAGTGGCAAATGCTGCTCAGAATGTGCGTAAAATGCAGGCAGCAATTGCTGCAGCTCGTGGCATAAACAATTTCCTGGGGGGCTTCAGCACGAGTGGGCCAAGTGGACCACCTATCAGGTGGCCAGTGTTTAAGAAAAAAAAGAGACACACTTTTCCGGGGGAAAACAGAAGCCGTTGGGGCATCCTTGAAAGCACAGATCACACATTTAATTGACCAATTTTACAACACTTATTTTAGAGACAAATAAGCTGCTGTAATTTCTTTAAAAGTTAGGTGTTACTTAATATAATAATAATATTATATAACTTTTTTATTTGCTTGCCTACAAATTTGTTTTATAAAATCAAAATTAGATTTAAGCCTAATCTAATTTTGGTTTTTTTAAAAAAAGTTTATAACTAATTAGATTTCTCTAAAAATGGGATTTAAAAAAAAAGATTTCATATAAAAACTAATTTCTAATTATAACATATTTTAATTAATTTTAGTTTTGATTTCAACATATATTAACATTTAAACAGACCATAATAAATACAAGGTTTTAAATTATTTAAATTTTTTAGGTTTTTTTTCCAAAATGTTGCCTTTTTTTGCATTTCCTTGAGATTAATATAAAATCAAAAGCAATCAGCAATAATTGCTATCATGTTGCACTGGCCACGTGCTCCATTTTATCAACAACGATGACAACAGCTACTTGCAACCTGCAACGTGCAACAGCAGCAACAGCAACATTTTGATATGGCACACGCAATGCTCATTTGTCCGCCATCTGCCATACACACACACATAGGTTTATTTTTTTTTGATAAATGCTTGCTGAGCCGCAAAAAAGATTTATGATTATTGCTTTGTAATTTGTGTTTAAAATATGTGCCGCCTTGTTGTGGCTCTTGCTGTTGTTGCCGCGATGCCGGGTGCATAAAAATCAATTAGCAGCCCCGAAATCAAAGAAGCTCGGCCACCAGCAACATCGACAACAGCAGCAACAACAACAACAGTTGCCTTGAGTGCATAAACAATTAATGTTGCCCGTTGGCCGTTGATGGCCTGCAGCAGCGCCACCTATCGGCAACCTTAAATTTGTTATATCCCAGCGGCAGGAACACTAACAAAGCGGTACAGTCTGTATTAGCTATATATGTTAAGGGGGGCATAATATAGAGCAATTTCCTATAATTTAATTGCACCTAATTATTTATTATACTTACACCAAAAAAAAAACATAAAAACTAGTGCATATTTAATTTATAATAATGTAGTATTAAATCTAGTATATCTAGTATTTTTGTCAATTTTCAGGATTAATTCCTTTAAAAAAATGGTTTACATTAATTCCAAGCTATTGAGTTGAAAAATTATCTCTATATTTAGTATTAAATCCAGTATATCTAGTATTTTTGTGCATTTTTAGGATTAATTCCTTTAAACAAATGTTTTAAAAATATCTCAAGCTTAAGTGGATAATTTTAAATACTTTCAAATATTCCGTTGGTCTAATCTCCTCACGCCTCTTTTGTTGTTGCTGTTGTCATTAGCCAGCTTTCACTGTACTTTGGGGGCCGCGCCAGCTTGTCAGCTCTCTAAGCAGCCAATTAATGTTGCTGCCGTTGCAGCAACAACAGCAACATGTTGCATGCAGTGCAATTTATTAATGAGATTGCCCGGTTGATTACAAAAAGGCAAAAAGCGAGAGACCCATGTTGTTGTTGTTGTTGTTGCTGTTGTCGCACGCAGCAGCAGCAGCAACAGCAAAAGCAGCAACATGTTGCTGTTGCCAGCGGGTGTTGCACATTTATTGAGCGCTTATTAGAGACTCCATCGTGCGTGCACCGCCCCGCAAACGACCCACACACCAAATTAGGTGTCAAATGACAATGGATGGGTGTGTGTTGCATGTTGCTGCTGGAGTTGGGAGTTGGGGGAGGGGGGTAAGGGGATTTTTCATATTTTGCCTTCTTTTTCGGGGGGTGTTGACGCACAGCTGGCGCGTATTAAGGTCAAAGAGCGATCGCAATCGCAATCGCAATCGGATCGTGTCGCCCCAGCAGCTGTCAAACTCAATTCGCAATTCGACTTTGCCACATGCAAAGGTCAGTTGTTGCAGCTGCCACAAGATTTTCGACATTAACTTGCCACACAGCACACACACCCCCTATGTTTGGTTTTTTCCCTGAGTTTTTCTCCGTTTTTTTTCGTCCGCTTAGCATCATAAAAATGTCAAAGCTTTATTTGCCCGCTTCTTGTTGCCGTTGTGTTGTTGCTGCTGTTGCAGTTGTCGCCTCTGTTGTTGCTGCTGCCATTGTTGTTGCCACGGTGGCGGCTAATTGGCGTGTCATTGGCTGGAACGCAGGCATAAATCTGTTATTTTATACTCGCCTTCTATGTGCAACACACACGGCGTATGAGTAATGTGAACAAAAAACACAAAAAATGAAAAAACGGAGCACAATAAATCCAAGTTTAGAACAAAGGGATACAAAAAATATTTTTTTTTTTGTTTTTCTAACCAAAAGAAACTTTGACATTTTCTCATTATCCACCTGCAGGGTTTTTTTTTCTCATATTTAAAATGAATACTGGGAAATTTGAATCCTTTTCCTATTGCTCTTAATTATTCCTCCATTTCACCATTCACTTTTATCTCTCCATCATCCAGCAATTTCTCATTTACCACTTTTCATCGGCCGCCTTGCCCGCCAATTACGGTTAACCCCCCCTTAACCGCCTCTTAACCACCACAAGCAACTAGAGACCCCCGCCCACTGCCATTCCCGCTGAGCGACCAAATTAACCCACATCAATCACAATGCGCAAAAAAATTTCCATTTTAATTTGAGCGAAACTTTAAGGAGTTGTGTCAGTTATTTTTAAGCCAATTTTCATAGCTAAAAATAAATACAAAAAACAAAAAATCGAATAACGAAAAGTCGTTGGAAAAGCGAGGCTAAAAATACCCCAAAAACGAACGGAAAATCTCTGTCAAAATGCCTTTGCTCATGTTTGGAGTACATCAATCCGATTCGCCGTCTCTCTCTGCCACTAGAAAAGGATAGTAACAGTCTATCTAGCTCCTTCTCCCTCCCTCTCTGTTGTTGTTAATACAATAATGGAACGCGGTCTGTTATAATATTTACAGCTTTGAATTAACTAACGAGCTCAAAGCGAACAACCGGTTGCAGCAACAGCAACAATAGCAACAACAGCAACAGGTGTTCAGCGAACGCGAGGCGGAACGCATGGAACTATCCGGAACAGGTTGGAACGTTTTGGAATCCGTGGCACTCAAAAAATTTTGTTTAAAAAAATTTTAAATAAAAATTGAAAATTACACAATTTTAGCTGATGAGATTGAGATGACCAACAAATGAAACAGTTTTTCAAAAAAGCATTTTTGAAAACAAGAAAATGTTGTTAAATTTTTCTTTGCTTATTCTTCCAGATACGAAACAATAAATAAGTATTAATTCAATAAAAACACAAAAAAACCAAAAGCTTAGCTGATGAGATTGAGGTGACCACCAAAGGGCAACTTTTACTTCAAAATAATTTTTTTTTTTTTAATAAAATAATTTGACTAATTCTTAAAAAGGATTTGAATTCAGTGCATCTGAAACAACAAATTACTATCAATTCTATAAAAACAAAACAAATTCACAATTTTAGCTGATGAGATTGAGGTGACCACAATAAAAAGAAACATTTTTACGAAAAATCATTTTTAAATTTAAAAAATGGGGCTAAATTTTAAAAGAGATTTTCCTTTCCTATTCTTTCAGTGCATCTGCTGAGATACAGAGCCTCGTGCCGACTTTCACTCATCCGACTGCCACACCCCCGTACACTAAATCCATCCTGCCCCCCGGTTCCTGTCCCCCCGCGAGTCACAAAGCCAACTGCCCACACGCTAATTGCGGCAAACAAAAACGCACGAACGGAACGCAATCGAGGAGGCACCACAGATCGGACCACCAATGCAGCAGAAGCCGCAGCAGCAGCAACTTGCAACTTGCAACCGTTGCTGCTGCAACTGCCACATGCAACATGCCACTCACCCAGAGACAGAGACTCATGCTCCGCTTTGGTATGGCTACAAAAAAATTAAAGAAAGAAATAAAACATAAGCCAAAAAGGAAAAAAAAAATAGAGAAAGAAAAGGAGGAGAAAAATTCCCATAAACAAATAAACACTTGACTTGATTGTGGACGCGACTTCGGCTCAGAGAGCAAAACTATGGCTATCGGGATCGGGATTGCAATTGGGATTGCCATTGGTACTGGGATCGTGCCCCATTGTTGCGGATGAGGCGTCCCCAAAACTGCAACTGCAACGGCAAATCAAATTATGTTTAATTTATGCTCGACACAAGAAGCCCAAGATATCAAGTGCAGAATGATGAATGGTGAATCTATGGTTGGAAAACAGTGACTGCTTAGCAAGAAATGCTTTTTTAGAATTCCCAAATAATTGAAAACAAATCTGCTAATACCTAAAAAGCATTTGTTTAAGTATAAAGCTTTCGCCATTACTTAAACATATAATTAAAAAACATAGAATGTTTCCTTTTATTCAAAATGTAGAAAATAATGTTCTAAAATGTCCAGTTTTAAACTCTAAACATTTATTTACAAAAACAATATTTAAAAAAAAAAACTTTTTATTCAAAAAGATTTAATTTTTTCCCATTTATTTAATATGTGAAACAATTATTCTCTACAATTTTTAGCTCTTAGTATTATTTAAATTATTATTATTATTAAATTTAAAGCTGTTTGAAAAGTCATAGAATTTTCTCACATATTTAAAATGTATAAAATTATTCTCACTTTATTCAGTTTAAAATTTAAAGCATTTAGTATAATTTAAAAATATATACTATTATTTTAACTTTACATAAAATCAGTTCAAAAGTAAATATAGAAAATTATTCTCTAAAATGTTTAGCTTTCAATTCACTGTTGAACTGTTAAAATAATCTCGGGGTAATCACTTATATTCGAACACCAAAAAATAGACAATGAAACCTTGAAATTGCCCAGAGTAACACCGGTAGTGGTCAACAAAAAATATTGACTTATAGACAATGTCTCCTTGACAGAACCAACTACCGAAACTCCGTTGGCAAAAAGGCAGTTCCCATTTCGATTTAGGCCTTTCAACCATTCGGAATAACCGCCCAGTAGCCGAGAAGGAAGGCCGAGAGGCTGAGAAGGAAGCCCACGCCACATCATTCATGCCAAAACGTCACCAGGAACACAGGAACATAGGAACCTGGTGGTGCAACAACCACAGCAGCAGTAACTTAAACTGCACCACCAGTTGGACCACCACATAGCAATTATAAAGGTTTACATATATATATATCTATGGCTCTACACTCTACTTTACTCTGCACAGAAAAAAAAATTGACAAAAGATCAGATCGATATGTGCAGGTCAATTTTATATTTTTTCAAGATTAAGTTATCATTTTTATATGAGTAAAAATATTGTTTATCCTATTTTACAACATTTGTTCAACAAAAACAACATTTGGTATTTTAAAATAGAATTTTTATAATTTTTAAGAAATATATGATATGATATCCAATTGATATGTTTGACACATAAATTTGACATTAATCAGTAGAATTGAACCTAAAACAAATAAAGATGTTTATCTTATTTTACATCATTTATTAAAAAAATACTACATTTGGTATTTTAAAATAGTATTTTTATAAATTTTGATATTTTTGACACATAAATTTGACATTAATCATATCAGTTTTTTGTTTCTGTGTACTCTCTTTTGTGGCAAGTGATTCCCCTTTTTGGATCCTCAACTGCTGCCATAATTTCCATCGCCGGTCGTCGCCACAAATCTGCCAACATAATTTTGTTATTTCACTGCCACTTTGTTTGACGTGCAAATGTTTGGCTTGGCTTTGGCTTTGGCTTGGTCTTAAGCTTGAGCTCGAGCTTGGACCTGCAGTCCAGCACATCCTGGTTTTCGGATGATTTTTCAATTTGTGTGCCCCGTGTGGCTCTAAGACAAAAAACAGTGCTGCGGTTGCAACCCGTTCGCTCCGCTGTGGTCGTAAGTAACTTTAAATTATGATGAAAGTAATTTTCTGCTTCACTGGCGAACGCCGCACCAACTTTTCGGTCTTGACTTGATTTACACCCCACAAGAAGTAGATGTAGATAAAAAAATACTGGCAACACAGAAAAAAAGGGCCTAGGACAGGCAAAAAGGCAACAATAGTCAAGTGTAAATTAAGTAATTGCCGGCAGGAGTTAACCAGTTAACCGGTAACCAGTAGCTGCTACCGTTGTCATTAGTGACAGGCGACACGAGAAAAAAGAGGAGAGCCCAGGGAAGACAGCTAACAGCTAGCAAAAATAAAATACAAAAGACAAAAGCCCAGGAACTGTACTTCACTTCAAATACCGCGACATCGGTTCATAAATCTTGTGCAAAACACAGAAAAAATACGGAACACCCAAGTAAGACCCATGGAAACAGGGATATTATTATCCCAAAACTACAGCAAAACGGCGGCTAGTAATTGTATTTAAATATATATATTTATATATTTAAATATAAATTAAATTTATTAAAAATGTTTTTGTCTGTTTTAAAAACTACTTTAATAATCTTTAATAATTTTACTGATTAAAAAAACGTAGTAACTAAATTAAATATATTTTTTTATTTAACTATTTATGCTGTGATTTTTATCCATAATTTAAGGATTTTAAGCTTTGATTTTAATATGAAATTATTTCTTATTAAATTCTAATAATCTGTAATAATTTAACTCATTAAAAATAAGTACTAAATCCAATTTTATTTTCTATGTAACTATTTTGGCTGTAATTTATATCCATAGTTTCAGGATTTTAAGCCTTGATGTTAAAATTAAAATATTTTGTATTAAAAATAGTAAGTAAATATGACTAACAGGGTAAATTATATTTTTTACAATCATTTAAATATTTCAATTTAATACCCATGTTTTGTATTAAACTATTAACTAACCAATTTTAAATTCAATTTGCATATACCTACTAAATATTTTTTATTTATTTTCTTTACCATCCAAAAAATCTGTAATTATTTCTTATGACTTGCCAGGCCTTAAGATTAACTTGGTAATAAATATGCATTCCAAGAACCCATTTGAATTAGCCAAGTCAAGCTGTTCAACCCTCGGGGGCGTTGATAACCCACAAGGTCCTGCGTAATTACGACATTGTTAGCCATTTGCAGCCAATTCTCTGTACAAATCTACATAATAATAATCACCAGCGAATAATCTCGAAAACCGAACCCAATCCAAAACGGAAACGCAAAGCTAAAGACAAATTACTCACTCCCGCCCCCGCAGGGCAATTAAGCCTTGCTTACAAAACAAAACAAAAAAAAGGAAAAGAGCTAAAGGAAATCTCAAATCTTTGTAATGGACCCCAGCATATTTGTACAATTAACAGTTATTCATATATATTTTTCCCCTTTTTTTTTTGCGCTGCTGCCGGACTTCAATGGAAATTAAGATCAGGCCAAACCTGGCCGAAAAACGAAACACATTTTCCACACTGGCCATTGGCCACTGGGACATTTCAATTGCTGGCCAACTAACGAATAAAAAAAATGGGTAAAAAAGATTGAAAAAGAGAAGTATTTGGACCAGCAGCTGCTGGCAGGGATAACGAAAAATACAAAATACTGAAATACTGAACTCTCGCTGCCTGCCGTTGGTTCGTTTATTGCTTGCTAAAACAATTTAAAAGCAATTTGAGTCACGTTCGGGAGGCGGAGGAGGAGGGACGGAGGGAGGAGGAAAGGGGCACCTGAATGGGCATTCATTGAATTTGCATTTTTGTTGGTCGAACCAAGTCTGGAAGTCACCCGAAAAGCCGTTGCAATTGTTAGCCAAAAGTTTCTTGGGCACTTGCAAAAAATCGTTTGAGTTGCAATCTTAAAATGCCTAAAAGGTATAATCTAAAAAAATCTGATGTGAACTTTTTTTTATGAAATTATAGAACATCATAATCTTTTTACATATGATATTGATATTGTTGAATAATAAATATTAATTTTGGAAAACTTTTTTATCTTTAGTTTATAATCAATTGTTCATATAATTTAAAAAAAATCGAAAATTTTGCAGATTTTGAATATATGGTTTTTCTACTTTGCAAATATTATTTTAGTATTTCCAATAATTTCTTTATCTTGTTTTTATCATAATTCAACGAATAAATACTTATTTTTAAGTATTTATCTTTATAAAATATCTAAATTTAAAAAAAAAATTCATATAATTTTGGAATAAAAAAAAAAATTCTATTTTTTATAATTTATAAAACATTTTTATTCTTTTTATTTTTTTTTTTCTATTATAATTCAACGAATCAATTTTGTGAGTACTTGTTATTCTAAGTTTGTAATAAATTTCTAAATATTTCTAAAGTTTCTAAAAAAAAAGTATCTCAAACCAAGCCCAATTTATATCTTTAAATTTTCCACATTTCCGAATCTAATATTAGAATATTAATTATTTGTTTCCAAGATGTGGAGTATATTTTGTGTAGTGCTTTCTGTCAATTCTTTTGGTGTCAGATTTCAATTTTGTTTCGTTCATTTTCAATGCGTATCGTTTGCTTTAAGGCAACCACAGCAGCAGCAACAACATCAAAATAGGCATTTGGCGGCATTTTTACAAAAGCAACCGCCGCCAGTTGCAAGTTTATTAATTCAGCAACAACTTTGCAACTGTTTTGAGTCAGCAACAGCAAAAGCAACAGCAAATTGTCATCACCCGCGGCTTGTTTTTCCCATGTGAAATTTGCATTTTCATATGCCGAAGTGCTGTTGCTGCAGCAGCAATTGTTGCTGATGCTGCTGCTGTTGCAGCAATTGTTGCTGCTGCTGCGTGGTCTCCACACCTTTTGGCGGCAGCAGCAGCAGCAGCAGCGTTTTGGCCATTGTGTTGATTTATGTTCGCATTTTGTGGTCATTTCTCTTAGTTGGCCCAGCCGAGGAAAATGTGACAGCCTTTAGCCAAATCAGCCAACTGAATATGCATCCATATCCATATGGCTCTGAGCATCTATCTACAGTACGTACATTGTGCACATGAACGTATACTTTTTGGGGCACTTGCTATTTAAGGCATTTTTACCTGCTTCCACGAGTCGTCGAGTAATCTCAATTGCTAATTGAAGTCGTTCGAAATAACTCACCTGCAAGACAAAAAAGAGAAAGGAAGGCAGAGATTTAATACAAATTCGGAATATTTTTCACAGTTATATATTGACTAAATATGGATTTAGGAAATATATTATTTGAAGGTTGAATGTGAAGTGAGGATAAACAAAAAAATATAGGAACAAAAACTATTTTCAATAAAATATGATAATCTAAACTAATATAATTGGACCAATAAAAAATGGTCAGTAGCAAATTCCTACCAGAGCGGATTGACATAAAAATCTAGAAAAATCAAATTAATTCTGAAATAATTAGGAGACGCGTGTGAGGTACAAATTAAAACAATAAACGACCCCAAAGTGCCCAAAAATTCGGTTCGTTTTTTTTTTAATTATTTCTTTTGCCATTTCTCTGTTATAAATGTTGTTAAAATGGTTTAAAAAAATTATGATCATTATTTTATAAAAATAAATATTCAAATTGAAATAATTTGTTTTTATAAAGAAAGGTTTTTTTATCTTATATGACTATAAAAAATATTTATAAATACTTTTTAGATATATTGAAAAATTTTAAAACTCAAATAAAATTTATTTGTTTTTATAATATGCTTTTTTGTGTAGCCTTTTAAGTATGCCAATGAATTTATAAATTTTTTTATTTTCCGTAATTATTTTGGGGTATTTTTAATTTAATTAAAATACCCATTTTAATTTTGGCTCCTCGTCGATTGGCGATCGACGACGATTGGTGATCAACACCTTTCGCCTGACCCCGAAAATAGGGCGTTGACCATCCGCTTGTTCCATTCGCTCCGGAAAAGCCAAAAGTTATGGGTTTCATTAGGCTGCCTTCGATAGGTGCGATAAGGAGTGACCCGAACAACAGATCGCGGAACGGAATGGAATGGACTCGCTCCGTCGCCGAAAACGAAAACCTTGGACTTCGAGACTTCAAGACATTAGCACACACCCGCTAATCTGGGCACATAACTCCTCTTTCGTCGGCGATTTCTCGTGGGCTTTTGGCCCACAACAAATGCGGAAGCACTTTCCAAAGATGCAGGCTAACTCCTCCAATGCCGCCACTTATCGGGCGCCCCAAAAAAGTAGAAATATGTATACACTGCCCGGTGTATATATGTGTATAATCTCGAAAATAGTTGAGCGTAATCGAAATTGCGCATCGTTCTGGCGGGGAAAGCGAGGGAAGCGAGGGAGGCGAGGAAAAGCCAGGAAAATTCGATTAAAGGCGACCAGGTAAAATGCAATTAGAGGGTGGGATGCGTTATTAATGTGGAGCGCGAGCTCTGGCAGCCAAACGAGCTGCAAAATATTGATATACATATGCCACATATGTGCACAAAACCCCCACCGATATATGTATATATGTATATATATATAAACTCGGTCTAGGCATGCGGAAGCGAAAAAGCGCCAAAAGCCAGCGAAAAATGTGCGAAAAAAATGAGAGATGAAAACGCTGCGACGAAAAAACGAAGGCCACGCAATTGCAGTGCAGAAATACCCTACAAAAGTTAACAGAAATATTTATATAAAATATGTACGAGTATAATAATAAATAATATTAATTATAATTAATTTTTAGGGAGGCTATAAAGATAAACTATAATTTTTCAAAATAAATGTGACATCATATTAATATAAAACACTTTCAAATAAATAAATGAAAAATATATATTATTAATACCAAATGGTTTAGGATTAAACTAAAGAATTTATTTATATATTTTATTTACTTTTATATTTCCAATTTCCAATCAAAAACTATAAATTACCCAGAAAATCAAGAGTATCTGGGGAAAAGGAACCGACTCAACGAAAATCGGTAGCCAAGGAGCCTGGCTTTATATTAGATTGCCAAGTGGGAGGTGTTCACGCACACACACACTCGCACACTCTCACACACACACACACACACACACACACACACACACGGGGGCTAACAAGCCGGGCCAAGAGACTTGTGTTAAATGAAAACGCATTAAAGCTCAGTGAGCGTTTTTAGTGGGCGTGTTGCGGCTGTTGTTTGGAGGGGGGGTTTAAAAAAGGGGGCAATAAGGGGGCGGGGGGCGTGGCGGGCGGCAGCAGTGGGTGTGCCGCAAATGGCAAGCGGAGCTGCCAACTCGTTTTGCTCACTTTGCCCCTCTAATTCCTTGATTAATTTTGGCATATACTTTTAATCGCATCACAGAAAAAACAAATGGAGAAAGCTGGCATTTCGTTGAGAAAGTGTGATAAGCTCTTCTACCACTACTCCTTAAAATTAACCAACAATCCTAACTTCAGTACTGTATTATTAGTATTTTTAAAAATTTAGAAATCATATTAAAACCATAAAATATTAATTTTAATATTAAAATTAAAAAATGACAATGAATATAGAATTTTATTTAGTTTTTAAAAATCATTTCTATTAATATTGCATATTTTTTAGAGCTAGAAACCATTTCGAAAAACTAAAACAGAGGATTTTCCAAATTTATTTTATATTTTTTAGTATAATTTTTTTTTAAACTATAAATAATTTCAAAAATTCCCAAGGCAACAAAATATAATCCAAATTGTTTCACAAAGTCTAGAACTATGGGATATTTTGAAGTCTACCAGCAAGTGGACAGTCCCAACAATCCCGCTGATTGTCAATTTGCCATCGATGACGATGACGATGACGAGATGATGGCCACGGCTTTATCGCTCATTGTCATCTGTACCTCGGATGTCTAATTGGAAAAACACGTGAGCACGCACAGCTGCGTAGTTGTCATAATTAGAGAGCAGAGCACCCATATAGCCAATATATATATTATATATCGCCTAGCCGAGATCTAAGATCTCAGATGGGCTGTGTGCGCATAATGGGCCAGCGGATGAGACACTCCATTCGATCTATCCATTGGTGTCGAGAAGTAACAAAAATCGCTAAAACGAGACAGAATGTGCAGAGGCGAAACTGAGCGAAGAACTGGGCGACAATTTGCTAGATTGATTGAGGCGTCGTCCCCCGATTTCTGGACTCCATCTGGTACTCTCGATCCTCGATCCTCCTGCTAACGATAAAGTGAACCGGTTCGGGCAATTAATGTCTTAAATGCGCCTGCCTGGTGTGGCATTGTTAATTAATAACACCGAACGGAACGGAACGGAACCCTCCCGGCTTCCAGCGACTAATTGTTAATGCAAAAATCGTTGCAAGTTAGAAAATCAATTTTTACTTTAATGATCTGACAGGTAAGTGCATATTAAACTCGACTGGAATCAACTGGCCCTCCCCGTTCGCTGGTTAAGTGTTAAGTGGGGAACTAAAAATACGTGCAAGACCGAGAGAGGATGTTGCTGTGGCGGTAATGAAATTGGTTAGCTCCTAACTCAATCGCAGATTGATCTTGAATATTTTCAAGTCCCAAGAAAAATGGTGATGCTTCAATTTCCTACACCAAAAATTGGGAAATAATTTTAAATTAAATCTAGTTTTATACACATTTATTTATATTAAAAATAAATTAATATTTAATAAATCCCATACCAAGTTTCATTTATATCGCCAATTGATCTTGTATTTTTTGTCAGAGGAAAAACAAATTTACATCAATTTAAAACGAATTTTCAATCAAATTAAATTTAAATAAATTTTATTTATATTTCAAACTTAATAAAATTTGAAATAAATCCCATACCAAGTTTCAAATATATCGCAAATTGATCTTGAATATTTTGTCTGAAGAAAAACAAAGATGCATCAAACGAATTTTCAATGGAATTTTTTAAAATAAATTTAATTTTATACACATTTTCATTTTATTTTCAATTAAAACTTACTAAAATTAAAAACTGATCTGGAATATTTTTGTGCTAGAAGAAAAATGATAATGTATCAATTTAATACGAGTTTTCAATAGGCCCAAAATGACAGATTTATTTTAAAATAGATATAATCTTATATTTAAAAGATACAAAAATGGAAAATACATCTCTTTGATATTTATTTGCCACTCGACTCTTGGTCTCTCCTATCTTTTGGCGTTTTGCCTTGGCCACGCCCCCCAGATTGCAGTTGCAAAAGGCCAGTTTCAAAGTCACAACTTGGCCGGCAACACTGAAAAAATTCCAAAAGAAACCGCCCCGAAATACAAAAAACAAAAAAAGAGGCAGAAACAGAAACAGAAAAAAACAAAGTGCAACCGCAGGCCAAAGCAAATAGTGTGTGGAGTGGGCGTGGCCAGTTGGAGCGATGCGAGTTGCTAGTTG
This sequence comes from Drosophila prostipennis, assembly GCA_037075205.1. Taxonomy (NCBI): domain Eukaryota; kingdom Metazoa; phylum Arthropoda; class Insecta; order Diptera; family Drosophilidae; genus Drosophila; species Drosophila prostipennis. The sequence continues at coordinate 530,609 of JBAMCJ010000077.1, forward strand.
CTGTTGCTGTTGCTGTTGCTGTTGCTGTTGCAGTTGCCGATGTTGCTGTTGGCGGCGGCGGCGCCTGGCAAATGCACAAGGCCAAAAGACTATAATTAAGCCATGCCAGAGGCCAAAGGAAAATGCGGCTAAAAGGGAGGAGGAGGAGGAGGGGGAGGGGTGGTCGTGGTCGACAAGCGACAACTTCCTTCTAACCTAAAAAAAAAAAGAGAGGCTGCAGAAAAAATGATACGCAAAGTGAGATGGAAAACGACTTTTATGCAAAATACTAAACAATATCCGTTGTGCGTTGTCAACAAATGACATGAAATTGGCAACAGCAGCAGCAACTGCAGCAGACACAGCAGCAACATGGGCAAAAGGAGCACATTTCCGTTTCAAGCAATTTCCGCGAGAGCCTCTCTCTTCAGCACTCGAGTGCCATTTGATTGGTAAGCAATTTACGCAGGCGACAGCAGCAGCAACATCAAGAGTTACCTCACCAAAAGCGGCCAGGAGAAAGGGGCAAAAAAAATGGGGGAAAAAGGCACAAAAACTTAGTTGCAACATCTCTCGACCCTGACCCCGCAACAACATGTTGCATGTTGTGCTGCCGCCAGCAAAAGATTCTGCTTGAAATAAAAGCTCTTCCCTCAACTCGAATAATACTCTTACTTAATTAGTAAAGAATTCTTTGAAAAATAATTCATTTGCTCGCAAATCGCTTGACAAAAGTACTGCACAAAAACGAATAATAATTTATGAGGTAGTAAATTTTTCAGAAATGTCGTAAATCTTTCATAACCAGCTCGATGATATATGACCTTAAATATCAAGCAGTAATTTAGTTATTAAACAGAGGTTAGGCCATCATGGAGGTTAAAAGATTTCTAGTCCAAAAAGTCGATAAAAAAACACATTTAAAAATTTTAAAATACATTTAAAAGTATAATTCAAAAATGTACTACCAAATATAGAGAACTTTTAAAAATAAGTCCGAAATTATGATTATTTTATTATTATTATATCTTCGATACCATTTTTTTGTGAGAGCATCCAGGCTCAGTCTTTAACCCATTGTGATCCCACAGCATCTTTCCATCGTTTGATCTTGTACGCATCAAATGTTGATGCTTCATGTGATGCCGTGGATCGTGGATGCTGGCCGAGCATCCGTTCGTTCGTTCGTTTGCTGATTTGTATATCTAATTTTCATAATCTCCCAGCAGCAACAACATCTGCAACATCAGAAATGGCAACAACAGCAACATGAATGGCCACATTCGCCATGCCACAAGCCGCAAGTTGTTTCTGTCTTTCTGGTTGAAGGAAAGGAAATCAAGTCTCTCTGGCTCAGAGGCCTCATTTGAATGCGTGCCATGGTTAAAAAGGGGCAAGGAGGTGCTTTTCCAGGTGCTTTTCAGGGGGAGGTAGGTGCAACCACAGGCGGCACGTTTAGCAACGCATGTCAACGCAACAACAACAACATCATAATCATCCAGCCAGCGGAGGGTGAGGGGCAGTTCTTTTGTAATTAACACAGAATCTGCTTCCGGCAACAGTCCGCAATATAAAACAGTCAGGGAAAAAATAATGTGGATTTAAAATTTTATTAAAAAATGTTTTTTTAATATTATAATCCATTATAAATTTTTTGTAGGCCGTATAAATCTATTTAAATTTCCAACTAAAATATAAAATGTTTAAAACTGCGAATAACAAAAAAAAATAAAAATTTGAATTACAATTAAGAAGGTGTAAAAATTAAAAAAAAATAAAAGAAATTAAAATAAAATAAAAGAAATTAAAATAAAATAAAATAAAAGAAATTAAAATAAAATAAAAAATGTTTTTTTCCATTTAGAAGAGTCAGGAATATTTATTTTTTATTTTTTACATACTTTTGGTTTTTTTTAATGGAAAATCATTCAATTCCAAACAAAAAGAAAAATATCAAAAAATAACCTGACAACCCTAGAAAAAGCTTAACTTGCTTCTAAAATGTATCCCTTTATATTGTAAAAATCCCTATTATTTTGCGGCACAACTGTGTGCATGCGTGCCGGCAGCAGCAGCAGCAGCAACAGCAGCAACATCAGCAACCTGCGACATGAGCGACATGGGCAACATGAGCAACATGTGTCCGAGGCGTCTAGCGGGTGGCCCCGCTGCAATCTGCAATGTTATGTAAGCCCGGCTGCGACATCTTCTAGCTGCTGGCAACATGCACCTGAGAGCCAGAGAATGACGAATGACAAGACATGCAAACGAGTCGGGGAATCGGGGAGTTTCGGGGGATTCAGGCGAAGGGGAAGAGAAACAGGCAGACAAAGGAGACAAGGAGACGTTGACAGTTTGGGCCTGGTCGTGGCCAAGATGTCACTTTTCATTAGGCAGCCGGACGGCCTGGTTGCCGCCGTGTATCCTGCAATGTTGCTAGTTGCTAGTAGCAGATTGCTGCTGCTGTTTGGGATGATGCATGGGCACCTGTTGCACGGCGGCGTTTTAGATTAGTCGCCTGTAATTAGTTAATAACATGGCAAGGCATGTCTAAATTGCAGTCGCGACATCAAATTGCGAGCGGCTGCAGTTTTGATGCCTGCATTTTGATTGATGTTGCTGCCGGGCCAGCAGCAACACAGCAACAGCAACAGCAACAGCAGCAGCAGCAGCAAGAAAACAGCAGTGGCCCGAACAATGTTATGCATATATTTAATTGATAAGTTTTTAGCACATGATAAATTTTAATATTGTGTGGCAGCAACACAAAAAAGAGCCACTGGCAGCAGCAACATCAGAAGCAGCAACATCAGAAGCAGCAGCAACAACAGCATTCAGCCACCTGTAGCTGGGGCAACATAAGCCGACATAAATCCATTAAAGCCGCACAAATTCCAAGTAAATTAAAAGCAGTTAAACTCAATTGATTTCGAGACGCAGCAGCAGCGGCAGCAGCAACAGCAAGAGGAGCAACAGCAACAGCAGCAGCAGCAACAGACACAACACCTCGGCAACAATAAAAATAAACCACCAACGAAAAAGAGCGAACAAAAAATGCAAACTGAAATGGAAGCTGAAACGGAGACCCAGAGGCCTTGGTTCAATAAATTTTTATCGCAGCCAGCGAGTGTGTGTCCATGTCCATGTGGGCCAAAAGGAATGCGTTGATAGTGAAACAAGAGCAACGGCAACAGCAACAGCAACAGCAGCAACATCAACAGCAGCAACAGGCTAACGACAACAGACAACCGACAACCGACAACAGAAGCCGCATTCAAGGCGTTGTACAAACACATACTCGTACATGAAAAAAGCAACCAACAGCGGCAGCAACACTAGAAATGTTTGAGAATTCACCCAAAAAAGAAAAGGAACAAAAAAGGAGGAGGGATACAAAAAAGGGTCGCAACAACAAGGAGTCCCACATGACTCATATGCCAGCGATAGCAACTATCTGGATTTTTTTTGAAACGCTTTTAGGGTTAACCTCTTGCAAATTGCTTTGATTAAGCTGTGAGAGCTCAACTGAATAAATGAGTGAGTGACTCAGTGACTGACTGAATGTGGGCAAGGGGAATATGGCAGCCAGGACTTCGTGGAGACAACTGGCTAAATCTCCTGGCAAAGGAAAAAAAAAAACGTTGGAGCTTAGTGAAAGAAATAAGCTGATGGTTGGTATCTCTTTTAAATCTATATATTATTTTAATTCTATAAAGCCAATTTTTTATTATCTTTATAAAGAGCAAGCATTGTTTTTTCACAAAAACTTAATAAGCTAAACACATTCCATATACTTTAACACTTCCACTTTTGTATGGTTTAGATCATGTGGCGCCCAACGTGGGGCATTTATAAGCCTTTTAATTCCGCAATCAAAACTAAAGTTTTATTGGCTTTCTGACTTTACTAATATTTGATTTTCCACATTTGCTTCCCAAAACTTAGATGACTAGCTTTTCATTCCTCTTTCCACTCCTCTGGCATCATTTGACTCGGTCAAAGTTGGCCAAATATTTGCCGGATCCAGCTCTTTAGCTTCATCATTTTCGCGGCACCCACGCATGGTTTTCCAGCTTTTCCAGATTTCGGGAGAGCCTTTGCCATTTAACTGACCCAAACGGCCGACTGAAAACTGCAAAATGCAACTACTGCCACTTGTGCAACGGCAGCAACAACAAAACTTTCTCTGGCCAAGAATGTGCGCAGCTGCAGCAACAGTTGCTGCAGTTTCTGCAGTTGCAACAGCAGCAGCAGCAACAATCCTCGCATGTGGGGATAAAGAAATGCTTGGGGCCCAAAAAAAAAAATAAAATAAAGAAGGAAAAAAAAAGTATAAAAGACAGAAATACGCGGCCAGATAGTCCCAAGTCTCAAGTCTTCCGTCTTCTAGTCCAGTTCAAAGCTTTTGGTCCACTCAAGTCATTCATGGCAATTGAAAGGAGAGGGTTAAAGGGGCCCCGGGGGGTTAAGGGGGTTAAGGGGAGGAACAGCACCCGCCGCGTGTCGATTGAAAATTTATGATCACAATTTTGGTTAATGCATTTTCGTGTTTGTGCCATGATTACCAAATGTTATTCACGCTCCACTGACTCGCCTGGGATGTGTTTGTGTTTGTACACAGCAAGAAATATGAGATCGATTTGTAGGATCTGAATTTTAATTGTAATACGTTTATTGGAGGATGATTGAATTCTGTTTCAAGGCATTTAAAAATTTTCGAACAACAGGTGACAACCCTGGCCTAAAATAAAATATGATAAAGAGTTTATTATTTTCTATAATATATTCAAATTTTTCTTTAATATGAGAAATTAGGAATAGGAATATCCTTTTTGAAAAATTAGTTTAATTTTTTCTCGAGTATTTGCATAGTGTGTGTGTGAGTTCCCTTGGTCAGCAATCAATGCCAAAATGGAGCGGGGGCATAGCGACTGCTTACGGTTAACTAAACATTCCAAACGCTCCGAGACGGCAAACAAACGTTGGATTCAGATTCAGGCCCGGCTTTAAGTTTCAGGCTCAGTTTTGGAACTGAGTCTCGATTTTGGTCCTCAGGTCTCCGTCGGTGGACAGCAGTAAGTAGCCATGCTAACTGGCAGAGTTGCCACCGTTATATGTGAATATTTTACATTAATGTTAAGATTTGCTATATAAAATTATACTTTTGATTATGGATTTGATTTTGCTTATGGATATGATTTATAAAACTAATTATTTAAATTTTAACTAAAGGTTATCTATTCAGAAAACGAATATGATTATATTTGTATTATTTGAATATTTTACTTTAATTTTAAGATTTGATATATAAAATATGAGATGAAATCCCATTTTACCTTTGATTACATATCTTTTATGGTAGCAATTAAATCTAATTGTTTAAATTTTAACTAAAGGTTATCTATTCAGAAAACGAATATGATTTTATTTGTACTATTTTTTAAGATCTTTCTTTGCAATTATTAAGCATATTCTGTTTCAAGGCATTAAAAAATTTAAAGCAACAGGTGACAACCCTGGCCTAAAACAATCCATTTCGGTGGCTGCTTGGCAGCTGCTGTAAACACACATTTCTTGTGGCTGTTGGCTGTTGGTTGTGATTGTTGCTGCTGTTGTCGCATTTCCGTTTTGCTGCTGCTGCTGTTGCTCCCATTTTTGGGGTTAGGCGGCTGGCAGGCGTAGGATTGCCGCAGGAGAAGGAGAGCCTGGCTAATGTGTCTTGTAATTTGCATGGCCATTTGTGAAAAAAGTGAAAAGCGCATTGCAAAAAAGTTTTTTGTTTCGAACGCCGCCGACGCCGACGATTTTTTTTCGTTTTGTTTCTTTCGTTTTGCGTAAATTATGCGGCATTTTTACCGTTGCCGGTGGAAAACAGTAGCACTTACAAGCTCCTTTTACGGCCGCCTGACTGCTGACCAAAAGCGGCCAAAAGCAGTTGGCGCTTTTCTCTTTCAAAATAGTCGCCAAAAAGCCCCCGAAAATAGCAAAAATAGCAAAAGTAGCGAAAAATTCCAAGAAAATGAGCAACTTTTTATGGTTATGATTGCGTTGTGTCTGCTGTTGCTGCTGCTTCTGTTTTTCCAGCAACTGTTGCTGCTGCGAATGCTAAATATGCCATGGAAAATGTTGGAAAAATGGAAATGCCAAATGTCCCTGCTGCCGCCTCCCCCATTTTTGGCCACGTGGGCGTATGAGCAATGTGGCTCAAGTTGCTGCTGCTGTTGTTGCTGTTGCTGTTGCTGCTTTCACACACAATTAGCGTGTGTTGCATCTTTGTGTGGGTGTTGCACCTTCGCCCTGCTTTCCCCCTCCCCTCTTCCCCTTAACTAAATAGAAAACTGCAGCATGTCCATGAATCATGCCCAGACTTAAGTCTATTGTTGCTGCTGCCGCACTGTTGTCGTTGACACAATCAACAGAAGCAGCAGCAGCAACAGCAACAGCAGCAACACCAAGCCAACAGCAGCAGCAACATGAGGAGCAAGAGCAATTGATTTGGCCAACATACTGGCTGCTGATTGCCAGCCCCTGACTTGGTTTCTTTGACTAATGATACAAACGACAACACCAACAGCAACAACAGCAACATGTTGCTGACACGCGCGCATCGTTAGCAAAATGAGCAAACACTTGAGATTTTCTTGCAGTGTTTTATGCGTGGGCCAAGTTAGAATTGGAATGGAATGCTTGTATATATTTCCTGAGACTTTTTGCACTCGTTGTTGCCGCTGCTCTTGCTACTTGGTAACTTTTGTGTTCCGATGTTGCTGCTGGAAATATTTCACTGACGATCTGTTATGTTATTCTTATCAATTGCTGCAGCTGCTTGTGTTGCTGCTGATGGAAATGCAATTAGTTATATGATAGCTGAGGCCGCTAGGAATGCTCTGTTGCTGCTGCTGACTTGCAACTTGCAACTAGCAACTAGCGTTTATTGTTGTTGACACCTTTTTTTTTTTGCTGGCATAACTGGAGAGCCATTAAAATTGTATCGGCTACCGCTATAAGCACTAAAATCCCTGCAAGAAACACACGAAAAAACACGGACACCTGTTCGCCGCTCGATATCAAAAGAGCACGTGACCAAGCGGCAACATCGCAGCAACAGGAGAATAAATATGAACGAAAAAAATACAGAAAATACAGAAAACAGCAGCGTTCGCCTTGTAATATCATAATTCACACGGTGTTCGAAGGAGGGGGCGTGGCACGGGGGCGGACGAGCAGCACGATTCCGATTGTGAGGCAGCGATTGCTGGCGGGTTAGCCGGCGATAAATCGATTGGGCCAAAAGGGCAAACAGGTGGACAAGTGCAAAAATAAAAAAGGGAAAAAAGTGAGAAAAAAAGGGAATAAAACCAAAAGTCAACTGGTTTTTGGGACTCGGTTTTTTGCAGCAGCAACATAAAAAACAAACTGGGTCTGTAGGCCAAAAAGGAAACACAGTTAAAACCGGGAACGAAAAAAAAAAACAAAAAAACCAAGCCGTGATGAAATTTCAAAGATCTCAAAACAAAAGGAAGCGCAAAAGGCAAGCGTGCAACCTTGAGATAATTTAATCGTTTCTGTTCGAGAGCAAACACAGGCACACACAAGAAAATAAAATGCAAAATATATAAATAAAGGGAAAACTAAACGCACACAAAGGCGGCAAATGCATGTCGATGATGCCGATCGAGCCAAAATGCAGACGCAAACAATTGAAAGCATTTTCGCAAATAGCAAAAGCGGAAACAAGAGCGAAAGCGTTGACAATAGAGGCGAAAAAAGTGCACTGAATGCCAATATTAATCTTATTTTAATTCTCTAGTATTTTCTGGTATTTTCTAGTAATTTTCCTAATTATCATACAGTTTTTAGTCTAGATCTTATCCATTTCTTTAATTAAATAAACCCTTTCCATCGACTTTACGCCAAAGTTTACCATCTGAAAGCCAATATTAATCTTCTTTTAATTCTCTAGTATTTTCTGGTATATTCTAGTATTTTTCCTAATTATCAAACAGTTTTTAGTCCAGTTCTTATCCATTTCTTTAATTAAATAAACGCTTTCCATCGACTTTACGCCAAAGTTTACCATCTGAAAGCCAATATTAATCTAATTTTAATTCTCTAGTATTTTCTGGTATTTTCTAGTATTTTTCCCAATTATCTTACAGTTTTTAGTCCAATTCTTATCCATTTCTCTAATTAAATAAACCCTTTCCATCGACTTTACTGCCAAAGTTTACCATCTGCTGTTTTATTTAGAAAGATCTCAAATCCCCGGCACGCATTTCTCCCCCCACCTCGCTTTTCCACTTTGGCCTTGAGATTTGTGCAAACAGAAGGGCGCTCAATACAGAAGTGGATTTCCTTCAGCTCGATCACCATTCTCGCAGAAGGCTCTTCAGGAGCCTTCTATAGAAGAACGAGTGCCGAGCATCATCATCAGCAAACACTGATAAATTATTTGACAGATTATATTTGCGTTGAACTTTGGGCCGCGGAAAGAAAGACGGCGGCAACATTAATAAAAATGAGAACACATGCTGACGGGATATTTTTGAGGTGGGCCAGAAAGAGGGGGCGTTTTAAAGGGAATGGCGAGGGGGGGAGGGGGAGGAGGGCACAAGTGCAGCCGTAAGTTGATGAGGCAAACGCAGAAAGAACCAACAGAAAGTTCAAAGGAAGGAAAAAGTTTGGATTCCCTATTGGGTTTAAAAAAAAAATCATTATTAACGTAAAATATAGTTAATATAAAATAATATTTTAAACTACAATTTTGTATTGAAAAATCTTTTTTAACCATAATATAATTTTGATAAAAAAAATTTTAGGCACACAAATTTTAAACAAACTTTCTTAAGATAATAATAATTATTTTGTATTATTATTTATTTATTCAATAAATACCTTCTGAATTTTATAAAGAATATTCCCAAACTTTTTAAAGGTTTAAAGTCTACTTTAAATTTAACCAGCGGAGGAGAAAACGAGTTTGTTTCAAATAAATTCTTAGCAGCTTTTGAAACGAAGTTTTTATAATCTTAAATAGCAGGATTATCGATTTTCATCATAACTTCCTTTACAAATCTCACATTCCCTAGATTTCAGCGAGGGTATCTATGAAAAAGCGAACTCCGCTTTGCAGCTGAGAGAAAGCTCCGGGTCTGCTGCACTTTTGCCGTTGCTCTAACAAATGAGCGTCATGTCTTTGCCCGTCGCAAAACAAATCTGAGCAATTTTTTATGATAAATAACACCCGGCTAAGGGGGTAAATAGATGAGGGAGGTGGAGTTTCGAGGGAGGGGTGCTGGAAACTAGGCAGAGACTGTTATATTTAGTGTAGGCCCCCGGGCAGTTAACGGCCAGCGAAAAAAAAGCGGGGGGACGAGGTGAGGTGAGGTTTTGGGGAGCGGCAAACAGCCGGCAGCTTGTGCAAACAAACAAATCGCCGTAGATTTATTTTAGTGCAAAAGCCTTAACACACTAAATTGCTCAGGCATGCGTGGGTTAACCATCTCTCGCGGTCCCAAGAGGAGTTCCGAGATCCGAGATCCGAACATGGGGCATACAAACGTATCGATGTGGCGATGAAAAATACTGGCTTTCAACGCGGTAATTAAAAGATGAATCGTCCTCGTGCTGCTCTCCATCCTCCATCCCCCGTCGCCCGTCTCCCTCGCACCTTTCGCCCCGTCTCTTTCCCTCTCGATCGAGCTGGGATACAAATTATGCTTCATTAGGCCAGATAACGCCCCAGATCAAGGTAGCTACATATATCCACCAAATGCATTGCTAGATACACATATGTATGTATGATTGATTAATGCTTTTAACATGTCCGCAGCAAATTGGAATGGAATGGAACGGAATGGCATTGGAATGTGGAGGAGAGATAGGCGGAAAAAGTCTCGCTAACGGTCAATCGAGAACATTTTCCACTCCATTTCGAACTAATGATTTTTCGCCTTTTCAATCTTTGAAGAAATGTGCGATAGTTAATCATCGGAATCTGCGGAATGGAACAGTTCTACAGAGTAATTTCTTGGGATTTTTTAGAACTTTATTGCATCTGGTTTTTTTTAAACTAAGCTTTAAGTATAGGATTTAACAGAATAAGTTCTAGATAACAATAAACATAAAAAAAAATTGTTTTTTTAAATTAAATTTTTTTTTTTACATATATTTTTAAATTTTATTATCTAATTTGTCTTCGATTTATTTCCGAATTTCAATATTTTTATTTTATTTTTATGTCAAGCCGTTTTGGAAATATAATAGCTTTTAGATAATATATTTCTTTCACTAAGTAGGATATTTTAAGCCTATGACATACGTACACATGTTACAACAAGCTTATTTGCAAAACCAATTACGGTTGCCAAAAAAAAAACCCAAACTGATGGCTCATTAAGTCTTCTTTTTCGGAGGATCCGCTTCCCACCAAATTTTTGGTTTTATCGCGTTCTGTTTTTCGGTTTTTTTTTGTTGTTTTTTTTTTACTCGCCAGCTGCAAATTGTTCTTTGAAATTCGCGCGTGCCAAAAAAAAAAATTTCAGCTTAAAAGTGAAACAAAACATAAAACACAAAACTGCGGAGGGGCCTCGGTTTTATTTTCTGAGGATGTTACCTGCTGACTTCTGTTTCGGTTTCTGTCGCTCGTTTTAATTTTTATGGCTCGGAACCCTTGTCTTAAATGCGTTCGTTTCATTGCCGTTGGCAGCTGTTTGTCGTTTCGTTTTGTTGACCCAAATTTCTTAACCGAAGATTTCTATCAGACGACGAGAGCCTGGCAGAGAAGTACTATACATGCTATACTATACATTAAAATTAAAACCCTTGCTTGCCGCAGGGTAACCCTTTTTCCTTTTTTTTCTGGTTTAGTCTAGTGAAAGTTTCTTGGCGCGTGACTTTTTTCGAAGGAGGAGGAAAGAAAGGGCAACGAAAGTGAGGACCAGCTGTTTGGCCAACTGTAAATGGACCGTTAGGTTCTCAGCCCCTCGCGGAGAAAGTCCAGATCGATCTATCATTTCAACAAAGGAAATGGAAGATGGCCAAGATATTGGCATATTTTTTAATAACCCACCGTTAGGTGAAAGTTATTTAGGGGCTGGGTGAACAGAAATTAAGCAGATGTCGTTAAAGGTATGTTTTAAAATAACCCAAATATCGTTAAAATCATGGAAAGTTTAGAAATGTTTGTATAAAATATCAAATCAACAAAGAAATAGGAAGGAAAAGATGATTTTTTATAACCTACCGTTAAGTAAAGGTTATTTATGGGTTAATAACAAAAATATAGACAAAGTCATGTCTCAATAATTAATAAATAACAAATAGTTCCTATAATGTAGATACATCAAAGAAAATCTGGATTCCCAGGCTTACCCAAATTACACATTAGATTAGAGAGGTGGTCTCCACACACTCAGATTTCCGCCAAAGAACTCACCTGCAATGAAAAGGAATGAAGAAAGAAAATTAATTCTCCGCTTGAAGATGAAAATAGCCACTCTTATTAATAGACAATCAATCAGCGAGTTCCGACAAAAGGCCGACAGGCTTTGTGTGGGGAAACCGAAGCGATCTTGGCCAGCATTTCGCATCCACGGACCCCAAGATAATGGCCACTGTACGGGCCCCGTGCTCTGCAATTAAGCGGCGATTCAATTCAGAATCGGAATTGGAATCGCAATGGGAATGGCAATGGTCAATGGGCAATGGGCAATAACCAAGATATGGGCACAAAAGGCCCATGGTGCGGAGTCAAGTGCAAACACTTGCGACCTGTCAGCTTCGAGCGGCCGTTGCAACAATGGCCTTCTCGCTTTTCCGCTCTGCGAAATTGATTAAACTCATTCATAATGACAACGGCAGCAGCGAGCAGCTCCAATAACGAGTTCTAGAACTCAGGAACCCCTTTGATTTGTTGCCCTACCAGCAGGGCTAAGAAAAATCAACAGATTTTGATGCGATCATTTGTGTTTATTTTATATAAAAAAAAAATAAAATAAACGACAAAAATTATATTTTTTAATTATAATTTTGTTATCTGTTCAAAACAGTGTGTATTTTTGGTGTAAGACCATTTTTGGCCAAGTAACAGCAAAAAAACAAAAAGAAAAAAATACCATTTTTTACTAAAAACTTAGATCTCAACTTTGCACAATAAAATAATTCGTTTTTTGACCGAAACAATGGAAATATTGATCCAAATATGGATTGTCATACCTTTCTGAACTCGTTATTAAATTTCCAATTGATTGGCATTTAAACCTGAACATTTTATTTTTTTTGCCATTTTTCGCAAAAAATCATGATGTACCCCCTTACAAAAAAAATCGAAAATTGGCGAAAATTTTATTTTTTTAAAATCACACGGAAAGTGTCATGGATTTAATAATTATTTTGTTATCTGTTCAAAACAGTGTGTATTTTTGGTGTAAGACCATTTTTGGCCAAGTTACAGCAAAAAAACAAAAAGAAAAAATTAATTTTTTTACCAAAAAACCCAGATCCATATTTTCCACAATTAAAAGCTTTTATGAAAATATTTTTTTTATAGAATCTTAACTTTTATAAAATTTGTTCCATACTTGGAGAGTTTTAAGTATATAAAAAATTATTTTCAAAATTTGTTGTATCATTTTTGAAATTAAAAATGTTTAAACAAATATGTATGTATTTAAAGATTTATTGTAACGTTTTTTATTTTTAATCTACATAATTTTTATCAAAACCACTGGCAAACCAAGTTCCCAGCTAGTGTACTGAACACAGAGAGTATCTCCTGTCAGCAGTCAATTGTGGCTAATGAACTAATGGACACTTCATGGCCAAAAGCAAGAGGAAGAAAAATAAAAAAATCACTTTTCTTTCTCTTTTTCGCTTGTGGCCTAAAAAGTGTGACCAGCTTCGTTTTTGGGGGGGAGTGGGAGTGGCGAAAAATAGGGAGAAAGGAAAGGCGTGGCCTGCAATTTACACACGCCGCACAAATGTCGGTTCCCCCTCCCCACCCAGAAAAAAAAGATATGATCCAATTCAATTTAAGCGCGTGTCTCATGGCGAAGGTAACAACAATTTCAATGCATATATTTGTATTTGCAGTGACCCAGCTGCAATTGTTGTTGCTGGTGTTGTACAAATGCAATTACAACTAAAACACACACACGGCAGGGGAAAAGCAGGGGGGAAATGGTTGGAAAACAGGGGAAGGGCCAGCCAGCAAACGAAACACGAAGAGGCAACACAACACAACACACACACACACACGGGCAATGGGGAGGGGGTTTTAAAACAGCGGCTACAATTTTGTTTTTGCTCCGCCTACTTTCCCACATCCATCGCAAACGAATGACGAATGAACGCGAATGGGGGGAAATTAACGGGGGTGGAGATCAGAGTCAGTTCGAAAAATATTTGCGCTGCGAACTTAATCGCAATTAATTGCAATTAAAGGCTTCTATAAATATTTGGTCACTTTGAAGCTTCCTGCAAGTAATTGGTCACACTTTTATAGATATTCAGCCTTGTTACTTGAAAAGTTTTTGAAATTGCTTGATTGGAATTATTTGCAATTTAATAATTTTATAAATATTTGGTCACTTTGGAGCTTCCTGCAAGTAATTGGTCACACTACGTTAAAACGTGTTCGTAAATTCTTGAATTCGGTATCAACCAATCATCTCTATGTTTTTCTTTTAGCCTTCCAAGCTTAGTTTAAATCTAATAATTGTACCAATCCATATAAAAGTTTTTCAAAAGAAAACTTGAAGACTGTCGTATATTTCAGGCACTTGCAATTGAAATGCTAAACCAATAATAAATTCCCTTCCCATATTCCGGGCTCCTCATAATTTTTGCATACCGAAAAAGGGAAATGCGAACCGTGTTTTTCCCTCAAAATAAGAAAGAGATTGTGGCAGGGCAAAAAAAAAAATAGAAGCAGTACCAGAAGAATTGAAAGGCGTCTGCATTTAGATGAGAAAGAGTGGGAGAGGCAATTTGGTGGAGGGGGTGGCCAAGGCAAAAAGGGGGCGGTTTTCCTCTCTAGGTGACGAACGTCATCGTCGCCGCACTCAAATCGTGGGAAAATGTTTTTCATGCTCCTGTTGCTGTAGTGTTTTTTTTCTTATTGTTGTTGTTGCCACGTTGTGGCTGTGTCTACGGTATTGTTGTTGCTAGTTGTTTGTCGACTGTGGGCTGATGAAAAGCTTTTTTGCCGCTCGCCGCAATTCGTTTCGCTGCATTAAGCAGGGCAAAAACCTAAAAAAAAAAATCCATAATATGTTTTAAAAGGAAAGGCTCGAACTCAGGAACTGAGAACTCCATATTAATATTCTTAATACAAAATCGAAATTGGGAAGTTTTCCCATATTTTTCTACATTTTTTAATTTATAATATTTTAATATATTAATAATGGTATAGTATCATAACCATTTAATATTTATTTGCTATTAAATAAAAAAAAATACTACATATGCTTTGTGTTAATAAAAAGGCAGAAATATTATAATTATTTTATTCAAAAAAGCCATTATAATTTCCTTTGGAAATAGTTGCCTCACCCAATCGCCCAGTCGACTTCTAGTGCAAAATCTGAGTGCCTCTGCTTAGATTATAGAAAACTGCCATATAATATGTACTAGTAATGTATAGAAAAAGCAAAACGCAGCGGCGAATATAACATTCACCTGATCTGCCCGTTCGTCCACACGGTTTCTTCGCTTATCGCACACGCATGCCGTGCCCTTGGTCCTCCCCCTGGCACCACCCACCACCCACAAAATCCATCGCCCACCGCCCACACGAGCGTACTTTGCCTTCGCCTTATCAGCGGCAAAAAAATAATAGGAAAAAAAATAGCAACCGCGTTTATCGCTAAAACGGCTGAGCACTTGCATATATGCAATTCCAAACAATTTCTCCGCTTTGCGAGTTTTGTTTCTAATTGAATTTCAGGCGTTTTCAATTTCTTTTTTGTCAGCTTGCTTTTGTTTTACGACTCTTTAGACTGATAATACACAAGCAAATGACTGATAAAGCCAAAGCCGGCAATAATAATAATAGAAGCAACAAAAAACACTAGTACAAACTACAACAAAAATGAAAAAAGCAAAAAAAAAAAAAAAAAAAAAACTTAAGAAAGAGACGAATTTATTTTTCGCGACAGTTCAAGGCATTTGCGCTTTAGCACCACGACAGAAAGTCTGCCATTCAATAAAATATGGAAAGAAAGAAATCAAATTGATATACATATATTTTATGGCATAATTATAAATTTTTTTATAGCAGCATTATTTTATTATTAAATGTAATTTAGTGGTTAACTTTGAATATCGAAGTAATAGGTACTTTTAACTACTAAATGTATTTAGAATAGTCCCCTAATTTATTTTAAGATTGATAATTCATTCAGTAAACATTTATTAAAATATTTTAAAATTTATATTATAATACTTATATACTGTTTAAAAAAAAAATGTATATTTAAAAAAAATTTGATAACATTAAAATCCATCCATTCTTGAAATTCCATTTTTTTTAATAAAATAAAATATTCTTAAGATATTTTACAAAATGTACAAAAAAATGTAGAAAAGTTCCCTAATTTATTTTAAGATTGATAATTCATTCAGAAAACCTTTATAAAAATATTTTAAAATTTATATTATAATTTATTTTAATATTCTTATTATTTACTTTAGTTTTTAGGAAAACCGCAAGAAGTATTTAAAATACCTAAATTCCAAAAACAAATTTATCTGTTTATTAGAGATACGAAACCAGAGATGCTTTACGTAACTGTCATATTTCCAAAGCCCACACTGCGTATGCTTGACGCATCGCATCGCATCGCATCGCGTATACGCCGTGTGTGCTCGTGTGCTATATGCGATTTCACGCGACTTGACTCACCCTGTTTGCTTATGCAGCAGGCAGCGGCAAATAGAACAAAAATAATAACCGCTCTGGCAAAGATAAATATTACACAAAAACCAAATATCAGTCTCTTTTTTTCTTGTATTAATTTTTTTTTATTTCCTCAATTTATTTCCTTTGGTTTAGGCATGTGTTTTATTTTTTTTTCGTGGACTTCCTTGAACTTTTTATATGCGTTTTATGAATGCATTTCAAACGTGGCATTTATTTCTTGAGTGGTGTGCGCGCTCTTTGCACATTACACGAAAAAAACAACACAGAAAAAAAAACCATGTAGTGTTAAGTATTAAATGTGCGGCGGATAATTAGGGGGAATTATGAAGGCGAACGGCACGAACTGAAAGGAATTTCTGCCTTTGAACACGTAGACGCGACGCAGACGCGATGACGACGCGGCAGCGACGCGAACGGCGGCGTCAGCAGAAAACGCGTGCAGCCTTGAGAAGATCGCGATAGCGACTGAAACAGCAGCAGGTTCAGCAAGAACAGGCGAAAATCTCAAGCGAACAGGAACAAAAAATCGAAATATACACAAATATACACATCGGAAATCACAGAAAACGCCTGGCGATTTTTGCGCGCGTTTTAAAGCGCGCGCGCACGCCCAGGAAGGATGTGTTGCTGCTGCTGCTGCTGCCGCTGCAATTTTCGTTGCTTATGTTGCTGTTGCATCTGCTGCTGGTGGCTCAAACTGAGTCTGATTCAGTGGGAAACGCGCGACGACGCACACAAATAACTAACTAACAGCGGCTGTAGTAAAATGACAACTGAAACCGCAGCAGGCGAAATGAAAACGAGTAACGATAGAGCAGAAAAATACAACAAAAAAAATAAAATGAAAAGAAAAAAATACAAGGCACACACACAAGCCACGGCAAAATAAATAAAATAAAAATTGACGATGGGCAGCGGCGACGACGACGGCAAACGCAGCTGCAGTTGGCTAGTTCTACGGGTCAGAGATGCCAAAACGCCGGTGATTTTGCCGGAAAATCAGCGGCAGCGACAGCTTTCACTTGCACACGTTAAATCTTTAGATTTCCACCTATTTAGCATCTATTTTTATAGTAAACTGACTTTGGAAATAAAGGATTTTTTAGTCCTGCTTTATCCTCCATTCCTCTTCTTTGAGTATCGCTTATTTTTCAATAATAAAAAATGTTCTTAAGATTCTTGAAAAATAAATTATTTGATTAAAATTTGATTTAAAAAAAAATGTTTGTATTTATAAAAAATTTTAATAATATTAAAATCCATCCATTCTTAAAATTCCAATATTTTTTTAATAAAATAAAATAGTCTTCGAATATTTTACTAAACAAAAATTAAAAAAAAAAATTCTTAGATTATTTAATTTTTAGAATTTTGTTAAATATAAAAAAAAAACATAGATTTTGTATTTCTAAAAAATGTTTAAAAAAATTAAAAATATACTCATCATTTTTAGGTACAATTTATTTTAAAATAATATAAAAAATTATTAAAAGACTTTATTAAATAAAATGTACAAAAAAATTGTTGATCTAGATTTTGAGAATTTTGTAAAAATAAACTATAACAATCATCGATTTATAAAAAATGTTAATAAAATCTTAAAGCCCTATATCTTTAATCTTTATCCAACAAGGTACTTTGGAACTTAACAATCAACAGGTGATTTACGAATTTGCATGAAATAATATTGACTAGCTTTTTTTCTTAGTCTTAACCCAGATCAGCACTGATTCTAACATTCTTTTTGCAAGCTTTTCACTTTTAGCTGCAATCGCCGTCGAGATGCAGTGCGAGCGAGAGGCTGGCCGCGCGGCGAGCGAGCGGTGCGGAGCGAAAGAGACGGGGCGACAGCGAGAGGGAGAGGGAGAGGTGGCACTTTGCTGCCACGCTTCGTCAGCTGTTCGTTAGTCGCTTTTTTCTATTTCTTTTTTATTTTTTTTATTTTTGTTTTTATTTGTCGTGTGTGCGGAAGTGCAGAGCGTGGCGTTGGCGGCGACGCCGGCAGAGGCGGTAGCGTCGGCAGCGGAACGCAGCAGCGTAAGTGCAAGGCCAAACGCGTGCGAAAGAGAGGGACTTATAGGGAGAGAAAGGGAGGCAGACAGAGAGAGAGAGAGAGGGAAGAAAGGGTGCGGTGTGGGAAATATAATCTTAATTTGTTTATATATATTTATTGTTCTTTTTATCTTTCTCCATTTAAACTTTATTGTTATTTAATATTTCTATTAAATTTGAATATTTTTGGTAGTTCTTAAATATATATATTTTTTTTTAATAATTAAATTATTTTTTAGTTGGTTTTTTTTAATGTTTTTTTGTTTGCTAAATTTTATTGTTTTAATAAGTTTTCTTCATTTTTAATTATTTTTCCAAGTGCATTTGTTTGTTTTGACTGGCAAGTGAAACTGATCGCGTTAGAATTGCGGATAGCGCGTGTTTTTCCATTTCCCTAAGCCGCCACCCACTCCTAAAACATTTTACACCCACAACGATCCGTAGCATTGCACAAAACAAAATCAATCATATCACTTAAAGAAGTTAGAAAAATTAGAATTTGAATAGCTGTATTTAATTAAGAATTTGTTCTTTTAAAAACCAAATTCTCATCTTACTTTTAAGTAAGTATTATACATTTCAGATCTCAAAATCGAATGTGATCTTATTTATTTGCTGTGTACAGACGAAGCCTTCTCCCATTCCATTCGCAAAATGCACGCGCGTGCCCTTGAAAACTTAACCCAACAATCGAGCCAAGGCAATTGTTGCCAAGAGCCCCCCGCCGGCTATGCCATCCGCCCCCAAGATAAGCCCCCCCCCCTGCTAACCCCCGCCCCTGGCACTTTCAAACTGTTTGCTGGCAAACAAAAGAAAGTGCAAAAATTGTTGAAATTTTCTTAGCGAAATCAGCAACAATCGAATTCGAATCTCGCACGTAAAATGTTGCTAAGAGCCAATGGCCAACGATTTTCATTGCCAAACACAATTTTTATACAAATGCGGTAAGGTTTTTCTTTTTCCTTTCTTTTTTGTTGCTCTTTTTCTTGCATTGCTATTCTTCGTCTAGTTGCGCAAAAAGAACGAATATATTTCGCCAAAAACTCAACACAAATCACAAGGTATAAGGCGTAGGATCTGAAGAAGTAGCGTAAAATTTGGGTAAGCCGACTAAGGGTTAAGTTAAGGTTAACTAAATAATAAAATAAAAAATATTTTTATCAATTTCATAGAGTATATTATTAATATTTCTTCAAACTTCTTACAAATCACAAAGTATAAGGCGTAGGATTTGAAGAAAGTTGCGTAAAATTAGGGTATGGCGACTAAGGGTTAAGTTAAGGTTAACTAAATAATAAAATAAAAAATATTTTTATCACATTTCATTGAGTATATTATTAATATTTCTTCAAACGTTTTATGATCTTAGATATTTTAACGTACCTTAAAAAACAAGAATGGAATTAAAAATTTAATAAATCATTATAATATTCCCATAATTTAGCCACATCCATTAAGTGCAATTGCAATTCCCAGCGATCGAGAAAAGTTGAAAAAGGCAAAGACTTTCTATGTAAGTATGTTAATAGATATATCTACAAGCTGATTTACATATCTGTGCCGATCTGCACACACATGTGCGGTCGTGTGTTTGATTATTTTATGTGCGCACGCTGCCAATTGCGAGAAAGAACTACAATGTTCAAGGTCGTGCGGCGAATGCACCTAAGGCAACAACAACAGCGAGACCAACAAAAATAAAAATAAAAATAACAAACAATCGGTCATTCAGACGGTAACATACGCAAAATGTTTGAGTTCTACAAATTGCAAAAACTAGTGCAGGATCCAAATGTACACACATACAAAGATACACTCAAAAGGCGGACAGTGAGCCCTCAGAAAATGATTTCTTGGGGTTTTCAAAATTATAAAAAAAATTTTTTTTTAGGTTTTTTAAATGATATGATAATTAATAAAGTTATTATAATTTTTTAAAAGTTTTACAATTCAAATTTCTAACAAAATTATTAAAATTCCTAAATATGATAAATGATATACCACCTATTTAGTTTCTTGATAGGTAAAAATATAGATGAGATTACAAAAAAAGTCCTTAAATATTATCCGAACTTCTACTGCGCGCATTCACGTCTTTCTTGGTGTGTGTGTGCATTTATATACACACATTTATAAATACACAAATATATATGAACAATTTGCGCTCGTCAATTGCAAACGCGTCGCTGCCAACGTCGACGTCGACGGCGACTGCGGCGTCGCTGCCATTGGATTTTCACTGTCAAGGTCGAACGTTGTTCTGATGCGCAACGCAATGCGCAATGCGATCGCCGAGTGGGTGTGCGAGTGCGAGCGAGAGGGCGGGGAGGGGAGGGGGATCGCAAGAAGAGGGAGAGGGACGATGTGCGAACGAAAACGAGAACACAGCGGAGAACGAGTGCACAAAAGCTGTGGGAGAATGCGAAAATGCAGGGAAGAAAAATAAAGACAAAAAAAAGAAAAAAAAAACGAGAATGTGAGAACGGAGAATGGAGAATGCACACGGACTCTGCTTCCTCTTCGTCGGCTTCTAGTGCTTCTTCTTCCTCCACAAGGCGCACAGTGGGCGGGATCGGGCATTAAAATTAAAATTTACTTTAAAAATGCCCAAAAAATAAACATACTACAAAAAGTAAATAAAAATTAAATTAAGTTTTTTCAATTGTATTGCACTAATTTAATTAAATATTATTAATTGCAGTGAATATCACTATGGACGGCAGTCCATGTAGTGACGAAGCGCACCAGGAGAGTGTGCGAAGGCGACTACTATTATATAGCCGCAAAATTGAAAATCTGCTGTGATAGTCCGATCGTAATGAGTAATACACCAATCGAAAGGTATTGCAAAAACTTAAAGGATTGCATACCAAGACTTTAAGAAATTCAATTGGCTTGGGAGAGAGAGCGGTGAAAGTGAAAAAGTGAAAATTTCGAATATTGGAGCTGTTGGGGCCGGTGGGGATAATTGGCCCCCCGGACTACGTTAGTTGTATTCCTATTGAAAATACCCGTCGAATGAGGGGTCATTTGTCAAAATCCGACGCTCCGTTCAAAAGTTATAGCCAAAATAAGATTTTCTTCTTCTTCCCAAAATGAAATTTTAATTCTGTTTGTCAGTTTGTCCACTTGTCCACTTGTCCAAAATATGTTTTTAAGTTCTGAAAATTTGATATGACGTTCATCACATCGATATAAACAACTTTTGTTCTACCACTTTTGGAAAAACCCGCTAGTTTAGCGGGAAAACAGCTATAAATAGCTAAAATTCGGAAAGCCGTAACTTCTATACTACTAAAGCTACAGACTTGTGCTGCATCTCGTTTGAAAGGTATTTTTAAATGCTATAAACGCCTTCTATATGCACATTGTGTAAATGTAATAGTTAAAAAGAAATGAACAAAAGACAATTTGTTTAAACTTTTTTTTTAGCTTTTTTTTAATTTTCTCAAAAACGGCTCTAACGATTAAAAACACTTTCTAAAATTTACTTTTTCGGCACGCTACAATAGAAAATGTTCGTGTGGGTAAAATCTTATAAATTTGTCTGAAGCGGGCCGAATGAGTAAATTTTAGAAAGTGTTTTTATATTTTCGAATGTAAAATTATTTTTCGTCACAAAATATGATATCAGATCTTTTGTATGTTGAAGGTGCGGTCGTCACTATTTTTTTACCTCGTTAAGAGGTGTTTTTGTTTGATCTTTCAATAGTAATAATTGCTTGTTAATTTCTTTAATAAACTTTCAATCTTCAGAAATAGTTAAAAGTTTATATTTGAACAAACAAATAGTTAGAATATTCAAAACTTTCCATTAAAAATTCTATCAAATAAAATAAATTAAAAAATTGAAAGAACTCCTTTTAAAAATTTAAAATAAATTGCAATTGGCTGCAAATTTCTAAAAATTCAGGCTGAATATGCTAAATAAATTTTGAAGGGATTTCTAAAAAACAAAAAATCAAAGATTATAAATCTTTATTTATTAACTAATTACTAAATTGCATTTCAAGAGGAATACGAAAAGGCCTAACAATATAATCAACTATTCCTTTAAGCCTTCACTTATAAAATATTTAAAGCGCCCACCCCCAATATCATTTTATTGTTCATATCCCAAAATTGCTCGCCGATCTTGACCCACTGTGCGGGTGGTGTGCATGTGCATGTGCATGTGTATTTGTGTGTGGGCGCTGTGGCGGAAACGATATGCGGCTTATGTAATGCGACGGCGACAACAACAATCGGCGGCGACGCGTTGGCAGCGTCGAATGCATACGCACACGCTTCCACCGCCCACTGCCCACTGCCCGCCGCCCCCTCGGTCACCCCAGCCGCACCACCCCCTCACCACCCCTTCAGCACCCCTCGCCACGCCCTTCGCTAAACGCTTCCTGCACTTTGTTGCTGTTGTTTTCATATCGCTAGCGACGGCGTCTGTTTTTTTCTCTGTGTGTAGTACTTTTATTTTTTTCATTTTGCCCCCTTTTGTGCTTTTTGCATGTTTTCCTATCGCATTTGTTTTCTCAAGTTCGCGCGCGGCTCTTGTGCAATTTGTCATAATACCGCCCTCCCATCCACATTAACCCACCGTCCCCACCACCCCACCCACCCGCACACGCTGCGTATGCGTAATATTTCAAGAGAAGTGCGGCAAAAAAAATTGCAACGTCTTGTCAGCGGTAAAACGTAAACAAAAACAAACCGCCGCCAAATGCACTTTTGGCCATAAATCAGCGAAGAGAATGGAAAATTCAGCAGGAGAAGGAGGTGGTGCGAATGGGAAATATCGGGGATGGTAACAGTCCGTAGACCTCAAGGCGCCACGCCCTCAACGGGGCAAAATGAAGACATAATTTGACATAAGCGATGTTAAAGTTCACCAAATCTCAGGCCTCGATCATCAAAAGGCAACGTCAAAGCTAAGAAATCAACTAAAAAAATGAGAGACACAAAAGAGGCTAAGTGAAGAAAAAGAACCCTTGAATGACGAAGTTTTCTACACCCTTACCAGCTCACAAATTCTTGATTTGAAGTTTCACTTAGTAACACAAATAGTATAGATTTTTTTCTACAGTTTCTTATACTAAAAACTTTTCTGAACTTTATTATAAAGTCGAATAATATCTTATAATATTATATGGTGACATATAATATCCTATAATATCATATAATATCTTATAATATCTTATAATATTATATAATATCTTATAATATCATATAATATCATTTAGTTTAATATAAAATCATATTATCATTTGAGTTATGGATATAACAAGTTTATAAAAAATGAAAATAATTAATCCAAAATGGCAAATGTTTTTCTAATATTTACTAGAAAAAACTGAAACCGCAAATAGTCATTTTACATTTATTAGAAAACACAACAAAAGCTTTTAAGTAATTACTGAAATAGTAGGTTTAAGGTAAACCTATAAAAGAGTATTACACAAAAAGTTGGGACCGCGGGAAAAACTCTAAGCAGTTGACTGTTAATGATGTGGGGCAGGAGGAGGAGGAGCAAATGGTGATTGACTTGACTCAACTTGTTGATGGCTCCGCGCCTGCGCGGTCGGCACTTTTGGTGATAATGTCAAAGGCAGCCAGCGGTCTGAGCCCCGCCCCCACAGCCCCACCGCCTCCTCTTCAGCCCCGCCCCCTTTTTCTGCCCACCGCAATGCTTAATCATGCAAACGGCAAGAAAACCGAAGGAAAACCGAAATGCAGCAGCAAATGCAGCGCCTGTCAAAGCCGCGATTAATCTCACTCACAGAGGCGCAGGATGAGAGGGGCTCAAAGTGCAGCAGCCGCTGAGGAACAACTGAAGCAGTGGTCAAAAAACATAAAAAAAATATTTTTAAAATAATAAATATAAAAAAAAAATCTATATAAATTTGAGATATTTTTAAAATGCTTTAGAAAACACAAACATAAATATTGGCTTTTTTTTTAATGAATGTTTAAAAATAAAATATTTTTACACTAAACGATTTGAATTTTGTATTAAAATAAAAACGTATTTTAAAAATACTGAGTGTATTGGTTTTACATTTAAATACATATATTTTAATATGCAATTTATTTTAAAAATATTATTAAAACCATTTAAAATTTTAAGGGGGGACCACTGTACACTCATAATTGAGATATGAACTTGGCAATATTTCATAAAAAGAAAATATATATGTACATATAGAAAAAGGCGAGAAGAGGAGACTGGTCAGCCAGTTGGAGAGTTGACTAGTTGGGGAGAACGAAGGACCGACGACGATCGCGGCTTGTTCGTCTAGAAATAACTTAATTGTCACTCAATTACTCAGTTTTCAGCTAAAAGCATTCATTGCTCTGGCTTAACGTCAAAGTGGCCAAGGGGTAAAAGCTGGGGAGGATGTGAGGCTGGAGCCATCTGGGAGTTGGAGTTGGAGTTCCAGCCAAAGTCGGATAGGAACCCGTTGCCCAGGCGTGAATAATAGCTGCAACGACGCGTCTTGGCCACGGCCGGTGAATGAAAATTGATGAGTTGCGACAGTTTTTGGCCAAAGGGCAAAATCGTCCAGCAAAGGCAAAGAAAAAATACAATAAAAAGATGGTAAAAGAAAAAGTATAGCCTTCAGACCGACACTCTTAGAGCTCTACAATCTAAATAAAATAAAAACTAATAAAATATTATTGTAGAAAATCTGCATATTTTACCTTGAAATTAAATTTATATATTTACTAAATTAATATATTAAAAAATATAAATAAATATTTTTGAAAAACATGGAAAAAAATAAAATGATTTAATTTATTTATAAATTATTATATTATATTATATTTTTTATGCAAGGTTTCTGTAAAAAAAATACGTTAATTTGTAAGAAAATATTTTTGTAAATCATGGAACAAAAAAAAAATTATTTAAACTCAAATTAAATTTATTTAAGAAGGACATACCTCCAATCATTAAAAATCATATTATTTTCAGAAAGACCATCCGAAATGGTAAATGCCTTAAAATGGGGCACGGCCCCCAGTGGAAAAGGAACGTTCCCTAAAAAAAGAAAAGCTGGACTGCTGAAGAGGAAGAGAGACGAAGTAATGGACAAACTACTTTGTCATGGTCTCGGGATTGAGGGATTGGCCATCTCAATGCAACTATCAATCAAATCGCTCGTGTGGGTGACCATTTGCGGCTGAGTGTAAACACGACAAAAGGTCAGCAATCCCTGATTGACATAAATGGATGCATTCATTTTGATCGGTGCCCACGATGATGATTGAACTTTGCTAATGAGCTTTATTGACCCCGGAGGACATGGGTGAGTTTTCTATGAAATTCGATAGTCAATTGATTGATTGACTTGGCTTTTGCCAGAAAGGCCTGCTATTATATTTAGAATTTTCGAATTTAATTAAAGTTTATACAAGAATGAAGTATTCTTTACTGATTGATTGGAAAAATTGTGATTGACTCTAAATGGAGTTGTGCCGGAGAATTCAATAGATTGATTGATTGAAAGGTGATGGTTTTTAATATCTTAAAATATATTGTATAATCTATAGAAACTTGTAAGGTGATCTTATGATTTTTTAATAATAATATTATTATTATTATTTTTTTTTTTTGTATTAATTTTTATTTTACTTAAAAATCGTTAGGCATCATAAACTCGGGATTATTTTCGTATGATTAATGTGATTCATTGAAATCACCTCTTTGCTGTCTTTATTTGCCCCAACATAATTACCAAAAATTTAGTGCGCCTTTCAATCATGATTGATGCCATTTTAGTGGGCCTGCCATTGCAGAAAAGCGATCTTCCGCAGCCTCTCCTTTCACCCACAGGCCTGCCATAAATCGCCATAAATCCTAATCAAAACTAAGCGCAAACAAGCTGAACCCGCGGAATAAAAAAAAAAAAGAGGGAAAGAAAGAAAGAGAGGGGATAAAATGGAGGCACCTCTGGAACGTGAATCTATAAATCCATTAATGCCATTTACCGCATAAACATAAAGTAAACGCGGCCCAGGATGATCATCTGGACGATGATGATGATGATGATGATGATGGCGATGCCGCAGACTTTTCGGGGCATCAACACCAACGGCAAAATTTCGGATCCCAGATCCCAAAAACCCCATCCTCATCCCCAGCCTCCTGTAAGTTCCCCCCGAACCAAGGCAATTGCTCCATAAAGTAAAACTAAATTGCTCAATAATTTTGTCCACATTTGATTATGTCTTCTGAGAGGGGCAGTTGGTGGGTGAGTTGGATAGGCAAAGCTACACGGAAAGAAAGTTTAGAAAATAAAGATATTCTTCTTTAAAACGAACAAATTTGTGTTTGATTTTTTGTATTTTTTAAATATAATATATTATATTTGTAATATATTCTAAGATATTTGCAAAAAATATTTTCTTTTATATAAGAATTTTTAAAATTTTTAATGTTGTTGCCTTGAAAGGAAAAGGACTTAAAATCAAAAAAAAAGTGGAAAAGATCTATGGATCTCGTGAGATAGGATTTTGCGTTTTTCGCCGTGTACAGTGAACTCTCCCTCGTGGCAACCCCGTAACTCCCCCGTCCCATCCAACGACTGGCAGTCACGATTGTGCGGGGCAGGCCAACACTAAATTCAAAACCCATAAAGACATCAAAGCAGGCAACGCGTGTAACAATTTGCCAGCCAGCCAGCCAGTAACAACAACAACAACCGATGCAACAACAACAGAACGCAAATTAACAACGGACCAACAACATACATACACTCACGGACAGGCCCAAAGGAGTCCGGAGTTGTTGGAGGAGGATTGGGAACTTGGAACTTGGAATTGGGCTCTACAAAACGATGACGACAACGATCGGTTGAAAAACACAGCGAAAACTAAAAGAACAACAACAGCAACAGCAAGGTATCCGCACCCGCACAAAAGCAACAACAACAACAACAACATGGAACAACAGCGGTAACAACGGAAACAACAACCTCAGGCTGCCCAAGAAGATGCTGGCCAAACCAAATTGGCAAATACCCTAAATAGAAAAAAAACCATTCAGATTTATTATACAATTAAAAAAAAAAAAAAACAATATTTTTTAGTAATAAAAAACTTATATTTAAATAAATATAGGGAGATATAATATATAGAAATATAAAACTTAATAAATGGAATATAAATTAATTTTTAAAATAAACATTTCATCTTCTTGGCTTGAAATTGAAATCTTGGTAAATTTCCCAATACACCGATAACCGATAACCGAGAGACAGCAGATGGGTGGCCCACCCACACACGATAGTCGTGGTTTTCCCTGGATTCCGTGGATTGTTGGATGGATGAACTCCGATCAACCGGGATGGAGATGGATTGAGAGAGATGCCGCTGGCATACCCACGATCGATGGATGCTTCAGTTGAAATGCTCATTAAAAATGTAGAAAGCTCTCCGCTCTCTGCGCGATCGATAGCCCGATCTTTTGCCGATTAACCGAGCGATCAACCGATTGGCCGACCGATCGCTGGCTCGCTGTCAGCGCTAATCGCACGATCTTAATTTACAGCAACAATCGGTCTGAGCAGGACGACCGACAGCCGACTACCGGCGACAGAGATCACTTAGATCAGAGAGAGAGAGAGAAAAAATATCGAATGAAGAAAGAGGAGGAAGGAGGAAGGAGCTCGTCTACGATTCGATCTTGGCCAATTTGGCTGGCGAACGCAACTTTCGCTTTTGCCGACTCTGCGCTGCTAACGATCGTCAATCGACGGCAATTTATTATTATGCAGCCGATCGCTTGTTCGTATTTAATTCAATTAAAAGACGGTTAGAAATCATGGTAATTATGCTACCAGGAAGGCCAAATGGCGAATGGCAAGTGTAATTTGTAATGATCATTAATCGATTCAAGATCGAGGAGAAAGAAAAATTTTCATGTCGTGATTGGTAAGGCGATCTGGGAAATGGGCAAATTAAACTAGATTAAACGATCTTTTATGTCAACGCAGATCTCTGGAATTAATATAGAATTTTTTTTTAAATAGGATAAATACTTGATGTTTTCGCGACACATAAAAAATCACCATCAAGATCTGGGCGAACATTGAAATGCATTTGCAAATCCATCACCATCGGCAGGAAGGAGAAATCAAATATGAAAAGAATTCAGCATACACACAGCGAACAACAACCAGAGCAACAACTTTGACAACATTGAACAACAACGCTTTCCGCTTCGCGATAAGGCCGAAAAAGCCGAACAACCAACAACAATTGCTGGTGAGGCGTGTGTGGGCGCAATTTTCCATTGAATTATAATTTTTTCGTATTACAATTTTTCTTCTCCATCTCTACAGAGAACAAAAATGATATATCTTTTCAGTTTCGTATGGTTTATTAATGAATATTTATCGACTCAAATCATTATTCGAGTTTGACAACAAAAAACGGTCACTCCTTTTCTAGTTGTTCGCAGAGAGCATGGTCACACAGCTAAAGTAAAATGCAAAAATTAGCCCTCTTTTCTTGCCGTGCAGCTATCGCTCTCTCTTTTTCGCTTATTGTGGATTTTGGCTTGTCATAATTTTCATTACATGTTTTTCTGCCATGTTTGTTGCTTTCGTTGGGGGTAAAACCAAAGCGTACCTATAAAGCCTGATAAAGATCTTTCCATAGAGAGTGCGGGCTGAGCAACAACAACAACAACACAAACAACAACGAAAATAGCCGTAACAACAACAGCAAAACATTGAACAACAGAAAATTGCAACAATCTGATAAAGACAACAACTGAACTCAACAGAGAGACTCAATTGCGGTTTGTGTCCCGACTACAAAATAAAAAAATAAACAACGCAAGCAAAAAAAGATGCAAAAATAAAAACAGAAAATTTTTCTGGAAAAAAGTGCGTGAGCATTGAGGTCCCAAGAAACTTGTGGGTTGAGATTTGTTCGAGACACTTTTGTCACAGAAGTTATCGAAACGAATAACTGACGGCCCATACGGAAATACGGATAATAAATATATATCTAAACTAATATAATAGGACCTATAAAAAACGGTCAGTAGCAAATTCCACCCAGAACTGATGGACATAAAAATCTAGAAAAATCAAATTAGTACTCTATAAAAGTCTGAAAAAAAAGGGAGATAGCAGAAATCACCTGCACAAATTGACATAATAATCTAAAAAAAAAAATATAAAAAATTCTGAAATAATTCGGATATAATCAACATAGGTTAAAATGTCAGAAAAAGCCACAAAATTTCTTTTAAATTTTTTTTATAAATTTACACAAATTTAATTTTTAATAACTCTCTTAAAATTCAAACTAATTTTATATTTAAATTTAACTAAAATATTTGATTAAACAAAACAAGCAAAATGGTTAATGGAATTGCGTTCAAGGACTGTTAGAAAATAGGTTTTTCCGGCGAGGTAACTCCAGTTAAACGACAACTGTGTCAAAACAAAACGACGACAAGGAAAACTTCTATGTGGCTCGCCTGCGCCTTCGGTTTTCCACAGTTTTCCATTGCCGCCCACCCACGCAGCCTCCGCTGACGGATTGAGAGATTTTCCTTTCCTGCAGTTTTGTTTTGGCTGCCTTCGCTGGCATGTTTGTTGGACGCAGTGGCGCAAATCGGGGACGCCATGACATTATAATATGTCAATTTTTATGCCGCTTGGCAGGCGCGTGTTAGAAAATGTCAAAATCCAGCGGCGCAGTCAAACTCTCAAGTCAGCCGCACAGCAACATTGGAAAATAGGAAAAAATAGATAGAAAAAAAATAGCAAAAAACAAAACAGTAACAGCAAAAGCAACAACTCTATTGTGCGCCCACGCGTTTTGTTCGCGTTTTTAAACGCGACCACTGTGTGGTGCTCGTGTCAAGCCCCCTTTAACCCCCTAAAGCCCCCACCCAAAACAAACCCCACACCCCCTCTCAGGTTGTCTCGGCATGTTTGTGCTCCGGAGGTTTTTATAGCTTTTTATTTGCCTGGCATCGAACATTTTTATGCGACTCCAGCGGTCGCTTTGTCAGGCGCACAGGGGTTAAAATTAGAGGCGGCGGGGACCTAATGGGGGTGGGGATCGGATCTCGTGGATCTTATGGAGCACAATCCAAGATAGTGCGGGTGCGGCTGTTGTACACGATATTAAATCAGGCATAGCACACTTAACATTAAACCTTTAACACATGAATTCATCATCGTTCACTTGAATGTATATTTTCTAACAAGTAACAAATACCAAATAATATAAATTAATCAAAAATTTAATTTCTTAAGGATTTCTTATATATAAAAATAATGAAGATATAAGCTAATTTCAATTTAATTTTTTTTAAGTTTCCTTTAAATAAATTCGGAAATAATAAACGTAGCAAATTATCAATAAAAATAAAGAAGAAATTAATTTCCATTTAATTATTTTTTAGGTTTCCATTTATTTTTATTTTCAGTTTTTTTTTTAAGATTTTGAGATAAGTATATATATTTCATAAAGCTGTTTTTATATTTAATAAAATTATTTTATAAGAAATATCTATTTTAAAAATAAAAAATGTAATAATAACTTAGATTTCTTGAAATTTCCATTAATATTTATTTTAAATACATTCCAAACTACAAAACACGTCCTATTATTAAGTATTAAGCTCTTTAGGTTACCGAAAACTCAAGGAAAAGTGAAAAAGTTAAAATGTTTAAGCGATTAAAATTTAGTGACTCCTCCTGAAGCCTAAAACAAAGCTAAGGCCTCCAAAATAACCCACAACAAAGGCCGTGTGGCCACGTTTTTTTCGTCGTTTATCACGCATCGCTGTCAAAGTGTCACTTTAGCTTAACGTTGGCAGGCGATATCTCAAAAGGAGCAGTAGTAGCAGCATCCAAAACCACTCCACACCTCCTTGTATTTTCTTTTTACTTTTTTTCAAAATATCTTCCTTCTTCTTCTTTTGCAGTCGCTGCGCATGCGTAATAACGCATAACAGAAACAGCAACAAAATCACGTTAATGACAGCCAAGGGGGTTGGGGGATATACCCCCTGGTAACCCCCTTCCAGAACATTTTTTTCTACTCCTCCTCAGGCGGTGGCTTCCCAACTCCTTTCAGATGCACCTCAATTCGCCTGCGGGATGAAAAAGAAAAAAATCTCGACCGCTGTTTTGTCACATCATTATCAGGTATCACTACGCTCTGCGAGCGAAAGAGATGGTCGATCCACCGAGGAACAGAGATGGCAAGAGAGAGCTGTTGCATTTTCGACATTATTGACATGACAGCGAGACTTTAGCAGGTGTGAAGGAATTCGCTGTGCCTGACACTAAATCATGCCCGCCTTATACGTATGAGTGCGACTGTATGGATGTCCGTGAGCGCGGAACTTTTGTCGGCGACTTTGATTGCAAGATGACGATGATGATGATGATGTTGTTGCCACCAGTGGCGTTAATAAAGTCATCTAGCGGTAAACACTGCCCGGCAAAAGCGAGGAGAAATGCACTTGAAAAATGTCAGGCAATAAATGAGCTTTTCTTTTATTGGCACAAGAGAAAAACAGTGTGACCATGCTAATCAGCTGATGCATATAAAGCAGGCAGTGTGGCCATACTCCTTTTTTGCAATGCTGAGAGTGACCAATTGAATATTTGATAATCGTTTGTGATTAATCAAAGCTCAAAATCCTTGTGGCGAAATAAAAATCGAAATACCTGCTGGCCAGTGTAATCAGTAATGTCAATTGAAACGTTTAACGAGAGCAGAGACCCAACGGATACCCAAGACCAAGACCGTCCGTTTGGATCCGATCGGATCGCATCGCAACGCAACGCATCGGATCGGATCGCCTGATGAAGTCCCAGAGCAGCGGACATCGAGCCAAGCTGCCGAGCAAAGAAAAAAGTTCAGCAAGGCGGCAACAAAGTGTGCGCCTTGTGGTTGTTGCATGAATAATTCATAACAGCGGCACCAGTTAATAACTGAGCCGCAGAGTCCGCAGTCTGCAGCACACAAAAAGTGAAAGCTCATAAGGCAATCAGTCAAAACGTCATCAATAGAATTAAGTAATCAACTCGGGGACCCAAAACAGCAGCAGCAGCAGCAGCAGAAGGCAGCAAACCAAAACTGACCACACACAACAACGGGGCCAGTAAAGGCAACAATGGAAAAAATAATAAAGGAACGAAGGAAAAGTAAAAAAAAAAAAACAGAGCCAACTTCACATTGATTGCGGTCCAAAAAGGAGTCGAGAAGTCGAGAACAAAAAGAGGCGCGAGTGGCAGGACCACCGGCAAAAAAGAGCACCAAAAGAGTAGCCAGCAGCAACGGACACTCCACGGACGGACAAAACGGACAAGGGGACATACGGACAAGCGGACATGCGGACATACGGACAACTGGACAACCGGACCTACGGACAGCAGTTGGAACAGCAGTTTTTATGGCCTTTTTCCTTTATCTGCTGCCTGTTTTTTTTTTCTCTTCTCCTCTTTTTTTTTGGGCAGGTCTTGGACCTGCAGTCATTGTGGTTTGACCAGTTGCAGGGCAACGCAACCACAAAGGAGCTGAGTGGGGCAGCCAAAAGATATTGAACTTGGACGACGAAGGAGAATCGAATCTGTCGGTGGGCCAATGCAAAATTATCGGCTTTCGTATCAATGCTCAAATCCAGTTGGCATATTGGGCGAATGCTTTGATTAATGTGCCAGAATTATATTTGTGAACTGGTAGAAAATCTTTTAGGTTTTATTTTTAATTTAAATTGCTTAATATTTCTTCCTTCAATTCCCAGAACATTCCTTTAACCCTTGCTAAACGAACCCACTGACCTTTTGCATTATTTCAATTAAAATTAATTATGCACTATCTTCGTGTCTGAGCCGTCGCTTTCGATCCTTGTTTACATATTTTACTTTTCGCTCTGCCTTGCGTTTTCCGTTTTTCTTCTTTTATTTATTTATTTTTTACCTTCTTCTAGGTGCAATTAAAATAATTACGATAATTATATAGTTACAGTAGCGACAGTAGCTGTGCAAAAGGACACTCCCTCCCTTTTTCCTGCCAGGGTGCGCACACATTATTTTATTATTTATTTTATAGATTCCGGCATTTGTCGCCAGACATGCGACGACGACGATGAGGACTGGGCAAGCGAATTACGCAGAAATTGCCATGAAAATTACTCGATTTACCCCCGTTGGCCTTTTTCCAGGCGGCTCCTTGGGTCCTTAACCCTCTAAAGAGGGTCTCTGGTCACATAATTAGCCGTGGCGAATAATTAACATAAGTGAGGGGCAGGGCTAACAGGACCAAGAGGACTAAAAGCTGCAAGCCAGCTGGTACGTGCCCAAAAGGAGCCAATTTTGCCGCTCTGCATTTGCAGGCACGCGCCTTCAAAAGTGTCGATATATGGCCTGAATATCCCCCCCTATACATATTCACTTTTTCGGAGATGAATAAATTTCCATTATAATTCTTTCTGTTCTTTTTTTTTTGGCAACTTTCTTGGGTCTCTTTGGTCCTTTGATTCGTTTCGTGTTGACTGCCTTGTTGCCTGTTTGTATTCATCCTTATCGACATCTGCCGCCCGGGGTTATCCACCGCTTAAAATGGTAATTGTAATGATTGAGTATGAGTATGTTTAAAGAACAGGGTTGCATTCAGGGGTATTTATCGAAACAAGCTTTCCATTAAATTTCTAATGGCTTTTGAGGAACTGAAGCTATGTTACTTTAGGCTTTTACAAAAGAAATTCAATTTTTAAAAAATAATATTTACAAAAAAAATTATACATATTTAAAAAATAATATTTATCAGTAAATTAAAGCATACTTTTATAGAAATAAAAAATAACACCGCGCATAAAAAATTTTAATATATTTTCACAAAAAACATAGCTCCAAATCTCCGATATCCGCAGATTCTGCGATTTGCATGGCATGACACAAATATTTGCCGCCCTGCAATTCTCCGCTAGCAATTCTTCTCATGCTCCACTTTGATTTGCTTATCAAGATCAAAGAGATCGCTGCTCTTCTGGTTCCCCTCGCTCTGCCCATTTCGATTTGAAACAGCCAGAAGAACGGGAAGAACTGGCTGCAGCACAACAACAACAACAACAAAAAAACACCCGCACAAATCTAAATCTCCAAGAGCAACAATAGATTTTGACGTCTTACGGAAATTGTGTGGAAGAGCTGCAATTTGCTGTGGCCTCCAAGTTCAACTAACATTAAAAGAAGTGCACGGAAAACAAGAAACGGGAGAAGAAAAGTGGAAGCTGTGGGGCTGCGCAGAAGAAGAAATGCCGCAGATGGGAAGGCAGGAGACTGAAGACTGGAGACTGGAGAATCAAGCGAAGACAATTCGAGTTGCGTGCTCTGCGTGAGCGTCGTGCGTTTGACTGACTGACAAACTGACGAACGCCAAAACTGAACCGGGCCTAAACCAAAGCGAAAACTGAAGACTGGAGACTGAAGACTGAAGACTGAAGACTGCGGCCCGAAGACTGCAGACTGAAGACCAAGACTGACTTGGCCCATCATCCATCCATTTATTTCTGAGTTTCTGAGCTGCAGTTGCGGGAGTTTGCAACGGCAAAAGGAAAACCAAATTATACACATGCATGCACTGGGAGAAAATGTTACAAGCCAGAAAAATTTAATATAATTTAGGAAAAGAATTAAAAAAAAATTTTTTTAGTATCCTGATTTAAAAGTGAGATTTTCGTTGATTTCTATTCCCACAAATTTAAATCCAAATTTCAAGTTTTTTTAAAATAATTTTTTCAACAAATTAAAACATGTTTATAATACTAAAATACACTGGAGACAAATGTCTTTTAGCCTGATATGATCTATTTAAATATATAAAACATGAAATTTTTTTCCCAGTGTATCCAAGTCCGAGTTGAAGACTGCGAACAACGCCTCCCGCACTTATCCCCCTTCGGGCCACACCAACACAATTGAAATTCCTCTAGCGCAGAAATTGCATTTCACGCTGGAAATGCGTGCTCTGCGTGCAGCAAAAACCAAAACTAAAGTGCAACAGCAACAACAACAAGAACAGAGAAGAATTGCCAGTGCAACAACAACCACACATCAGAAGCTGTATTTTGCAGTCAGAAGAAAGACGAAAAAAAAAGAGAAGACAAGTTCTGGATGCACTAACGAAATTTTGGTAAATTGGTTAATAAAAAAAATTCTATAATCAGAACCTCTATTATAATAGATAATTATCGTTAACCATTGAAATTATATATATTTTTTAATATTTTTATTATTTAATTTCCGAAGAAAGAGCAACTCCAGGATAAGAAAGAGTTGCGAATGCGAAGATCAGTGGGAGGCTACCAAGTAGCTTTTCTTTTTTCCTTTTTTTTTGATTCCAAAGTGTAGGTGCTGAGGAAGGAATTGTGGGATGCAGCTGGGCTCATTCCGTCATGCCGGAAAATGCCAAAAGCGCAACACTTGCAGCCCCAGAAGCCCAAAAGATACGAAAACTATTTTTTCACACAAAAAAAAATATCCTTCAAATAAACAAGGGAATTTAAAAAAATTTGCTCTCTCTAATCTCCTGTATTAAAAATTAAAAAAAAAAATTTTTTTGTTTGAAATGTTTTTAATTAATTTTTCTTTTCTGTGTAAACTCCTGTCACGTTCAAACTTACGATTGCAGCTGAATATACCTTTCCTGATATTATTAGGCTTAATTTAAGTTGGCATCAAATTGAAATCATCTCCGCTTTTCACATCTCCGCACAACATTGTCATATATTCCATGGGTATTTTTTTTTGTTGATTTTTCCTCCACTACTTTGCTACTTTGTTGTTGTTTACTTTCCAAGTCTTTCGATTGCGAGAAGGAAACAAAAAAATCTCCACACTTCTGCCTCTGTTGGATTTGTTTGTTGACACTCGCAACTTTTTCGCAGCCCACACAAAAAATGATGAGGGCCAGAAAAAAATGGTGGGTGGCTGGGGGAAGGAGGGAGGTAAATGAGAAAAAAGGGTTCCCCAGATGAGACAGCAAGTTTCGCTCGCTGATATAATTAGTAAACATTTTGCAGTGTGTAAACAGGGCATTGCTTCAAAATGAATTAAGATTGTTTTTCAATTTGGCAAGAGCAGCTCAAAATATTTTTTACAATGAATAAAAATTTGATTCATTCATGTTTTGAAGATATCAATTTAATATTTTATCATGGTAATTATTTTAAATATTTTTTTTAAATACCAAATTTGGTATTTTTTGGAAAAATAATATAAAATAAGATACTATTTGGTACAATATACAAACGACAAAAATTTGATATGATTCGTAATAAATTTATGTTTCGCACATATCAATTTAATATTTTATCATATTTGTTATTTTAAACAAATTATAAATATACTATATTAAATACCGAATTCACTATTTTTTATAATAATATGAAATAAAATATAATCTTTATTCATATCGAAATGACACACCTTTAAAAAGATAAAATGGTTCAGTAATGGACCTTTTTTAATCCACTCAACTTGCTGTTTGACGCATAAAAAAAAAATATTAAACGACATCGCCTGGACGTCAATTAACTGGAATCATTTGATCAATTCCATTTTCATTAGCCATCGAATTACTTCCAATTGATTTATACTGAAGTTGCTACCTTACCTACGCCAATTAGTGCACTTTTTATTTATCACAGTTTTTCGATGCAACTTCGGGGCATTCGTTATTATCATTTTTTTTTTTTTCATTTTTTTGCTTTTTGGCATGACGTCAAGCTGTTCCCTTGGCCGCCAATCCTTGTGTCAAACCGTTCTTAAGGGTAAATGGAAAATCCATTAATAAATAAAAAAGCGCCACTCACCTGCAACGAGAGAGAAAGAGAAAATACGTTAAAAAAGAATTTCATTAAGTGCATTGGGGGGTTCGGAGGGTCAAAGGAAAATACAAATAAAATTATAAATGGGCAGTACAAACAAAAAAAAAATACAAAAACGCAGAAAAAACCTATGGTAAAACTGGCCAGCAAAATGGCGAACACTTATACATACGCATTTATATATGCACATAGAGAGTGCATCCCCACACACACACAGGCAAAAACATACATTGATACTAATAAGCTGCCGAGTTTTGCGTGTGTCAACTTTTGCACTTTTTGCGCAAATGCAAATTGTGTATAAAGAAAGAAAAAAAAAAAAAGAGTAGCGAAAAAAAAAGATGAAAGAAAACATATTTTCACACGAGACATGACGACACCCCCTACAACCCCCCCATCAGTCCATCTCCCTCGCACACTGCACGCTCCAGCGATTCGTTGGGCCAAAAGGGAGATATATATACAGATATATATATATATACACACGGGCAAGTGCATTTATATATGCATATATGTTTACCTGTCCTATAACTTCATTCCAATGGCCGCCCTGCACTTCCAACGGCCCATAGGCCCTCTCTTTCTTTCCTTAGCTCTTTTTCGTAAAAAACAAACAAACAAAAAAAAAGCAAGAAAGAAAAGCCCATGCATATTGGATGTCTACGAATAGTCCAAATATTTGTTGTAAAATCGCTACAGAGAACCCCCAAAAAACAGTAACAACAATGGTAACAACAATCGAAACACGCAAAGCCCAAAGACAAGGCTCTAAAATGTACACTGTGCGAAAAGTTATTGGCCAGCAAGTTCTTGGGAAAAATAAATTAACTTCAGTATCTTATATATTCGAAAAAGTATTTTAAACTTTTTTGAAATATCTCAATATTAATTATTAGAGTGACCGTTCACTAAGATATTTTT
The DNA here is from genome assembly GCA_037075205.1 of Drosophila prostipennis. NCBI lineage: Eukaryota > Metazoa > Arthropoda > Insecta > Diptera > Drosophilidae > Drosophila > Drosophila prostipennis. The sequence goes on from JBAMCJ010000077.1 coordinate 568,348, forward strand.
TAAAATGTTGGTATTATTTCTTTAAAAAATACTTTTTTACAAATTTAGAAAAATTTTTTAAAAGTTAGCCAAAAAACTAAGTTACTCCGAAAAACGATTATTATCTGTTTACCTTTAGAAATGATCATCTGGTATATTCCAGTATTAAAAGCAGTATAAACTTAAATATTTTGACAGTCAGTAATATTTTTTTCTGCCACTGTAGGTCAAAGAGTAGGCGTGGTGTGTGTGTGTCGGCGGCTTCTCCTTCCCCTATTTATTCCGATGGGCAGGGGTAGCTCGATTTCAGCTAAGGACATCCACACACACACTAAAGCCGAAACTAGGGAAATACACACTATTCTTCCTGTTCCTATTCCTTTAGCTATTCTTCCACCCTTTTACCCCTTCGTTGTTGTAGTTCTTGGCTGAACGCATTTAATGGTCGAACAAATGCCTCGGTTTTCTTTTTTATTTTTCGAGGGTGAGAACTCGCACACACACACACACATACCACACACACTCGAACAAGGCGGTAAGGGTTGCTAACCCTCCTATGCGTATATAGAAATATACGGGATGGAAATAGTGCCCCTAGAGTGCGAAAGAAAGAGAGGGCCTGCTACTAGCACATTTAACCCATTGGCAGCCATTTTTAGTTTTGGCCACCACAAATCGAAACGATTTTTAAGAAAAGAAGTCGATCAAAGAAACAGCCTATTTCTAAAAGTATTTAACTAAAAATCTTAAATATTACAACATATCGATATTTATTACTAATGATAAAGATTATTTTTAAACACAATTGTAGGTTAATAAATTACATTATCTTTACATAACCGATTCTATTTGCCAAGAAAAATCGAACCCCTTCTTTCTAGTATTTTTCCAGGAAACTCTCAGAATCATAAACTGCAGTTTTATGGTTAAGATAGGTCAGTCATTTCCTTTTCACCTTCAATTTTAGATCAATAGAGCTTTTTTGTATTCATTGTTATGTTCATCGATCCATCAATCGATCGATGCAATGTATGCAGATCCATTGTGTCCAGCTGTTCAATTCACACTCATTCTTTTTATTATTTTATATATTATTGATATGAATATTTCTTATCAACTTCCGTTTCCTGTAAGTTCCGATCGGAAAGCCAAGCTAAACTATCCTTCACTTATAATCTACTTCCTAGTTCTTAAATCCATTTATTATATTCGGGGTATCCCCCTAATTGTTAAAATGTTGAAAAGTAAACCCAGTAGTCGCTGCCTTTCAGTTTCCGTGTCGGAAAATTTTCCCCTTTCCAAAGTCATTTTATTCAGAGTGCTGGTCCGGAATAGACTCATATCGACTAATTTTTCTTTTGATTTTTTTTTATATCCCTTAAAATTTTCAATGTGTCAGTAAAAGCGGGCCGGATACACAAAAAACAGATCTCGAGCCAAAATTGAAAGTGCGCCGTCTTTTAGTTGCGCAAACCGCCGAACGAATCTACCGGGCTAAATCGCGATGGCCAAGGATCAAGAGGGGGAACAGACTTCCTCGGAGGACCAAAAACGGGAGCAGCGGGCCCGTCTGATCAAGGCATTGAGCCGCTTCAAGCCGCGAGATGCCAATCCGCTGCAGTTCTACAACTGCGTCCGCGAACTGTGCATAATGCACAATTGCAGCATCGACGAGGGTCTGGAACGGGCCGCCTTAACCTGGCCGGGACTAAGTATGCGCCAGCGGGAGCTCTACGATTCGGTAAGACTAGCTGGAAAGCTTGTTTCGCTTTTATGACCTATGTACCTAAAAATTGGCGCCCAACGTGGGATTTTTAATTTTTTTTACTTTTGAAGCTGTTTGACTTTCTGGATCCATATTAAATTCGATTTAATTTACGTTTTTGTTTCTTTTAAGCAACGTCATGCAGAACTGCCGATTCCAGTGCCGCGTCATCTGATCTACCGCGCCTTCCAGAAGGAGAGCAAGGGCCTGTGGTCCCTGGGCCGCTCCTCGGCGGGTGACGGTGGCAAGCGGACCACCCGCTACACTTTGGAGTCCTACAAGCCGCCGCCCAAGTTGTCCCGCCTGCGAAGTCAGCTTAACGAGAAGCGTCCCAAGTACGACAACCTCCTCGATTTGCCACCCAAAGTGGCTGCATCTCGAGTGCCGCCGGCGCCGAATCGCAAATTCTCGCGGGTTTCGCCGTCTTCGGGTCGCAGGATTCGCAGTCTTACGCCTCCGGTCGTGAGGCGTGTCCAATCCATACACCAGATCCTTTCGATGGCCAGTGTGGAGCTGAAGAAGCCGTCCAGGCGGCGATGTCAGGCGGCGAAAAGCCATCGAACCAAGAAATTGGAGCCCGGAAAAACGCAACCAACCGCCAATGGAGCATCCAAATCGCTAGGAAATCGTAAGAAGACCAACAAACGAAAGGGCAGCAGCTGCTCATCGAAAGTCAAACGATTGGCCAAGGAGGAGGTTCTGAAGACGACGTCGCACAACTGGGATCTCGCCATCGGTTGTGTTCGCCGGCGCATCCAGATGCACCAGCAGCCCTCCAAGTCAAGATCGTAACTCTATATATCTTAAAGATATATGTTTATATTCTGTGTATTATATAACTTGTTGCAGAAATGCTCTATTGTGTCTACCAAGTGAACAGACAGATTGTCGATCTTTAGATTAATTGATGGTACAAAATTGTTGTACAAAATTTATGTATTTTCGTTTGCAAGAAAATAAATTCTATGTTAAATACAAAAATATTATACTTATTTAATATATATTTTATTTTGAGATTTTATATTATTTTTCAATCATAAATACATCAATTATAAATAATTAAAATATTAAATATTTCAGTACGAAATTATTGTACAAAATTTATGTGATTTCGTTTGCAAGAAAATAAATTCTTTGTAAAATACAAAATATAGATTATAATTTGAACTTTAGAAACGCAAATAAATTCTATGAAAAATACAAAAATATTATAGATTATAATTTAAAATATATTTAAATATGAACTTAAAAAAATAATATAAATTCAATGTAATATACAAAATATTATAGAATACATTTTAAACTTAGGAAACAAAAATAAATCCCATGAAAAATACAAAAATAGTATAGATTACAATTTAAAATATATTTAAATATGAACTTAAGATATGTTAAACAGATTTTCTATTTCTTGTTACCACACAAAAGCTTTTCGGCTTTTTAAATATTAAATAAATATCAAATAATTAAATAAAGCTTTTAAATAAAAAAAAAATTTAATTAAAAGTAACAAGTTTAAAGTATCCGAACCAACTTAATGACATCCATTTCCCCAAGCCTCTCAGCCCAATTTATTCGCAAAGATCAACGAACATTTGCGTACTCCTTTCATTCCCAGCCGATCGTCAGCATAAAAAGTCGCCCATAAATACTATAATTAAAACCATTGAGATCTTAACATAAACATTTCGTTGGAGAGACAACATGAAAAAACACTAACAATTTTCTAAGCAATTTTATGGCATTTTATTTCGTCTATTGCCGCTGCTGGTTCCTCGTATTTTCCTCGACTTCTTTTTTTTATTAATTTATTTTCTTCTTCTTTTTCTAGTTTCCAAGCGGGCGCAATCATTTTGATGAACCGTTAGTTAAGCACCACCACCAACAACAACAACAATAGCTAATAAAACATTAACGCACACACTGGCATAAAAGCCCAAAAAAAGATAAATAAAATCAGCAGAAGTGAAAAAAAAAATTCGCATAGTTTTTTGTTTTTTTTTTTTTGCCAATCGGCACGCAGAAACGACGTTTGACCTAAATTCGGGGACAGCTCTTCTTCTACGTTTTCTACTATTTTTTTTGTTGTTTTTGGTGTTCTCGACGCGCTTTTGTGCGTTACCCAAAAAAAAGAAGAAGAAAGAAACGAAAACGCAAAAATTCGCAAACTTTTTTTGTGGCTGCTAATTTCGCAAAGGCAAACAAAAAACATTTCAATTCCGCATGGAAAAAAAGAAGAGAAGAGAGGAATTAGAAAAGAAGCAAGCCAGAAACAACTGTACAAAAGTCAGTTTGTTTTATTTTCTTATTCTTTTTTTTTTTTTTTTGATTGCCTATGTCACGAAATTTTTTTTGCATTTTGCCTTTTGGCAATCTTTAGTTTTTACGGGATATTTTTTCGGAGAATTGGTCCGAGAATTTTGTATTCTACCTGTTTGGCAGAAGATTTTGCACATAAAATAGATATGTATCGTTTTATAGGGGGATTAAAGCTACATACTTCTTCTATATGGAAGGGAGTTTCGGAGTAGTATTAGTTTTAGAAAAATATATTGATAAAGCGTTTAGATACATTTTTTGAAGCCTTGTATCTTCACTTTAACTTAAGCTCGCATATTTAAATCACAAAAAAACAAGTTTAAATCATACATCATAATTATGAACTTTCGAAGAAGTTTTTCAGTTATTTGGCAATCCATTCTAACGTCTTATCTATGCCTTTAATTTACTTTCTTCATTTGGTTAAAACTTTTTGCAAATATTTCTGGTACCAAAAAACTTTTTGGCAGAACCAACCAACTTAACCACCTTAATCGCCTTCGTCTATGTTTCATTTGAATCATCCAATTTCATTGTCTTTTTTTTCTGCTCGACAAAAGTTTTGATGACGCCCCAAGAAATAAAAAAAAAAGAAGACTACACACATACAGAGACACATGTGCTTCATTTCATTTTCTTACCCAAGGGTATTATGATTTATTTAAAAAGTTTGAACTGCACTTAAATTAAAATTATGATTTATGAAAAAAACATTTTTTTTTGTAAAATTAAAAAAAAATATATTTATTTAATACATTTTTTTTCATAATCGTTTTTTTTGGTTAAAAAATTGTTCGTTGCAATTTAAAAAAAAAAATTATGATTAGAAAAAAATCTTCAGAAATTTAAATTAATATTTTTTTGGAATGGAGAATAAATTGATTATTTTTTTTATTTGAGTGGGAATCACCAAGATATATCATAAATAATTTTAATTTGGGGGTTTTCCAATTTCTATAAATTTTTTACTGGTTTTCTGTTGGCCTTTCCTTGCGCCATTTGACTTCTAACTGCTTTTGTGCCGCTCCAAACATATCTACATACATCTACATATGAATGTGCGATTTTTTTTCGAGGCGCTAACTAGGCAAAAGCCACCAAGTTAACCCAACTAGGCGTCCCTCGCCCTTCTTTTTTTCTCTCTTTTTTTTTATTGGGTGCTGCTGTCTTTTTGGCTTTGTTTGGTTGTCAAGCTGCTGTCCAAAAATAAAAAAATAGCAAAAATTCAGCAAGAGCAAGAGTACAACGCCGATTACGCAATGCGTTCACACAGACACCGAGGCGAAAAATATACGAAAAAATAGACACGCATACAGGCAAGGTTTTTGTTTCGTTTCCGCGATCAACGCGCTCGCGAAAAACTCACACAGAGCGAAAAAAATTCGCAAATAACAACAAAGTAGCTTGTGCGTGCGACCCAATTGGAAATTTGACACACATTGACAGCGGAGGAGATAGGCGAACTAAAAAAAAAAAGAAAAAGGCAGTCCAGGGGGCTTAGGGGGTTCGGGGGGTCAGGGAGTGACGAAGCCCAGAAGCAGCTGCTCAGATACAAAGATACATCCACAAGAAGCGCGGCTACAAGTTCACATGTATTTACTATGTGCGAAATGTGTGCGAAATGATACCCTCACCGAAAACAAGGGTACAATTCAGACATCTAGGCATTAGAAATATTTATTATATTTTAATATTACTAATTTAAATAAATGGTTTTGATATTTCAACATTTTAATTGGTTAAACATCATTTAAGGGCTCAAACAATTTAATAAAATTCTTTTGCAGAATAAAAACAAATTTGATTCATTATATTCAACTCTAGAAATCTGCATTCTTAATTTTTCAACATTTATATGGGTTTATAATACTTGTACTTATATTTCTGATAAATAAATATTAGTAAAGTATTCGGTTTCTGAAAAATACTTATAAATGTAATGAAATAGTACCTAAATAATAACTTAAATTAGAATTCTTAGAAAAAAAAATTATAAAAATATTCAATTTAAAAAAATATTTTAAAATCAAATATTATCTAAAAAATAACTTAAATTGTAATAATATTTAATTAAATATTTTTTTACACAAAGATTTATGTGCAAATGCCATATTTCAAGTTTATAGTTTCCATCTTTTCTTTTCAAGATCTTTTTAATCCAAATGCATTTTCCATCCGATTTTGAGGGCATTTCACGCACAGCTTCTGCGCCATCGTTTTTCCATGGCGAAATTAAAAAGAGAAAATTATAAAAAAAACAGATATCGTCAGGGGGAAACACACATCTGCGGATTTCAAGTGTGCGAATGTGTGTTTGCACTCATTGCTCATTTGTTTCGTGGGCTTAGAGTAACTGGCAACTAGCCTGACCTTTGGCTTGACCGTGGGCGTGAATTGCGAATAGTTGCGAAAAATACAACAAAAAAAATAGACAAACCCACAAAAAACATAAAAAAAAAAAAGAAGCGAGAAATGGCAGACAAAAAATGTTTCTAGCGGGCTGCTTGTCGCACAGCTGAAATCCAATGCTATCTACGCACACACAAATTAGTTCAGTAGGTGCTCTTGTTTTATTTTTTTCTATTTTTTTTCCTGACGTTTGGTTTTAATTTTAGCCGCTGTGGAAAATTAAACATTTTCTCAGCGTCAAATGCCAGCGATAGAGAGAGAAAGAGAGAGAGAGAGAGAGAGCAGTCGCTGGGCCCATAAAAAATTCGCACATTTCTGTCCTTGACACACATTGCGTATACGCAATCTACGCAGCCGGCTCCACAAGCTGATTTCGTTTATGAGTGCGTGCGAATTTTTTTGCGTATTTTTTCGCATTTTTCTTTTTTTGCGTTCTGCATTTGTGTGTGACCCACATACGAAATCAAACAGATACAGATAACATATGTTTTCCTATATATGCTTAGGAATTTTTGCACACTTTTTGCGGAAGACAAATTTGCATAGTTTTGGGCAAGCGAAAAAAACGCTTTTCTCGTTCTTTGTCATTGATTAATGAATTTATCGGCTGTCTATTTATTTTTCCCGCCGAGAGGTCAGAAGGTCGCAAACGCATCGGAAAATCGCAGAAAATGACAGCTGCCAGGAAGGCAAAAACGATTCATACATTTGCAGTGCTCACAAAATGCCAAAAGTGAGCTGCGGATAATAGGAAAATAAAACAATAAAAAATAATTCAAAATTATAATACAAAATAATAATACAAAATAATAAAATAAAATAAAATAATGTGACCAAAAATAATAAAATTAAAAAAAACAATGTGACCAAAACTAATAAAAATAATAATACAAAATATTAAAATTAAATAAATTAATATGACCAAAAATAAAAAAAAAACACTTTTTAAATTATCAAAAATTCATGGGATGCGTCTTTGCAAAATCTTAAGTTTATATTTCTGTCATAGAAATTTCAACCCAAGTGTAAATGACTCCAAAAATATTTTATACATTTTTTAACAACTTTTAGCAAGAGAAATACAAACGGTGTGATTCATTGTATATTTGTTTTAAGCAACTACAAATTTAAAATAATCTTTTCGACTAAAGTTTGTCGCAAGTGATTTGTGCTAACAGTGCATTTTTTAGTTTTTTTTTTCTGTATTTTCGTACCTTTGTATTTTTGCCTAATGTCATGCGTTGAGTTGCTGAGAACGTGACTTCTGCTATTTTTCAGCATTTTTTTTGCGGGCGATAACAAAATATTACTAATGTTATATACAAAAATTCCTATATTGCATATATAAGTAGGTTATAGTTAGTAGATTTGCCATCGTATATATGGGGTTCTTCTGAAATTCTTGTCAACGAACATTATATTATATGACAAGTGTGACTGATAAACGAGGCAGACGGCAAAAAGTTCGTTTCTATCTTGCGGATACTTTTTTTGCACATTTTTTTGATGATTTTTTTTTGTATTTTTCATTTTGTGTTTGCCAAACATGCGAAATTGCGTAAGCAGATAGAGAGAGAGCGAGAGCGAGAGATTAGAAAAGCACAAGAGCGGGAGAATTGGCAAAAATAATATCGCTGGCACACACAGATACTATCTACCAATACTATCGCAATCGCTCTTCAACTTGACTTTGAAAAATGTTGACAGAGCGAACAGCAAGAAAAAAGAGAGGTAGCGTTTGCGATTTTTGGCAACATTTTCGCCTGTATTTTATATTGCTTTTTTTTGTTGGTTCTTTCTTTTTGTGCGTGCGTTGATCTCGCAAAATTTTGGGCTACGCACTTTTTTGCGATTGCGAATTTCTCTGCCTTCTTTTTTTTCTGCTTATCGTTGTGCGTGTGAGTTCATTGACTTTCGCATTTTGTGCGTGCCGCTCTTCGGTTTTTTTTCTTTCGGTTTTTTGCGAATTGAGGCCTACGAGGTGTTGTTGTTTCGTCTGTAATTTTGGTGCGTGTCGTTGATCTCTTTCAGCCCCAAAAAAAAAATATTCTCGGGTTCATTGAACCCCTTGATTTTGGGGCTTATGGGGCGAACGAAAGTTCAATAGACTCGCGAATTTTTTGTTGCTTTTTGCCTAGCTTTTATTCTTGGCTGTCGCTTCGATTTAGGCATAGAAACACATTTATTAATCATCGCGGGAATCTGATTAAAAAGGGTTGATAAAGTGGGGACTATGGCTAATTAATGTGGGACACGTTGGAATTCAAGTTAAAGTTAGCAGAAAAATAATATCTGTAAAATTAACAAATGTATTTCATTAATTATTATAATAAATCTAGTAATGGTTCTAAAATTTTTTACAAATCTAAAAATCCATAACAATTTTTTATAAACTCATTATAAAAATGCTTATGTTTCAGTTGAGCCGTTTAAAACTTTCGCAACCTACTTACATCAACTCACAGATGTTAACCATTGCAAATCCGCTTTTATTGCCCCTCAACTTTTCCTTTCTCTAGCTCCACCCATAATGTTTTTTTTTTCACCATTAGTCTTCGAACTCCTTCCTCCTACAAATGATCAAAAACCGCCCGCATTTAGCAACGAACTCAACTCAACGCGATCCAACAATCGATCTTTCACGCCTGCCCCATCCTTCACTTTATTTTCCGCGCAATTTGCAAGTTGCCATCATTTTTCAACGCTTCACAGTCGTGAGGGGGTGGAGTGCAAAAATAAAACTAAGAAAATAAAAAATACAAATACAAATACAAGAAAAAAAAATACAAAAAAGGGGTTGGAGTTTTTGCCTAGGTGAGAGCATAATTTATGCCAAATTTATGCATTTTTTCGCCGCTTCTTTGCTTTCCTTTTCGCCTTTCTGTCTCAACTTTCGAAAGTTCTCTTTTATTTCATTTTATTCGGCCTGCCATTTTGGCCAAAGTCATGGGAAGCATTTTGCAATGGTCAAAACGCGTGTCGATTCTGCCCGTCGGTGAAATTTCGTTTCTAATGCTCGCTGACAGGTCCGAAAAAGGTCAAACAGTAACTTATTAATTTGCCATAAATCTGAATATGAATTTTAGTAGCTATTTGAATTTTTCAAATATTTTTTTCATCGAATTTTACAAGGAATAATTATAAAATTAATTTAAATTTAATTTAGCAAAGTTCAAAAAGATTTAATATAAATATAATATAATATGAATATTTAAACTATTTATTTTACACTTAAACAAAAAACCTAAGAACTATTAAAGTGTCTATTTTTGTGGGCCATTTTATGTTTCTCAATTTCTAAAAGACCAAAAGTAAAAAGTGTGCAAAAAACCGGTTGGCCCGGTGTTCTTTTTGTATTTTAATTTGCCCGATGATACAAAGGCGCAGAAATTGTCGCCCCAGAAGAAGCGAAAAGTCTAACGGGTTTTTCTAATGTCTACAAATCCGTCTTCTTGGCGGTCGAAAGTGTTTTCCAAAAACCATAAAAAATGTACATATATGTATAATAATTATTTACAGCTGTGTGCGTGTTAATCAGCTGCAATGATTATGTAACTCTGAGCGCAATTAAAACAGAGAAAAAAAAGGCAGAAAAAAAATACAAAACAAGCGACCGAGCGGCAAACTATACCAACAATGGCTAACTGAATTAACCTTGTTCTGTGGACGGAAATTGCACAGACACATGGAGCGATAGAGATACACTTTGTATCTTTATTTGTATCTTGTGGGGTCCTTGGCTATAATTAATCCACAATTACACATACACAGAAGGAGAACACGCAAGCGGCGATCAGATATGGTTTGTTTTTTTTTACATTTTTTTTATTTTATATTTTTTTGGCCAAACTAAGCTGAAAAATTCAGCTCCGTCCGAAATGCTAATTGCCAATGGGTCAGAGTCAGAGACCCAGCTTGCATGTCGCTGGTTCCTGCTGCTATTAGTTGAAAAGTCAGTCACACAATGTGTCACGCAGCAAAGTGCAACAGCAACTCCACAGCAACACACACACACACACACACGCCTTTCCCAGCGCTTCTCGAGCAAAAACACAAAAAACTAAATAAATAAGAAAAGAACACGCATACGCAATGTGTTCCGGTCGGTGTTGTAAATCAGTGGGAAATCACTACTGCAGCCCTGGATTTTCAAGGTTTTCGGATCACTATTTGGCATATTTAGTTATAATTTAAAAATAAAAAATAATTTAAAAACCAAATTCAACAAAATTATTCATGTATATTTAATCTATATATTTATTTATTTGAAAAAATTAACATTATATATTTTAGAAATAATTTCATACCTATTTCTTGTGAAAAACTAATATTATAAATTTTATAATAAGTTCGCCTGTAAATTTTACATTATAGTCGAACACTTAATAATAATAATAATAATAATAATAATAATAAATTTTATAAATTATTTAAACAGTAAAAAAATCTTTTATTGAACATTTGATAACAAAAATATTCACATAAGCCACATAAGTAACATTAAAAAAATAATAATTAAAAAAAAAGTTCCATTCAACATTTTTAATGCCTTATAATAGCATTATCAAAAATTACATTAAAATTAAAAAAAAAAACTAACTAATAAATTTTATAAATATTTAAAACAATAAAAATATATCAACCTAATTAGAAAAAAATCTTTGAAAAATATTTGATAAAATAATGTTCACATAATCTACACAAATACAACAAATTAAACTCCAAATTCCACAAATAAAACTGGACTAATATTTCCTGAACTTGAAATCTATTCTCTGCAGCCCTAAAAAATAGAAGACTCGTTTGTGTTTACTTCTGTTCTCCTTTTTTTTTCCGCCGTACTTGTTCAGCCAATGTTATGCATTATAATTGTACAATAGTAATTGTTGTTGTTGTGTAAATTAGAAGGCGGCTGTCAGATAAAAACAGCAACTACACTACAGAAAAAAAAACGAAGAAAAAAAATTGAACAACGCAACTGAGAAATGCGCAATAATTGATGCACGCAAAATGCGATTTTGCCGTCGAGTGAGTGCGAGTGTGAGTGCGAGCGAGACGGAGCTAGGCCTGAGTGGGCGGTGGGTGAGTGGGTGGTTGTGGGTTTGAGGTTGGAGCATTGCATATAATTGCGTTATAGTTTGTAGTTGTTGCAATGCCACAGCGATAACACACACGCACACACAAACACACACACACACAAGGCACGCATGGAAGTGCATTTTAGGGTGACCATGCTCCTATTGCATGCGCACTCGCTCACTGCGTCTCTCCCCCTCTCCCCCTCTCTCTCTCACTCTCCATCTCTCTCCCTTGCACACTGCCTTGCATTTCTCTTAAGTTCCTTTGTTGTCTGCTTAAGGTCGTCTATTAATCACTTCCTATTTGCGTGAAATTCAATTTGGTTCTAACTCGTTTTTCCCTAATTGGTGTTACCCTTTCCCACTCTATGGTGACCTCGCTAGTGTGACCCTTTCTCTAAGTTTGGCTTCCGAATCTAATCGAAATGCCGATTGCGTTCTAATCCTGATTGCTTTTCGGTAAATTGACTATTCATTGTCCAATTTTAAATCAAATTATAATGAAATTGCTGCCCATAACCCAACCCCTTTTTTTTGCGAGGCTCAAGAGGTTAACAGACCTAGTAATATTTTATTCAAAACGATTTACAAGCCAATTAGGTCGCTAGGCCTTACAAAAGTTCGAGTAGGAAGAGTTTGTCAATATTATTCGCACATGGGCATGTGTATATTCCATTATCACGAAAAAGCCCACATATATATGAACAAAACACCTGGGCAGATCGGGTTGCATTAATAATAATTAACGGTATATCCCAAGTGCGTATCTTTTAGCTCGGAGTGCTGTAATCATTTTTTTCTCATTTTTCTGACGTGTGAGTTGGTGTGTTTTGAGTTCGGTTTTCAGCTTTCAGCTTTTCCGTAATAAGAAAACCTGCGACTGGCGCCACACAAAAGCGTGTGGGCGTTCGGGGCGTGGCAGCAACAATAATAACAATTACAAATTGCACGTTGTTGCGTCGTGAGCATTTCAGTTTATTTTACCTTTTTTTTCCTTTTTTTCTCAGCTGCTTACTTTTTTTTCTTCTTATTTTGCTTTCAATGCTTAGCTGAGCACGCATTTTGATAAAAAAAAATATATGTATATATATGGTATAAGTGATATATAGGTATTGTGCATTACATAAAAAATAACTTATGAATGCAGCCTCGTGTGTTTTGATATTTGAACAGAAAGAAAACAAAATACAAATTTATCACGCAAACACGCGGCGTATGCGTAATAAAAAAATAGACCAAAATGCGGAAGTGCTCGAAAAGTGAGATTTAAAAAAGATTTAAATAATATTAAAAAAAAGAATAAAGACAGCTAGGTTTTTACCAATAAAAAAGAGAATTTTGAGCTTTAAATATTTTTTTTAATGTTTATTTTCCTTCCTACCTTTTATTCTAAAAATTAATCGAAGCCCTCAGTATTTATTTATTTTTTTGTTTGGGCAACAGAGACATCTAAAAAAAAATCTTTGTTTATTACTACAATTTTCTAATAAAATAGTGTTTTGAAAAAAGTCTTATTTTGTATTTTCTCCCCTTCTTAGACCTTTTATTTTACAAATAAGTCTTTGTTTCTAAGGCCCTTTCTATTTATTTATTTTTTTGTTTAGGCCAAGTCACGATAACGGTTCTCGGCCGCAATTGAGCGTGCGAAAATCCAGAGAGATCTGTTGGCTGTCAACGCTTTGAGAAAAGCGCAAAGAGCCGAGAAAAACGAAGAACAAAAAAAAAGTCGGAGGAAAATTGATTTGTCACGCTGCGCATAAATTGCACATAATTATGTAAGCAACCGCCGTTTCTCCGTCGCTGCATTTTCATTTTCGCCTGGCAACTCTTTCGCCGCTCAATCAATAGAAATAACTTTTGTTTTGCCGTTTCATCAATTAGGCCTTAATTTTGTCATAGTCTAGCCAGCCCAGCCAGGCCAACTTGCACTTGGCCCGAACAACCGAACGAACGAACGGGTGCTAACGTTTTATTAATGGGAAAAGGCATTTGCCTGATTTCGCGACCCTGGGAACTAGGAAAATGCAAGAGGAAAACTGTTTTCCACCATGACTGACAATTGTAGCTTTCAGTTTTTCTGGTTTTTCTGCTGGTGCAGCTGACCTTCCTTTATCGAAACTAAAAAATTTAATAATAAAATAAAATTCAAAATATTTATTTAGCAAAAAAAAATAAATAAATAAAATGAAATAAATAAAATAATCCATATTTGGATAAATATTTCAATTGTTTCGGCCAAAAAACTGTTTTTTCCTTTGGAAATTCGGGAATTTGGTTTTTGACTTAAACAGGAATTTTTATTTTGGTTTTTTTGCAGTAACTTGGCCAAAAATGGTTTTACAGCAAAAATACATACTGTTTTTATGAACAGATTACAATACGAAAATTAAATCCATGACACTTTCCGTGTGATTTTGAAAATATTAAATTTTCGCCAATTTTCAATTTTTTTTATTAGGGGTTACATCATAATTTTTTGCGAAAAATGGCAAAAAAAATAAAATATCCAGGTTTAAATGGCAATCGATTGGAAATTTAATTACGAGCTCAGAAAGATATGATAATCCATATTTGGATCAATATTTCCTTTGTTTTGATTCAAAAACGAATTATTTTTTGTGGAAAATTGGGATCTGGGTTTTTTGGTACAAAATTTAATTTTTTTTTCGTTTTTTTGCTCTAACTTGGCCAAAAATGGTCCTACACCCAAAATTCACACTGTTTTGAACAGATTAAAAAATAATAATTAAATCCATGATATTTTCCGTGTGATTTTGAAAAAATAAAATTTCCGATAATTTTCACCTTTTTTATAAGGGGCAACATCATGATTTTTTGCGAAAAATGGCCAAAAAATAAAATGTCTAGGTTTAAATGCCAATCGATTGGAAATTTAATAACCAGCTCAGAAAGGTATGACAATCCATATTTGGATCAATATTTCCATTGTTTCGGCCAAAAAACGTATTTTTTTTTGGAAATACGGGATTTTGGTTTTTGACAAAAATTGGAATTTTTGCTGTAAAAAAATAAACATAAAAAATATGTATTTCCTATAGATGAAGCAGGGTTACCAGGGTGGTTGTATATAAATTTTGAAGTAAATTAAAAAATGGAATTTCCGAGGAAACCACCTTTGAAATTAGAGGCAGAACAAAGAGAAGGCCTTACCTTTCGAGTGTATGAACATAGTATATGGGGTATACACACATATATAATGGACAGACCATTAGATGTGCTGAAAAGGCAGGGTTGTCCCACCAATACACTCGCGGCCATTCACAACAGGGCAGCTGCTGTCAATCAAAAAGAGGGAAAAAAAGCTTTGACAGCCATGAACATGACGACTGACGCCTTTGTCTGTGTGTTTTGCTAATTTTGGAAACTGCAATTAACGCATGCACACACACATACACGTTTAGCTAATTAAAACAATTTCGCAATTGTGGAAACAAGAAATAAAACCAAGAAAAAAATCCTCAATTTAAAACGAGAAACCTTCACTTGAGCCAAGCCAAAGCCAAAGCGCCATGTTTGGCCACACAATTGTTTGACAGCAAATACACACAAACGCACACAAACACACCCATACTTCATTATTTGTTGTATTTTTTTTTGTGGTACGATCTTTTAGCATTCACTTCCCATTGTCAAAAAAGCGCAGACGACGTCGCTTACTTCCGCTTCGATCAACTCTCAAAAAAAAAATAAAATAAAAAGCGAACAACAAAAAACAAAATGAAATAAAATAAAACTTTTGTCATGCATTAAAATTTGTTTGGTGCTTTTTCCCCGTTTTCTCCTCTCCTCTTCTCATTATGATCCCATATGCGCCGCGACCTTGGCCTTCAAAAATAAAACACCATAAAATAAAAATTCGCAAATAATTTTTGCAGTCTCTTTTTTTTTGTTGTATTTTCCTGATTGTGGTTTAACATGCCTTTGTTTGATGTTCTTCGGTCGGCAGAGAGAGGGAATCGCGCATGGGGGCATTAAGGGGTTAAGACACCCTGCGTGGTTAATTGCATGGAAACTACATTTTGTTCGGGAGGAATTTGCAAATATCTTTTATAATTGAGAACTAAACCAGATTACTTATATTATAAATGTTTGTATTTTAGTTTGGTATCTATAATATTGCAAAGAAAAGATTGTTTTTAATTACCAACCATTCTTATAATCAAAAATTAAAAAAAAAATTTTTTTTTCCAAATATCTGTTATGATTGTGAAACTAGCCCAGCTTATAAAATTCTCTATTCTCTATAGAATACTTTTGGATTAATTTTATTATAAATATTTGTTTTTTATCACCAACCATTCCAATAAAAAAAAATTTTAGAAAAGTTTTTTTTCTTAGTTTTTGAACTCACCTTAAACTAAAACACTCGCCAGTCGGGCGTTACCCGTCCAGCAATCCATAAGTTTCAATTTTCCAATTGATTTTTGTCGGGGGCCGTCGTCTTCGTCGATTTTGGATTGTTGTTGCAGTTGTTGTTGTTGCTTGCTTGCTGTTGTTGTTGTTGGTTGTTCTTGTTGTTTGTTGACTGATCTGTGACTTATTTTTGCGTCGCTTTAAAATATTTTTACTTTTTGCTATTTTTGCACACCGAAATATGTAATTTGGGGCTGTTTTACAACACTGTTATGTATTTTTTTTTGTTTTGGGAGTTTTCCGAAAATTTGAAAATGTTTCCAAGTTCGAAAGTTATTTTTTGTCCCAAGAAACGAAAATTGTTTTATTTAGATTTGGTTAAGTTTTTGTCGCTTTCCTCCTTTTTGTTTCCATAAACATTTAATTGGTCCAGTTGGTCGAATTTGTGGGTGTGTGCATATGTGTGTGTGTGTGTGTGTGTGTTTGGTTAGAGAGGGATTAAGATAATGTTTGAATTATTTCGCTTGATTTTTTCAATATTAGCCAGAGAGCGCTGCCAGAGTTGTAGCGTGTTCTTCTTCGTTCTTCTTCTTCTTCCTGTTGGTAGAGTTGATCTTTCTTGTAGAGTTGCCTTTCGATTTGCCGAGATTGCGTACTGTATGAATTTTGCTGTTGCCTTTTAGCTTTTTGGTTTCTTTTTGCCGGTTTCTCTTTGAGTTTTACACGCTTTCTTCTTCGTTGAAATTTGGAATTTTGAAGAATATGCTAGAAGGATAAGGACAATAATTTGTAATATTAGTTTAAATATTTTTAAGGAATATTTCATAATATCATTTCAATAAATTTTCCTTAAACATTTTCCACAGCTTACAAGAGTATTTTTTTAAATGTTTGTTCAAGTTGAAAGCCCCATGAGCACTTTTCGAATTTATTTAACTACACATGAAAATTGTCTATTTAGCTTAAATGTAGGCTATGGCAAATGTCACAAGTGTGAATGTGAAGGCGAATGTGTGCTGGTGAAACTTTCACTACTTTAATTACCCAAAATGAATGTTATTCTTGTTTGGAGAAATGGGGGGAGGGGGGTTTTGGGGGTTAAAAGTTGAATGGCAATGCCACATAGTCGCCTGTTATAGTTGTTCTTGTTGTTGTCTCAGAAAGTCTGTTAACTGTCTGCGTTGTTGCCTCAAGTGCCACACACACACACACACACACACTCTCAGGGAGAATGTTTTGGTGAAATTAACACACACAGCCATAAAGAGAAAAGTTTTCGACTGCAACATGTGGCAGGCGCGCTTAATTATGACGTGGCTCACAGTGAGTGACAAAAGTTAACTTTTTAATTATGACTCTCATGGATTTCGAGGGTTAAAAGACCAAAGAATGTAGTTTTAAGTTTAATAACTATATTCGCTTATTAAAAATCTCATTATTTATTTATTATTTCAAATACCAATTAAAAAATATTCTCTAACGTTCCTTAAGTAAATAATAATTTTTTTTGTAGGTACCGAATGTTTAACTACAACTTAAATGATTATAAATTATTTATACAAATTAAAACGGCCCTTGAAATATTTTTGTTTCCACTTAACACTGCCTTAAATAAAGTTCTTCTTGCTTCTTTGGGTTTTCCCTCAACAATTTTTGGCCTCTTGACGTCATCGCTCCATCTTTTCCCGGTCTCTCTGCTATTTTGCATATTTTAATCAGCCGCAAACTATGAGACGGGGAAGAAAAGCCGATGGCAGAGCAAGAAAACGCCGAGCAGCAGCATCTGGCAGTTGTGTCTGTGGTTGTGGCATTGAAAAAGTTTCCATTTTTCCTCGACTTTGAGCTTGTTGTTTTTGTTGTTGTTTGGCTTTGCCAAGCATAAGTAGGTTCAAAGTTCAAGTTCAAGCACATACAGGAAGGAAAATGGTAGAAAATTAACTATAGCGGCTGATTAAAGGCGCTTTTAGATGATTTTTAAAGGCTTTAATATGTACAAATTAAAAGAAAAATAAACCAATAGTAACAGAAGTAAATCTTCATAGAATCTAGATTTATGAACAATAAATAAATCTATTTAGATTGCAAACAAATAGTCTAAGTAAAGGAAAAAGCTAAATCCATGCAAAAATAAATTTTTAAGAATTGAATTAAAGAAAATTCCTCTCTATATAAAATCGAAGCAAAAACCAAACTCAAGGAAATTGTAAATTTACAGACAACAAAAACCGAAAATTGTGGAAAATCGACGAAAAAAAATTCGAATCGAATCTAAATCAAATGTGAAGACAACTTAAAGCAAATGCAATTTGATTTGAGGAAATATAGTTATTACATTACCAAAACGATCAGTTCAATTGCCGGGAAATCGGATGGGGCAGCACGCACTGATAAGCTCCTCAGGCAGAAAGCAGGAGGCCTCAAGCCGCGGATTTCCGGACGGGGTAGTGGTATAGATATAGACAGAAGTCAGGGCAGACAGACGGACGGACAGACATACGGACAGACATACGGACAGACGTACGGACAGACAGACAGTTAAACCAATGCCAGACATCCAGACGGGGAGTCAGACTGAAGTCAGACGGCGAGACGCATTGTTGATAGATACACTCGTACTAGAAGCGAGTCTAGAAAATGTCTAGGGGTCTACATCTCTGCGAGTACATATACAAATTTACAAATATATATATATATATTTAGTGTGTTTATGTGTGGCACATACATATGTAATGGCCATAAACAATGACGACAGGCTGCTTAAAATGTCTGCACAGCTGTTTGATGTGTGTGAGTGTGTTGCATCAACAGTTGAGGCAACTGTAGACAGTTGAAGATACACCCCACGCCCCTCTTTTGCACCCAACCAACCCCCCAAACACCCCCTGGCCACACAATCGACACATATTTATTAACCCTTGTGCCAGCGCCATGATTTGCCCAGTTAATTGTGGCTTTGATTTTTTGGAGAGTGGTGGTTATTCATCTATAAAAAATAAATCTAAAATTAAAATATTCCCACAATATAAATTATTTTCTGGTACTAAAGAACAAAATAGATTAAAAAAAAAACTAGTACATAAATATATTTTTCAGTATTTAGAATATTAAAATGCTTACAGATTTTTTTATGATTTCTATAAATTTAATATAAAATATCCTTAAACTTATAGACATATTAAATCGTAGGAAAATCATTTAACATTTTTTTTTCTATTTTTGGACCAATAAAATATACCTATAAAAATTTTTGAGTATCTTAGAACAAGAAATTTATTTTTAATAATAATTACAATTTTGTTATTATTTTTAATAATTATAGATCTGCAAATTTGTTAACTTTATAAAAAGCATTTAAAAAATATTATATTTTATGCACGCTTTTAAAATGTTCTAAATTTTTAAATACTTTGTTTTTTTCGACCCCCTAAGCCCGCAGAGGGGTTAAGCTCGTGGCCCAGGACTTTAGGAGTGAAGAAGACACACAAAAATAAAAATGAAAATAAAAATAAAAAACACAAGACAACAAAACAACACAACAACAACTGAAAAACCCTCGACAGTGGCAAGTTGCATATTCCGTGTTGCAGGTGAAACGCGTTGTTGAATGGGTAAAAATGCAGTAGGGGGGGAGGAAATGCACGGGGAAATGTCAGGGGAGGGGAAGGGGAAGGAATATGGCGAAGGCAATGAAGGAGAATGAGGCACTTTGAATGGGAATGGCAAATGACAGGGTGTAAAACGGCAGTTCGCAGGGAAGAAGGGTAAAAGGGTAAAAGTGCCGAGGTCTCTGGTACATATAAAAAAACCCAGTCCCTTGGTTGGCGTCTTGCGTTTTTAATTTCGTTTTCTTTGTGCGCATTTTCCATTTATTTTATCTGTCTCGTCTGTCTGTCTGTCTGTCCCACGTCCCAAGTCCCACGTCCATCCTCCGTCCCGCTTCCTCGCTTCCATCGATAAGGACAACTAAACACGGGCAAGGACACTCCGAAATTCCATCCACTTGTATGCAATTGTCGCCATGCGTGACACAAAAAAAATAAAACAACAACTACAAAATATGGAATATAGAAAATAGCACGGGCAAAAATGTTGACAATAAATTAATGCTATAATAATAATCGAAGGAGGAAGCAGGTTAAGGAATAAATATGAATAGCAACATCATGGAAACTAAATAAAGCATAAAAAAGAATACTTATTTAGCATTCCTGTTTTTAAAAAAAATCTTATAGTGTTGTGAATAAATTGTATATTAAATTTGAATATTAATTTAAATTTGTGTTACTCTTTCCTTTTTTCCTAAAAAATAAACTCAAATTTAAAACCTAATAAATATATAAATATATAGCTAAAATAATAATCAACCTCATAATATTTAACATCATAACAACTGAATAAATAAAATTATAATAAATAAATTTTAAATGTAATTTGATGATAATAATGATCTTCCCCGAAAAACCAAATAAAAAACTTATAAATATTTGTATACTTTAACTTCTTGCTTAACCGTTTTAAAGCCTACAAAACGATATTTCTACTAGAACTCGTGGAATTTGTATGCTTACATTTTGTGCTGTGCTTTGATTTCACCCTGGGCGACAGAATTCGTTGAATTTATGAAACTTTAGACGGCAATCGACGGACGACGGGGTGGAGAGACCCAGGGATAAACGGACAAATGTCACGGCATCTCTCCATTTCGAGGGTGTTTATATGCCGAAAGGGGCGGTGGGGAAATAGCATAACGAGACAAATATGAAATATGCCAAACAAGTTAAGAAAGTTAAGAAGAGGTAAACAAAGCTTTAATCGAGCAGCTGCCGCTAAGAAAAGTTGCAGTTAAACGTCATCGAAAATCAACCGAAATAATTGTTCCAGAAATTAAATTAAATAACATATTTTTTCAAACTGAGGGAAAAAAGCCAGTCAAAATTGAAGAACAAAGTTCTTAATACAAGTACGCTTTGTTCTTAAATTTAGTACTTAAAATTAAACCAAATGTTCTTTAATAAGGACAAAAATGTTCTTGATTTAAGAACATTGTGTTCTCATTTATTTTCTTAATTTAAGAACATTTTTCTTAAGTTTAGAATGTTTTTATCTTATTATTCTTGTTATTTTGTTATGAATTCAGTTTTTATTTTAACTATAAATATAGAAAATAATTATCCTAAAGCCAAAACCCATTTTACATGTTCAATTTTCTAAAACAGAGACTGAGATACCGAACAAGCGACGACGAATGACAAACTGACTGGCGGACGGAATGATTGAATGATTGAATGACAGACAGCCGGCTGGTCAGCACCCCTCCTCCAACCCCTCCTCTCTGAAAAACCCTTCTTCTTTGACCGGCACCCCTCTTCATAATTATAAAGTTTCTTTTCTTGTGCGCGTCTGCAATATTTGCATAAATTATTGTACAACAAACAATAATTTTTTCTTTCTGCATTTATTTTCCAGAAAATGACATTGTGAAAATATGCAGCAATCATTTTTTACGAACTTATTTTGTGTAGTTTTTTATTGTATTTTTTTTTTGTTTTGTGTTTTGTTTTGCATATGGCAGTATCAGTGACGGAATTCCTGGAAAAACACATAGGCAAAAACAGCGAAACAAAATTAAAAAAAGGAAAACAGAAGACAAATATGAAGGAGAAGGCGAGCGACGATTGCAGCGGGTGCAATACACCGAAAAAAATAATATAACTTTTTTGAAAAGCTTTAAAACAAATTTTAAAAAATACTAGAAGTTTTTGATTGGCCTTTTTTAAAGTTTTGAAAAATGGAAAATATTAAGTATTTTAAAAATTACTTTATAAAAATGAAATTAATATTTAAACTAAATACAAAAATTTGATAGAAAATTTAAATTAAATTAAATTAATTAAAATTTGGTTTTAAAAAACTGTGTCATATTTTTTTACAGTGCAGCGACTGCAACTGCAGCGAAACGTCAACGTCAGCGGGCCAGTGAATATGAAACCGAGACGATCCCCCTTCTGCCCCGCCCCCTTTTGGGCCGCACCGCCTACTCCTTAAGCAAACCGAAATCTCAGTGTCAGCGAATATCAAACAAATGCAACGGGAATCATCAACAACAATTTGTCTTCACAAGAATTTCGAACCGAAGTTGGGGGGGAAAAATGCCAGCGAGTTATGTGTGTGGGGCCACTAGATCAAATTAACCAACACTGATCAGCAGTTTCTATTTTTGTTGATTTTTTTAAATTTGTTAATTTAAAACATAGCAAGTGGTATATATAAGTATTTTATTGGCCCTCCGGATTCTTGCATTATAAATAACTATGTACAACACTTTTTTTCCTGACTAAAAAGGTTTTTTCGAATTACTCAACACTATTTCCTACTCATTTTGTTAGTTTACTACTTAGGTGTCATTATTACGTGATGTTCGTTAACGAAACAAATGAGATATATTTTTGTCGATCGTTGACCTTTTTGATAAGACAAACACAAAGAATAAAAATTAATAAATAATTTACATTTTTAAAATAAATTATTAATTTAATTCTTATTCAAATTTTTTATTTTTCTTTATTTTTTATATATTTTTTATTGGTTATAGATAATGATTCTTAGTTAGACATCATCATTGCATTTCCTTATTCCGATTGCCACAAATTGTTGAACCCCTTTCAACTCGGTTGATAACTTTTGAGTGAAGTGGTTGAGGGGGGCTGAAAGTCGAGTGGTTTTCAGAGGCTTACAAAGGAAACTTGCGTGGACTCCTCATCATAATCTTCGCCCCTTTTCCGCCCTTCCGCTTTCCCCCCCCTTTTTTCAGGTCCTTGAGTTTTGTCTCACTTTCTGTTCGAGTTTTTCCCTGTGCGTGTGTGTGCGTTTGATTCCTTCTTTTCGCACACACTTAAGCACGCATTTTAGGCGACATACCCCCATCCTCTTAACCCCACCCATCCCCTCAACCCTTTGACGTCTCGTGTTTGGTTTGCCACTTGGGCATTTACCCAAATGCAATCGATATGTAGAACACACACAAAAAAAACTAAGGGGATGCACATAAAAAAAAGGAAATTAAGTTCGAATAAAAATATTATTTAATACAGAACTCCCAATTAATCAATAAATTATTATGTATAAAACGCTTAATTTGTTCAAAACTATTATAATATTTATTTTATTTAGTTTTTCCCAATTTAAGAGCCCCCGAAAATTTTGTTTTTGTGTACCAAAAGGGGTTTTTTTTCTCTTCAAACTGGCTCAGTGAAATAATTAATAATAATTTATGACGCACACAGCCTTATGGCGCTGCAATTAGAAAATGTCAAAGCGATGGCAAAAATAGTAAGAAAAGGAAGGCTTTGAGTCTCGACCCTCTACAAAATTATGCATAAACGCATTTTAGTGCGCCTACAAGTAGGCAATGCCAAAGGATTCGAGCCTCGCCGAGCGTCGGTGAAACTACAAAGGACCTCAAAGCCCAAGACGATGACGTCAAAGGGGGAGGGGAAAGGAGGGGGGTGGCCTGGTCGGGACACTTTTGTTGCACATTGCGTTCCCTCTGCCAACTGAAGTGCACTTCTGACGCACTTCTCCTTTTGCGACCCGCAGGGAAGTTCATTCTCACAAAAAAAAACCAGAGAAAATATAAGAGTAGGCAAAAAAAAACACAAAAAGAAAGAAACTTACAACGCACACAAAAAAAATCAAAAGAGAGAATTCACGAATTTTGAAATACCCTAAAAATATATATAATATATTATATTCATTATAAAATATTATTCATATTTTATTTACATTTAAATTGCCTACAAACATTATTCTTAATTTTAAAAAATACCTATAATATGAACAATGTTTGTAGGTAATTTAAATGAAAAAAATTTAAGGTAAATTAAAAAATACAAAATATTTTTTTAACATTATAAAAATATTCCTTTGTTTTATTTTTACTATTTATATTTTTTAAATTTCATAGGTATTTTTTGAAATTATGAATATTTCATATTATTTCATAGGTATTTTTTGAAATTATGAACAATGTTTGTAGGTAATTTAACTGAAAAAATTTAAGGTAAATTAAAAAATACAAAATATTTTTTAAAATTATAAAAACATTCCTTTCTTTTATTTTTACTATTTATATTTTTTAAAATTCATTTATTATTATTTAACAATAAACATTATTATGTAATTAAGCTTGTCACATTTTTCTGAAAGTTCGAATACAAAACAGACGAGGGTATCTGTATGAAAAATAAGCGCGGAAACGAAGAAATGCGAAAATAAAAACAAATTCCGGCTCCTTTGATCCTTTCGCTGATGCACAGCCCACATCTCCTGCGCCTTCTGCTGTTGCAACTAACTCACGCAATTTTCAAAAAAGCTTTCCCTTTGCTGACAGCAGCAGCAGCAGCAACAACAACAGTATTTCTGTTGACAAAGGCTCACAAACAACAATAACAAAACTTGGTTAAAAACAGGGGGGGGGGGGTTTGGGTGGCTGCACAGATAATGAAAGGTCGTCGAAGTGCGTCGCATTCATGTCGCTGCCCCCAAGAGCAGATGATGCCGACAGTAACATGAAAAACAGACAGACATCCTTTTGGGGCGGGGAAAAAGGAGGCGGAGAAGGAGAAGGAGGACCTCGTCCTTGGCAGAAAGAATGAAAAAATACAAAAAGAAAAGGGGGCTAGAGGGAACTTTTGCCTGTGACACAACTAATCAAGTGTTAACCAGTCCAAAAGCCTTCGCTGCGGTCAACAGAGGGGAAAAAATATAAGAAAAATTGTATATATTTTTTTATTCCGCCGAGTAGCTAAGGCAACTGAAATGCGTAAGGGATAAGGAAAAGCCTGCTCGCAGGCGACAGAAATATGGGATTAGGTGCGGTAGAACCCCAACAATTGCTGTCCTTTGAATGTCTGATTAAAAAAGAAAGAAGGATATAGGTGGTTTGGGCACAGAGAATAAAAAGTACATAATAATATATTTTTCTCTTGATTTAAAATGAAAAATTTGTAAATAAAATATTTTGTCGAGAAATGTTTTAAAACTTTTGGCTCTTTAAACAGTAAGAAATTACTTTATTTGATATTTGATATTTATTATTTTTGTTTTAATGTTTTTTAATTAAATAATTTTTACTTTCGTCTTTTGTGTCTTTAAACAGCAAGATATTTTTATCTTTTGATATTTAATTATATTTGATATTTAATTATTTTTATTTAAATTTTAATTTAAGTCAATGTATGTATATAATATTAAATGTTTTTTAATTCTTTGGTAAATTTAATTTGATTTTCAATTGTTCTTGATTAAATAATAAATAATCCCTTACAATAAAGAATATTTTAATGAATTTTTGAAAATAAAATTTCATTATTTTGTTGTATATTTCTATAATTTAATTTATTATATAATTTATATTTCTAGTTGTTATTTTTCCCCGCCCTTTATAACATTTGTCTTCAGTTAATAATGCAAGGTGCAATTCAGTTGCTCATCACCAACCAGCAACATCATTATGATCATTGTCATAATTGTCATAAACCTCATAATAAGCCCCCTTTGTTGTTATTGTTGTTGTTGGCGCACTGCCGCCTGTCAAAGTCGATTTGTCTCAACTGTCACATCAACAGCTACAACATCCACAACATAAACTAGGGAAACACAAACACACAGGCTTGATAAAACTTGAACTGAACCAAGCTGAACTGAAAAATTCTTTAAAAAAGATTTTTTCAAACTTACAAGTGTTTGAAGTTATATTATTATATTATATAATGTTATATTACTTAAAATATTGTTATAATTATTAATTTAATTTGAAGCATTTTTTCAACACATTTCTACATTTAAAATATTAAAAACGAAATTAAATAAATTGAAAGGGAAAAGGGGTTCGAAAGTAAGCTCCCCCTTTGATCGCGTGTCCCTCCCCCCTTCATCCACCCCCCTTTTTCGATCGCCCCCCTTCACATAAAAGGTGGCAGATGCAAAACGAAGGACTGCAAAAAAGAACTCATTTCGCATCGGCGACAAGTGCGCGAAAAAGTCCCGAAAACGCAACGAAAAACGGACGGAACATGTGTCGCCCCATCCCCTTCTTCTTTTATTTTTTTTGGGATATATATATATATAGATATAGGTATGGACAATATGTGCCCCCTTTTTCGGCACTGCCATGTTGTCCTCGGTTATGTCCGATGGACGCGATAACGGCAAAAACGACGCCGGCTGCTCTACGCCTGTGTCAACGTTGTCGTCATCGTCGGGGGCTAATAAACTCTCCCGTTTAAGTTGTCCCACATACCCTTTATAGAGGTATTTTTATTCTATTATATTCCAAAAATCTAGCATCTCATTTTAAATTTTAATCAAAAAATATAATATTTCTATTTTTGCTATTATTAAAATGATATAATAATATTTCCTATAAATTCTAAACAAATTTCTTTCGAATTAAAATTTTTGTAAAATATTTATAATATTCTTAGGGGTTTTAAAATGTCATTGCCATTATTTACAGAGGTATTTTGACATTCTTCAAGATATACCATTTCCTTAGGAACAAATGGGTTTAAAAAAATTGTATTTATATTGGTTTTTTATTTTATATTTCCTATAATACCTAAAACTCAATTGAATTTTTAAATATTTTTTTAAAGCCTAAGTTTAGATTTTTAAAATTCTCTATTATATTTAGAATAATACCTAAAACTAATTGTTTTTAAATTAAAATTTCTTTATAATATTGTTAGTGGTTTTAAAATGTTATTACACTTTAAAAACAAAGCCTTAAATAATTTTATAATAATAAGATCATAATTTATTTTAGCTAAATAATAAATACCAAAATCTTTATATAGCGATCCTTAAAATATTTTTGTTTAAATCTATTGAATGAGATATTTTTAATAACCCAATGCAATCGATTGCCTGGTAAGAGTAAGAGTATTTCAAACTTCCCCTCCCCAAAAGATCCTTTCTTCGTCTTTTTTGGCTGTTTATATTTTTTTCTTTCCTCCCGGAAGTGCGTGCCCCTATGTGTGTGTGTGTGGTTGCGCGTGTGTGTGTGAGTTTTGTGTGCAGCAAATAACAAATAAAATGTCCCAAAAAACACCAGACGCAGAATGCAGCAACACGGAAAACGAGCGCGAAAAAATGCCCGAAAAAAACGTAAAGCTCCTTCCCCCTTTTTGATGATGTTGATGTTGATGATGATGATGGCTGATGAGCAGGGACCCCCCTCCGCCTCCACCCCTCGCGTAACGCCCTTTTTCGAGACCCGGCCAGCGCGTTCCACTTCACAACGCACAGGAGCAAGAAGAAGAGGGTCAGGATGCAATTGCAGTCAACCCCGAAAAACTCAACGAGCGGCAAGAAGAAGAGGCGACCGAATTGCCAAAAAATTACCAAAAAAAAAGAAGGAAATAATAAAAAAAATAAAACTAAAATCGAGGGGATGCTTTTGAAAAGTCGAATAAGGAAATTCACTTTCTAGAAAGGAAAATAATAAAAATTATAAACATTAATTTATTTATGTCCTGAACTATTCAGTATTTTTTAGGTATCTTAAAACAAAGAAGGCAATCATGATTTTTTTAAATCCCATTGGGTTGATATATTTTTAAACCTATTTAAACCTTTAAAACCCAATATTATTGCCACTTTGTTGTAAATATTTTTTAATTTGTAATAAATATACCAAATAAATACCAAATATACCGTTTTTTTGGTTCATAAAAATACTAGTTTTATTATATGTATTATTTCTTTTTTTTGTCAGTCAAAATTTGTCAAATGAATTTAACCAAACACGCCAAGTCCTTTCCAAAAATCCAATAATATCAACATTAATTAAACCTAATAGCTTCAGGTAACTTTAATCCATTTTGGTACTTTTCTAACTGCATCGAAAAAATGCAAATACCCTGACAACAAAAACTGCAAGAGATATACAAAATACCCGAAAAAGCTGGCAAAAGAAGCAGAATAAGAGAAGTGAAATATATAAATAAAATGTGAAGTGGCGGTTGGAGGGAGGAGGGAGAAGAAGGGGTCTCCATTTCGTCCTGTTTCGTCCTGTTTAACCCTTTTTCGCACACCGAAAAACGCTACACGAGCGAAACACGAAAATGTGTTACAAACCAGGGGCACTTCGCCTGGGGGGGTGGGGGGTGATTTCAGGGGTTTCGGGGGTTCTGTAGGTTTATTTTTTGGATGGGGCAACCAGACAGACTGTGCTCTTTTTATATATGTTATTATATTGGTTTTAACTTGATGTGCTGCCTGAGTTTTGCCGAATTCTGCTGGGTTTGGTTGGGTGGCTTTCTTCTTCCTTCTTTCTTTTTTTTGTAAACTTTGGTTGGGGTGGAATTTTTTGTTCGCTACTCAGATTTCATTAAGGTTTGAGTTTGAGGATTCTAAGGTCTGGAATGCAGTTGGTGGCTGGTTGAAATTCCCGGTAAATTGGCTAAATTAAAGCAGTCATTTTCAGTAGTTCATTATAATCTTAAGAGTTCCTTGAAATGTCATAATAACCTTAAAAGGTCAGAAATATATAAACTTTAGACCTCATATTGCATTATTTTTGCCAGAAATATGGTATTTCCCAAATATTCACTGAACTTAAGAAGAACTAAAGGTTTTTCAGATTTGAGGTTAAAGGTACACTGCATTGCAGCACATGGGCGGAGGGAGAGGGGGTGGTTATAAAATGGGACAAAAAAAAGAAGCCGAATTATATAAAACAGAAAGAAAATTGGTGTTGATATTTCTCCTGGTGCCACCATCATCATCAAACGCAGCGAATGCAAAGCCCCCCCTGGGACCTCCGCCCCTGCCCCTGAAACCCTTTTATTTTTTATACTGATTTTCTTTTGTTTTTATTTCTATTTTTATTTTGCGGCTGCTTTTACTTTCTGCATTTTCTGGCGGCGGCATCTTCGTTTTATTTGTATGCAATATAATTCGCAGAACTCCCCCTCATTTGCGACCCCTTTTATTCCGCAGCCCGTTGTGTGCCACCCCTACTCTTTCTACGCCTCTTCGCTTTTCGTTTCTTTTTTGGCAATAAGCTTTTTTTGAAAAATGCCGCAGGGTTGTATTTGCATTAGTGCTCGATGTACGTGACAGGGGGCTATGCAATTTTTACCCTCATTCGCATTTGAGTCTCTCGTTTTTTTTTGTGCTCGATTTGTTCCTCTTTTTTTCCCGTTTGTTTTCTATTTTATAGCTTAACTTTGAAGCGTTGCATTCGACGGGTCTGGGGTGGTCAATTTTAAATGAATTTCTAATGAGCTAACGTCTGTGATCGAGGACTGCATTTTCAATACGTTATCTGCGCCAATGGCACATTTGATTCGTGTTTGTAGGGTAATAGTAATAGGTTTGTAACTTCATATTTTTATGTCAAATATAGAAAATAAATATACAATAAATATAATTTGAAAAATATATTTTTTTAATTTTATTATTTTTTGTTAAACAACACTATAGTTTTTATATATATATTATTTCCGAATTTCGGATTTTTTTTTAGATTTCAATGTCAAGCCATTTTGGCTGCAGAAGAGATAATTATTTTTATTTTTAGTGTTATTTTGTTTTAAATAAATTTATTTGAGCTTTAATATCTTCCAAATATATATACGAAATGATAGTGAAAGCCTTCACTTCCACTTTTCGTATTCATCAGTTATTTAACCAATTTTCATGTTATTCACCCTTCTTAATTTCTTATCCCATCTGCGAAATCTTCCTCCTGGGCCGATCGCTAACTTTAAACGATTGTTCCTCTTAATTTTGTAGTGTTTTTTTCTGTTTTTGCTGGTTGCCAAAATGTTGCAGGTGGCAATGGAAATTTGTCGAAAATATAAATTTCATTTCACTTTGAATTTCGGCGCGGCATTTCTTCAGAGGCAATGGAATAGGGAATGGGAACCCCTTTGATCCTGATCCTGGGACCCTGTTTGCTGGCCATATTCCTGGTTTCTTGTTCCTGGTTCCTGGTTCCTTGACCATCATTATAATTTTTGGCCAAATGTGTGTGTCTGTTGGCTGTTTGTCTGACTACGCTTTACGCTCTAAATACGCCAAAGATAATCAGCGAAAACAAACAGACGGAGCAGGGAACGGCGACAGGGTCAGGTGTATAAATTGCACAAATATATATAGCGTAATATAGCCACACAATTATATACATACGTATATGCATGCTTTCAAGGAACAGGGGAACTCCATGCCTCGTTGGCTTTACTCACGTTTTTTTTCCCATTTCTTGCACTCGCGTTTTTTTTCGGGTTTTGGGGTTGGTTCTCTGTTGCGTCTGTTCGGTTTTAGGGTCCAAAATCGCCTCAAAGGGGCACAAAAAAAAGTTAAAAAGGAACATAACCGATCTGCCCAAGAAATATGAATATATCTTGGCCTGTCCGATCATCAAGCAAAGGAATAAAGTCAGCCTTTGGTCATAATGTGTATAAAGGTTTAATACCAACTTTTTATAGTGTAAACCAACTTTTAGTTTAGAAGATATTATAAAAGAAGTACCAATGTTAAGTTAATGTTTAATTAATTTTAAGTCAAGGTTAACTTAAGGTTAAGTTAAGGTTAAGTCAAGGTTAAGTCAAGGTTAAGTTAAGGTTAAGCTAATGTTAAGTTACAATTTTAAACTAACTTTAATTTAATTTTTATTATTATTTTGAACTCCCTTGTAACCTCCTTTGGCATAATTCCCAATTCCTTGAGATTCCCCCCCAAAACCATTGCATAATAAAAGAGCAGATGCAAAAAAAAAAAAAAACACAAACGTAAAAAAACGTGTGGATTATGACGAAACCTGAAACTGTGCAAAAATAAACTGAAGGAAGGGCAGGGAAGCAGGAAAGCAGCGAAGAAGAGGCCAGAAGAACGAGAAGAGCACGCTTTATAGGGAATCTGAAGACCCCTCTTCTCGGCAGGAAGATGGAAGATGATGCTGGCGCATTGCGGTAGCATTGATTTAATCATCATCAATTATATGCAGCAGCAAGTTAATATAATAAAAGCTTCTCGCCGAGAGATATTCCCCCCTCATATCACCATATTCTCCGCATATACGTTCGTTTCCTCTTTTGGGGCCTTCAGTTGTTGGCGCTTAAATGCAATTAACATAATGACAAGCAACACTTGTGCGCATGCGCGCATTTCACTTCACCTCTGAATGGCGAGTGCGAAAGAGACGGCGACTGAGATCGAGAATAAGAATGGGAATGAGAATGAGACTTGGGGCCCCTTGCTGGCTGTCAATAGTGCAAGAGATAATAATATCATAATTGATCTGTGGGGGGAAATGGTAGCCGGAAAACCGGTAGCCAACTGCAGAGATCGAAGGATCGCGAGAGGCCAAGTGGGGGGAAAAAGGGGTTGCCATCGAGAAGATAGATGCAGGTCTCCGCACAAACTTGACACTTGGCAACTCTTAAATGTGACTTAAAGTCGACTGGTTAGTTGGCGCCAAGATAAAAAAATTATTCGAAATTATTGGAGTTGAAGAAAGAAATATTAAAATAATATTATTATTATATTAATAAAATACTGATGATTGTTACAAAGAAAATTAATTTTAAGGCCGAATAAGTTAGAAATCAAGCGTTTTTCGTATTTCCTTTACCATTTATGAGCTTCTCTAATTTAAAAAACCTTCTTTCGTGTCGAAACAACGATTAATCAACCGAAATCCTCGCCTGTTCGGACCATTTAAGTGTGCTACATAAAAATCCACGGCCAACATGCATACCCTTAATCATATAGAAAACGCAACTGTACCGTATACACACACACACACACACACACACACTCACACACGCACGCAGCTAGCTTAGAGGCTAAATTGCCAAAAAAAAATAAGGAAGAAAATAAATAAATAAATAAAAAAAAAAGAAGAGAAAAGAAGGAAACTCAGGACAAGCAAAGAAACCAACAAAAGCTGCATCAGGCTACCAAAAAAAAAAAAACAAAAACAAACACAAGCCCGACATAGAAGAAGAAGCTGAAAATTTGAACCCCTTTTTATACATATATATATATATATATCTTTATATATATACTTTTTGCCGTGAGTGTGCATCGAGAGGTCCTTGCACAAAAACACAGAAACACACACATACAGAGGGAAAAAGTCCAGAAGCAGGACGGCGCTTGCACTTGGGCGGACAAGGGTTAAGAGAGAGGGGGTGGGGGGCTGGAAACCCCCCCTTCAAACAGCGACGGCGACTGCAGCGTCTGATTAATTGAAGTGCGAGTTTCGGCGAAATGCGAAAACGAAAAGAAACGAAAAACGAAAGCGCCGCCAAATTACATTTTCCCCAGCTCACATCCTATTTTTCGCTTCCCTCGCACCACATCTAACCCCCTTTTTTTTTGAGAACCCCCTTAAGCACCCCCTTTTCCCACCAATTTTACAACCGCAAGTTCCCCGACCGAGCTTTGCCTTGCTTCTTGTTGTTTTTACTTTCCCTGTCTCTTTCTCCTGCCCCTCTGCACTTCCATATACCCGTCTCTTTCGCATTTTTCTATACCCCTCTCTGTCTGCGCCCGTGTCCTTCTTTCTTTCCTCTTTTTCTGCCTCGTTCTTGCGCCCATGCACTTATTTTGTCAAATGCAAATATAGACGTTTTTATATATATCGCTATCCCTATATATATATATATATTTACATATTCCAGACAGACAGAAAAAAAGAATAGGGAAAACTTGTTGAGGAAATCTAAAAATTTTGTTTAATTTGCTGCACTTTTTTCGCACAGACAAACCAGCCGGGCGTATGCGTAATATTTTTGTTATATGTAGTTCTTTTTATATTGGCCATTTGCCGTCTGGATTATATTGATTTGTCTAGACTACGGCAAGCCAAGCGCCAAAAATCGGTTTTCGGAGGAGGGGAAGGGGGCGAATTGGGTATAGAATATCCCATATTTTTATGGGGCTTTCGGCACTTTTTGTTTTCGATAAAAAAAAAAGCAAAAAGGGACATGGACATTATTTTTTATATTTCCCTAAAGGCTTGGGATTTTAGTCTTGTTAAGAACTATAAATATAAATATTATAAATATTAAAGGAGAAAATATTCAGAAAATAAAATTTGGGTAGCTTTCAAGTCTTCATTTCAATTTACAAATATATTAAAAAAAACGTTTAGAATTCAAATATAAATTTAGATAAAATTTAAAGTTTAGCAATTATGATTTTCATAATATTTATAAGGCGAAAATATAGTCCTTCTATCTTTTTTTTATAGGAATTTTATTTAAACTATATTTATAACAATTTTAAAAAGTAAATGAATATATATTTTATATTTTTTCTCTTCTACTTTTCCAAAGTTTCATATAAAAAATATGTCTCATTTATAAAAACGTGTTCAACATTTAAATACAACAGGTGAAACTGTGTAGCACATTTGCAATTTTTCAGCACATTAACCGCCATTAATCAATGGTTGCCCAACCTACTAAACAATTACCAGCACTTTAGTATTAAGTACTATTATTTTGCTCTCATATTCTGCCTTTACTTTTTCCCTTTTTTTTGTGCCTTTTGGGCCATTTCAATTAATTCTGCTCATTTATTCGAGAGAATCCGTCCGCCAACAATGTTGCACCTTATTCAATTGCCACTGCAACTGCAAAAAAGACAAAAAAAAGAGATGCACAAAAAAAAAACGCACGCAAGCCATTAAAAAATGCGAAACAAAAAAAAAACGAAACGAAACAAAACAGGCTGACTTGAGGCACTTAAAACACCCGAGACCCCATAATGAGTTAATAATTTCAGCCGCTGGCAAGCCGACCGGCAGTTGCTCATTAGTTGCACTCACAGAGGCACTCACACTCACACTCACACTAGCGGCGAATAATTAGAAAAACCAGCGAAAACTGTTGCACATAAACGAAATACAAATAAAAAAAATAAAACAAAAAAGTCCACACAAAAGGCAACGCAATTAAGCTAACGAAAATGAAAATGTTACCGAAATTAAACAAAATATTAGAATTTTTCTTTCAAATAAACCGAAAACCAAAAAATACTTTCAAATATTAATTCAAAATCAGGGTAGCCATAAAATAAAAACCCCCGCCAAGTGCAATGGGAATAATATTCGTATGGAACCATTTCTTATAAATATTTATAATGGCGATAAAGTCGGGGAGATAGAGCGATGGGAATGGGGATAACTCTGAAAGGCTAAAAAGCTAGACAGTGCGTTTCGGCTTGTTAAGGCCGTGTAATGTATTTTAATTAACGAACAAAGTTAGGCGGAAAAATCATATAGTTTTCCAAGAAAAATTCTCAAATTTTTGAATAATTGAAATATTTACTTAAGAGTATTTATGAGTCCATATTAATATAGGTATAATAATAATATTATTAATATTTAAATATGGTAATTTATTTTCAAATAATAATAAAATATCTGTATGATTATACAGATTTTTTTTAGTTTTAATATTTGTCTTTAATTTATTTACAATGGATATTGCAATATAAACCACACATTCTATTATCAAAATCATGATTTTTGAGTCAGTATTGTAATAAATAGTAATTTTATTAATATTAAAATTCAAATAATAATAAAATATATGTAAATTCATGATGTTATTAATATTTAAATTCAAATAATTCATTTCCAAATAATATTAAAATATATGTAAATCCATTACAATTCGTTTTAAATTTATAGAATTAGATATCGTAAAAATCATGATGAACTAAGCTAAAAAAAAAGCACAACTGAAGATATGGCGCCTCTGCTGGCGCCGGAAGTTCCAGAAACTTTGTCTTCCCGGTTCTATTTTTGCTGGCGACTTCTAAAAAACTGACCCAGCATATTTAGTTAACGCTTTTCTTTTTTGCCAATTTATTGATTGGCTTATTCTTTATTTTTTCTGTCGATTTTTGCATTTTTCCTTGCTTTTGTTTTGCTAGTTGTTGTGGCCCAGAAAAATGCATTTCCATTTTACATATTTGATAACATTCAGCAAATTTCTCTAAAAGCGCATCCGGTTCAAACGGGAAGTGCTACAGTCATCGCCAAAAGAGAGCTTGATAAAAAGAACGAAAATGTGGAGGACGGGGCGACAAAATACAGAAAAACTGTTTCGTGGATTGTGATAGTAAAGCGAAAAGCGGATCTCTTTTATATACATTTGTTCAGGATTCAAATATTTTAAATAAAATTTTATTTATGATTTAGATAAATTAAAAACTTTTTTACCAAGATTTAACAGCATTTTGCAACGAAATAAAGATAACAAATAAATTTGAATTAATCTGGTTAATTATTTTCTAAGAATTTCTTGTCATTCAAAATATATTTTTTTACTATACATTTTAAATTTTAAATAAAATAAGATTTTATATTCTTGGCTTCCCACTTATAGTTCCCATTTCTTTTCTTTAAATACTTCAAACTAGTTTTTATACAACTTTTCCTTAATTAAAGTCTGGACATTTAAAATATATTTTCTTATTTTTTAAAATTTAAAATTTGAAATAAAAGAAGTTTTTATATTCTTGACTTCCCACTTATAGCTCCCATTTCTTTTCTTTAAATGCTTCAAACTAGTTTTTTCCAACACTTTCCTTTCCTCTCACTTCACACTTTTGCTAATTCCGTTTATGGTCGAAATCCGAAATCCGAATCAAACTTAACACTTTTATATTGTTTATCGAGTAGCACTTTGTGTTCAATTTTGGCCCACGCCAAAAATAAAAAACACTTGATAAAATAATAATAAAATCGAGGGGAAATATAAAAAACAACATAAAAAACTCACCATAAACGCCAAACACCGCAGTTTCAAAACGTTGTTCTCGTTCTTGTTGTTGCTGCTGTTGTTGTGGTTGTTGGTTTTTTGGATGAATTTGAATTTCTTGTGGTTGTTGCTGCCGGTGTTGTTGCACTTGCTGTTTGCATTGAATTAAATTTGAATTCCACACGTTTTTTTTCAGCTGTTTTGCGGTTCGCACAAATTTTTCACTTGGAAAAAATTGTTGTAATTTTGTTGAAATAAAAATTAAGGTGCAAAATAGGAGAAGTTTCCTTTAACACAACCTTAGAGCATGTTTTTGTTTTGTTTTTCGTTTTCTTGTTTAGTGGTTTGCGTTGTTTTTTTTTGGTTTTTTGAGAAATAAAATTGTATATTTTGACGATCGAAAAAAAAGGAGTAGAAGAACACAAAAGTTGTTTGTTTTAGGCTTTTGATCTTTTCGAAAAATGCTCCAAGTCCAAAAAGTTGTTGTAAGTTTTTCTAAAGTTTTTAGCTTCTTCTTGTTGTTGTTGTTGTTCACACACACACACGTGGAAAGCCGCCTTGAGTTGTTGTTTCATTTGGTTGTTGTGGTTGTTGTCGCTGCTGCTGTTGTTGTTGCTTTTGCTGCTGTAGTTGTTGCCTCTGTTGTAGGTGTTGCTGTTGTTGTTGTAGTTGTTGTTGTCGTGGTTGTGGTTGTTGCATTGTTGAAATACAAAAAAATTACGCTCTTTTCTTTTCTTTTGTTGCCGTTGACTTTTTAAAAACTTTTCGCTGTTATTTAAATTTTTTTGTTGAATTTTTTTTTTATTTTATAATAATATATTTATAAAACATTTTTGTTATGTTTGAGTTTATGCCTGGGGGAAAAGTATAAGAAACTTGTGTTAAAACCGAACGCAGGGCACTTGAAAAAAAATGTGAAAAAAATTGGTAGGAAAGAAACGAGATAGGATGAAGAAATCTATTGTTCAAAAATCACGTTTTCAAAAAAAAAACACAGAAACGCGCGCGCAAAGTACATCACAAAAAAAATTGAAAATCGAAAAAATTGGAAATATTTTTTTCCTTAAATATCCTTAAAATACAAGAATATTTTTCCTTTATTTATTTCAATTTTTTAGCTTTGGATTGCGATTTGCATTTATTTCTCTGGCCAAGACTAACGAAAATAAACACGAACGAACGTATGAAAGTGTCTGCAAGAACTGCAATCGCATCGCGTGTGAAATCTCTGCGAAAGTCCAAAGCCGACAGAGCTGGAAACCAAAAAGCCTGGCCAAAAGCCCAAAAACACCCAAAGAGCATCGCAGTCGCAGCGCTGCCGCTGCGCCGCCGACGTCGATGCTTCGCCTCGTTCGTTTTGCCGAGTGGAATCCCCTTTGTCCCAGTGTGTGTGTGTGTGTTTGTGCGGGTGTCTGTGTGTGTGTGTGTGTCCTAAGAGCGCCGCACGCGCTTCGCAAAAGAGCAGAAAACGCAGCAGAGCAAAAAACGCAGCAAATGCACTCGAGTCACTTTTCTCTTTCGCTCAAAGCGCACAAAGTGCACGCTCTCTTCTCCACGCTTCGCGCTCTCTCTTCGCAGTGGACAACGCGGCGTATGCGTAGTCTAGGCGAATGCAACATTTCATTCAGAAAACACACACACACACACATATGCAACGTTTTGCCATATGTTTGGGGCAAAAAAAAGGAGCGAAAAAAAATTTAATTTTCTATACTATATCTCAAAATTTCTAGCAAGATTAGAAGATAATTTACTTGTTTTTTAATATTAAAAACAAATCATATATTTTTATTACTTTAACAAGGATCTTGTTTATTTATATATTTTTTTAAATGATGATAAAACATTAAAGTAGACTTTATTTGAAGTAAAAAATAAAATCTCAGTTAAAAATAATTCCAATAATATAGAAAGAGTTCCTTTTTTACTATGAGTGGAATAACCTTTGGTCTTATAAAGTTTTTGTATGCAAAATATGCTAAAATTAGAACCATATTCCATTACATTTTGCAAAAGTTATAACATAAAATGTATAAAATTTTTCTGGTAACTTGATAATCCTTTTTTTTTAAATCAGTAAATAAATAAAATTAATTCAAAAATTATTTAGCAATTTTAAAACTAAATATTATAGGAAATTGACATTGCAATATTGTAATTATTTTTGAGATATTCAACACTCTTCACTGAAATTCTAAAATGCGCTCAAA
This sequence comes from Drosophila prostipennis, assembly GCA_037075205.1. Lineage (NCBI taxonomy): Eukaryota > Metazoa > Arthropoda > Insecta > Diptera > Drosophilidae > Drosophila > Drosophila prostipennis. The sequence goes on from JBAMCJ010000077.1 coordinate 606,269, forward strand.
TTCTCAGCTTACAATAGTTTTAACAAGAACTTTTCAACAAACCGTCGGCAATTTCTATTCCTAAATAGTTTGAAACTTCTTTCAGTTTTGTGGTTCCGTTCTCTTTTTGATAATATTTCTTATAAGTGATCCTTTCAACACAAAAATCTTAAAACTGCGTTCTATATAAAATAAGAAAGCAAAAAAACCATTGAACATATTTTTTTTTACTCTAAAATCAATCTAATAATCCTTGATAAACACAAAAGCGAATGACATTTTAAATGACTTGTTCTTTAATTTAAACTTGTAGGTAAAATTTGCTTGAAGTTAGTAATGTTTTGCGAAAATGATCCTTGGAAACACACAAAATCACAAATTTCCCTTTTTATGAAATGAAATCCCTTGATAGATGTGTCCTCTGGGCACTTTAAAAGACACTCCCAACTGATCCCAAAAAATCCTTGTAACTCTTTAACTAAATTTTATTATAATACATGTTGTCCTTTTTGCGGTTTTTATGGGCACTTCATTTCATTCACACATTTTTCCAGGAAAACAGCTTCCTTTGGTTTGAAATGAAAAATTGTTGTAGCTGTTAAATCACTTGTGATATTTTTGTTTTCCAAAAAAAAAGGAAGATATTTGTGGGGCACTAGAAAAAAATATATATTTGGTTTACGCGGCGCGAGAAAAGATTTTTCAAGGGATATTTTTTTTTGAAAAATAATTTTTTTGAAATTACTTTTGATGCAGGAAAAAGGGGGATTTTTTTTTGTTGTTGTGGTAATTGGTGATTGGTGTTTTGAATTGTTGAATTGTTGTGGTGTTGTTGTTGCTGCTGTTGCCGCTGTTGCAGGTTGTTGTTGCTGTTGCAGGTTGTTGTGTTGTTGTTGTTGTTTAGTGTGTTGTGTGTTCTTTATGTTTAGCCGAGACAGAGAGAGAGCTGTAGCTTTTCTTCCGCGGACTGCGTACGTGCGCGACAACGTGCGGATCTGTTATGATTCAATACGTTTTCGATACGTTTCGTTTCGTTTACGTTGCCGGACCGCCGATGACGACAACAGCAGCAGCAGCAGCAGCAGCAGCAGCGGCAGCAACAGCAGCAGCAGAAGCAGCACTCACACACACTTTCGCACACACACACACGGAATAAAAAAAAAGAAGGAAGAACGCGCAAAAAATGCCTGAAGAAGCGGCGGCCGCAACTCCACTCGAATTCGCGAGTGAAAACTTCGCCGAAAGAGCGAAAATGGCCGAAAAAGAAAGAGTGGCAAAAACGCATTGCATGTGTGCGGGCAGCGCTGCTGGCGGCGGCTGCGACGTTGACTCTTGCAGTTTGCGAAACTCTCTCTCTTTCTCTCTCTGTGTTGGCCTTCAGAGAACCAACTTTTTGGCCCGCGGAGAGAGAGGGAGAGAGAGCGAGCCTAGAACTCTGGCCAAGATTGAGTGGAAGTGTCCGTCTTCCGCCGCCACAAACTATTTCAAGATCAATGCTTATTTTTGTCGGGAAATCTTTTGAAACACATTTTCCAGGAGTTTCGGATGTATTTTGTATCAAAATATCAAATACTAAATATTGTTGTCCTTCTTTTAAGTATAAAAGTACTTGTTTAAAAAAATATATTTAAGGAAATTTTTTAGAATTTTTTGGTTTCTTAAAAATATTCCTTAAACATTTTTCTAGAATTCTTCTATATTTTATGAACTCAAAGGAAAACTTCTCACCTAGGTTTTAAAAAGGCTTTTAAGGAAGAGTTTCAAATTTTCGAGTATTAAAATACCTATTACAAAATCGACTCAACTTTATGCTTAAATATTTTCTTCTGGAATTTCCAGTCTTTCAGTTCTAGATTTTTCCTAAACACTTTTACAAAATTAAAAAAAGATCATTATAAACTACATCCCTAACTAATTACGCAATTTTAGTATAGTTTTCCTACAAATGGTCTTAAAATTGAGTCAAATAAATTATTTATAAATTGAATTCGTTTAATAAAAACTTTTAAAATGCCATTAGCTTAAACTTCATTATAAATCTTACAATATATTAATATTAATTATCAAGCAAGCGAACAAAATAAAATAAGTTATAAATGAGAAATGAACCATAAACTATTTTCAATGTTGAGAGAAGTTTTTGTTTCCAAATATATGTACACAATTTTAATTTATTATTTAAAATAAAGACCATAAGAACTATGTTATGTTGGCAAACCAAAAAGGTGATTAATTAAAGCACTTAAATTACACAATTGTACGAAACATAAAAATAGTTTTAATCACAAAAGGGGGAACATTTCTAGTTCGGTTCACAATGAAATTTTCTCCACAAAATTGAAGAAAATCCACACTTTTTGTAGTGCTAAAGAGAGAGAGCGCGGAGAGAGGTGGGGAGAAAGGGGGAGGGCGCTAGAGAGTTTTGCGTGGATGATCGCATTAAAAAAAATTTCGCAATGACTTTGCTGGCAAACTTTTGGCACTTGAAAAAAATAGGTGATCTAAGATTTTTAGACCGATTTTCGATGGGTAATTTTTGGAGATATTTTTCAAAATTTATTTATGATTTTTTTGCGAACTTTAGCCGATTTTCGCGAATTTTACTAGCGACTTTCAGCGCTTTCTGCACTCACACACCAAGCGACGAGGAGCAAACGATACAGCCGAATGAACGGACCAACTGGCGACTGCGGTGGGGCAACAACGACAACAAGCGGCGACGGCGACGCCGGCAGCGACGTCGGCAGAGCGCTCCAAACAAAAGCAAACAAAATAAAAAAAAATAGCGAAAAACGGCGAATAAAAAGAAAGAAAATAAAAATTGGCAACCAAGAAACTACACACGCACACACACACACAAATGCGAGCTGCATTGGTCAGAGTTTCGCAAAGAGAGAGAGAGAGAGAGTGGGGGAGAGAGATCGCGAATTTTTTTGCAAATAAATGTTGCCCGCAACATGTTGCCACACACACACGCACACACACACGTGTGCAAATGGAAAAGAGAGCCACTCTCGCGTATGCGAATTCTTGGTCTTTGCAAATTCTCTTTTGTTGCGAATTTTTTTCGTTCATTTGGCCCTCGCTTTTATCAGCTCCCGCACACAAATACACCTGCGTCGCCGCTCTCTCTCGCTTGCTATTGCTCTCTCTTTCTTGCTCCCCCTCTTCCTGACCCTTTCACTCATCGAGAGATCCGCTTTAATTTTTTTTTGCCCAGAATTCGCACACATGGAAGAAGCTCGGCAACAAAAACAACAAAAAATACATAAATTAAGTGAGCAAAAAAAACTAGCAGAAGAAGCAGCACAAAAAGATAACTCAACAAGCTTTTAGTTTGCAAAAAAAAAAAATATGTATGAATAAAAAAGAATTGAGTGGCACAAAGTTGTTTCGCAAAAAAAATTTGCGCGCTTTTTTGGCGGGGAAATACATAGATGGGAAGATTTTGAGGAGTGATTTATACCTTTTTTTTTTTGATCGCACTTGCAGTTTAGCCATTCTGAAACATTGTTTATAAGAAGATCACTTATAAAAAAATTTAAGAAAATTCTCTAAAAAAAATATTTCTAAATAACTGAAAGAATTGTATTTTCTAAAAATCTTTTTATTAAAATCTTTTTATAATATTGTCACAACATTCTAAAAAAAAAAAAAATTTTTAGGGGTCGTAAAATTGCAAAAAACTATCAAATTTTAAGAAAATTACAAAAATGCATTTAGAATTAAAAAAATATTATTTATTTTTTAAGATCTAACAATCCAAATATTCCAAAATGTATTACATTTTAAGAAAATTGCAAAAATACCTTAAAGATTAAGAGTTTAGAAAATGTTATTATATTTTATGACGAGTTCTTTGATTGAAGTGATAACTTTTTTTTAAAAAATAAGTTCGATCTGTGATTGTAATTTAAAAGGAAAAATTAAAATATATTAATGATCCTAACTGTGCAAAATGGTAAGTACCAAAAAAAAAATTGCCCAGAAATTAGCTTGTTGCCAAAAATCCACCCCCACACTTCTTTGCATTGTTTTTGTTTTTCGTTTTTTGCACTTTTATCGTTGGTTTTGTTTTTATTTGGAAATTCGTTGTTTGCTCAATAAAATCGAAAATGCGACGACTCTCGGTCGCAAAAAAACGCATTGCCGAGTGGGTGGTGGGTGGTAGGGTGTCTTTCTGGTTTCCAGGACCTTTCTGTCTGCACGCAGTCGCCACACAAACACCAGCACACAGCACACAGACAGCGGAACGTGGAGAGAAACACTCAAATAAACTGGTGCCAGACATTGACTCCAAAAAAAACCAAAAAAAAAATCGAAAAAAAAAAAATTACGAAAAAAAATATACAAAAAAGGCGACAACAACTCAGCCTATGTTGCACCACCACCCACCGAAAAAAACAGAGAAAAAAGCAAAACAAACGGCCCACAGGACGCAATTTTCCACCCACACACACACACAAAAAACGGCACTTCGTCCCTTTTCGTTCGTCCTCCGTCGGCTTCGTTTTCTTCTTCTTCTTCATCTAGCTGCTGCCACATCTTCTTCTTGATACGTTTTCTTCTTTTTTTTTGTCTGCTTCTTCTTTTTTGTTGGCCCTGCGTTGCCAATGGTTTCCTTTGTTCCCTCGACCGCCCACTTTGCGCCCACTTTGCACCCACTGTGCACCCGCCCCCACCCCCCATTCTCCACCCCCCGAAAAAACATCCACTCTAAGCCAAGTCTGTTGCACTCACAAAACGACGAGCGCGACCCCAAACAAAACACAAAAACAAAATCAGCAACAGAAGCAACAAGAACAACAAGCACGAGGCGAAGGACTTTCGCAGGACCTCGAATTTCCGACTACCCTTATTTATTTGGAGATTTGAAATCGCCTTTAATAAGTGAGCACAGAAGTAGGCAATGAATTAGTGTGCTTATTAGTTCGTTGCATACTTTTTAGCACCTTTACTTTCGCAAAAAATTTTACTTTAGAAAAACTGGAATAAAAGTTTAAAATATTTAAATTTTGTAAAAAAATTTTTATTTTCGAGAATTAATGCAAATTACTTAGATTTTTGTAGGGTGAAACAAACAAACAAATTGCCAAAATAATGGCAAAATAGACATAATACGAGGCATAACAAAGTTAGCATTCAAATTTTTTTTAAATTTTAAATTCTAGAAATTTTAAAAATATTTTTTTAAAGATTTTAAAGTGTCAATGCAAGTTGATTAGATTTTTTTAAAAGTGATAATGGATGTTTCAAAAGCATATTATTATTGTAATGTTAAATTAATTAAAAAATCGTTGATTCCTGTGTAAATATCTAACTGAGTCCCATTTGATATATTTAAGGACTCATAAGAAAATTTTCAGATTTTTTGCGGATGGACACTTGTAAATTACAACAACAACAACAAGCCTAATGGACACTTTCGCCTCAAATTTTCGTTGTTGTTTTAATTTTTGTGTGCGTCTTTCAACTAAAAACCACCCAACCACCCACCCACCTCCCCCTCTTTTTTGCGCTGCCCTTCGACAGCAAAAACAACAAAAACACAAACAACAAACAAGACAGAACAAGAAAAAGTGAAAAGAAAGCAAAAAGAAAGCGGCGATTCTAATTCTTTTTGTTTGTGTTTTCGCCCTTTTTGTTTTGCTCGTTTTGTTCGTTGCGTTTTTGGACTCAAGAGAGAGAGACAGAGAGAGAACGTTTCTCTCTGGAATTCTCTCTAAGCTCGGCACTCTCTTTTGCACACTCTCTTGAGATGCATTTCCACTGCAGGCCGAAATTCTGATTGGAGATGTTGCGAATGTATTCCTTTAGCAACATGTTTCCAAGACAAATGTTGCTTGTCCTTTTTTTTTTGGTTTTTGCTTTCAAGAAAACCCCAGGAAAAGTGGGGAAAATCAAAGAAAGTTTTGGAGAAAAGTGGAAGAAGAATTAAGGTGCTAATTACAAAACAATACAGAGATTTATTTCCCCCTCCTCGGGAGGAAAATCTGTCAAAGTTTTCCTTCTTGAATATTTTTCACTCGCTTTTCGTACGTTAATCAACTTATCTGAACTTTAACACTGCCAATTAATGTTGACCAATGGATATTCTTATTTATATAGCTTATTTATTAAAGGATCTTGCACCTAAAAAAAAACAATTTTTGTATTATTTTTCTTTACCGATTAATGTGTCTAGAATGCACTGCCAAAATTGTGAATCGATCGAACTTGTACTTTTAATGATATGGACTTTACAAGTTGCGTTTTCAGGGGACATTTTTGGGAAAAAAAGCTACCTTTTCACTTAGAATAAAAATTTCGTCTTTTCAGGGGGAAGGTTTCTTTAATTCCTAAACTATCTTTAAAAAAAAAAGAAAATCGCCCCAAATAAAATCCTAACAAAAAAGGGCATAAGTAAACTACTGTTTAACGTCTTCTTTATAGGTTGTGTTAGTGAAAATTCAAAAATTGTACATTCTTAAAAAGAAGTTCGATTGTCTAACGGCCAAGAAAATTTTTTTTAAATATATATTAATTAAGGATTGCATTTAGACTGTCGTAAGTTACTCCGATCCTCCGATTGCTAGGGTAAGAGGGCATTGGGGTTTAAAACTTCTTACCTATCAAGAAAATAAATTCTTCCCGTATTACATATTTACTTATTTACCTACGAGTTAGGGATAAAAAAACTAGAAGCAAACGGCCATAGATAATTTGTAACCCACCCCCGGCTTTACAGGGAGAGAAAAACCCCTAGAAAACTACGCCATGTTTTTGTAACTATGGCACGGAATCGTCGGCCATTAAAATCGATGAATTTCCATGGAAGTGCAACGGAGGTGCACTATATTAAAATAATTCGTTTTGTTTTTGAAATAATAAAGTTAAGATCAAATATGTCATAGACATTTTTTTTGACAGACTTTGAATTTAATAAAAATTGACATAAATATATATATTTTCTTTTCTAAATTTCCTAAAAATGATCCGGAGAATATGCTTAAATTTTATTATACATTTTACTTTTTATTTATTATACAGACAAAAAAAATTTTCAAGCATTCCATTTGTTTTTTAAATCAAAATATCAATCTATTTTGAGTTAGAAAAGGTTTCATTGTTTTTTGCTTACCGTAACTTAAAGTTTTAAAATTTTTTGATTTTATTTGTTTGTTAAAATTTGTCGTTTTTTGCCAAGTTTAAAATTCTTTCTTATTTATATTTTTATTTGTTTTCCTTTCCTTACAAACTTTGCAAATTTTCATCTTTTCCTTCCTCTTTCTTTGCCCTTCTCCTTCTTCCCCTCTCTCTCTTACCACCTCTTTCTTCCGCAGATCAGCTGTAGCGGTAAAAACATGGTCATAAACAGACGTAAAAAGAAAGGAGGGACAGGAAAAAAAAACATGCACTAAAAACAGCTGCAACTCAAGAGCGAATAAAGGTCGCCTCCCCCCGCACTCGCTCTCTCGCGCACGGACTCTCTTTCCCCCAACCACTCCCCCTCTCTGCCTCCCCCTTCCACCCACACACACAAAGGCAGCGCAGTTGCAGCAGCAAAGCAGAGAGGCAGGTTGCTCTCTCTCGCTCTCACTTGTGGGCTGGACTAGCAATCGTTGTTGTTGTTTTGGCCAGCCTAAAAACGATGATCGCACGTGTGTGCGTGTGTGTGTGTGTGTGTGTAATGCATATGGCTGACTTGCTGTTGTTGCCCTTTTTGCAGTTGTTGTTTCTGTTTCTGTTTTTGTTTCTGTTGTTGCTGTTTGTTTTTATCTCACACTCTCGCGTACACACACACACACATACACACATGCAGGCGGCCTATGCAATCGAGCGAATACGAATGATAAATATCATGTGTGTGCGCGAGCGAGAGGCTTGTTGGTTTTTTTGTTGCTTTTTAGTTTTCTGCCTTTTGCCTTGTGGCTTGTTGTTGTTGCTCTTTTCGCCTTCTTGTGCGTCCATTGGGCATTGCATTCATTGTGTGGGTGAGAGTGCATGTGGCCGAGAGTGTGTGTGTGTTTGGACAGCCTCTCTCTTTTTTTAAAAACGCATAAATGTTGATTACACCAAATTGACAATTCGTTGTTGTTGCTGTTGTTACCAACCATACGTTGGTTCTTATAAGAATATCCATACAGTTACATTTTGTCTTGTTGGAACGTCAGGTTATTATCTGATTAGAACAGTCCTACATCATTTTTAAATTTAACTTTTCATTGAATCGTATTAGAGTTTTGGAATACATTTATAATATTACACATAAATCACTTTGGGTCTTATTGGAATCTTCATAATCCCCGTTTTCAGGTTGTGTCTTATTGGTACTTAATTTTAAAGGTAGATTCTTATTGGGAATTTACCTAGAATGCTATTAGAATTTTTGCAGAATCCAGTAAAATCTTCCTTTATTCGTTACGTCTCATTGGAACGGTACTTTGGGGGTATTAGATCCCTAGAAAATTCCAAATTAGGAATAACTTAAAACCCATAAAGAAAAACTCATATTTATAAGAAAAAACTATAAAAAAAACTCATATTCATAGAATAAATAGTTGTATTCCATTCAAAGAGTCTAGAATGTGAACATATCTTCAGAACTATAATTAAATTATTTTCTAGCTATTAACGATACAAATTAGGTAACTATTCGAAAAAAAAACAATTTTTGTGTCTTATAGCTTATACAAAAAATTACCTTCTCTAAATCGTGCATGATATTTTGAAAGTAGGTTAAAAACTAAAAATTCGTATTATCTCCAGAACTAATTCAAATTGACTTAAGAAGATTTACGGATATTTAATTTATCGATTGAAGAAAACTCAAAAAAAATTATTGTTAAGGTCCAAAGGGGCAAAACAATTACCACATTATTTTTGTTAATTTATATTATGTGTTTGATTTTGTTTGCTTATATTTATTTTACGCAATAATGTACATCATTTTAAAAGAATAAAAAATACTTATTTTAATTATTTAATTTAACAAATAGTCAAAATATATAAAACATTCCAGGTTAATTAAGTTAAAGTTAATTGGCTTCTGCTCATTTTTGGCAATTCAAAAGAGATTAATAATACTATTTATAACTATAAATATTATAAAAACAAAAGCAAAACCAATAGTCGCAAAAAAAATCCAATTGGATTTTTAGCCGCCAAATTTTAAACCGAAGCGTGGTCAAAGAAAATAAGTAAATGCCACAAAACCGAGGGCTGCATCGTGTCGACCAGCTGGCTGCTACGAAATGCGGGCACATTTGACAGCCGCTCCACGGCAGAGTTGTCAGCTTTCCTCCGATTTTACTAGTGAGAAAAATAAAAGTACCCAGCAAAAGATAAAACAGAGCCATAAAACGCAAGATAATATTGAAAGTAAACGGGGAAAAGGGGTTTCCCATTTAAATCCAATCATTTAGACGGTGAAAAGTGTGTGTAAAAAAGTGATAAGCCGCCACCGGCGCTCTGGGAACCCTGCCCTTCTGACGTGCCGCTCACACGCACGCCAGCCGCACTCACACACACACACATTTTTTGTCCAAGTGTGCGTTCGACATTCATAATTTTTTGTGGTTGAAGCTGACTGCCCAAAAAAACCGAAAATAACACAATTTGCCAACGTTATTTGCGTTCAAATTGCAACTAAAATTAAGCAAAATCTTTGCTCCGCTTCGCTGTGAGTTTGTGTTTAATCGAAAGTTCAAAATTATACAGAAAAATCATTGTTTTTGTCCCCACAAAAAACAAAAAAAAACGGGAAAAGAAAAAAGGAAAGAAGAGGAAAAGAGCAAGCGAAAAACAACAACAACAAAAGGCAGGAGCGGCTGAGGAAGAAGAAGCAGTTAAAAATTTAATAAAAATCCAAGAGGAAGAAGAAGAAAAAGCCGTCAAAAATTGATAAAAACCCATGTTAATGTGTGTGTGCGTGTGCTGGTGTGTGTGAGTGTATGCGCAAAAAACAAGAATTTGCTTTAAGTTTTTCCTTTTTTTTGTTTAATTAAATTCGCCGAAAATGCGGCGTTTTCTTTTTTTTGCGCTCGCCCTCTTTGTCTCGCCCATTCGCATATTCTCTTTTCGCCTTTGTCTTTTTCGTGCGCGTTGTCTGCGTTTTGTCTGTGTGCGTGCGTGCGTGTGCGAGCAGTGTGTGTGTGTGTGTGTCAGCAAAAAAAGGAAAATCTTATTAGCTGCTTTTTTTTCTGTTTTTACTTAGTTAAATTGCCAACATTATTGATTTTCCAAGCATTTTCCCCACGCTTTTCCGCTCTGCTTCTTCTTTGGCTGCGGTCTACGTGCATATTTGTCACCCAAAAGGGGGAAATCAATAAATTTGTGAAACAACAAAAGCCGCACACTTGAAAAAATAAATGATGATTAAGTTATTTTGACGGTTTTTTTTGTTGTTGTTTTTTTTCTGGCCTTTATGGCCATTGTTGAATTTCTAGAAACTTCGACTTCATTTGCTTTTGTTTTGTTTTTGTCTTTGTCTTTTGCTTTTTTCCTGTTTGTTTAACTTGATTTCTCCGTGTGTCGGGGGGAAATGTAAACAGTTAAAGGAGCCGCAAGGTCACGTTAAAAGGGGGTGGCAAATGTGGGTGGGCTGCCTTGACTTGCACAAAAAGAAATCGCCTGGAAAAGTCCTTACTTTTTAGCATATTTTCTTTATTTTGCGCTGTAAAATGTGTATATTGAATTTATCTCAAAATCTCAGGATCTAGTTGAGATAAAGTCACCACTTTTGGTATACAGACTTCTTTTTGAAGAACTTTTTATAACATAGGTTTTTTTTTTTGGATATTTCGTCTTTTTTTTGCCTTTTAATAATAAACTACTGTGTGGATTTTAACAAAATTTATATAAATGGTTGGTTACTATTAGTATTTTGAATATATCTCAAAATCTCAGGATCTAGTCGAGATAAAGTCACCACTTTTGGTATACAGACTTCTTTTTGAAGAACTTTTTATAACATAGGTTTTTTTTTGGGTATTTCGTCTTTTTTTTACCTTTTAATAAGAAACTACTGTGAAGATTTTAACATAATAGATATAAATGGTTATTAGTTCCCCGTTTAATTTACCCTAGTTTCACTGTATTCGAGAGACATCTGTGTGGCATGCAAAATTCTGCAGCAAAACTTTCTTGAGGAAAGTGAAAGCCACGTATCAAACTGAAATCCACCCAACTAACCAACCCCACACACACACACACACACAAATATCTTTATAAGGAACGACCTTGGGCAAGAATAGGAAAATTGTATTTTTATTTCCACCAATGCATGAATTTTTAAATACATTTATCTAAAAAATATAATAAAGAAATTCCTGTGAATAAAATAGATTTTTTTCTATATAATACTATAGTAAAATATAATATCAAAAGTCTGGGACAAACTACTAAACTTTAAAACTAATTAATAATTTGATTAATAAACCACCCTTGATGATCCCAATCTCTTCTTTCGATTTACCAGCTCGACGAGAAGCATCCCCAGTTTTCGCCCCCCAAAAAAACCGAAAGCAACCGCAAGATGTCCAGTCTGCCACGTCGCATCATCAAGGAGACGCAGCGCCTGATGCAGGAGCCGGTGCCCGGAATCAATGCCATTCCCGATGAGAACAACGCCCGATACTTTCACGTGATCGTCACCGGGCCGAACGATTCGCCCTTCGAGGGCGGGGTCTTCAAGCTGGAGCTCTTCCTGCCGGAGGACTATCCCATGTCGGCGCCCAAGGTGCGCTTCATCACGAAGATCTACCATCCGAACATCGATCGGCTGGGCCGCATTTGCCTGGACGTCCTGAAGGACAAGTGGAGTCCGGCCCTGCAGATCCGCACCATCTTGCTGTCGATCCAGGCGCTGCTCAGCGCACCCAATCCCGATGATCCGCTGGCCAACGACGTGGCCGAGTTGTGGAAGGTCAACGAGGCGGAGGCCATTCGCAATGCCCGCGAGTGGACCCAGAAATATGCCGTCGAAGACTGAGCGCGATCGATGACGCCCGACAGGTTGAGGAGGCGAGTGAGGAGGCGGGTGCGGCAGTTGTATCGGCGATTTTCCAGAAAGTGGGTGCGCGACTTGGACGGGCGGGTGGGGAAAATGCATACTTTAAAAACAACCAGAAAAACCTAAAGCATACGAAAGAAGAAGAACATAAAGCATACAAATAAGAAAGAAAGAAGAAAGAAAGAAGAAAGAAATTTGAAAACAATTTTTTTTTTTCGAACCTTCTGGGGCGGGATATACATAATACATATAATATATATTTTTTTCAACCAATCGATCGGGGCGATCGGCAGGAAAGGAGGAGAGATAGCGAAAGCATTCTTTATGTAAGTCATATACAATACATGTATCCGAAAACGAAAAACAAAAAAAAAAAAAAGTAATTGGTTTTAATCGTTTCTATTGATTTGTTCGAGGGGTCTGGTGTCTATATGCATATGGCCGTATATATATTTCTATGTGTAACTGAAATAACCAACCCATAAACATAAACCTATGTAGCATCAGATAATAAATCAATTGGAAAGGCAACTAGAGGGGATTTTGATTTATTCTACTTCTACTCAAATGGGATCGCATACGTTTTAAATGTTCAACTAAATTTCAGATGTGATCTGTGTATTTTCCTTAATTAAGTTAGTTCACCATTTCGATTGATACTTGAGCTTTGCCTGGGTTGTGTCAGAGTCCCTTTGATAAACGATAAATGGTTTTAATCGAAAACAATTTTTTTTTAACCAAACAAAGAAGCCTTTAAGCTATTAGTAATTTTTGAAAAAAATAAAAATATTATAAAAAAAAATATATAAAATAAAGCAATGAATGCATACACTATATATTTATACAAAAAATATAAAAAGTAGTGGCTTGATTGCGTGAACATTTTCAAGAGCAGTTCTCAACAAAAATTGTGTACAGTAATTAACTTTTTCACCCAAATCACTAAAGGATAAACCGAAAAACAATAGCAACGGAAAAGCAACCATAAATCAAAGAATAAACAAGAATTAAAATCAAGAAAATCAATTCAGTTTTTTTTTTAATTTAAATAAATTTTTCTAAGAAAAAATAAAAATAAAAACGAAATAAAAATGAAAAATTCAAATAAAAATTATAAAAAATAAATGAAGTTGCGTTTCATTTAAATTAAACGTGGAGCGTGGTTTTCTGGCTATAATGATTAAGAGGTAAGTTGGTTAATGTTCTGAAAATATAAGTCTATATTTACTTGATAGCTCATAAAATCCATTTTTAGCAACTTATTATTTTAAACTTATAAAAAAATATTTAATAAACTTGGTAAAAGTTTAAATCTCACTATGTTTATCCTAATTCATTATATTTTAGAACTAACTTTTAAACTAATAAAAGTGTTCTTAAAAAAAACGGAAGACTCTCTTGATATAAAAATTTAAAAAATAAAACCGAAATTCGAAAATAATTAATTATAAAAACGGAAAATTCTCCAATGAATTTAGAGCACGATGTGCTGAGTAAAATAACAAATTGTGTTTACTTGTCACGACTGCAGTTGTCAATCATTTCGCTCAACTTGGGGCCTTTGGATTGGGGATTGGATTTTTCCCTGCTGGCCCGGGCCTCCCACTAAGTCCGGCTTAACCCTTCGATGCCCCCTGTCCAGCGGGGGACCCTCGCAAAAAATGCTTTTCTCTGTGCTTCTCTATTTTTCATGGCTTTATCCGCTGAGAGGTTGGGAGTGTGTGTGTGTGCTGGCCACTCCCCCCGAAAAAAAAGGCGAACCAGGACCATTTTCCCGCCTCTGATTGGGTGCTCTTCGCCGGCATATATACGTATATATATGTAGTATCTGGTCCTGGCGATTTCGAGGCCCCTGACCAACAACACAGGGCAGTCAAATGTCGAACCTAAAGGAATTTTTTCCCTCTGCTTTCTATGTTTTTCATTTTTTTTTACTATTTTATTATTATCTTTTTTTTTTTGTATTGTGCTCTCCGTTTTTTAGTCTGTGTCGATTTTGTTTTTCCGGTAAATGGGCGGCTGTGTGGGTGGGTGGGGTGCATCGGGTGGTTTTTCCGGGATAGAGGCAAAACGCATATGCAAAAAGGCGATGTTCGAGTGTCTGTGTGCTCGAGGATTTTTATCGGCAGCTTCATTGTGTGTAGTGGGCCAGGAAAAAGGAAAGGAGATGATGGGGGCATAGGAAAAGATTTTTTGGGGAGGTGGTTAGGCCATAACTATGGCTATTAATCGTTACCAGTGGTCCACCTCTCCCACCTATTTCCCAACTATCAACTGTTCCTCCGTCTCTTTCTAACTGTCACTCCTCTCCCTTTCTCGACAGCTTTCCCAGCGATACCTGAATAAATTGGTTCCCGATATTTTTCTTTTTTTGGCTGGGCAAAAATCGTTTAAAAAACAACTACAAGACAATCTTATCGAACCTTAAAAATGGTTTCTTTTAAAAATCTTGGAAATGCTCTAAAATCTCTCGATCTTTATGTAAAAGTGTAAATGAAAATGGATATTCTTTGTTTTTATTCTTAGAAATGTTTAAAAAAAAAAATAAAAAACAAAAATTTTTCCATTTTTAGAAAATATTTTTAAAACAAAAAAACACATTTACTATTTTCTTAAATTTTAGATGTATTAATGGAGTAAAGTTTACGACTGAGACGAGTCTAAATTAACCTAATTACAGTGCAGTACTTAAACATTCTTTCGGCTTTCAGTACAGGGTTTTGTCAATTTTTGTTCAACTCTATTCCTGGGTACAGTACATCCCAAAGGGCCCCCCGAGAGCACCTCGGGCAGCTGGTGCCCTCTCGCTCGCACACCGAATGCGCCATTTTTGTTTGAAAGCTAATCGAAAAAGGGCGTACAGCCTAGCTCCGAAAAATACCCACGAGCACACGTGCTACGTAATGTAATGCAATGTCCGGAAGTACAGTCAACACCCAAAAAGACCAGCAGAATGCGAGCGAAAGAAAGAGACAGCGGGAGATGGGGAGGGGGTAGAGTGGGAGGGAGAGGGAAAACGGTGAGCGGGAGGGAACTGCCACTCGCATCGCATTCAGCAAAACATCATCAAAATTGTAAAAATAAACAAAAGCCAACATGCATAAAACCAATTTCCATTAAGGCCAACACACACGACGCACCGCACACACACACACATGCAACTCTGTGTGTGCACTAGTGCTGTCCCACTCGGCCACTCGCTAGCCCTCTCTCTTTCTGCTTCCCTTTTTGGCCTGTCCATTGCAGCATTGAACAAAGTTTCGGGCTTAGATGGTGTTTTTTTTCTCCTTTTTTTTATTTTTTGTGTGTAGAGGGGGGGGGGGGGTACTGGACTTTGGTCTCTGAGCCTGCCTATGGCCACCGAAAAATCCTCAAAAATAAAGGATAGCCGGGAAGTCGAAGGCGCGGGGGCTTGTGAGTGAGCTGTATCCTTAATTGATATCGCAGCTAGGAATTTCTCTGCCACCCACTCAGGAATAAAAGGGAAAAATAGGAAAAGGAAAGACCCGGCTTCTCGGACAGGATGAGCTCTGTCCAGTGCTGGGAAGTATCTAGATAAAGGCAAACTAAGTACCCATTACTGCGTTGCTAAACATTTTCCAACACTGGATTTCAATTTTATAAAAATTATGCCTATGATCCTAACTGATTTAGTTTTTGGAACAACAAATTAAAGATTAAATTATAAATATAAGCAACATTGTAAAAACTTATAGAATTATTCTTTTAAGAATTTAAGCATAAAAAATATTTTTAATTTTCAAACAAAACTATTAAAATAAAAATTGTAAGGTTTCTATTATTACATAAAGATTTTATGATGAGATAGATAAAACACCCAAAAGGATCCAGAGTTTCGAAAACCATTACTTACTTACCAAAATATAAAACAATGGTTAGCTCTACCATCACTGGCTGTATTTCTATCTCTTTGGGTTTTAGCAACGGGTGTAGAGCGCAGGGGGGGTCTTAAACACACACGCATGCAATGGGTTGGGGGGTTTTCTTTTTTTTGGGGCCTTTTGGGTGGCATTGCAAACGCAACGAGGATACTGCATGCGATAGGTCGGAAATTTTCTGCCGAGCTCGCAATCAACTCTTTGGACTAGGAGATATGGCCACCCCCCTTCACCCATTCACCCCTACACCACACTTTTCGTGGCGGCGCACCTGCAGCACGAATGTGCAAGGGGGGCTGAAAGAGGAGGGGGAAAATAGAGGGGGGGCTGATGGAAAATTCTGAGGGTTGTGTGCAGGACGCAGTAAAATGGCGGCATCCCAGGCCTTTGGGCTTGGCCAAAGTCCATGTGTGCTTGTGTGCGTGCATAGAACCCCTATAGCCCCCCCTCTCCGCCACCCCTGCCTTTGTGTCTGTGTGCGTTTCCATTTTGCCATTTCTGCCACCCACCCACCTATCCTCCCTTTGTTTTTCCCTCGCCTTGGTAGGCACCACCACCTCCCGACCCTCTTGGAAAACCCACCCATGCACCGAAATGCGAGGCGAAACTGAAGTTCATGCAACTTAGGTCTAGGGATGTCTGTCTCTATTCGAGTGGGTGTGTGTGTGTGTGTGTTTCGGGTGGGTGTTCTGGTGCGTTGCATGTCTGCCGACACACACACATAATACATACATATAAGCATGGACAGATAGATAGTTGTACAGTGCGTTCTGATCAAAAAGACATCTTATAATAACCTGTAGTTAACAAAATTCCAAAAATATGTCAAATAAATCAGTTCATATGCCTGTCCTCTGCCGACACACACACAGTATACATCTTATATTAACAAATATATGAACTAAATTCCAAAAAAAAATGTCAAATAAATAAGTTCATATGCCTGTCCTCTGCCGACACACACACAGTATACACAGCATACATATTGTACCCACAAAATCTAAGGAAGCAAGGTTTTTGTGATCTTTGCCACTATTATTGCAATATCCAGAATATTAGTTAAATTTAGGTAAACTTTAAACTAATTATTGAGAAACTGCTAATCGACTGGCACAACTGACTGGCACTGTACGCATGTACACGAGGTTGTACTTACAGATATGTGCGCACATAGTCAATGAATAGCCACGGTGTCCTGTCCTGTCCATCTTCTCATGTTCGCTCTCCCCAATGGCAGCCTATGGAAAGTTTTCCGGGAATTAAGTTAACAAAACACACGTGAGTATTTATATAAATATACAAATATCCATCTGCATTTGGATCTCGTGATGTTTGTGTTTTGTATACCATTAGCCTTAAGTTAATTACAACTTTGTAAATTCTGTGAAAAATATACTACATCGGATCTTCTGAAACTTTAATCACATTCTGCATTTCAAAAAGGTTTCATCTGTACTCAAATCATTAGAGAACCAATATATATTTGATATTTGCAATTTTCTTTGGCCTTTTTTCTATATAATTTTTTGTACCATACATATATCCATTATTATTCGGTTGGCATTTTACCCTACGCCCCCTTCTTGTTTTTTCACACTTTGGAGATTGCTTGACGTTGACGATGACGACAACCAAAGAAGTGGACGAGGACGTCCGCCTACGAAACACGCCTATTGTTGCCAGTGGCGGATCCAGGATTTTGTTGTGGGGGGTGATATCAGAACAATTTTTTTGTTGCATACTTTTTGAGTACCAAAATTTCTTTCATTTTTAACCCGAGTGGGGGGTGATATATCACCCATATCACCCCCCGTGGATCCGCGCATGATTGTTGCCACCTCCTACACACACACACGTGCTCACTCTGAAGCCCACACAGACGAAAAACACTCGAATATTTGCTTCGCATGTGGCCCTGGCAACCCTTTCAGAAAAGGGACTCTTCCCTGTGGAATTGTGGGTGGCGTCACACAGTAACAAAATGTAGCCACATTCTCGATGATCATTTGATCTCATTGGGGCCTATTTTTAGTATTTGGAAAAATTAAAAAATTTTAAAAAATGATACTACCAAATCTCTTTTGAAGTTATGTCCGCTTAGGGTTGTCGCATTCGAATGGGTGGTAAACTAATGCTTAAGTTCAAAACTAGATAGTTTAGTATTTATTTTAAGTTTTAAGGTGAAATCTGAAATCAAAAATCTGTTGGGCGCCATCATTTTATAAAAATTTTATAAAATGATACTATCAAATCTCTTTTGAAATTATGTCCGCTTAGGGTTGTCGCATTCGATTGGGTGGTAAACTAATGCTTAAGTTCAAAACCAGATATTTTAGCCTTCTTTATAGTTCAACAAAAGTTTTTAGGTGAAATCTGAAATCAAAAATCTGTTGGGCGCCATTTTCGAATAGCTCCCTTCGATATTTTGTCTGTGTAGGGTTGTGGCATTTGAATGGGACTGGGAACCCTGTTTTTTTGGGCCCGGCCGGACCCAACTTAACCGACAACGACGCTTTGGGCGCATTTCGCTTAACGTTTTTCAAGCAGAAAATCGATAAGTGCGCACGTACAGGAACATATATAGCATATATTCCCGCACACAGATATATATATAAATATATATATCTAGCCACGTATATCCCATTGCACATGGCGTGTACACACTGTGTGTGTGTGTGTGTGCGAGTGTGTGGGCAACACAACATCATGCGTCGTAGGCCAGAGATGGTTTTCAGTTTTCCCCAACTGCAAATGGATGAGAAACAGTCGAAAGCGAGTAGTGGTAGTAAAAGGGGGGGTCAGTGGGGGAGGAGCCATAGTGCAGCTGGAAAAAAGGGGGGGGGGGGGTTGGGTTTCTGGTTGTTGGAAATCCCTACGTGCGCTTTGCTGTTTCATCAATTATTTATTTCGGTTTTGTGCCACTGGACACACAGGAGGGTTTGGTGGTTTGGGCGATGGAGCGATGGAGCATTGGGAACATTGGGAATACTAAGGACAAAGCCCAGTACGGAGCCAGGGTTGCCACCCCCGAAAGTTGGGCGCTACATACAAACAACATTTACCATATTGTTTACTCGACTGTTTCCATCAAATATTCAGAGATCAATTGAAGCGGAATATGCTTCAGTTTCTTACATCACTAACCAGGCTCTGCGGCCCCCTAAAAATAGTTCAAAAATTCTATTCTACTTTAAATAAAATAAAGAATTTTTTTTTACAAGTGAATACATTAGTTTAGTAATTTTTGATAGCCCTTAAATATATTTTAAAATATGTACATACATATATTCAAGCGAAGAAACATCACGAGTACTTTGTAAGCCTTCAGCTACTATTTTCTTGTTTTCCCTTCTACTTGAAAACTAAGTTTTGGGGGAGGGGGAGAAAATGCAGGCAAACATTAATCATGGATTCGGGGAATTAGTGGGGGGGGGGGGTGGGAGGAGGAAAGGGGGAAGGGTGGGCGGACAGCCACCTACCGCAGTTGGTAAGGGCATTTTGACCAGGCCGAAAACGAGCGGCATTGTTACCTCAACCATCAATAATAACGCAATGTGGCAATGGGCAAGGCACCGGTAGCTGACAGAATTAGTTGCAAAAATTTATTTATGACTCTTTGTTGGCCGGGCATTGTTACCTGCCTTTCCAGCCCCGCCGTCCCCTAAAAACCAACCCCCCCCCCCACTCACCTGTGCTGATTTATGGCGCCCCGATAGTGCTGCCAATAATTGGCCAAAGAAGCGGCAGCAAGAACTTTTGTCTCCATCCCAAAGTATATTTTCCATTGGCAACATTTTTAACCAACTGCGCTTGCAGAAAAAAGGTGACAAAAAATTACATTCTTTTGGGATATCTATTTGAATATTTTGAATTTTCCTTCATTTTCCAATTTAAATTTTTTAATAATTAATAATGTGAAATAAATGTTCGTTTTCTAAACTGAGAAAAATTTAAAATCATAAAATATTAACTGTTATAAATTTATTTTTTTAAAGTTAACATTTTAGAAAATTTTTCTTAAGTGAGAAAAACTGAAAATCATAAATTATTAAGTGATATATATTTTTTTAAATTTAACATTTTAGAAAAAAAAAATTTTTTATCCTATAAATTTTAAAATATTTTGTTCAAGAAATCTTTTCAATTTTGATTCTAATATTCAACACTTACAAAAACATTTTGAAGCTATATACCTAATAAAATATAATAATTTATACACTTTCATTTAAATATTTGAATATTTGTAGGGTTGAGAAATTTATTCCTGGTTTGGTTTTTGGAGGTGGTTTTTTACAAATATCTGGAAAGGATTATTATTCTTAGTGTGTCCATTTTTTTGGGTTTGTCATGGCCATGGCAGAAATCTCATTAAGTTTTACATGCAACGAACAACCGACATGCAAACTGCATTTGAAGCGGGGGAGGGGGAGGGGAATCCCCTACACCCCCACCCCCCCGAAGGGCCAACTCCGGTTGCCAAGTGCGTGGCAAGAATGAGCGAGAGGATGGGATGGCAGAGTGCGAGGGAGAGGGAGAGGGAGAGGCCGCGAGAGAGGCGAGGCTGATTAGCATATTACCATGTAATTAGATAGTTTGTAATTAATTTTAATTGTAACCGGCTTCGCTTCCACACTCGCCAAGATCCACACCGAAACGAAAACGAAATAGAAACCCAACACAAAAAAAGCGGAATAAATACTTTCGACCTTTCCCAAGCCCACAGAAAATTAGCGATGGCATTATCATCATCATCACTGCATTACAAGTGCAGTTTCAGGCACCAAAGATACAGAATGTTTTGGTAATACTATACCCTAAATTTAATTTTCTACTAATATTTTATACCTTTAATTAAAATGATCTATTTATTATTTAACTTTTTCTTATTTTATTTTTTTTTTAATATTTAAATACTATTATAATCACTCCATTATAAGTCTAGTTTCAGGCACCAAAGATACATATTTTAATAGTATTTTTTCAGATTTTTTTTTAAATTTAACATTTAATCGATCGAATTTATTGGACATTTATTAAATATTTTTTGTTGATTTTCTTAACAAAAAAGACCAAAAAACTAAATTTCCAGATATTTTTCATGGAAACGCAGACAGAAGGACAAACAAAAAATCCGAAAATGCGTTTGCCGCAGACACAAATTATCGATCCAAGTATTACACAAACACACGCACACCGGCGAAATTAAGCAGCCCCAAAAAGTAAAACACTTGAATAAGCCCCCACCAAAAAAGAAAACAAAAAAAGGTCGAAGTTGAGGGGGAAAACTGAATTTTTATTGGGGCCACTACTTCTTCAAGTTGTTCTTGATAAAACAATCATGACCTAACGCAATGGGACCATAAATCGACTTGGTTTGTAACAAAAATAAGTTCATAAATTTAAAAATATTATTAAAGGTTTAACTTATTTTATTTATTGTATAGTATAAAAAAAAATAAAATATTTGAAATGGTTGGTTTGAACCCACGACTTTAGGTTGTCCATATTCGTTTTGAACCCACCCCTTTC
The DNA here is from genome assembly GCA_037075205.1 of Drosophila prostipennis. Lineage (NCBI taxonomy): Eukaryota > Metazoa > Arthropoda > Insecta > Diptera > Drosophilidae > Drosophila > Drosophila prostipennis. The sequence goes on from JBAMCJ010000077.1 coordinate 627,668, forward strand.
GCACCTTCTCACCCTCCCCACCCCTCTCGCAGAAACTGTAGTTTTCGTTCTCGCAAATGTTCTCACACCAGGTTCTCTCGGCGCTCGCTCTTTATGTTTGTTGTTAGTGCGCCGTAATCCAACTGACCGTGTGGCCTAATGGATAAGGCGTCGGACTTCGGATCCGAAGATTGCAGGTTCGAGTCCTGTCACGGTCGACTAAGTAAATTTTTTTCTTTTTTTTCTATTGTTTACATTACATTTTAAGCTGTGCAAATAATAGGGGTTTATTATTTTGGCTAATAATACGAGTGTTCTGGTAAATCAAAGAAACTTATTCGCCGAGCTGCCAGAATCTTAAGTAGGTTATTGGGCACGCAGCAGAACATGAAGCAGTCGTGGCCGAGTGGTTAAGGCGTCTGACTCGAAATCAGATTCCCTCTGGGAGCGTAGGTTCGAATCCTACCGGCTGCGTTTCAAGATACATTTTTTTTTTTTTTTTACTTTTAAAAATAATCTTTTATTTTTATTAGCTCTCTTTAGATTTTATATAATTTTATTGAACAACTTTATAATTTATTTAAAATAATTTTATATTATACACACATTTTGAATTTTTCTCTCGTTGACCAACATATATATTTTTATAAAATTAAAGTACACTTAAAGTAAAACAAACATTTAAGATAACTTCATAAAAATGTATTTTTTCACATACCTAAATCTCATTTTCAATTTAAATTAACATTGATTACACATTTGTGGATTTTTTCTTAAAATAGTTTCTTATTCCTTTGTAAGTTTGTACTTAAAAGAAAAGCTGTTATTGTGGTGCAATCATTTAATAGTTTTACGATCGAATTGTAGTTATGCAGATATTAACCTTTGGACCTGATAATTTGGCAAATGTGCGGAAGATTGTTGGGCAGTTGATCGGCAAGAAGCAGTCGTGGCCGAGTGGTTAAGGCGTCTGACTCGAAATCAGATTCCCTCTGGGAGCGTAGGTTCGAATCCTACCGGCTGCGGAAGAAACAAATTTTTTTTTTCATATTATTGGTAAACAATATTTAGGTCTTATTCATTTTTATTTTATAGAATTATTTATTTTATATTTTATTTTTCGTATTAAATTTTATGTTTTTATTTCCCGTTCACATATAAATTTCTTTGAAATTCCGCAATTTGTTCTTATTCGTCATCTAGTATTTTTTTGCTTTACTTATTCGTCTGGCGTTGCGTAGACGTCACACAGATACACACCAACACCAACAGACACGCACAAAATTATTTACATTTGCTGTTGCCGGGGTTCGTTGAACCTTTGGCAACCTTTTTTCGGTCTGTTTCTCGGCATTTATTTTTGTATAAAATTCTTTTTTCTTTTTTTTTCGGCTGGCTTTCCTTTACTTTCGTTTGTCCTTCCGTCTGGCGTCGCTGTGTGCGTATATCGACCCCACTCGCCCCTCCCCCTCCCCCCATCATACCCCAAAAAAGGCTCAAAATGTGTCCTGTCTGGTGTCGTTGGTCCTTGGTCCTTTCGCAACATTGGCGTTGTTGTTGCCGCCGCTGTTTTTGCTTATCATTGCGGTTTGTGTCCCAGGGCGTCCCTTTGGACTTGTTTTCAGACTTCAGACATTTTTGGACAATTTTTTTTTGGGCATTAAATACATGTCGGAACTTACAAACTTACAGTATTGTAAGTATACATATATTGGTATTATTGATATTTTTGTTTAGCACTTTTTGATTACAAAAATAAATTTAGCAGAGTACTTTTACATTCAGGAGTTATTTTTGCATTTCTATGTGCTCATTTCTTATCTGTAATGTGACAAACTATTTGCAATTACATTCTAGCTTATAATGGGAATTTGGGATGGGGGTTGCATAACTGACCGTGTGGCCTAATGGATAAGGCGTCGGACTTCGGATCCGAAGATTGCAGGTTCGAGTCCTGTCACGGTCGTAATATAAATATTTTTTTTTACGTATTTTTTTTAAGCGTTATAAAATAATCCTATGGGAAATCCCCGGCGCAACCCCAGTGAGGTAAGCAATTGGCATACCCAATTGAAAGATTTATTGGACTTTTACATGGGTCGTCGTCCATGGACGAATCAACATGTGGCTGCCACCAAGAGAAGCCCAACTTTGTCCGCTGGCTCTTGTTGCTAGTTGTTGCACTCAAAAAAAAATCTTCGCTATCTATAATTTTATTATATTTTTTTCTTTATATCAAAGTTAAATATTTTTAAACGATAGGGCAAAATATTGCGCTCAAAATCGTTTTGAAAATATCGTAAATTTTTATATATCGAAAATTGAATTATCGAATTTAAAGAAAAATAATCGATATTATCGAATAAAATAAAATTAAATTAAAATCGCTGGCATTTCACTCATGTGACATGACATGTTTTCTTTTTCGTTATTTAAAGATATAAAATTCGTTGTATTTTTATTTCTGTGCTTTCTATCGTAAATTTTTATGTATCAAAAATATGGAATTAAAAAAATCTATAATATCGATTAAAATAAGATATGTTTCCCTTTTCGTTACTTTATTGTAAAAAAAAACAGTTTATTTTTGTTTCTGTGCTTTATTTCGTAAATTAGGATATATCGAAAAATAAAATATCGAAAAATATCGAATTTTAAGAAAAATAATCGATAATATCGATTAAAATAAAATAAAATGTAAAACCGCTGGCGTTTCGTTCAGATTGGTTTCCTTTTTCGTTATTTTAATGTATAAAATTCGTTTAATTTTTGTTTCTGTGCCTTTTGGTGGCGTTGCTGCTGTTGTTGCTAGTTGCAATAGCAATATGTATTTTTTTTGTCAGCGAGCAGACGGAGGAGCAAGTTTTTAGAAAACGAGAACGACACGCGGAGGAACAAGCTGAGCTCCCAGCTCCACAAAGCGGAGGACGACGAGGCTGCAATTTATGTGGAGGTCCGCTGTCCGCCGTCCGCCGTCCGCCGTCCGAGATCCGAGGGCCCACAGTCGGCTTAGCATAATAAACGTCAGAATTAATTGGATTTTAATTGTCTGTTAAGCGCTGAAATTAAGTGCAGCCAAACTAGATTGCCGGCCGGCCGGGCGGCGGCGGTGGGCGGTGTTTTTGGCGGAAAATGTATTGCCAACTCGTAGCTGACTGCTTTATTCAGCCGACTGCTGCCATGAATGGTACCCATGTCCCCATGCCCCTGCCCCTCAATATTCCCCCGATTTCCCCCTCTTCTTCCTCTTTTTTTTGTTTTTTTTTTGGCCCCGATACCGATCTTAACAATGCTCAACCAAGCGACACACAGCACACATATGAGGATTATTTGCATGTCTCCGTTCTGGTGGTCGTTTGTCCAACTCCAGCTCCATCTCCATCTCAAGTCGAAACTGCAACTGCAACTACGATCCCAATTCCGATTCCTACTTTGGGCCTTGATGCCGCCGATTGCCCATCTTTGTTTGGATGACACGGCGCGGCTTTTATGACCACAAAAAACACATTGCAAATTAAAAACTAATTAAGAAAAATCTGATAGTTGCCCAAAATAAATTGTTGAAAAATTGTTTTCGGTGAGAAAACTACAAAATATTTATAAATACAATATTATGAATATTAAAATTGAACAAAATATATTAAAATGCAATTTTTAATCAAGCGAAAAAAACCAAAAAATATGACCGATATTATTAAAGTTGTAAATGATTTATTTATGTATTACAAATACTATTCAAAAAAAAGAAGCAAATATGTACAAATTAAATGTAATCTTAAATGTAAAGCTTAAAATGCAATTTTTAATCAAGCAAAAATAACCAAAATATATGACCAATATTATTATAGTTGTAAATGATTCATTTATTAATTACAATTACTTAGAAAAAAAAAAAAATAAATTTACAAATTAAATGTAAGCTTATAATTGGTGAATAATATTAATTTATAACACTCAAGGATAAATTTAATTTTATTTTAAGTTATTACAAAAAATTCTTATTTATTTACATCCAATGAAAATGCCTTTGAAAATAAAACTGATTGAATAATGAAAGTCAATTGTTTATGATTATGATGATTATCCTTAAAAAACATCCTTGAGTGTTGCCAGCAACATGTTGCCCATCGAAGCAACAAAAATTCCAGCTCAAGCTAAAATATGAAGAGAATCAAACTGAAAAATAAAAACACCAAAGTCGACACACGAAAACGTTCAACGAACTTTGGCCGCAGGCGAAAAGTGGTTGTGGCGAGGGGGACCACACTGCGTATACGCAATGCCCGGGATGTCAGGACATCAGCTGTTGGCTGTTTGGCAGGACGAAGAAGGACGAAGGACGAAGGACCCCGGACTCAAGACTCGCAGAACTCGGCGCATTTTGATTTACGCCCAGTGGCAAAAGAAGCCGAGGCACCGAAAACCGAAGGTTGAACGGAGTTCAATGCACTCCGATGACGTTAGGGATAATCCAGCAGGACTCCCAGGACTCCAGGACTTTACTGTCTTGCTGTGTGTGCGTTAGTCAGTGTGTATGGACACGCACACGTGCCCGTACAGTGAGGAAAATAAATTATTTACCTAAATTGTGGTACATTTTTTTTTGTTTAAAAAAATATTCATAATTGCAGTTAAGAAAAATGTGTAAAAAAATATTTATTTATGTATTTATTAATCACCTTTTCTGGCTACAAATATTTATCTTAAAACTATTTATAAATGTGACAAACCGAAATTAAAAATAAAGTCCTAAAAATCAAAAAACATAAAATAAAAAATTTTTTTTTAATTATTTTTAATTATTGTTGAATATTAATTTTACCTTTCAAGATAACAAGTTTTTAAAATATTTTGACCTGCTAAAAAAATAAAATTGCTAAGTTATTAACAATATAAAATATATATTTCTAAGCAAAAAAAATTTTTACTTTCAAACCTACGCGATTTTCTAACACGATTTGGGGTTACTTAAGATGTTTTTTCAAAAAGACCGAAACAAATTAATAAATTGGCGGTAGTAAATCGTTTTCGCTGTGCAGGATCCCGGATCCTGGGCGCATCCTGCGGAGGGCCATTGGCTTTTTGGGCTTCGCCGGCGCGTCGGCAGTTTCGGCGTCTTCGTAGGGCTTCGGACTTTTCGGCTCGCCGGCTTTTATTTTATGCCATTCCATTTTCGGGTGTCAATGTCCTGCGTCCTGTGTGTGTGTGTATCTGTGTGTGGCATGTGTCCTGCAGGCGAAAAAAAAGAAAGGAAAAAGTCCTCGATTCGCGCTGCGTTCTGCGTTACGCTCGTCACATTTTATTAGCCCGTTTGCAGGCTGCAGGACATTGAACGTCTGTCTCCCTGCGCGAGTCCTTTGTGTCGCAATAAATAACACACATCACTGTGTGTGTATGTGTGTGTGGGCTTGAGTGTTTGTGTGGGCCTTCCCTGCTTATTTTTGTTTTCTTCGGCTTCGGCTGCCTGTTATTTGTGCTTTCTTTATTTTTCGAGTTTTTTTCGGGTTTAGATGTTGTAGGTGCATTGAACTGCAGGCCCGCCTTCTTGACGCTTTTTTTCGGGGGCGATTTGTATTTGAAATCGAGAGAATATATTTTTATATACCCTCTCTATTGATGGGTAAAATAAATTGATTTTAATGGGAATTTATCATAATTATTTTGTAATTTTTAAATTGTATAAAAACATGTAATCAGATTTTGGAGGAATTTTTTTATAAATTGAATTTATTTTTTGATCCCTTAACTTTTTAAACTTTTTGTAATCAAGTTAAAGTAACAAGCTGTTTGGATTTTATTTGACTTCACTTAAAATACATTTACCATTAAAATACAAGTAAAAGTTAAATTAAATAAATATTAAATATCAGGAATATTTATACACGCTTAAAAATGTAATGGTAGCAAATTATTTAAAAATGTATTTTATTTTACTTAAAATATATTTACTATTAGAAAATAATTATAACCTAAATTAAATTATTTTTAAATGAAAGCTTAAGAATATTAGTAACTTTATAAAAAGAAAAAAAAGAAATGTTATGCTTTAAAACAGTATGTAAAAATTTTTTTTCTTACACAGAAAATATTATCGAAAGTTCTTGGTGTAAAATCAAGGGGTGAAACATTTTAAAAAGTAAAACGCTTCATACAAATTTTAATTTACTTTGGATTTTTAAAACATTTTATTTTTATTTTTGAAACGAAATTTTGCATAATTTTCTCTGTGTAGTAATTGTTCATAGTTAAATAATTAAAAATATTTAAAAAAAATATATAGGTACCAATTTAAATTCAGTTTAAGGGAAATCCCAATTCGTCTTCGTATCCGATGACCTGTCAAAGGTTTTTGTGTGCGAGGCCGCCTTATTTTTTTTTTGGGCAAACAATGGATCGTGGCCGCATCGCCATATATCCCGATGCACCGTTATCCTGCAGGACCTCTCGAGGATTAGGGCCTTGACAATTGCGAGGGCGAAACAAAGTTAAGGGTTAAGGGATCGGGGCAGCTGGCTTCCTCTAACGGGAACACTTAACCCTAAGCATATTTTCGGCGTTTCTTTTCTTTTGTGTGCGCTGCATTATTTTTTTTTTCTTCATTTTTTGTTTTGGGAGGGCGCTAATGATGATGAAGCGGCCAGGGGGGGGGGGAAAAGGAGAAGGGGAGTAGGGGGTGTGGGGGTTTTTATTTTTTTTTCTGCAACAACTGGCAACTGTCTCCTTGATGCGTCCTTCAGGAGCTCTCTGGCGCATGACTTTTGCCTTCTTCTGCTGCCAACTTCTGCTGCAAGTCACAAAAATATACAAAACAAAAAGTCAAGAAAAAATACTGCGTTATTTTCTCCTTATTCTCTCCCCTTTTTTTTATTTTTTATTATTATTATTTTGCTTCTTCTTTTTTTTTTTTTTGGAGGAGTAGCAGGCGACTTTGTCTATGCTGCAGAAGAATGCCTTTGGGGCATTTAGATAAAAAATACATGAAGGAGCCAAAGCCAAGCCAAAGGATACTAAAAAACAGATGGGCAAGGGGGGGGGGTTGGTGGAGGGGCTTTTCGACCAAGGGAGGCCTGCATATTGCACTTGAGAGCCCAACAACAACAGCAACAAAATAGGAAAAATAAAAAATTCAACAAAAAAAATATAAGAGTAACAACGGAAAATTGTGAAAAAATCACAAGACGCACATAAAAATGTGAGTGAAAAAAATGAGGAACCAAGAGATGGGCAAGAAAAAAAAAATAATACCAAAAATAAAATAAGAAACGAAAAGTGTAATAGAATTTTCCGAAGGGAAATCCCTTTTCCCCCAAGCTGAGGCATTTCCCTCTGCTGTTGTTGTCATCTGTTTGTTGCATTTTATAATTTATAGAATTATGCACAAGGTTTTTTGGCAGCATATCTCAGGTTGCCTCGAATAAAAAACCTCTAGGAGCTCAAATAATATTGGAGGTTTCCATGAGATTATTTAGCTAGGATATTAGTAAAATGTGTTTTATATTTTGGAATTATTAAGTAACTTTATATGTATTAGAAAAATTACTTCTTCAAATTTGTCTAACTTTTAATTAATTAAGGTTACTTTTTAATTGTATTTATTAATATTACTTTATTATTTTTTTTTGTATTTCTAATAGAAATTGAAATTTTCTATTACTAATTTACAACTTTAAATATAACGTTTGTACTTCAGTCTTAATCTGTTAATCTTTTAATTTTTTTCTTACACAGTGTTAATTATTCAAAGAATTTTTTTAATTTCATTTATTGATTTTAAAGTTTTAAAATATAAAAAATATACTGAAATCATATCCAAGCTATATTTTAATATTTTAAAATTATTGTCATTCTATTTTTAGCTAGCAAACCTTTAAATAAATTTATGTATAACATTTCTAACTATAACTGTATCACTATTTTTAATATTTGTTATTATTGAATGACTTTCTGGCCTATAAGTAATGGAAAATAAAATTCCATTTCCATTTCGGACTCCTTTAAGCTGAATGCCGAATAAAGATGCCTCTTCCTTTAGCCCATCTATGATCCCTCGGTGGCTACCCATCCCCAAAAAGACTGGGATCCCTTGGAGGGCCTGACCGAATAATGCCCGACTCTCATATATGCGATGTCTATAAACTCAAACAGAGCCAACAATGTCGTCGCCCGGCTAATCTACAGCAATTTTTACGCTTTTCACAAGAAATCCGCAAAAAAATAAAGACGAAAATCGGCGGCAAACGAAGGGGGAGGGGCGATGTCTCAAAAGAAAGAAAACTTTGGACTTTGAATGCTCGGGAATTTTCCTTTTCATCAGCTTAAAAGCCTGGCGCAAGGACGAAACGGGGAAAGGGGGGCGGTGGGCGGGGGGCGTGACAAAGCCGGGGCCAAAGGAGAATTATAAGAGAAAAGGCGGCAGAATAAAGAGAAGAGGAGAAGGGGAAACGGAGACCCAATGATGATGAAAGATACATTTGTAGCGCACAGATACGCGTTACTTTTATTTTATATTTTCTTTCTCTGAATGTGCATCTCAAAGATGCCGTCAGTTTTCCGCACCCCGCACCCAACACCCAATTTTCCCACCATTTTCCATCGTTGTGTGTTTTTATTTTATTTTTTCCGCATTGTCAACGCTTTGGGAGTCGTCGCCTCATAATCCGTTATTAATTGCCCAACGACATGTTACCAGGGTCCAAAAGGCATGGGGAATATGGCCAAGTTATCCAGGGGCTTGGCCACTCGATAGATAAACCCAGCAAGCACGGAGAAAAACTCATATAACTCATAGGAAATTTTATATTTGATTACTCATCTTGAAAATATATATTTAAATATTTAAAAAAGCGAATTGTTGGTAATTTTTTAGAATATAATTTAAACCAAAAGGGGAAATTTGTATTATAAAAGATATTTTTGTTTAAAAACTATTTATATTTTAAAGATGGAAAATATTTTTTATAAAATCTAATTTTAAGATACTAAAATTCAAACTACATTTTTAATATATATATTTTTTTCACCGTGCAATTATATTTGTATCTTTTGTCTGCACAACTTCATTCAGACAGCTCGCAAAAAAAGTTTTGCAACTGCATCGACAAGTGTGTGTGTGTGTGTGGGAATGTATCTGTCAGCTAGTGTATCTATATATATATTTAGATATATATTCTGTTGCCATATCGGTTTCTTCTGCGCCGCTGTTCTCTTTCTTTCCTCCTTGTTCGGTAATTTATTTACTCAAAACACGCAAAATTATTTTATGCAAATGATTTCTCAACGTTTTCACTTGCCGCGTTGAGTCAGCTAACCATATACGCCATATCCTCCCCCGATTCCGATCCCGATCCCATACCCTAACCCTAACCCCAACCGTATTCCACTCCATAACCCCCGACTTGTCAGTTTTGTAGTCTGCCATTTGGGGGCGTGGCCAGAGGGCAGGCGTTTAATTCTTAACTCACGGAACTCAGAGGGTTAATATCCGACTCGACTCCATTGAAAGGGCACAGCACTTTATTTATTTCATATTCTATTTACATGGCTTGTTAAATAAACAGCAGGCCATCTATCAAGGGATAAATAATTATACTAAATATTATTATTAAATATAGTACTCAGGGATCTGTTTGAAAAAAAATATCTAAAATATCTATAAAATCTATAATATCTAAAATATAAAAATATCAAAAATATAAAAAATATAAAAAATATAAAAAATATAAAAAATATGAAAAATATGAAAAATATCTAAAATATCTATAATATCTAAAATATCTAAAATATCTAAAATATCTAAAATATCTTAAATATCTTAAATATCTATAATATCTATAATATCTAAAATATCTTTAATATCTATAATATCTGTAATATCTATAATATCTATAATATCTAAAATATCTAAAATATCTATAATATCTATAATATCTAAAATATCTTTAATATCTTTAATATCTTTAATATCTGTAATATCTATAATATCTAAAGTATCTATAATACCTAAAATATCTAAATATCTGAAATATCTAATATATCTAAAATATCTATAATATCTAAAATATCTAAAATATCTAAAATATCTAAAATATCTTAAATATCTTAAATATCTTAAATATCTTAAATATCTTAAATATCTTAAATATCTCAAATATCTCAAATATATCAAGCTTTTAGAGTTAATTAAATTTTGAACTCTCTAAGAGTTCAAATGCTCCAATATCAGAGCACGATTCCCAGGGTCCCTTACCGCAAAAAAAATCGTTGGCCCACATTTGTCAACTGGCGATTGCGGCATAATTACAAAAAAAACTCCGCTCAAATTGTGACAATTTCCAGGTATCGCGGTAGCATCGAAAGATGAATCGGGAGTTGCAGAAATACAATCGAATTAATGGAAAACAGAGCGCGGAGCTGAAACAATTTCGACATATACTAAGAGCCATTTGTTGGCGTGGCCAAAAGTGAAAATCAGCGGGCAAAAGCGATCGAAGAAGGTCAACAAAACTTTTGGGAGTTCGTGTGAAGTATCGCGGTGTATCTATCAGATACATAAATTAGATGCATGCGTCACCATTCGCGGGCCGTTTGCAAATTTTTTTTTGCTTGCCGCTCACATAATTTTACATTCGATTTCCTCAATTAGCCGGCTCAGGAGCAGCTGTGCGAATTCTCTTCTCTTTTTTTGGTTTATTTATCTGTGCGATGAGCAGAGCCAAAAGTCGATTAATCAACGCAGGCTTTTGGCCGAATTTGGGTCAAAGTCTCTCGTTTGTATGGTCGTTTATCTCGCTCGAAACGGCGAAAAACCGAAATCAGCCCAAAAGATATGCGTATCTAAAGTTTGCCTTTTTTCCAGCTATTTTTATACCCTTGTGAAGGGTACTAAAAATTAGTTCTGCATTAAAAAAAAATTAAATACTATTTTAAAAAATAAAAGTTTGACTTTTGAAAGCCATATTTAAATTATTTTATTAAAATAGGTTTGAATATTAAAAACTTAATTTCTAAAAGTATTATTTTGATAATCTTTGCTTTGAAAATGGAAATTATTTAAATGAAATTAAAATAAGATAGAATACTTTTTTTTTTTAAAAACTAAAATTTTGAAAATATTATTTCAATAATTTTTATAGAAATAAATCTAAATAATACCATTTATTTTTAAACATTAAAATATGATTGAATATTTGTTTTTAAAAACTTGATTTTTAAAATAAAATTGGTTTAAAAATGTAAGTCATTTAAATGATATCTATGGTATGATTTATTTTTAAAAATTTGTATTCATCGGCTTTACATTTACAAGTAAATACAAATAAACTGTGTTCTTTCATGGAATCTATTATTTAATGGTAAGAGTATTATAAATACTTTTTTTTTACTTTAGAGCTAACATTTTTGCAAACTTTTTTCGGCATCATGCGTTGCTCTGATTTCTGTCGTCGATTTGCGCAAGTTGTCGTCGCTTGTTGCTTGTCTATCACTCACTTAGCATCTGGCAAATGTTCGGCGCGTTTTCTGGGGCCTTTTTCTTCTTCATTTGACTTTTTTTTGTCCAACTGCCTCTTTGGGGCGGGTTCAACGGTCTCAAGAGTTCCTTGCCCCTCTTCATGTTGAAGCCAATCTTGTAGTTTCAATTTTACCTTTATTTTTTTCGGCGATTTTAGTTGGGTTCAAGCCTCAGCGGGTGGCAAGCTTAAACGCCTTTAAAATTCAATCAATATGGGGTTAATTGCAGTGCCAATTCGATGATGGTCTTTTTTACGGTTGGACTGTAGCTGGAAATTAGCGCAAAAATATTGATACAAACATTGAATGAATTGGAAAATTAAGATTTCAAATAGTTTGTGCTTTTTCTGTCAGAAAGTTTTGGCTGTCTCATAGAAAAGTTAGTTTTTTTGTACAATTCGTCTACCAAAATACTGCAAAAGGCTTAAAACTAAGCTAAATATCTTATTGAAGGTAACCATTGATTGTAATTATACATTTGTTTTTGGTTGTACTAAATATTTTGCACATTTTCCTGGCATAAAGAAAATTTGAAAATTTTTAGTTATGTTCTTTGTTATTTGTAAGACAAAAAGTTCTTTAAGTAAAAAAAAATCATCCTTAGAATCGCAGCCGGTAGGATTCGAACCTACGCTCCCAGAGGGAATCTGATTTCTAGTCAGACGCCTTAACCGCTCGGCCACGGCTGCTTGGTTGACATCTTCGGCCCAGCCACCCAATTTAAACGGCGCTCACAAACAATATTACCGATCTATTTATAGTGTCATTGCTCAATAAAAAAATAATTATTAATAAATCTTTTGAATAATATATGCAAACTGAAGGCCTTATTCTTAAAACTAAATATATACATATATAATTTTATTTTTAATATAAAATAAATGAATCATATTTTATTTATTAAATTTTCTTCAATTGCCATTGTAGTTTCCTTATAATATTACTACTTCATAATACTCATCATTATTTTTTTTACGTATTAAATCGATATATTTGGAAAGTTTACAGCTTTTTTATGGATTGTAATGCTTAAGAGCAAGATCACATTAGGTATCTTTAAGTTTTCAGCCGATCAATTGTATTTTGAACTTCACACTTTGGAATTTTCGGATCTTCCAATTGATCTGGAAATTAAAAAAAACTCGTTATCACCGCAGCCGGTAGGATTCGAACCTACGCTCCCAGAGGGAATCTGATTTCTAGTCAGACGCCTTAACCGCTCGGCCACGACTGCCTAATGATCGCCGATCGCCAAAGTGGCAGCAAAACAAGTTTGGTTCATTTCGGGAAGGGGGTTTCTATTTATAGGCATTAAAAAAGCTGCGTAAACAAAGTATTGCCGACTCTTCATTTTCTTTCATAAGAAAATTATTTCGTAAACTATTATTTCAGCGTGTTTTTTAAAATTGAATATGGTATAAAAAATATTACACACAAGATAACTAAATATATATAGATTAAATATATATAAAATTTATTACTTTTTGTATTTATTAAAATTCGTTGCTTTAAATATGGTAAATAAAATATCAAATTACTTGGCTCACCAAACATGTGAATCAAGGTGGAAAATGAAAAGATTGCTCCCATTTGGTGGATGATTTGATTAGTTTCGGTGTTTATGATATTCCGACAATTTGCACACAAGTTAGGCAACCATATTTGTGCAATTATCGCACGATCAGCAGACTTTCACAATACCCACAGGGTGTTCAGAAAATATATATCAACCGATGTGATTACAAGGAAATATTTGGGTTTGGCCACCGGCAATCAGATCCCAAAATTGATACGACAATCGCCATACGAAAACATACCGAAATGGCGAAATATTTTGTCTATAATTTATCACTAAAGTGTTTTAAGCCACTTTGAGCAGATATCGGGCCCAGAAACATTAGATCTAATATGCTACGCAGGGAAATAGAAAGCAAGACAAGCCGAAATTAAAAACCTGCCAAAAACAAATTAAGCTGGCGATGGGCAAAAAAGATTTTTGCAAACATCTTGACCTTTTTTGGTTCATTGACTCGGTTGCTCTACTCTGTTGTATTTTTCCTTTTTTTCTATTTTTGCAAACCCCCTTAGTGGGCAGCTGAGCTTGTGCTTGTCTCCATAAACCTATCTATCCATCTAACTATCTATCAAATTTGCTTAAATTTTAATTTTTGGCTAACAAGATTTTCGGTTTTATTTTATTTTAATTTTCGCTCTGAGCTGGCACATAAAAATTAATTAAAAATCATAAAAGAAAGCGCCGTTAGCGGCGAGTGCCTCACTATTCTGGCCTCCCCGCGGGGAAGGGGGAGGGGGTGGTGATATTCGGGGGGCTGCGCAGGTTCAATGTATCCGCTGGATACACGCACAAAGTTGACTCAACTTGGCCCAAGTTCAATGCTCTACGCACTCTTATGTGTGTTTGATAATACCCTGCCGGAACAAACATTTATTGAGGGTATACTGATTTTAATGGAGCTTTGGGAATATATTTTATTCAATTTTCATTAGTAAATATATTTTTTTTATCCATTTTTACTCTTTGGTTGGTATTAAAAATTATTGAATTTAATTTCAGCTAAAATAAAGCTAAAAATATTTAATGTATGTAATAAATATAAATATTATTTAAATAAATATTGGTCCATCAATTGACTTTGAATTTATATTTTTCTAAAAATATTTAATGCTGTGTAAAATAATATTAATAAAAATTTATCGAATTTTTACTCAAGTGGATTTAAATCATCAAATTACATTTATTATTTTTTACACGAGCAAAAACATAATTTTCATTAAATTTTAATTTAAATAAAGCTAAAAATATTTAAGGCTGTGTAAAATAATATTTAATAAAAATTTATTGAATGTAAATCCTAAACTTACATTTATTAATTTTTACACGAGCATAATTAAATTTTTTTTCGTTACCAAATATATTTTAATTCTTTTCGTTCTTTATTTTTAACGATACTATAGTGTATATTTAAACAATGTTGTGTACACAATAAATATTCAAAAAAATTGCAAAAAATAAATTGTTTTATTTCTTTCATGACTGTAAAAGGGCATTTAGTTTTCAACCATTGTATCTCAAAGTTTCGTATCCGTCCGCTACAAACGCACAAATGCGTGTTGAGGGCGTCACTCTGCCTTTAGCCTTGACAATGAAAATACCAAATATATATAGAGCTATATATATATATATATTGTAGATACGAAAAAAGGCCAGCCGGTTTCAGGTCTACGGCCTTTGAATTTTTGCCTTTGACTTCTGGAGTGCGTCGCTCCTTTTCGGGTTCAACAAACATTTCGATGTCCGTAGGGAAAAAAGGAGGGGCGAAATAATCAATATTTCGGGAACTGAAAGTGCCTGGCATCTAATTAGAAATTTAAGGCACTGAGCCCAGGCCTTCTTGGCAGCTTTCGGTGTCTATTATTTTGGCATTGCTCAAAATAATCATTTATCTTCTTAATCGCTGTCGAGTCTGTCGGCCCGAAGGATCCTTAGATGGCTGTTGAGGATGTTGAGGATGTCTTGGCAGCTGCCAAATGTTTTGTCTGCCGTATTTTTCGGCTTACTCTGCCGTTAAATTAGAGGCAACTGAAAACTGAAACTATGCAGCCGAAGCTGTCTAAAGCTGCCACACTTCACTCATCCGAAACCCCTTCCCCTTTCCCATCCCCCTATTTTCAGGATCCCATCTTCTGCTTAATTCCTGCTGGAAGGATTCTTGCCTCGGGACAGTTGGTTGCCGGATATATTTAGCTGATTTTATGGTTTAAATAAACATAAGGATTTTAAGTGGGCGAATTTATTTATTTTGTTTACAATTTATTTTGAATATTTTAATTAACAGATGTGCAAGTAATTATTGCCAGAAAAATGAGAAAGTAGAAACTTAAAAGAAATTTTATAAAAAAAGGGTTTATTTAATATTATACTTTAATTTTGTGTTAACAAATATTTTATTTAAATGCACCCAAAAAAAAGTGTTGTATTAAAAATATATAAATAATAAATAATAAAAATTCTATACTCATTAGTATTAATTTCATATGAAATATTATAAATTGTAGTATCATTTCTATACCGAAAGTTTTAATTGAAGACTTTTGAAGGTATTCATTTAATACTCATTTTCTTGATGCAAATTTGACACCTAATTGTGTAGAATTCATGAAACAATAGTTTAGTTTCTATTAATTTTTTTTTTGGGTGTATTTATATATACTTTGTGGAAAATATTAAACGGCTAATAAAAATTAAAAAAAAAATTTAAATAAAATCTTATTTGAAAATATTGAATGCGTTACTAATAAAAAATATTTCTATAAAATCTTCTTTGACTTTCGGTTTGTTTAAAATTTTCATATATAGTTAATCTATTTAACTAGTTTATTTTTTGCTGAACATAAATAAAATTTACGTAGAAAAATAAAAACGGAGTGGGTCATGTTTTGTGGTTTTTTTTTTTTTTGCGATACAAACAATCTCCGCTTTGTGCCCTTTGTTGGCTTAAAGTTGTGTCTAGATTTTGTTGTTTTGACACCTCCTGCATTCTTTTTTTATTTGCCACCCTCTCTGTGAAGCTTTCTTTCTTTTGCAACGTCTTCATCTGGGTTTTCTTTTTATTTTTATTTTTTTTACTGGGTTTTTGTTTTTTGTTATCACGCTTGTTAATGTCATTCGGCGACATTCCGCCTTTCTGTCCTTGTGCCGCCAGCCGTTCGTCCTTTTTGCCTCGCCTTATTAGCCGCCATTAACACTTTTGCATGACCCCCCTCCTTCCGCAGCCCTTAACCCACCGACGCCCCTGCTTGCGGCAGACACTGTGGAACAACGAACAACAAAAATGAAGTTGTCTTTTGGTTTTGAAGTCGGCGGTTTGAGGGTGTTTCCAGAAATCCGCGCATTTTGTCTTGGTTCGTGTTTCGTCGCCTCATTTTGCCGCCAGCATTTTGGGGCACTTTTGCCCCCCTGCCGCCCCCCTTTTGACAACCCCCCTTGCATTTATGCCTCGTTGTTGCTGCTTGATTTTGGACATCCTTTTCGGGATTTTCTTTGTCTGGCGCCTCCTGTTGCTGGCTAATTAAAAAGCATCTTGCCTTTCGGTTTGTGGGTTTTTTTTGAGCCAAGAAATCTTGGGTTTTTGGCCATCAGAAATCAATGGAAATCGAAATAAATAATATTAAAAGTTTACATTTAATTTTTGGTATAATATATAATATAATAAAATATTACAAATTTTAATTCTAGTCAATAAAAAATATTGGTATTAATAATAACGTCAAGTGCAGAGGATTTTTCTTGGGTTTTTAGCCATCAAAAATCAATGGAAATTGATATAAATAATATTAAAAATTGTAGTTCTAGTCAATAAAAAATATATTAATAATAACTTCAAGTGCAGAGGATTTTTCTTGGGTTCTAAGCCATCAAAGATCAATAGAAATCAAAATAAAAATGTTACAAATTTAAATTCTAGCCATTCAAAAAAAATTATTTGTAATAAAACCAAGTGCAGTTATTCAAAGAAAATTTGTAAGACAACTTAAAAGATTACCAATCACAAAAAAAAAGCTAAACAATGACGGGCCATCTAAGAATTAAGCAAACGTTTTGAAGACCACCCGGCAAAAATGCCCGGTAATCCGGCAATAGTACAAATTTATTTTTCTATATAAATTGCAATTTGTTGTTGGCTGCCCGATATGCCGATGCTAATCTAGAGGGGGCAGGGGGTACTCCTGGTTGATCTATCTAAAATGCCGCCGTCGCTTTCAATTCAGTTGAACGATCCTCGATTGGCGCCAGCAACATGGTCAACATGCAACATGCAACATCTACAGCAACAGCAACAGCAACAGTAGCCGGCAACATTGGCATTGAGTTTGAGTACAATTAATTGAACACCAACAACAAATCGATTGCGCGAACAACAACAAAATGAACAGCAGCAACAGCAGCAACAACAGCAACAACGACAACGACAATAACAACATGACACATTGTGTTGTTCACATGCCGCCGCTGCAGGGCAACAAAACCAGATGAAGACGACAAAAAGGAGCAGCAGCAGTAGCAACAACAGCAACAACAGCAACAGCAGCAACAACAGCAGCAACAACCTGCCGGCAACATGTTGCCGGTGTACAAAAATTTAGTCTTTTGTTATTTGCCGACGTCTGCCAAGTGAATTAGCCCCCGGCCCCCCTTTCCACCGCCACTGCACTAGGGAAACTAGGGATCAGCAAGGTGATCGCAAATATCGTATCGATATATAATATATCGAAAAAAAAGCATTTATCAGCGATTTTCTCGATTTAATGGGTTTTATTTATTTACCTGAATAGTTGTCATTTATATTTATATACTAAAATAGTTCGTTTTTTAAAAGCTGCTTTATTGTTTGTTAATATTGGGTTGGCAAGAAAGTCATGTCGTTTTTTTAGTAATCGTTTTTAATCTAATTTATTTACGACTAATCGAGCACCAGGGTCACACTTTTTAGTATCGTTTTAAAGCTTATTGTCTTAGGTACTATCAATGAAAATTTGGTAATTATTCGATAACATTTGTGGAAGCTATAGCAAATTAAACATGGAGGATCAAAGTGAGCATTTTCGGCATATTTTGCTTTTTTACTTCCGAAAAGGAAAAAAAGCGGTCGAAGCTCGCGAAAAATTGTGCGAAGTATGGTATCAATATCTGCTATTCTTTGCTGCAACGGATTAAAAACGATCCTTTTTTGAAGCGGATCATTACTGGCGACGAAAAGTGGGTTGTTTACAATAATGTCCAACGAAAAAGATCATGGAGCAAGAAAGATAAGCCAGCCCAAGCCCCATCAATGGCCGATATCCATCAGAGGAAAGTTATGCTGTATGTTTGGTGGAATTGGAAGGGTGTAGTGCACTTTGAGCTGCTGGGACGGAATAAAACCATCAATTCAGATGTGTACTGTCATTAGTGGTCGAACAAAACGGCCAATACATAATTGATTAATTATAAGTCCTGATATAAATAAATCATCTTTGAAAATATTGAAAAAAAACGACATGACTTTCTTGCCAACCCAATATTTATCAAAATGTATCGAAATTTATCGACAATATTGCATTTATCAGCAATATTTTATATTTAAATTGTTTTTATTTTTTTTGCATGAATATTGACATTTATTTAAATAACATATAAAATGTAACATTTTATACAAAAATCATACTTCAGCTAAATATTTAAAAAAAATATTTGAACAACTATTTAATTGGTATCGATATGGATTTAAATGAAAGATCATTGAACTTACCCTTAAGATACCGAACAAGTATATCTTTATACCGAAATCTTGTTTTAGAGTTGATTTCGATACTTTTCCGATACTTATCGATCGCCTTTGCCATCCCTACGCCCAGCCATTAATAAGCCAGTCGAATCGGCGGACTCAGACTCACACACACACATCCTGGGTGTCTAATTAGCGTCAACCTGGCTGCTACCAACATGTTGCTGACAACTGAAAGACCCGAAAGACCGGAAAATAAAAGATTTGAATAGAACCCATTTAACCCAACCCCCATTGCCCCTGTACAAAAATTGAATGGGAAAAGAAAAGACAAAGAAAACTTTCACTTGACGCTAAACAAACATCAAGAAACGGGGAGGCGTGTGCATTCCTGTCAGGTGTCCTCAAATGAAATCAATTTGCCAAATGACATGAACAACAAATCAAAGGGCGCGACGCCCCCCCCTCATCGAAAGCCCCTTTGAATGGCCCCGAAATCGAACTTTCCGACTTGGACCTTGTGACAGGTTGCTTTGTGTTACCTATCGATCGATTGTGAGGATCTGGGAAAAGTTATCGGATAAGAAAGTGCAGTA
The DNA here is from genome assembly GCA_037075205.1 of Drosophila prostipennis. Classification (NCBI taxonomy): domain Eukaryota; kingdom Metazoa; phylum Arthropoda; class Insecta; order Diptera; family Drosophilidae; genus Drosophila; species Drosophila prostipennis. Next base: position 647,037 of record JBAMCJ010000077.1, read on the forward strand.
ATCAACATTTAGATAGGAAATATGGAAAATATTATTATAAAATATAGAACCCATGATCATGAAATATTTATTTATATTATTTAAACTTATAGAACCTATGAATATATTTTAAAAAATTATATATTTGATCATTACATATTTTTTCATATTATTTCAACTTATAGAACCCATGATTATATTTAAATAAATTACATATTTTATCATTTAATTTTAGGATTTAATTTTTAGGTACATTAAGGATACTCAAAAAACATCAAAATGACTACAGCAAATAATTTGTTTTCCCCGTGTCACTTTTCCAAACATTTTCCATAATTTTTTTGTTTATTGACATAATTTGTGGAGCCTTTTTTTTGGCTTTTTGGCAATTGGGCGCGGAATAGTTCGCTTTTCGGTTTCGGTGCCAGCTGGAAAAAAACCTTTGACAGTCTTGTTGGCTCTATCCAAATGTCGTTCCAGTTGGCATTTCGGCCTGGTCGCTCTGCTGTGCCGCTTGATTGACAGTTTTATTAAGAGTATATATATATGCATTCGATCTGGTGGATATATATGAATTATAGGGGGGATAGGGGATTTCTGTATAGACAAAAATAACAATTTTGTGTGGGCCTGAGTGACAGGCTTCTGCTGCTGGCGATGACAAGGCATGCAAAGATAGTTGATGTATCTGCCAGATACATGTGCTACGACTAACTATAGAATATAATGGGGTAAGGGTATCTTTTCAGGGGGTGGCATTTGCGGAAGTGTCCGGAAACAGGCAAATTAATTAACACACTTGAGAAGTTGCCAAGCGCAAGCGGCAATTAAAACCCATTAAATCAAGTTAAAAACTTTTTCGACTGATAGCAAGGGGGGTATATATGGGGCGTCTAGTCAAAAGTTTCGTAACCTTCGCCATAAAGCCACTTAAGTGGGTCATAATGCAGACAAACAGCCAGCGGGCCAAAAGGAGAAGGAGAGCGCCAGCAAACTTCTCCCTGGCATATTTATGCTGAAAGCGAAATTGAAAACTTTGCCACCGATATATGCAGCCACACACATTCCCATATATATGCTATAAATATATATAGTATATATATAATATATATCTGTTTGGGTACATACAACAAATGGCACCGGAATGAAAGAAAGGAGCAACTTTCACTCTTCACTCGCTGGCTGCAAAACTTGCGCTGTCTTCTTATACATACAGATATATATATATATATATATCTATATGTTTATATAGCCATCTGGGCAAACATTAAGTGCATAAAAATGGCATTAAATTGTGCGCAAAATAGCTGCAAATAAAATTGTGCTCCTCTGACTTTTTGCGCTGCTCTTCTGGTGGCGCACAAATGTATGCAATATGTGGCATTAGACGCCGGGCATTACTATTTCCACCATTTGGATATCCTTATCCTATGTGTATATATATAAGGGATATCTGTCTGTTGCTCACTGGGTGCATTGCTCGCTTGAATGCATAATCCTGGCATATCGGTGGTTTATTTGCTTACCTATACGTTTGCCTACCTATCGAAAACATTTAATCTACATAAGTATATAAAACGCTCTCCTCAAAAAGTACAGGTTTACTGCATAGCGTTAATCAGCAAAGCTAGAACGTTCATATCTTTACCAAATATTCTTAAAATAGTGAAAGCTAAAACTAAGAACTGATTTCTAACCAAGTGAGCCCCATCAACCAGTCTTTTTATAACTCATTATAAAATAAAATCTTTCTCGCATTGTAGTTTAATCACTTTGACTTTAAGAAGTTTAATGTTTTCTCTTATTAATAATATTTCGGTCTTTTAGTTTAAGCATTTTGAGTTTAGAAAGTTGTACTGTTTTTTTTATTAATAATATTTGAGTTTTCGGTTAAATTTTGTGTAAGTATATGTAATCTAATCTTATCTAATACCTTTCTATGGTATTGCTTTTAATCTTTTCAGTAAATAGTCTTCATTATAGACAGTAATAAATCTCCAAATCTGAAAACAGCTCATTTTATTATAGTTAAATTTAAATTTATTTCTTTTGACCATCATTTAAAGCTAAATACAAATTAGATAATCACCCGCTCGCTGGCAAATTAGTTTGCAGCTCATAATCTGGATTCCTCAATTGACTTGACTTTTTCTTCAATGGTCGGAAAAGTTGAAAGTGTTTTCCCGCAGACGATTTTCCTCGCTTTTCACAGATTGTTCCCGTTGTTGTTGGCGCTTTTCTTTGACTTTAAACTTGCAAGTCAAACACTCACACTTGTACAATATGGCGTCAAGTATTTATTGTGTGCTTTTTCTTGTTGTTTCCCCCGCCTGCCCCGCCCCGCCCCGCCCACTCCTCGAAAGGAAAGTGAAAACTTTTCGTTGGCGAAAAAGTCGCGGATAAAATTTAAAACCAGCGAAAGCAGGAAAATTCAAATAAAGTGATGAAAACAAACTTAAACATTGGGTTACATCCTGCGTTTTTTTAAGGAGAAAATGTTGTTGGAAAATGATCAAAAAACAAGTTTAAAATGTTTTGTAATAAGCTGATAATAGAGATTCTTTTATTTTCAAAAACTAAAATGGTTTTAAAATAATATATGGCTTCATTGGCATAATAAATATAAATATTTTAATGAATTATAATGAAAATCGTCTTTTAAAAAATACGAAATATTTCAGAGAAAGCATTCCTGCTATCACTGAGATTAATAGATTTAAATCAAACTGTTTGGTTCTTTAGTAGGTTTTGTATATTTATGTTTACCCTTTTTTTACAACCCTACAATTGCAAATATTCTTTTAAAACCATTTAGGATCCAGAGAATATAGGGGCTAAAATAATTAGAAATCATGGGAAATTAACTAAATGGTGTTAAGTTTACAAGACTTGTATTTTAGTAGAATTTATTGTAAGTCTATTAATTTAATCGAAATTTTAATAGATATAATAATGATAATTCCCAAAACAATATTTGCTTTTAGTTTAAATTAATTGATTATAATTTATAAAATATCCTGTTGTTTTCCTTTTCAATACTACTTACCGAATAGATAGTGCACAGGATAAGGGTTAAATAATGTTACCGTTACCTATTTATCCTTTTGTGAGCCTAATCTTCGATTACGCTTTTACCTCTCTCTCCACCAGATTATTTATCAGTGTGTGTGTGCCTTTTGGTCAATTGTCCTTCTTATGGTTGTTGTTTCACACACACACACATTTTTTGTTGTTTTTCGGTGTTTGGGCAAAAGTAACAAGAAGAAAAACATTCGACCATCATCGGCAGCGCTGCGACTGCGCTGCCCGCGTCCACCTGCAGGGGGTTGCATTTTTAGGCCACACCCACATGCGAATGCGACGCTTGCACTCCGTTGTGATTGGCCCAAAAACAATTGGCAGTCAGCTGCAAAAATACAACAACAAACATTGGGCGAAAAGCGGAAAAAAATTCACTGCTACTGGCTGTTGTTGTTGCTGTTGTTGTTGTTGCTTTGAGCTGCGTTCGGCAGCGAGACAAAAACAAAAGCAACAACAACAAAAACAACACGTCACCACCGGAGCAAAAATCGCCCCTTTTGGCAAAAAACGCAGCTAAGGAAATGGGCAACAAAAGGAACAACAAAAAAAAAATGGAAAAGAAAAACACAGAGAAACAAAAACAAAAACAAACACACACAAAGGCACGGGAAACAACAACAACAACAACAACAGCAAACATGCGACGAGTGCAACAGCAAGCGAACGAAAGAGCGAGGGCGACACAGAGAGTGAGAGCGACAGAGCGGGTGAGAGAGAGTGAGTGAGAGCGCATTGGGCATTTTGGGCAGCGCAGCCGGCCGCGCAGTCGACGTCCTTTGCGTTTCGTTTTACTGCGTTTTGTGCGTCCCTTTGCCCACCCACAACGCCCCCTTTAACCACTATATGATTGCCCTTACTTTTCGGTCACGTGTCGCCGTTCCAATCGCACTCACACACATTTGCCGGCTCAATGGCACTCACTTCTGGTTTCTCACTGTGCATTTGCCGCCTATAACGGGACATTTCTCTGCCGTCTTCGATTGTTGGTGTCTCTTAACCATTACTCATGTTCCAATTAACCCTAGGAAATCCCACCTTATCATTTATTCATTGAAAAAAAATTATATACAAAAAAACATATTTTATTGGCAGATCATTTAAAACTGTTTTAAAAGCATAGTTGACATAATTAAATAATTTATTTTGATTTCTTAAATTTCTTCCAATTAACCCTAGAAAATCCCACCTTATCATTTCTTCATTAACAAAAACATTATAAACAAAAACATATTTTATTGGCAGATCATTTAAAACGGTTTTAAATACCTACATATTTGACATAATTAAACAATTTATTTTGATTCGTTAAATTTCTAATTTAAAATAAAATTTTTCTCACAAAATAGTTACAACATTTTGAGTTTATGTAAGAAGATGGACTGTTTTTGGATTAATACATTTTCTATTTTGTCCAAAATATGTTGTTTTCGTAGGGTTTTTTACCTCAATCTCAACCCAACAAGATCCATAAGCATAATATGAACAGTTTCTACTATGGTTGGTTCTCTAAACTAATGATTTGGTTTCTAAGGTTGAATTTCAATCGATTAAGAACTTTTGCACTAAATATACCATTCCATATCCGGGCTATAAATTTTCTAGTTTTGCCCCAAGTTAAAAAGTTATGAATATGAATTTTTGGTATGTTGATTAAAATCTAACCCACAACTAAAAATGGTAACTTCTAAATGAATGAAAGGGATTTGAATTTTTCTTTGAATAAATTCTCGGCTCAGGGTATCTTAATAACCGTTGTGATTTTCATACTCAAGGATTTTTAGCTCTTTGCTCTTTGGTTATCTGCTTTTTCTTTTGTTACTTATTTAGTTTTATGCAGAGGTATTTTTTTCACCTCCCAGTTCTTATGTTTTTTTACGGCTGCTCGATGAAAAATATTTTTGTTTGCCTGCCAAAAAAAAAAGCGCTCGATTTTTTGTTGTCTTTGTTGGTGTTTTTTAAACCCATCTTGTTGCAGTTGTTGTTGGTGTTTTCTCTTATTTTTTTTGTGGAAAAGGCTTTCGTTGTTGTTGCTTTGTCGGCATCGTTTGTTGCTGTCGTCAATGACGTCGGTACACAGAGAATAATCATTATTAGGCTTTATAATAATGTTAAACGTTTGTTGGCTTACAAAAACCAATGGTTAAAAAACAGTTTTTTTTTAATTTTTTAAATGTTATTTTGTGACTAAAAAATGTATGGCTTAGGTTAGGAAGAAAATTGTTTAATTTTATAAAATCTTTAATGTTAGTTGGTTCTTAAAAACTAGTGGTTTAAAAGCAGTCCTTTTTTTGAAATTTAATGAATTTTAATTTGTCATTAAAAAGTATTTAGTTTTGGTTTTCTGGAATATCATAAATTTTTTTATAGTTTAATGAATTTTATTTTGTCATTATAAAGTATTTAGTTAGGGTTTTTTGGAATATCATAAGTTATTAAGATAAGTTTTATAATAATAGAAAATAATAGTTGGTCTCATAAAAAATGGTATGAGAACAGAAATTATATAGTTTGTGGCTTCAAGGATAAAAATAATTAAACACCTATTATGAAATAATTGAGGACAGATAACAAATTTAAAGTGCTTTTAGACTAAATTATTTTAGTGTTCATTTTTTTCCTCTGTGTAACTCATTTTTTTGGCAGCGAGTCCTGCCAACGAAGGATATTTTTGCCGATAGTTGTTGGCGGGCCTTTTGTTGCTGTTGTTGCTAGTTTTTAGTATTATTGCCGTCGCCTCGCCTCGCATCGCGTTGCATTGCGTCTTTTGCCACGTCGACAGCAGTTGATGTTGTTGCCTATAATGAATGCTGTGCTTTTGGCCCAACTTGCCGCCCACTAAGGCAATTTTTTTTTTTTTTATTTATTCATTTTTTTGTTGCCACAGATAGCAAACGGTGCGAGTGCAAGCGAGATGGCCATATAGTGGGAGACAACGTAAACTCTTTTGACATTTTATTTTTCACTCCAGTTAGTGTGTGTGTGTGTGCATGTCCTTTGTTGCCACTTTTGCTGCGCTTTTCCAGTATTTTCTTTTTTGTCCAGTGTATGTGTGTGTGTGATGTCACCCCAACGGCCTGCTTTCATTATTGACACGAAGTTTTCCCCGCTGCATTTTTCCGGGCGATGTGATTAGCTAGGCGAATGTGACAGGGAAAATTTCCATAAATGTATGTACAAGCTGTTGAAAATTATTGGGGAGTTGGGCAGGTGAAAGCTAAAAGGGGATCCGTTGGATCTTGAAAAAAAAATTAAATAATTAAATTTACTTAATTTTAATAATAAATAAGTGTTTAAAAAGAAGCAAAAGCATTTAAAAAATATTTATATTCTTCGCTAAGTAATTTTTTCAAAATTAGTATGGGGTTTATAAAAGAAATATATATCACACATAAAATTCTGTAAACCAATCTTAAAATTATCGAGGAGATAAGCAGGTGAAAGCTTAAAAAATTTAAAATAAAATCTAGTAACTTAATTTTCTCTTTTAAAAATTCAAGTAGTTTAGGTATAAACTTAGTAACAAATAAATATTAAAAAACAGAAGCATAGTATTTTTTTTTGAAATTTAATAGGGCTTCATAAGGGTTTATTAAATACATAAATCAAACATAAAATTCTGTAATCCAATCTGGATATATTTCTTTGTATATTACCCAACATAATAAAGCAAGAATATATAAGACCGACAATTCACAAAGCCCCCTTTGTTTTTGGCCCAAACCCCTTGATAAGTGCGTTTTCTTGCAATGCATTTTCTTCATTTTTCACACCCCTGAATTTCCCGCCCCTCCACAAAAGCAATGCTGCTTTTTCCTCGAAGTTTGTGCGACTTTCAAATGACTTTTTGGTGCGTCAGTTTAGTTGGCTGCCTTTTGTCTACACGAACACACATATATATCTTTATTTATATATCTACGATTTGTTATGATAGCATCCATCCACCCCTCAGATTTGTTTGTTTTTTGTGTTAGATAAAAGTAAAATAAAATTGCAGACTCGGACAAAACTGAGATATGAAATTCAATTTACATGGGTATACTTTTAAGAACTTTTAAGGACTTTTATTGGATTTTATAAACTTTTATTTGATGTGGTTTTTTTGTTTACTGGTTTGGATTTTAATATAAAATGAGAAAGCCTACAAAATTAGGAATTTACTTATTATTTGATAAATGGGAATTCTTATATTGAATTTTGAGGAATTTTTTTGGTAATATTTCCTTAAATACATTGAATTTTCCATCGCTGAACTTGGTTTGGTTTTTGCATTCATTAAGGAACCAACTCATGTGTGAACGTTTCTAATTAAAAATGGCAAAAATATTCAGCAGAAAAAAAAGAAGAAGGAAGATAGGTGAAATCTATGGAAAATGGCTCCTATATCTTTGCCTTTTCTTGCCCCTAACTCTTTTTCTCTTTCTTCTTTTTTGCTGTGTGTGAGTAAATAAGCGAAACAAAATGTTGAGTGCTTCTAGAGGACGAAGTATAAAAAATGAAGCAATCAGTGCAGGAGCATATGAGGGGTTTTTCCGGGTGAAAGGGGGGCTTTTCAGGGGGTGGGGCTTATAGTTTCTGAAAAGGCAATCATAGGGATACTCGCTACACATCAATAAATGAAGGAGCCAAGTTCCGAACTCCCTCCATTTTTAGTTTCCATGTACTCGACTTTTTTTTCGGTGCTGTGCTGCCTCTTTCAGCAATTTTTAATTTGTTTTTCTCTCTTTCTGTCAGCATCGTCGCCTCTCTTTCTCTTGCTCTATGTGGCACATGCCATCCATCTCGCTCTCTCTCTCTTTTTGGATAGTTTTCAGCTGGTGCTGCTGTTTCTTTTTCACTATTTCTAATTTATTTCCTATTTTTTTTTTGTTGTTTTCAATAATTTTTACGATTTGTTCGTGCTGCAAATTTTTTTTGTCCCCTCCCCCATTTTGCATATGTGTTGGTGTGTGCAGGCAGGCCATGCCCCCCTTTTCGCCGCCCCTGTCCCCTTTGGATGGGATGTATGTGTTTATTGAAGCGTAGCCATTGATTGGCAGGACATCTGCACACGGCATTCATTTTGAAGAGTCGACTGCGCCAGAACTACACCACCCCAAACCCCACACCACCCATCGAATCCACCCAAAACCATTCGCTTTTCCCATCATTGATTGCCGGCTCTGACTTTTCCTTCAACCTTCCAGTGTTGCGTGCTTGTGTGCAAACAAGAGAAATTTATTTGTTTGCTTGCCAAATGATTTTCATTTGTTTAAATTAATTAATAGTTTTCAACGGAGAATTGTTTTCGTCGATATACTAGGGAACTGGGTATCGGTCAAAAATACTAAGACTAAGCTGATCCTTACAATAAATTAAAGATATTTCAATTTTAAAGTTTACTAGCTACAGAATAAATAAATTAACTAGTTTTTACTAATTAAAACTATAATTTGTATGGTTTAAATGTCCAGAAAAAAATCGAAAAAGGGAATGTAAAATCTTGTCTTTCTATAAAATTTTATTACATACTTCATAGTTTTAGATTTCTTGAAAAATGTTAAATATTTTAAAATATTAAGGTATATACTAAAAGTGTTTTTAAAAAATAATACATTTTGTAGTATTTAAATTTTTAATAAATAAAACAAGTTTTTTGTACCTTATTTTATTTTAAAACAAAAATTAACTTATAGTTTCAGATTTCTTGAACAATTTTCAATATTTTAAAATATTAAGGTAAATACTAAATATATACCATATTGTTTTGAAAAAATACTAAATTTTGTAGTATTTAAATTTTTAGTAAATAAAACAAGTTTTTTGTACCTTATTTCATTATAAAACAAAAAAAGGCATATCACAAAAGCAATGGCTTATTTATGCAGTATCATTTTTCCGAAATTTCCTGTTCAAGTTGCACTTCCAAGAAAAAGAAAAACATTCTATTCATGGCAATATCCTTTTGAATCCATGATTTTCCTGTGCTTGAAACTTTCCGAATCTCTTATTGCACCTTTGTGCGCCATTTACTTTGCCATTTTTCGCAAGCTCCTTTCGCCATTCGGCTTTCGCCTTGATTTGACCTTGAGCAGGTCGTGCTTAATTCATTTAATGCCCTCGCACAAAGCGATTCATGTGTTCACCTCAATGATCTGTCCCCATAATCGGGATGAGCGGCCATGAAGTGGGATCTTAACCCTCGACAGCCCCGCCGAACCGTTTCGACCTCTCTGCTCCCCGGGTTCTTTGGTTCCTTGGATCCCCGGGCTCTTGGGTTTTTGCGTGGTGCAGAGAAATAAAGACGAAACGAGGGCATTATGGTATTATTTATGGCGAAAACTGCGCCACAGTCCGGATGCGGCAGTCACCCACTTGCCACCCGATTTTACCTCCTCAATTTTTTTTCGCCGGCTTTTCACCCCCTCTCCTTTTGGGAACGTCTTGGGGTGCGTGCAGCTTTTCGGGGGGAAAAAAAAGTAAAAGGAAATGCCAGTAAAATGTAATGTATTAAATTGTTTTGGTTGAAACCAAAGCATAAATATGGGATGGGGGAGCACACACACATATACAGACACTACAAAAAATAAGGGAAGAACTACCCTTAGCCAGGCCAAAATGCGTTGCGGTAGGTCAGGGCAGCTCGGGAAAATGCGGTGGCTCCTGGCGCTCCTTTCGCCGTTATTTCTCATTTTCGTGCTCTTACTTTACCTTATTTTCCATTTTCTTTTCGCCACGATTTTTATGTACGTCTCATTTCTTTTCTTTTTTGGGGTAGGTCGCGTGGCAGGGTGGCCATCGCTTTTGGCCCTTCGCCTTTTACCGTTCGCCTAATGGCAACGCAATTTCCGCCCGAAACTGTTTAAAAACTCTTCTACGCCTACGAACACGTAGCACTTGGCACTGACAGAAATTTGTAGTGCCAACTGGCTGGGTTCTAATGGCCCACATTTGTAGTCTTGGTGGTAATATACTAAATAAAAAAGGTGACTTGAAATCAAATTATCAAATCTTAATTTTGTGATTAAAGGTTGTTTTAAATTTAAAGGTGCCGAAAAGTATGCAACAATTTGAGAGTGGCGCCTTTCTTTCACTTTTTGATTTTTTTAAATTTTATTTTGTACTTTTACCCTCTTGTATTTTTTACAAAATATTTTTAGAAAATATTTTTGTTACTTTTAAAGGTACACAACAATTTTAAATGCAAAGTTTAATTTTGAACAGCATATTTTTTAAAATTGTATATATTAGTAACTAATAAATGTTACTTTCAAAGGTTTATCAAAGCACTTTTTTTTGGGTGTCCAAAAGTATGCAACGTTTTTTTAAACTACTTTTAGACATCTTTTAATGTTATTTTATAAAATTGGTAATACTTTTTATTTTAATTATATTAAATAAAGACAGCAAATGAGTTCTTTACACCTTAAAACCGGTTGGTATTTTTGTGTTCAGTGCAATCGTCGCCATTTTGTTTCTGGCACTGCAGCCCCGACAAGTTGCAAGATGCACGGCGCACGAAAAACTCCCTTCGACCCTCGGCCCACCCACCCCCAATAATATATAAACCCCCCCCCCCCCCCACAACCCCTTTTCGATGTCGGGGTACAAATGACATGCATGCAATGCTCATTCCCATTCCCATTCGCATTCCCATAGCCCCGCTAGCCGCCCAAAATGGTCGCCTCGCAAATGGCAGTTGCATTCGGAAAAGCCACCCAGGAAAAGCCACCCACCACCCACCCACAGTCGCACCACGTGCTTCTAACGGCGCCGGCAGTCGACGCCTACATGTCGGAAATGTTGGCATGTCGTTGTTGTATTTCTGCTCTAATATCCTTTATAGCAAAAGTGCTTGACGTAAATTGACTTGTTTTTACTTTTGACTTTTAAGGCGCCCCCCTGGACGAGCCCCCCCTCCCCCTTTCGCCGCCCCTGTTTGTTTGTTTGTTTGTTGTTGTTGTGGTTGCAATTTGGGTACACAGGATGTGCAGGATATACGGGGGATATATGTATGTATATGTGCAAATAACCATACACACACACGGAGAACCAAACAAAACGAGAACGAGGTGCACAGGAAGGCCGTTTAATATTTATTTTATCCATGTTGTCCCGATGAAGGACTGGCATTTTCCCCTCCAAAAAGGGAAAAGCGGGGAAATGGAGGGGGAAAAACAAGGTGGCATTTTCCTATTGCAGGTGCGAAAATATGCTGCAAATGGAGGCAAGCAGATGTGGATGAATACACGAGATGTGAGTGCTTTCATGGATGGATAATAAAAAATAAAGTACTTGAAGTACATCTTACAGGGAGATATATGGTCCATTCGAATGCTTAACTCACTCACTCTTTTTTTGGGGGGGGCAGTTTAGGAGTTCCTTATTGATAAGCAACTAATTGAAGAGGATTTCGAATTTTTAGATTATTTATTGGTCTTAAACGAAAGTTTAATTTCACTTTAAAATTTATAGAAATAATTTTAATAAATTTTACATCATTTTTAATACCCAATTTCATTTACCAGCCTTGGAAGTAATTTTTTAAATAAACTGCGCTACCATAGGGAAAAGTTAATTACCTTCAACTAGCTGCAATTTGCAGATGATCTTAATTGAAGGCGCGCGTTGAAACCAATGAGAAAATGCAACGCGAAAATTTCGACACTTCAAATGCCTCATGCACTGCATTTCTATCATTCATTTTTAATAATTTAATAAATACAATTTATTTTTATTACTTGTCCCTTTGGATACAGTTTTCATTTAATTTTTCATTGTTGAAACTGTAAAAACCTATTTTTAATGATTTTTTGTTAAAAAATTCTATAAATCCTTTTTTTATTATTAAAAGAAATAGAAATACTAAAAAAATACCAGTTAAATTAGTTTTATTAAATTCTTGAAATATATAAATGTAAAATATATTATGAAATAAAATTACTGAATAAAATAAAAGTTCAATAAGTAGGTATTTTAAATTCTTAATTAGTTTGTCAAATATTTTAATAAATAAAATTACACAATAAAATAGCAGTTAAATTAGTTTGCTAAAATCCTTAAATATATAGTTTTCTGTAACCTTTAAACCATGAAGTATTTGAATATTCTTAAAAACTTTTCTACCCCTTTTTCTTGCAGTGATCTGCCGCTGCAGTTGCTGTTACTGCTTGCAGTTTACACGTTTTAAGTTAACAACTACAGCAACTGCCTATCGGCCGGCACCATCAATTGACCTTTCGCATTGGCCAGTCGTGCCCCTTGCCACGCCCCCTCGCCCCCTCGCCCCGCTCGCCCCTTTTGCCTTTCATCGGGGATACCAAGTGCTCCAAATAAAATACGTTGCCCAAAGGCAGTTCGAAGTACGCAGTACCAAGTCCAGGAGGCTTATCTTCTTAGTTTCTTGGCTGCCGACGTGCCGGGGAAAATCTTTTGGGGGCTGGGAAAAGAAAATGCCCGGCCAGTTTTCCTCCCCGCGGACTGTTCCGCAGGTCCAGTCAGGTTTTCCTTGGATTTCCAGTCTTCGAGGAACGTTCTCGAAAATAGCAATAAAGTGCGCATAAATTTACGCGCGAAATCAATCTGGTAGGTTAGAATTAACCGAAAAGGAAAAATCAGGAAAATAAATACAAAACAATACTCTTTAAAATATTTATTGTATTAATGGTAAACTATGGTTATAGTAACTTAATAATATAATCTTAAATAAATTTGAAAAAATTTAAACCATTAAAAAAAATTGATTTAGCTTGTAATATTTAGAAATCTAATAATTAGATTTACACCATTATGATCTAAATTAAAATTAAAAAGTGATTTATCATTTAAAAAAATATTAAACAAAATTTGATTTTGTAGTAATTACAAATCTGTTGATTTTTAGCATCTAATATATTACTTTTAAGTTCTTTCGGAATTATTAAAAATACAATTTAAATATCATATTGATTAAAACTAAAGTTTTGCATTATAACCAATTTCCAAAAAAACCTGTAAAATGTTAGAAACATTATATTATATAACATATTACATACATATTATATTTTGTATAATTTCCTAGCAAAAGCCAATTGAATTCTTGTTTACCCTCTGGAAGAGCAGAAAATGCGGAGAGTTAAAGTGGCTATAGCTCGCCATCAAATCGCATTTTAATAGCCGGCATGGTCAGCGCTTTTTTCGCCTTACCCTTTGGCCCCTTAAGTGTGAAATTTAACCAGCTACCCAAGAACGAGGCAGAAGACTCAAGTTTAAGCCAAGAACCCGAACCCCCGACCAACGGCAGCTCGGAAAATGGTCAGGAAAAATTAAGGAAAACAAAGGAAAATGCAGTGGCTCATAATGAGTTGAGGCGGCCAAAGTGAAACTGATTTAATTAGGGATATGAAATGTTATTTCGACACTGCTATCGATATCATTAGCCATTTTTTTTTGGCGTGTGTTAGGGAGTTAAAGAGCAAGCTAGTGAAAAGGGTGCGAAGTTTTATTAGTACCTATAAAGATTTGCATTTTATTAAGCCCTATATGAAGGTTCATATCATAAGAAATAAAATCCCTTTATTAAAGTAAATAACTTTATGTAAACTGTTCTAAACAAAGAAAACTTTATGTAAAAATTTTAGGATTTCAAAAATGTTTTCTTAAGTTAAAGATATTTCTTGTTTCTTTATTCTTAGTATTTACATGATATATTAAAACATAATACATAAATATATTAAAATAAAAAACTCTATCTAGCCTGTTCTAAACAAAGAAAATATTAAATAAAATATTTGTAGGTTTCAAAAATATTTCTTAAAATTTAAGATATTTTCGTGCCTCTTTATTTTTATTATTTACAGGATTCCTTTGAGGTTCGCCGCCCATCCAGTTGCCTGGCCCTCCTTAAACACCATTAATAACAATTAATTTGTATTTATGGCTGGGCATTCGTGGCGCACAGGGTGCCCACAGCAAAATGCAATTGCACAAGTAAATCCTTGTAATCCCCACATTAGTCTCCCCTTTCTCTGGCATCTTATACTCCCTCCCTGATTTCCCCCCTTTCTTTTTTGGCTGGCTTTTTTTTTGGTCTTAGCAAATTACCTTCACGAGCCAAGCGAGGGGGTGGGAAAATAAGGGGAGGGGGTGACAAACCACATGCGATTACCCTGACGAGGTGGGCAGTGGGTAGTGGGTGGTGTGGGGTGGCTAACAAATCGCTGAAAATATGCGATGCGTGTGTTGTTGGCTGTGGAAAATGGAGCTGGAAACTGCAACAAGCACCAAGGTAATGCATACCCAAAATAAGCAACAGTAGGCACTAAATAAGAAGAACACTAAAAATAAAGTACCTAAAACGAGAAATGAAAGGGCAAATATTTTCCAAAATTTCCTCCTTTTATTTACATACAAAAAACTCTTTTCATATGTTATAACAAATAGTTTCTGAATATTTGAAAATCTATTTAAAATAACACTTTTTTTAAATGCATTTGTTTGAATTTTTTTCTAGTATTTTCTAGTATTTTTATAATGATAAGATAATAACATAAAACTATTTATCATGTTTCATATGTTATGAAAAACACTTTCTGAATATTGGAAAATCTATTTAAAACATAGGAGCTGATTAATCTATGGAAATAACACATTTTTTTAAAATGTATTTTCTTGAATATTTGTTTTAGTATTTTCTAGTATTTTTATAATGAAAAGATAATACCATAAAACTATTTATATTCACTGTGAAAATCGCACATACGCCAACTTTACGTATAATATCTCTGAGTTCCTCTGAAAAAAAAGCTTGGCACAAGGCGCCCCTAACAAAATAAAAAAAAAAAAAAGATGAAAAAAAGAGAAAAGAAATAAGATGGCGGCGGGCAAACAAGTAAAAATCGCATGCAATTTGAAGAAAAATATGCGAGGAGTAAACTTTTGAAACGACGCATTTTTCCAGCTTTTCCCCCGACTTTCCCTCCGTTTGATGCTCATCATAGCCATGAAATGTGCAAGTGCGTTAGCCCCAAAACCAATTTTCAGTAATGACTGCATTTTGCCGTCGTCTCAGCTTTTGCCACCCCCTCAACGCCCATCCCCCCCACCAACGATGTTGTCGGTTTAAATGCACAAAAGCGCGCCAAAGGACATGCCAAGGACAAACGTTAGTTGAACCGGCAGGGTGGGCGGAAAATGCGAGGGGGGTGGTGGTGGAAAGGAGGCGCCTTGCGTAATTTGCTGCGGCAATGGCGGCAAAACACATCGCAAAATGGCGACAGATCCAAAAGGGAGTCTACCACCCTTCCTTTGGGCTCCCTTTCGCCTTTGCGGGTTTTACAATTTTAAGATTTATTTACGTGCTTCGGGGAGTTTTCCACCCCCGCCACCCCCACGGGGCGGATAAATGCATGCGTTTGTTGGCCGAGACGCGCCAAAAAGTTTTCTCCCCTCCGCCGCCGCCCGCTCTTTTCCCGAACGCCAACTGCATACGAAATGGTAAGAGATGGCAACCCTGCCGCCTGCCTTTCGACAGCCAGGGTTGGCATGTGCGTGTGTGCTAAAGTCAGCCTGTGACCTGTTTGTCCTCTAAAGTGAAATATTTTGCAGCAGGCGAAATGCAGTTTTCTCTGTCTTCTGTGGGCAGAAAAAGCGGAAAATGGAAGCTGAGAGCGTGACACGCGGCAAAAATAGACTGTAATATAATGGTAATTAACAATATACAAAAGAATTATATTTATTTGAATATTTTATTTACCCAAAAAAAAATGTTTAGTTAAGTAATTAGTTACTAAATAATATTACCAGGTAAAATATGATTTTTTTAAAACAGATCAGAAAAGAAAAAAAATTTAATAAATAAATTAAAAATGGAGTTTCTTTTCTGAATTCTGAAAATTTTCATATTTTTTGAATTAAAAATTTTTTTTATGTTAAGTTAGGTTCTTCGTCATTCGATAAATTTGTCATCGCTATTGGCGTTATCCTGCTGAACTATCGGTTATTCGACCATTGCGTAAGATGTCGCTGGAGCGTCATTTAATGCGCCGCCAGTTGTCTTAGCAGCCGGCTTCAGTGGGTTAAGGGGGGGGCCTGTCGTCCAGGGGCGCCCGAGGGGGGGGATGGCAGTAAGGGGAGCTGGAGACGTCGCTGGCATATTTTATTTTCCAGCTACTTTTTTGCCGCTTCATTTGACAGGGAATCCGGTGGGGCCGAAAGAGGGGGGGGGTATGAACTGCAAAGGGAGTGCAATGGGATCTCCATCATAATCTTGGCCCCCCCTTTGCCACGCCCCTGGCCACTGCTCTAAAAACGCAGAATGTATTTGAAATGTTTCAGCATTGATAAATAGTTTTGCGCTGTCCTGCGGGGATGCAGTCAGCTTCACAGCTTCAGCTTTTCCAGCCCCTCTCCCTCCGCCCCCTCAGCTACGCCCCTGAAGCCACCCCCCTCTATGTGTGTGGGTTGGCTTTCGAAATTAGGAAAATTAATGTGGGAAAATGCTGTGCCCCAAAGTGAAGCGAACGAGGCAACAAACGCATTTCATATATCACAGCCGAAAAACGGAAAACGGCTGTGGGGAATTTATTTCTGGCATTGATTTTCCACTGAGCTATTTCTTTTATTGAAATTTGCCGAAAAAGAAAGCCGAATAAAATCATAAATTCTGCCGTTTTTTTTCTGTTCTGTGCTGGGCTCATATTTATGGTTGAGTTATTTTCGCAGTCGTAGTTTGAATGCGGAAATGGTAACGAGAAATAACAGGAAGAATATTTTTCAATCGAAATTCCCCTAGGCAAAAACTTCTGGCCATCGATTATGCAATTTGAGAATATTAAGCATACATAATAAATATTTATTTATATAGATAAAATACAAATTATAAAATCTAGAAAACTTGAAAAACTTACTTGACATGCATAAGAAACTTAAAACTAATTTTAAAAAATGAAAGTAATCATTAAAATATATTTTAACTACATCTGTTGTATAAATTCACTTTATTTAGAATTAAATAATAATTAAATAGATATAAATATAGATCTATATGTATCTATACAATTAGAGATAAATAATATAAATAATTAAATAAATAAATAATATAAATAGATACAATTAGAGATAAATTGCTTACTTCTAAATTTTTTTTCGCCCTTTAAGTATATATTTTTTTTGGTACTTTTTCTTAGGTCGATTAATACTTATTTTCTTAAATTGTCTTTGCAAACCGCATCCCTTCTCGTTACCACATGACAGCTTACCGTTTTCTGGTGCCAACCGCTTGTCAAATGCAATAATAGCTCGCACCTCAACACCGATGGCAATAAAACAGTTAAAACCGGAAAAGGAGTTACAAGAAAATGAGTTCAAGTTACTTGCTTGGCAACAACAACAACAACAACAACGAAAAAAAAAATTGTAAGCAATTTGCACGCGAGGCGATAAAAATCATCTTAAACGCGCGATTAATGTCAATTTTATCAATAAAATTATAAATAAAGACATGAAAACGAGCCGAGTGCGAGATAAGCGCGAATGAAATGCGAACGCCAGTCACAACAACCAGACACTAAGATACCAACAACAACAACAACGGGAACAACAACTGGTGCAACAACCATAACAAGAAGAAGAACAACAACAACACTGCCAAACAGCAGGCAAATTATGGAGTGTGTGGCACAGGCTCACGTTGCATGGAGCACCATCCAAAAAGGCAAGAAAAAATGAAATCAGGTTGCCCAAAAATCGAACTTAAAAATACCCTGAAAATTATGAATTTTTTAATATTTAATTATAATTTATTTTTAATTGTTTTTGAATTATTAATCCTACTAAGCATAATAAGTTAATTAAAATAAATATTTCTATTTTAAATACACTTAAAATAAAATAAACCCCAAAATTTAGAAAATAGCAATTAAAATTCATTTTTTCCAAATACAAGAAATTTTGTTGTTAAGTTTTATACTTTTTCCTTAAATAAAGAAAAAAAGTTTCTAAAATCTACAAATCGTTTCATAAATATAGGAAGTGACTACCTTTAACTATTTAAAAATGATTTAAATTATTTAAAAACGCCCTCAAACCCAAGAAAACAATTCCTTATATTCACATATTTATCCTTGAATTTAGGGTTAATTTTATTTTTAGTGTGTTTTAAAATATTTGATAATTATAAAGTAAGTTATAACAAACTTAAGCCTTTTTAAATGTAGTTAAGTTAAATATACATCTAAAAATTTACAAAAAAAAAAAATGTTATTTAGCTTTAAACATTTTGATAAAATATAAAAAAGGGATAAGAAGATCTAAGCGTTTTTAAATTAAGTTTATTTTATATTTACATGGACATACATATTTCATTATAAGAAAAAAAGTTATAAGAAGACTTAGGCATTTTTAAATATAATTATTTAAATTTATGAATACCCTTTAGGACTCAACATCTTTATAAAAGCCCAACTACCCATCAAAAGGGTATGATAAAATAAAACGCAGCTGGGCCGGCTGCTGGCCTTAATCCTGGGGAGATTAGCCCGTTGAGAAAGGGGGGCGCTGACCAAAAGGGGGCGGGGCAGCGGAGGGCAGTTGATGCAATGCAAATGCGCAGCTGCCACATGCTCAACTGAGTTCGCTAGGTTGTTGTTGTTATGTTTTCTTTTTTGGTCCAGAAGCAGAATGCCAGTTGCATTGCGGGTGTTTAAGAGTCGGGAAAATAGGGGAACTGGGGCCAAAAAAGTGATCGAGCAGAGTGCCCAAAGCGGCGATTCGGCTAAAATTTATTTCATTTCATTCAGCATGCTTAGCACTGTAAGCACAGTGGGTTGAAACCGTGTTGCTTTCCACAAAAACTAATTTTGGTAAAATTAGTTGAATAAACTTGGAAAAAAATGTATGAATTAACAGTCCCACAAATATTGTATTATTTTATTTATTGAACAAAATATTATTTTTGCCGCTTAAAAACATTTAAAAAAAATTTTTTTTTTTATTTTCAGTTTTTGGACTAAATTATTTATGAGTAATGTCTAGGCAACTATAATAAATGTTTTTGTTTTTAAATATATGTAATTATACCCTAGAGTAAAAGGTTAAAATTTTCTTTTAATATGGTTTTTTACCTCTCATTTGCCCCTCTAGCCCACTGTGCCCCATTCGAGGCGTTCGCATTTCCCACGCCAACTGCCAAATGGGCGAGTTCAAAGCGTTTTGTGCACGGCCAAGATTCCGCTTCCAATTACACAAAAGATTGCTGAGAACTCACAAAAGCCGAACAGAATCCGAGTCGAGAGTTTGGAGTCGAAGACCAATTTTCCAGCGAAATGTGCAACGTGTCAGCTGAGTGGGAAAACGAAACAAGAAGTGGTAAAAAATCGCGAAAATTGAAAACTGCTGATCCAATTGCAGACCGATGACGTCATGGAGAGGGGATACAAAAAAATGTACAAAAAAAATAGGAGAAGGGGTTAGGCAGCAGCCACTTGTTGCCAATTGAAAATTACACTCGCATGCCAAAATGCCTTTTTCCGATTCGTAATTCTCGCGATTTGCATAAACTGTGCGATTTCGGCCTCAAATTATGCCTACCCCTTCTGCTTTTTCTGTTATTTTTTTCTGCATTTTTTTCTCATTTTTCCTTTGTCGGCATGGCGTTTGTCGTCGTTGAAGCGCGCAAAATTTTCTTAATGAGCTACAAACAATGCTCGTAAAAAACGTCGAGCCCAAAATGCCGGTGTATGGGCCAAATTAATCGCCGAGGAGCATGCGATGCTAATTTGTTATTGTTATGGTTATTGGTGTAACTAGTTTGTCGGAGTCAAAGGCAAAGACTCTGGGATTTCGATTGCAACTCCTTGGTTTCTTCATTTTTTCTTGGATTTTTTTTGCAGAATTTAGAGAGTGTCCTGGCTGTGAAAAATTCCAATGGGGTGCAACGAAGGATGTTTACGTACTTCCCAACAAACATTCAAGTTTAGTTTTATATATTGTCTTTCAAGAGCGCAAAAAAATACATTTATTGGATGAATAAAACATTCGTACAATTACTTCATTTTAAAATTAAAGCAATTTCTTTTCTTAATAAAAGAAAATATAAATCAATAATAATAAAAATATTACAAGAGCAAGAACCAAAGGATATTTTTATTATAAATACTAATAATAAAAAAAATTATTTGAATTTTTAAAAACTTTAAAATTACAAGTTGCAAGTAAATAAAATATAAAGTATATTTAATCAAAAAAACAATAAAAAACCCTTTAAAATTTAATTAAAACAATTAATCAGCGTGTCCTTTTCAAAAAGCCCTAAACCTTTGGGGGTTTTCAAGTCGCCCATCCACCCATCGAAATGGGGTTTCAACTGTAATTACACTTTACTAAATCAAAGTGATCCCCCCTTCCACCCCTTCAATCGAGTTGACAATCGAAAATAACTAAAAAAAAAATGAAATAAAATAAAACAGGCAGAAGCCAAAGATCAATGGACCAAATGCCGCCAAGGGTTCGGTGTTCCAAGGTGCGATTTCCCAAACTAGTGGCCACGTCAACTGCCACAAGGAAATTGCAACTGGCAACTAGCAACGTGCAACTTGCAACTTGCAACTCGCAATGTGCAGCAGCAGCAAATTAAAAGCGATGCGCGGGGCGATGGGCTGGCATATTGAAATAAGATCAATATCGCGGTGAGCAGCGCGTAGTTGCGTTTAAAAATATAACTACGATTGTTCCTGCCAACAGCAGCAGCAACTCGCAGCAGCAACTTGCAACAGCAACTTGCAACAGCAACAACTGTCAAACAAGCAACAAGACATATTACGGGCGCGGGCAGAGAACTTGGCCCAGACATCGACCCTCGAGACTCATTTACAACTGACCGAATGAAAGCGCTCAAGTATCGCAGTATCCGAGTATCTGAGTATCTAAGTATCTATCTCCTCTGGCCTGCAAATGTGTGTATATGTGTGTGTTCAACACTTTGCGCCAAATCGATTGTCCTGCCCCGAACAGATGTTGAGCATGGGATCTTCGGAAAGTGTTCCTTCCGCCCATTTTCCACCAAAGGTGATGGCACAAAATATCTGGCTTAAGAAAATAAGCCAACTTGAAGAAACTATATTATAAAATATTTATGTTTTACTATTTAAATAAAAAATTAAATATAAAAAAATTTATATATATTAAATAAAAAACAAAATAACTAAAATTCTTATAATTTGCAAAAAAAAAATTTATAACAATTTTGTTTAAGATTTTTATTTGCAGAAAATTCAATATTATTATGATTAAATTCTGTAATAAGTGTTCCAACTAAAAAATTAATTAAAATGAATTTTAAAATATTTATTTATGACCATAATCAATAAAAAAATAAAATATAATAATAATCTACCTAAGAATTTTTGTTATAACTGATGATGATTTTTATAAATTTTGGTATTATTTTAGTATTTTTTTTTTAATAAGTGAAACTGCATTCCTGAATTTCTATAAATCATAACTTATAATTTTTGGGTATTTTTACGTTACCGGTATTTAATTTTAAGGATGAATAAAACGCAGTTCAATTTTCAAAATAAAAAAAATACATTAACGATTTAAATTTGGCTTGAAATACCCTAAAAGTTCGGTACTTCTGTAAAATGTTAACTCTGTGGCTTGGGATCGTTTTTTGTTTTTTTTTTTGGTTGACTGTGTTTGCTGCCGCTTCAGAGGAAACCGCCGCCAACGCTGCTACCATAAAAACAATTGCTGTTGCTCTTGTTGCTGTTGTTGTTGGTACGCAATTTAAATGGAATTTCTGCTACTGGGCCCACGAACGTTGATCGCCATAAATAATCGCGCAGTGGCCGCAGCTTCAGCTTCGGCTTCAGTTCCTGCCTCAACTTTGGACTTGGACTTGGCCAGTATCCAGGCAGCATCAATGGTGGCGGTGTCGCAGCAACAACTGCAACAACAACAGCAGCAGCAACAGCAACAACAACAGCAGCAACATGAACAACGAGCAACTGCAACGGCGACCGCATCTCAGATCGCGCGATAAGGTAATTGGACTATTATGTCAAAAAGTATTTGGCGTTTAAGAAATATGGCCTGGCATTTGACATTTCGGCAGCCAGTAGTCGGTTGTATATATCCCCCCCCACCCCCTCTTTACAATCCCCTCGCAATTCGAACTGCAATTGCCACAAGAACAAAAGGTGCACATTAAAAACTGTTTCGATATCGAGATTGCATTGATCATTGGCAGTGGGGCAGTCGAGGGTTAAGAGGGACAGGGACAGGCAACGCATTGTCACCAGTCGGTTGGTTTTAAAGTGTTAAGAGGGCCTCGGCTTCTCCTTCAGCGATTCAGGGTCTCAGGGTCTCCCGTCCCCCGAAAATGATCAAAGCCCAATGTGCGTGGTCATGTAATTGATTACGCTGCGATCTTGAATGGGGAATCGCAATCGGAATCGGAATCGCAATCGAAATCGATGGAAATTGCATGGAGGAAGGAAGCGGGAGGGAGATCCAGATGCCAGGATTAATCATTAAATCTGAAGAATGGTGCCGATGATCAATGGAGTCCGATTGTTTAGCTCTCTAATCGGTTTAAGCTGTAACGCGGTATTGTTAATGATTTATCGCTGGACCTATGAACCCGATTCATATGCTTGGGATCGTTTGGGATCAAGTTGGGTAACGAGATAAATAGTAAAGAAATCTTAGTATTTATTTAGTATTAAATTCATAGTTTTATTAGGTATTTTTCAATACTTGGTTTATGGTAAAATAATTCGAAAAATTTAATTTAAAAAAATAAGTAAAAATAAAATTAAAGTAATAATCTAGATTCTTTTATCTGTATTAATTTTTTTCAGGTATAAAAAAAGGTATTAAATTCATAGTTTTATTAGGTATTTTTCAAAACTTGTTTTATGGTAAAATAATTCAAAAAATTTAATTAAAAAAAAGAAGTAAAAATAAAATTAAAGTAATAATCTAGATTTTTTATCTGTATTAATTTTTTTTAGGTATAAATAAAATCTATTAACAGTTCTGAAATTTTTGGTTTTCTAACGATATATTTTTAAAGCAGATTTCTAAATAGGATTGGGTTCTGATCATAATAATAAAATATAAGTTCACATGTTTACATTTATCAATGATAATAAATAAATAAATTAAAGAAAGAGATTATAAAATACTACCGCCTATATTTATGATAATTTCGATATTTAAATGCTACTTAAAAATCCTTTTATAATTTGCCAAAGCGATGTTCATTACCTGTTCTTTTTTGCGTATAATTGTATGGCATATCAAAGGCATTAAAATGCCTCGCCCGGCCATTTAATTAACCAGGGGCAAGCTGAATGAGCCAAATTGAACATCCCCAAACCCGAGCGGTTTAAGAGAAGGGAAGTATGGGATATGGGATATATGAGGTATATGGTATATATGGGATATGGCTATGAGAACAAGATGAATTACCTTTTGCCACTGCACGTGAAACTGACACGCCAAGGTGTGTGTGTGTGTGTGTGTGAGAGAGTGTTAGTATGGGGTTTAAGGGACCCCTTTTTCAGGAAGGGGTTCCAACCATCGTGCCACACATGGCTTTCAACACGTTTTTGGCCATTTCGGTTGCTGCTGTGCTGCCGCCGTGTTGTTGCAACTTCTGCGTGACGACTGCAACGTCGACCGAATGATGGCTTAATTCATTTGCTCGCCCGGATCGCCCAAAATGCATTTTTAATTTAATTTCATGAGGGAAAGGAAATTAAATTGAATTATTTACTCTGGCTCGGAAACAAAAAATAAATAAAATAAAAAACACGACAACATCGCGGCAGCGAATCCATTAAAATTAGTTTCAATATGGCCGGTACGCTTTCGATTTGGATTAAGTGCAAGTGGCCCACGGGTTCGGGTCTCAAGGCCCTCGAAAGCCCAACGTCCCCCTACTATTTTAATTGCCCACCTCAATTATGATAAATAGAAGTTGCTCTCTCTCTCTCTGGGCGAAAAACCCAACTCTAGTTTTGCATAATATTCTTTTTTCGCTATCCGAAGACGACGCCGCCGCGGATTATACGCAAATCGTCATTGTTGCCCCGGCTAATTTTCATATTTTTCCCCCTTTTTTCGGTTTTTTCGTTTTCATGCATTTAATTGGATTTGGAGTCGGGAGTCTTTCAACTGACTGCGATTACATTCTAATTATGAAAAATTCTTAATAACCAAATGATACAAGGCGGAATGAAAGAGAGAAAGAACTTTGAGTGGAGAAAAAAAACGGACAGGTGGGAGAAACTTTGGATTGCAACTCGAATATCCCGTTCCCTGGAAACAAACTTAGGTATTAAATATAGTATAATTTTAGTAATAAAATCCCAAGATGTGAAAGCGAAAATTATTTTAATTGCATTTGGTATTTTCTTATAGTACATCCAAAAACTAAAGCTATACTTTAACTCTTAATACCAGTTTTGCTAATAATATACTAGATTTAGTATGAAAATGTGGTACTGATTACTAATACTAAATAAATACTAAATAAAGTTAAAGTCCGTATTTCTGAAATCCTAAAGAATTACTTTACCCTGAAGTAAAATTGGAATGTTATCTATTTTATTGATACTTAAATTTGATCGGAAGCGAATTATCGGATTATCAATTAATAGAATACTTAGCAATAAATCTTGAATAAAAACAAATAAATAAGAAATATATTTTAAAAATGTAGTAAAAAGTTATTAAATCAGAATTTATTTTAAATAGATTTGTATGATTATATTTACATTTTCAAACAGAGTTATTGAGGTATTTTGATAGTTTTAATACATACAAATATGTTTTGTGACGCACTTAAATAACCATTTAGGCCCAATTATGTGCATAATATCTTTTTCAGTTAATTACGTAATTTCCAAGCGCTTTTTACATTTGGAGGAATTTCCACTTTTGCGAGTTGTCAAAGTCGCGGCTTGTTTGCATATGCCGCCGAATTGTTGTGGCCATTTATGAACTCCACGTTTTCCTTTGTACCTGTGTGCTGGAAAATGGAAAACGCTTGGAAAAGCCGCGTGTGTGTGCCTTATGCATTTGGTCAGCCTGACGTGTTGTTGCCCAAATGCGCATATCAAACATCAAACATCAAAATGTGCAACATTTCAACGTCTTTGGCCGCGACTTCAACTTCAGTTTCAACTGCGACTTCCACTTCGACTGCAAAGCTGTGTCAAAGATTTGAATAACGCAACATTTGTGTCATAGCGAATGAAATGATTTCGCGGCCTAGCATTTTCCATTTTCCGAATGGCCCCCAAAATGTTGCCGCAACATGTTGCCGGGGATCGATTGTCAAAAAACCGACACAAAAGTGACAAACAAAAAACATGAAATTGATTGGGTTTCTTAAACGTAGAATACACTATTCAATAGTTTTCAAAACTTTATTTCGCTTTATTTTATTATGAAATATTAATTTTTTTTAATCACACGGAAAGTGTTATGAATTTAATTATTATTTTGTAATCTGTTTAAAACAGTATATATTTTGGGTGTAGGACTATTTTTAGCCAAGTTACAGAAAGAAAACAAAAAGAAAAAATTATATTTTTTACCAAAAACCCAGATGCCAATTTTCCACAAAAAAATAATTCGTTTTTAGACCGAAAAAATGAAAATATTGATCCAAATATGGATTGTCATACCTTTCTGAGCTCGTTATTAAATTTCCAATCGAAATTTCCAATTTCCATTTAAACCTGGACATTATATTTTTTTGCCATTTTTCGAAAAAAATCATGATGTCACCCCTTGTAAAAAAAATGAAAATTCGCGAAAATTTAATTATTTTAAAATCACACGGAAAGTGTCTTGGATTTAATTATTATTTTGTTATCTGTTCAAAACAGTATGTATTTTTGGTGTTGGACCATTTTTGACTAAGTTAGAGCGAAAAAACAAAAGGATAAATTAAATTTTTTCCAAAAATTCAGATCCCAAATTTTCCGCGCAAAAATAATTCGTTTTTTGGCTGAAACAATGGAAGTATTGGGCCAAATTTAGATTGTCATACCTTTCTGAACTCGTTATTAAATTTCCAATCGATTGGCATTTAAACCTGGACACTTTTTTTTTTTTGCCATTTTTTGAAAAAAATTATGAAAAATATATAAAAACTGCTTTAGTATATATTTTTTTAAAATGTAATAAATTCACTTTAACTAATTGCTTAATGACTCACTGGCTTTTTATTACGCTTAGTGTATGCACACGGCGATTTGCAATTGCGCCATTTGACAGACAGGCTAAAAAGTTGAGAATTCGGACAATGGAGACGATGACAACGCAGCAGCAACAGCAACTTCAATTGCTGCAACTGCAATGCGGACATCGATGTGCGTGCCTGGCCAAAAAAAGCAGAAATAAAGAAAAAAGGCTCTTCACTCTCCGTTGATTCTGCAGTTTGCTTTAATTGAAAGATGTCAATTTGCAAACGCACAAAGTGCGTTGCGCAACGGCAACAATAACAAAAAGCCGAACAACCACAGCAACAACAACCTCAACAACTGCACATAACAACTGCTGTGAGCCACAAACAACGAACTGGGAAAACAACAAACGAGGCGATCTGCGGGCTCCAAATAAATTTCAGCCAAATTGCCAACGTCAGCGACGCTATCAGCGGCATTTATCAGTTGGCTTTAAACTCTCAAGTACACAGATGAGCTTAAGTGCACTCGAAGAAAAGCACCAGAGATTGCCAACAAAAAAGTGACAACAATTGAGGCTTTAAAATAAGAATTCTTCGTTAATTGTCTAAGTTTGTAAAATATATATTTAACTTTCTAGTGTAATAATATTTATACCCGTTACTCGTAGAGTAAAAGGGTATATTGTATTCGTGCAAAAGTATGTAACTGGTAGAAGGAAGCATTTCCGACCCTATAAAGTATATATATTCTTGATCAGGATCACTAGCCGAG
Organism: Drosophila prostipennis; assembly: GCA_037075205.1. Taxonomy (NCBI): domain Eukaryota; kingdom Metazoa; phylum Arthropoda; class Insecta; order Diptera; family Drosophilidae; genus Drosophila; species Drosophila prostipennis. Next base: position 674,030 of record JBAMCJ010000077.1, read on the forward strand.
TCGATCTAGCCATGTCCGTCTGTCCGTCTGTCCGTCTGTCTGTCTGTATGAACGCTGAGATCTCGGAAACTATAAAAGCTAGGAGATTGACATTTTGCATGCAGATTCTAGGAGCTCCTACGCAGCGCAAGTTTGTTTCAAAAAGGTGCCACGCCCCCTCTAACGCCCACAATAGCTAATATACGATTTTGAAAATTTAAATATTTCGGAAAAGTAAAAATGCAGTTTTGTTGCGCTTATCATTACCTATCGAAATGTAGAAGAAATTTTTTAAATCGGACCATTCGTTTAAAACTTATGCCTCGTTAAAGTTTTTATCTCCCTCGTACTCCCTTTAGCTGAGTTACGTTTATTAGATAGTCGGGACACCAACCCGACTACAGCGTTCACACTCCCTTTAGCTGAGTGACGGGTATTAGATAGTCGGGACACCAACCCGACTATAGCGTTCTCTCTTGTTTTAATTTGAAATTTGTGCATCAAAAACTCGTTTTCAGTTTAGTATTTTTTTGGTATTTTATTTTTAATAAAAATATTTTTGTTTTTCTTTTATAGAAATCTTTGAGTTTATTTTTTAAAATTACTTGAAATACAAATATTTACAGGTATTTTTTTAAATAGTTCTACAATAAAATTCTAAATAAATACTGAATATTTTCACAGTGCACTTTTCTGTGCGTGTGTTTCTCTATAGGCTGCATGCTTTATCGCAATATTTAATTGGCAAAATATGCGTCTAAACGCACATAAATTGCATTGCTAACGCGTTTGTTGCATCTCCCCTCTCGCTCCCACCTGACCACCCCTCTCTCTCTCTCTCGCACACGACATCATCTGTTGGGGCTTCTTCTTCTTAGTTTTATTTTTGTTTTTGTTTTTAGTTTTCTTTGGCCACCGCACGCCAATTACCCCCAACAATAACAACAACAACATAAACAACATCCACACGCAATGTCAAGGCATTTCACTCAACTGCTGCTGCTGTTGTAATTACAGTGAACACCCGTTAAATGGAATATCAAATTAGATTTTAATTTTGGCTAAAATAATAATTTTTTTGTTTTGTTTATTTTGTATATTTCAAAAAACCTATCAAAATTTAATAAAAAAAATTATATTGGTATGTTGGATATATATTAAAAATTTTAAGAACATTAAAAAAATTTGGAAGTTAAAATAAAAAAAATATTTTAATAATAATTTATTATTTTTATCCTTGTATTATTTTTTGTTTATTTTGTTTATTTCAAATAACCTATCAACATTTAATTAAAAAATTATATTGGTATGTTGATAAATATTAGAAATTATAAGAAGATTAAAAGAAATATGGAAGTTAAAATAAAAAAAATATTTTAATAAAAATTGTAAACAATATTGTAGGCAAGGTTATTTTTATCCTTGTATTTTTAGTTGTTTCAATGCATTTTTCGAATGACTACTGTACTTCTTTGCCAGGTTATTTCGCAGTTTCTGCTGCTGCTTTGACTACTGCTGCTCCTTCAGCAATTTTATCTGTTGCAGTTGTCGCTGATGCTGCTGCTGTGTTGCTGCTGTTGCTGTTGCAGCGGCAATTGCTGTGCGGTTTGCCATAGCGACATCGGTTTGTATTAGTTTTGGACTCCTCACATGGAGGTGACGGCGATGCGAGCTTGTAGAATTGCCGAGCTGCACTAACCTGCCGCAAAATGTCACAATTCTCCAGGCCCAAAGATTGGGCTTACACTGAAAAAATAAATAAATGATAAATAAATTAAGTTTTATAAATTATTTGATGAAAGGAAAAACTTTATTTAATCATGCAAATAATTATAATTTTTATAAATATTTGAATAAATATATAAAAATATTTTGAAAAATAAAAATAAAATGCTTTTAAAAATATTTAATTTAATATTAGAAAAGCCTTCAAATTTTTTTCAACATTCATCACTAGATCCTTACAATATTTTCTTGGCTGCAGGTAAATTTTAGCAGTGCATTTGCGGATTGGACTACTGGCCACTTAGAACTGTAGGCCTGTTTCTGGGTTTTGTGGCTCTGCCTTGCTAGTTAAATTGTCGCAAAGTTATGAGTCGGGCAGGAAACTCAATTGCGGTCACATCGATGGGTTATTTCTTTCTTTGGCCTTCCGAGGGATCCGGGGATCGATTGACAAGTACTGGCTGCACTCGCTTTAAGCAACCTTGAATGTGCTGCAAAAATATTTATATAAACTTTATATATCGCTCGCTGAACTTGCCCCAAAAACTTTTAACCAGCACAACGACCTTCGGTTAAAGTTGCGGAAAATCCACAACCATTCTTTCGCCCAGTCGAGTGTCTGTGTGGGTGGGTGGGAAAACTTTGTCTTAAAGTTCAAACTGGAGCAAAAACTATTTGCCCCAAATGCGGCGGCCACAATGCATTCCTCCTCCTCAGATCTCAATGGCGAGAGCACATAGATACCTATGTATGTACTATATATAGTGGCATAAAGCATGCACTCGGTCTGGAATCTGCAATCTGGAGTCTGAGTGTGTATATAAAGTAACTCTTTTTTTATTTGAATGCCAGCGCATTGCCAGACATCGCACATTGGTCCATTGGGGCTTTGAATTATCTTGTTTGCTTTTATATTTGATATTTATTTTATAATCTGCATCAGTTATTTTCTAAATTTATTTGTTTTTTTTTTGTAAGAAAAATATAAAAAATAAAAAATATTTTAAAATATTTATTTAACAAACATATCCTAAGCAAATGAATTTTTCTATATACTAAGTTATTGAGAAAATACTTTTTCATTAAAAATACTTACTGAAATTTAATTGCCTAAATTAATTTTAGTACCATTAAATTTCAACACAAACAGATATAAATACTTTAAAAATATAGGTACCTAAAAAAAATGTAGAAATGAAAAAAATTAAAAAAAAAATAAATAAATTAAATAAAAATTATATTTTTTGGTATAATTTTAATTATTATTTTTAAATACTAAATTTTTTACTCACTTTTTAGTAGCATTAAATTTCAATACAAATATAAATGCTTTAAAAATATACCTACCAAAAATGGAAAAATATGTAATTAAACCAAATATTTTTAAAATCGTGTGGTATTTTTTGGTATAATTTTAATTATTATTTTTAAATACTAAACTTTTTACTCACTTTTTCCAGCAAATTTTGATTGCTTTTTATTCACTGTTCAACGGCGACGTCGCAGCTGCTTTCGCGAGCAACTTGAGCAACGTCCTTGGCCATTCTCCTGCTTGCACTTAAGCCTTTCTCTCGCCACCCCACAAATCACCCGCCATCCCCTCCCCCTTTCCCTTCCCCTAACCATTTCAACCATTGCCACCCACCGCCGCCCAACTTTTCCTCTTTTTCCTGCTGCTGTTGTTGTTGTTGTTGCTGTCTTGTCTGGCGTTGTCTGAAAAGTTTTCCATATTTTTAGTGCCAGCGAAGAGAGCAGAGTGTGAGAGCGAGACAGACAGATAGAGTTTTCCAGTTTCCCACTTTGCAATAAGTTTCAAACTTAAATAAGGATAATAAAATGCTGTCGACTGCAGCAGCAGCTTCCTGTGACTCTGTACACTGTATGTGTGTGTGTGTGTCTCATTTGTTCGCTTAGGTACCCTCCCACCGCCCACCGCCCACCGCCCACTTTTCCACCCCCTTTAAGCCAACGTCCTTGGGTTTGTCTGCTCGCTGTCTGCTCTTCCTGCGAAGCAACAACAACAACAACAACACCGTTGAAAGAAGAACAAGGACTTTTCCCAGCAACCTTGCCATTGCCACCCAACCACCGCCCACCGCCCTCCACTGCCACGCCCCCCTCTTCGCCGCATGATTCACTCTTGAACAACTTTTTAACATAATGAAATCAAATAAAATGTAGGTAGAAAGCTGATGCAGCCAAAGACAACCCCCCGCAAACATATATATTCCACACATACCATACCATATATATACATATATTTTCTACGAGTTAAGAGGGGGGGAATAACAAAATATATATTCCAGTTGTCTGCGGTTTTAGCTGCTTATTCTGTGGAACACTTTCGCTTTCCTTTGGAGCAGCGGAAAATAATGCAGTCACAGCTACAGATACAGATACAAATACTGATAAAGCTGCGGATGCGAATGGGGATTGCGGATAAAGGTACTTAATATACTTTAGATACTTCTTTAGGTGTCACCACTCAAAGTAAGCAGTTAATGGAGGTTAACCCACCGCACATTCATCACCTTTCGCCGATATCTTCTTTAAGTTCTTGGGATTTGAGTACCTACTCTAGTTATTTAATGATGCTAAGCTTTGGTGGCTTAGCTTTTTTGAAGGATATGCTTGTTCCTTCTTCTTAGGTTTTGCAAACGAATGAGTTTGAAATTGTAGTCAACTTTATCAGTTGATATTTAATATGATACTAAAACATTTACTTCTAAAGTTATTTCAAGTAATCTTTTAAAAATACAAAATACTAAATCTTTAGAAAATACTAAATTATTTGTTTCGTCTTAGAAATGGGTTTAAATTTATAATAAAGTTTATTAGTTGGTTGAAATCTAAAATTATTAAGTTCTATAATTTCAATCTTAAATTTCTTATTGAAATAAGTATTAAATATTACTAAATTCTGTAAAAGAAAATACTCAAATTTTCTCCTTATTTTTAAAGTTTATTATATAAATTTTTAATTTCTATTGCAAATATTCCAAATAAAATACTATTTACTTCCCCTTAAATACAAGTGTTTTACTCCCCAACCGATTCCCATTGCAAATCTTTGTTTTCCGCATAAAAAGAGACGACGGCCCTCCGGTCGTATACTTATTTTCGTATATGTGAATACCATTTCGCCGTCGCTTGTCCTGCTGAATGATTTCAATTGAGCCCAAGCCCAAATACAAAAGCAACTCATTTCGGTTCATTTCGATTCTCTGCTCTGTCCAATTCAATCCTGTCCTTCTTTTCACAGCAATTTAAATATTTTCTAACCATTTGCCCCTCATCCCCCATCTCCATACCAATTGCAAAATGAAAATTAGTAAAAAAAAGAATAAATATATATATGTATGGAAAGGGGATAGAATCCTGCTGCTCATTTTGGCAAACAGCCGCTGGCAGCTGCCTCAGTTTTCCATTGCTTTTCCCGCTTTTCCTCTCCCCATCTTGCCATCATCATCATCATTTTGGATGCGACACAATGACAATTGCAGTGCAACTGTTACGGTTGCCCCACCTTCAGAGACCATTTCATTTCCACCATCCACCGACTGCCTCATTTGTGTGTGATTTTCAGCTTCAAATGAATGAAGTCTTTGGCATTTATCAGCCGATTTTTAGACTGGGAAAACTTTTTGGCAAGGGGTTACATCCCTTCTATATATTTTGTATGATTTTTTCAAGGTATTTTATCAAGAATATATATTAAGGAATCTTTAATTTATTTAATTTGTGTAATTTTATACTGCGATATACGTTAAAGTAAAGAAAAATAAACAAAATAATTTAAATATAAATGAATATTTAAAAAAAATTAATTAAAGTACTAAAAAATTGTATCATTATAAACTGAAGAAATTTCTTTATTTCGTTTTGGTCTTGGCATTTTAAATATCTTTGGCGAAACTTGTTCTTTGTTTTTATATCCCTGACTTTTCAGCTTCCAGTTGCGTGGGTCTCGTTTTAAGCTTGACTTGGCCAACTGCCTGTGACCCCTGCCACGCCCCTTCTGTGACCCCGCCCCCGGCCCACTGCACCACCCACAACCCACCACCCACTCATCCTGCGCTTCATTTCGTGCGCTGTCGTCCATCAGTGAAATAAAAATGTCACTCCCATTGCAATCCATCACGTGACAAATGTCCCTCTGCCGCTCTCCTACTTCTGTTCTTCTTCTTCTTCTTCTGCTTCGGGCGTAATAGCGCCGAAAAAAAGAGCAGTGACAGGATCAGAATATACAGATAAATAAATTTTACTTTTATATTATATGTATGTTTATAAATAATCCACCAATAACAATATAAATACATAAATTATTAAATTAAGTGATGAAAAATAAAATATTTTTTAGTTCAAATAGAGATCTTGATAAAGTAATTTTCTAGGAAATATAATAAAAATAATGTCCTTTAATTAAATTGCCAATTATTTTCTGTTGCCAAAGGCTTTCTTTTCTGAGTTATTGAACAGTTTATGTATTACTTTATAATTATTTAAAATTTTATTTATGCAATGCCTTTCTCTTGATTGGAGAAATAATTTAATGGGAGGAATAACAAGCAGTTAATCAATTTTTTAACAATGCAATTGCACTGTTTTTTTTCCGGTGTGGTGGGGGCGGAGTGGGAGTGGCAGGCGGCCAAAAGCCAAAGCCAAGCCCAGTGAATGACGTGACATGGCGAAAAACTTTCGGTTCGCCAGCAACACGCAGTGGGCGTGCGGAAGGGGGCGTGGCACACACACACAAACTCCTTTTTTTGTTTTTTTTTTGTATTTTTACCCATTTTTACGTAATTTTTTCTTTTTGTGTTCTTCACTCTTTTCTGGTCTGTTATTTTTATGCGCCTTAGTCTGAGTTTGTCTTTCGCCTCGTTCCCTTTCTTCTTCGTTCGTTTTTTTTTTTGTAGATTGCATCCAAAATTTATGTTGTGTGTATGTGTGTGTGTGTGTGTGTGTGTGTGTGGGTGGTGCAGGACTTGGCCAAAATGGCCGCTCCAAGTCGATTATTTATAAGCACTGACAGCGTCGCGTCAACTTGATGATAAACTATGTTTGCCGCGGCGTCCTAATTGAAAATAATGTTAGTCTGCCCACCGCCCAAACGGCCCACCCATCAGCCACGCCCCCTCAACACCCCCCACTCACAACCTCCCCACAAAATTGGAGCACTTTAAGAAATTTTAGAATTAAGTTTTATTAATATCTATTTGGAAATCATTTTCATTTTAAATATTGCATTCAAAATAAATTGATCAGATTTTGAAAATTTATTTCTATTTGATCTTTAAATATTTAAAATTAAATTGAAATATTTTTAAGAATTTAGTTAAAATAATTTTTCCCCGTGTGATGGCAAAAAGTTTTGGCCGAAGGAGCTGTAGGCGCACTGGACGTATACGCAATGTCACGTAGGCGGTGGGCGGGCCAGAAAAGAGACAGCCGTCAAAGGGGTGGAAGGGGGGGTGGAGGTGGAAAAACAGGGATGGCGAAAAAAAAAAGAAATGGCGCAGCCCCCGAAAAATTGCAATCAACTGCAAAATTGCCGACGTAAACGATGGCCAAAAAAGAAAAAGTACAACAACATTTTTATATCGTCGAGCGAAGGGAGGGGGAGGGGGTGGAAAAATCGAAACTGGCAAGGACCAAGGAAAGGCGAAGGAAAACTGCAGCCAGCAGCTGCCAGGACACGTACATCCAACAAGCGTTGGAGAAGCCTGACGCTGATGGAGTCAGGAGCCAAAAACGATGTTTGTCCCACCCCCTTTTCGCCCCTATTTAGCCACCCCCTCCACCTGACTGCGTTTTTACTTCCCTTGCCTTGCACTTTTTTTTGTGTGTGTTGTTTTTTGCGCCAAGCCCGTCGTAAAAACAAACTGAACTGAAAAGCAGCCCAAGGAAGCAGCCAAAAGGAAAGCAGACACCCCAACCCCCTTGCAGTAGCATCTCCTGGGAAATTCAGAGGGGGTGGTAGAGGCGCAAGGGGAGGGGCAGGGGGAGGAGCAGGTGGGGTTCAGGCCCAAGAAGCTCCAGCAAAAGGCCAAGGAAGCACAGGAATTTTGCGGTTCGTTGAAAGACTTTCGACATGCCCTTGCTTTCCATTGCGTTCGATCGTTTATTGGGACAGAGAACTTGAGAAAATATAATCAAATTTAATCAGCATTAAACAAATTTGTTTAAAGAATAACTAATATAAAATGAATTTAAAATAATAAAGAGATAAGAAATTCAAAATATTTATCATTTATTTATCGATAACATCTAATGCAACCTTAAAAAAGCCATCAAATTGAATCAGCTTTAAAATAGCTAACGATAAATATTATTTAAAAATTATAAATTGTCTAAAGAATTCTACAAATTTAATACATTTATAATAAGAATAAAAAATTGAGAAATTCCGATGCAGCTGAATATATTTTATTTTAAATTTATCTAAAGAATTTTAAAGAAAATAATATAAAAATGTCGCTCTAAGTTTTGATAAATTTATTTATTTATTATTGATATTGTTAGCTGTACCGCCAAAATTTTAATTATTTATAATAATAAATTCAGATTTCTATGTCACTAAAATATTTAAAGAGCAGCTTTAAAAATCCGTAAAAATTCCAGTTCTAACAGGTATAATAATAATATTATAATGTCAATTTTAGTTGCCTTTCAGCTTTTTTTATTTGATTGCTCTCCAGCTTTCCAGCTTCTTGGCCAGCCGCATTTACCCCTAATGGACTGCGTGCGCCTGTTAGAGTAGCGAACACACACAGAAAAACAGGCAGAAATTCCATTAATTTTTGTCCTTCTTATCGCTCGGTGGCTCAGTGGGTCGCCACCACCATCGCCGATTTTCCCGCCTTTCCACCCGCCCATTTTCCGCTCGCCCACTGCAATCTTTCGTTTTCAGGGTTCCCTGCGTGCCGCTGTGCTGCAGCTTTGGCTTAGCAGCGTCACGTGCTGCAGCGCAAACTTAACGCATTTCCGTGCCCAAGGAGCTGCACCACCCAATGCCACCCAAAAACCACTCAACCACCCACCCAGAAAAAGGCGGCGGTGGGCGGTGGATGGTGGGCTGGGGGGGGCGTGCTCAAGGGCCTTATTGATGGCAGCAGCGACATGGCTGCGAAAATTTATTGAAGCGTTAAGTTGCTGCCTTCGGAGACTCGGTTTAGTTTTCCCCCGAAATCACTCCGATTTTTCCAAATGCCCCCTGAAAAACTCCAACCTCCTCCTTGGCAGGTATGAACTGCTCTTTTGCATGACCCCTGACCCCCCCTGCCCCTTCGAGTGGCTTTCAGTGTTCACTTGTCCAGCTGTTGGTCAATACACGAAAAATGCATTACGACTGTGTAATTCCATTTAATTAGTTGCCCCGAACAAAAGCCAGCAGAGATAGGAAAATTAAATGAAAAACAACTAATTCGGAGCAAATTTGAGTTTAAATTTAAAGAAGTCTGGATCATAAATTATAATAATACCTACAAAAATAATAAAAAATGAAAAGAAAACTAACTAATATTTATAGCCAATAATTTAATTGAATTTTCAAAATGTTATTAAAATATAAAATAAAATATATTTAAAACCAATATTTTAATTTAATTTGGAAAATGCCTTAAGGGCTTCCTAAAATATGAAATAAAATATATTTAACACAAATACTATTTCATAAAATAAATTTGAAAACTAAATATGGAAGAATAATAAAAATTAAAAAGAATCATAAAAAAAAACTCTTTCGCAGCCGGTAGGATTCGAACCTACGCTCCCAGAGGGAATCTGATTTCTAGTCAGACGCCTTAACCACTCGGCCACGACTGCTTGATGTTTTGGCCATTTCACATTTTGGTCAATTTGCTTTTTGGCCAGATTATCTATAATCTTTTTTTAGCTTTGTCTGTTTAGATATGACAAAAACAATATGCGCAATCAGTTTCTCAAGGTTTTTTATGTGGATAAGATTAGATAATCCATATGATTAGAAATATGATTTAAAATTAATTTACTTTACTATATAAATAACTAGTAGAATATCTTAAAGAAATTATAAATAAAAATACAAAAATATATACTATTAAAAGAATAAGAACTTAAAATAATATTACTCATCCGCAATGTTGGCACATTTAATTTTGTAAATTTAAACCTGTTCCTATTTGGATTTATTTATGTAAAAAGTCTTCAAATTTTATTTACAGTGCCATTGTTGACTTGCAAAAGCAACAAAGAGGCCAAAAGACAAACTTCACTCCATTTTCAACGCTTTTCTGACGTTTTCCCGGGCAATCAATGCCCGATTTATCCATAATTTATTTATTTTTAGTCGCTCTCATGCATATTTTCCCCCGAATGCAACGGATGGATGCAACATTCCAGTGGCAGGCGATTTTCCGATTTTCCACCGCTGGGGGGAGGGGGCGGGGGCAAATGTTGGGAAATGTTTATTTGCCGACTCTTCATGTCTATTAGGGCAAATTAATTGTCTATTTATTTTTTGTTTGCTGCTGCCTGCCATCAAAATAATTCGACATTTAACATGGCAGGTGAGCTGGCAGTCGGATGTTTTTATTCTTTTTTTCCCCTGTTTATTTTTTTTTTTTTTTTGAGTTTTGGGTTGCAGGCACAGGACGATCCAAATCGAATCGAAAACCACTTGAAAGCAAACAGGAAATTCCCCAGCGTTGTTGTGCCATTAAAAATGAATTAAAGATAAGTTTTCTGGGGACGGTAGACTTTTGTTTTGACGATGGGCGCCATTTTGTTTGGTTGCATTATCGATGAGGCGCCAAATTGATTCCAAGTGCAGTTACGTGCATGTAATTTGACTGGCAAAGGGTTGACTTTGACTTTTAAGGGGATGGTGTGTGGGGAAAACAAGGTTTTAAAAACAATTTTCGAATTTTTCACAGAGAATTGAAGTGTTTTTTGTATTTAATTGGAGTGTCAAATAAGTTTTAATTGAAAATCAAACGGATAGCTTTGTTGTTTTAGAAAAGAGACTACAGAAACGCCTTTGGGGTATGCAACATATTTTGAAAAAGATAATATCTAATTGATTTTCTTATAAATGATGAGTAGAAAATTAATATATATTAATGATTATTCATTTTTGAATTACAATTAATTTTCTATACATTTTTTTTAATTTTAAATTTTATTTTAATATTATAGTTTAAATATTTTGCCGTTTATTTGCGTGTGATTTCTTTTGGTCTGGAATTTGATAATAGTCTCTTTTCCTATGAAAGATGATTGGCTTGCAACATTTCGTGTTGCATCAACAAGGCGAAGAGCAGCTCAAGAGCGGCTGAGAAGAGAGTGCGGCTTTGCCGGGGAATGAGAGTGAAAAGTGTCGCGACGCGAGAGCGAGAGCTCAAACTGCAATCGAATTTCCACTCAAAAGTCGCAGCCAGCAGCGCAGTCGACGTTGCAGCTCAAAGAGAAACAGCCAGAAAGAGAGAGAGAGAGAGTGCAAGTCGGAAAAGCGTGGCAGAGAAAAGCGAGTCTACATTTCGAGTGCAACGAGAAAGAGGAAGTGAGTGCATGTTGCAAGGAAAAAGTGAGTAGAAAATGTTGGAAGAGAATGCGAGTGAAATAGGCGATATGGAGGAAATTTTGAGGAAAAGGTTTGGATTAATAGGAAATGGGTTCCAAGGGTAGGGGTTATAGTAGGTTATAGTAGGGGTTAAAGGGCAGTAATCCCTAAAAAAACCTAAGTACAGATAATATTTCCTATATAAGCTCAGAAATATGCAATTAAAACTTGAGCTAGGGAAACTTAAAATATTATAAGATAGAGAAAGAGAAGAATTCTAAAGAATTCTAGAAGAATGTAAGGAAAATTCAGGAAATAAGAACAACATGAATAATTCCATCTTAATAAAACTGTAAGATTATTAGAAAAACACCTAGCCAAAAGAATAACGTCGATTCTTAACTAGAAGATCATCTCGAAGGAAGCTTAGGAACAGCATAGAATCTACAGGAGAATTCAGTCTTGCGAAGAGTGGAGAATGCACGGTTTGAAACCTACACAAATCTTGGAAAATTTAGAGTCTTAGATGAAAGGCTAGCCCAGGAGTATGCACTCTTGACCGGAAGAGAAAGTTGAAAGCAAGGATTTGGAGAACAGAGGCCTGCGAAGAATTGAGTGAAAGTGGGTAGCCAGTAAGAGACTGGCGAGTGCAATTCCAAAAGTGAGTGCACTGCGTGTTGAAAGAGAGTTCTTCTGCGTTTGAGTGCATGCCGCTGACCAGCTGTTTGTTTGTGTGGGCGTAGAAAATGGTGGGGGAAAGGGGGTCGTGTGGGTGGTCGTTTTGGGGAGGGGGTTGTAAAGTTGTTGAGTGTACGATTTTTGGCAGCGACGTTGGCTGCGAAGCCGGCAGAGCGGCAGAGGCATTGAGCCGGCGCACGTGGCCACGAAACTTCGACAACGTTCGACGTTGCAATGGGTGTTAGTCCCCTCTTAGCCACCAGCCACCAGCCCCCACCCCCTGTGGATACTGCGCCCCTGCAATGCCCACCCCCACCCCCCCTCACGCATTCGCAGCCGCAGTTGAGCCCACTGGCCACGCCTACGCAGCGGAGGCGGTGGAGGCGCTGGTTGGGATTGGTGCGCCGAACTGGACACTGCCACAGAAATATAACACCCCCCCTCCCCCATTTCCCCTGTTACTCTTCTACCCCGAATTCTTCGGCACCCTCTTCTCCCCCTCCTCTTCGGGCTTTTTCGGACATGGCGCGTAAAAAGGCGCTGCTGCCGTCGACGTTGGCGTCAACCTTTCCTGTAAAAATTTTTGGGGATTATTGATGCGAGGCGCACCGAAAGGAAGAAGAAGAACTAGAATAGGGGGTGAAAAGAGGGTTAGAAGAGAGGTGTTGGAGAGAGTTATTCGGGAGAGTTTGGAAGAGCAGCGTAAGAGGGACTTAGAAGAGGGAAGAAGAGGAGTTAGGGGGCTTTATTAGTGCGGAGGTGGCAGAACTAAAAAGGGTGCAAAGTAACGGGAGGGTAGGAGAAGACGGAACGAAAGAAAGTGAGGAGTGGACGAAAGAGAGGGTAACGGGAAGGGGAGAAAAACAAAACGTGACCGAGAGGGAGGTTATAGAAGTTGGGTTAAAAAGAAAGCCGAAAGCGGGAGAAGGTAAGGGGGGGGGGGGAGTTTCTGCCAAACTACTGTTATTTTTCGTTTCCTCCCCCTCTCTCTTCTGCCCCTCATTTTTGTGTCTTCTCTCCTCTTTGTCCGTGGGCAAGCGCAAAAAGCAAATGAAAAATATTAAAAACTATTGATGAAGCACATTCGAAAGAGAGGCAAATACCGGACAGAAAGAGAGGGCCATCGAGAGCCAGAGAGAGACGGCATGCATGCGTGTGTGTGTGTGTGGTTGATGTGTGTGTGTGTGCGATGGTGCGGGTGGACATAACGGCATAAATGAGGCTTTAAGCTTGTTAACAGCCAACGCAGGCAGCGCTGTCGACGTCGCAGTCGGCAAAAGTTTTTAGTATAAGTTACGAAAACTAATCGTGTGTGGAAGGGAGATGGAGCGCGGTGAAGGAGGAGGGAGAGAGCGAGAGGGGATGATGACCCCACCAAAGTTAATATGCAATTTTTCGCGACCATTTCCCATTTCACATATTTTGCGGGTTAATTACTCCGAGTTTTCGGCGGTATGGTATAATATTTTTTGAGGGTGGACAAATAGGGGAAAGGTATGTAAGTACGGGAATCAAAGTGAAAGTTATTCACATCATTAAGAGGGATTTACTAGCTTACAAATGATCACATTTATGCATGCCAATTAAATTAAATTACACTAAAACCTTTAATTAATTGAACTTGGACAACATGTTTTTAAAATTAAGTATGATTACTGTTTTGAACAGCTAACAATGTAATAAATGGATAATGGATTCCACTCACTTTTCGGCTGATAGGGAAAAATATTTTTTACCCAATTTTCGACCTTTTTTTTAGGGGGTTACATCATGGTTTTTTACAAAAAATTTAAAAAAAATATAAGTTTAAGGTTTAAATGTCATTTGATTTTGAACTTTATAAGCAGTTCAATTAGGTATGACATTTAATATTTTTATGGTTGTTAAGATTGTTTGGAAAATCAGAAACTGGTTTTTTGCACAAAACCTGGATTTTTTTCTTGGTGTATTTTGCTTTTAGTAAAATTAATTTTGTTGTCTAATTTGTTTCGAAAATTGTAAAAACATAAGCTGTTCAGGTTTAAATGACAATCGATTGGGAAGTTGATTCTTCAGACTTCAAACGAAAAATCTTCCAAAATTTTCAAATCTTTTCAAGATATTTTATAAAATATTCTATAACTAATAATGAAATGCATTGATCCTTAACATTTATTCGTATGTGAAATGTAAGAATAAATAAATGAAAGTATCCCGGGGTAGAGTTTCGATAACCAAGCCCGTCACGCATTCATTGGCAGGACGAATCAATTTTCGGCTGGCTGGCTGGTGAAACTTACCTGGCCGAGCACAACTGTACCTGGGCACGTCTGTATCGAATCCTTTGGCGCGCTCGTCGCGACATGGCAATCGCTCTAAACAAACACAAAATGCAATAAATTCCGAAGCGCCACCTGGCGGTGTGGGGGGCAATCGATTATGGGCCCAAAAATCCGCATTCGCAGACGGACAAAGGAGCAAAAAAGGTAGGAATCCGTAGCTGTGAGTTTTGCATGTGTGTTGGCCCGGACACTGAGATACTCAGATACTCAGACACACGGCCAATAGATATACGCATTGATATAGTTCCGTCCGGGGAATCCCAGACGTTCTGGGACTGGGTGGAGTGGCCAACCAGGCAGCCTGGTGGCCCGGCATTCTGGCCAACCCGTCGACGAGAAAACCGAATCGGAATCCGAATCGGAATACGAGTCCAAGTTCGAGTCCGAAACGAACCCAAAAAGGTCTCAAATCGCCCGCCCTCTGCCCCACCTTTTTTCCCTTTGTTAATTAAGTTTCGTTTGTTTTGCGAGAGCCCTCAGACCGCACCGTTGTCGTATTTGAACTTTTGGCCAGGACACGCCAGGATGAGCACGAAAATACGCACACCGAAAACAAAAAGTGTCCAAAGTTCACAGGGAACGAATAGATATAAGGAATGCGCTTAAATCTTGAAAATGGATTGGAATTCAGAGTTCAAAGAGTTAATTAAATTCAAAATTTGGAAATTTTTAATATTAATCGAGCTGCAAAACTTAAAGTTTTACAATTTGGCACTTTAGAATTTCTAATCTTTCGATATTGTATTTTAAAATTTTTTTTTGTTTTTGAGAACATTTAATTTTTATTTAATTTTAGTTTTAATATTTATTATTTAAATTTTACTAATTATATATTTTGCCACTGAATTTCAAAGCAAACATTAAACTTTTTCTTTCTAAACCAATAAATGTTAATTATTTTTATATTTTATATATATTAAAAAATTGTAATTATTGCTAAATATCTAAGAGTAGCCTAGTTAATTTTTGCAGTGCATATATAGGGAGAAGAATTAGGGAATATGTGGCCATACGAAGCAGGTAAATGAGATTTTATTTTATTTGAGGCTGCGCCATGCGGGTGTTCAGTTTATTTTGAATGGTTTCGGCTTTGGTCGAGGTCCATTATGCTTGAATCTCCTCTTTTCAGGCAGCTGAGAAAACTGTTGGTGATTTTTTTTCAGCCAAGTTTGGATCATCTGCAAGATCCTAGCCCCACGGGCAGTCGACTCACTACTCACTACCAAATAGATTGATTTTTACCAATAAAACAGCAGCTACAAAAAGGGAGGGGATAGAGGGGCAGGGAGGTTACTTTAATTAATAACTTGTCAGTGTGCAAATGACATGGGAGGAAGCTACCAACTTAGCGCCCTTGGGCCAAGCAATCTGAGCCAAGTTGACGGGGGCCAACTGCAGCTCCACTTTCAACCAAACGGGCCAACATCTTCTCTTCGGACGCCTGGCACTTAACAGGGGGTTAGGGAGGGGTTAGGGAGCGGTTAGGGAGGGGTTAAGGGGCGGTTTGGGGGGAATATGTGGTGGTAATAGCGTAATAGAGCAAAATAGAGCCAAACTTGCAGATTTAATTCATGGCTTCCATTCGAACTTGACTCGATTCAGTTGTGTTTTTGCGGAAGATACAAATCATATTGTTTGGCATGCAGCCTTAGTTTTTGTAATTACTTTTTATGCTCCTCCTCCCCTTCCCCTCACACTTAAAGAAAAACCGTATATTAATAAAATACATGAAATTAATTTAAATTATATTTTTCAAAATTTATACCAATATACCAACCAATCTTAATGATATGAAAATGTAGAAATTTAATTATTTTAATATTATTTTCAATATTTTTAAAGCAGATTAATCATTTTGTTGTGATTAATAATAGAAAAATCATATGTGGTGATAATGCAATTAAGAATAAATTAAATTAATAAACAATATATTAATTAAATTCATACTTCACAAAAAAAAATGTTGTACATTCATGTTATATTATTTCCTTATTTTTTAACGACTTGTATTTTCAAAAAATTATTAAACAAATATTTACAGACTACATATTTGTTTTCTGCGAATCTAAACCTATAAATTCAGTTAAATTATAAGTAATATTTGAAGGGAAATTTGTCCATTAAAGAATCTATGTTTTCTTCAAAGTTTTCAATACTTTTATTGCTTTGCCGTTTTGCCGCCATCTTTTGTGTTTTCCTTAAGCCGTTTTCCTTTATTCCGAGTATTTTCCTCATCTACTTAGCCACTTGACCACAGATTTTCCAGCTCCTTTTGGCCACTTTGTTCGACGTTCTAGAACTTCATCACTTTAAGGTCAAGCAAATGAGGCGGAAAAATAAAATAGAAATAAAATAAGATAAATAAAAGTGGCGGATATAAAAGCCCCCGCATTTGAATCCATATCCCGGTGGCCAGCTCCATTGCCATCTCCATTTTAGCCATCTCCGAGCAGCCATGTTGACCTAATTTTTTAACCCTCTGTCGTTTTGTTTGTCTGTCCGTTTGTTTGCGCAAAATGGGTTAAAACTTTTCCCCCACTCCTCCAGTTTGAGTGTGTGTGTGTGCGTTCTTGTAGCTTTGGGGCTGCCTGACTGGGGTAAAGTTAAGTAAGGCAAACTTAACCCGCTCCGCATCCCCCGTCCCCTTTTGACCCCTCCCCCCCTTTCCTTCGCCACGCAAAATGTCACACAATGACGCAGCGTTAAAATGGCAGTCGCAGTAAATGCGAAATGCGAAGGGGGAGCTAAAAAGAATGTCAGTGTCTTTCAAGGATCCCCCACTTCCAACCGGGAATATTTCCCCCCTTTTTCTGCTTCTGACTTTGGCGTGACAAATGCATGGGGCCAATGTGCAATGTAATAGAAAAAGTTAAATTAGACGCACTGACATGGGTTGCGTTGCCCGAAGAATCGAAGGAGGTTATCGGATAGTTTCAGCCAAAATTGACACAATCAATTATTATAGTTAAATATATTTTGTTTTTATTTTTAAAAGCATAGAAAATAAAATAGACATTCTGTAAGCATTTATTGTATTTTAATATGCGCCTTGTAAACTTTTTAAAAATAAATTATTTTTTACTTTTATTGCAATTTCCAACACACAGTAACATATCTTTATTTCATAATTCTCCACTTGGGATTGTATTTGACAGAAAATGATTTGGGTTTGGGATTTCAGATTTGAAACGATGGGGAGTCGTCTGCGAAGTGCGTCAGTCTCTCATGATTTCTAGATCTATGTATGTGCCCTTTTTTTACCGATTTAAGTTTAAGTGACTTATTTGTGTTATTAGGGATAGACAACAAGTAGCTTTAATAGTAAACTTAATCTCTTTCGACCTTTTAAAGTCCTACCTTTAATAATTAGATTTAGGGTTACCACCCCTTTGTTGACTTATGCGTTGCCAGATCGCAAACTAAAATCTAGTATTTTAAAAACATTTTTAATAATTAGTAAATTTATATTCTTATTGTATATTTCTTATTTTCCAATTCCATTTATTTTTTGTTTGGGTATTTATTTTTTTCTCTAGCCATCTAGCTTCATTTGTTACGTCACTCATTACGTCATCGAGTGCATTCTTCATTTTTGCTCAGCATAGAAACAAAAAACCATCAAGCTTTGGACTTCTCCTCCCAGCGAAAAGTATAAAAACCTTCATCATCGTCCACCCATCTCCCATCTCCAATGCCATGTTCATCTGCAGACCCCATCATCATCATCATAATCGCGATTAAATTGCAATTTTTCTCACTTAAAGAACGTAATTCGCTCCGAGCCAACAATAATGACGGCCAAGTTAATGTTTTGCTTACCACATTCATTTCAACTCGCAGCAACTTTGGACACGGAATGAAAACAAAATAGGAGTGAATAGAACGGAATGGCAGCGAAGTCAGGGGCGTTCTTCGGTGGGGGAGGGGGAGGGGTTTTGCACAGGGGAAGCCCCGATGTGGGAAGGTGCGGAACATAATTAATAACTCAATCCAAGCGGAAACCCTAAGACAGGCATTCAGTGCAGTTTAGTTCAGCTCAGTGGAGTTGGAGTTGCACTTGATTCTCTTGCCTAAGTACAGAGAAAGAATTATTCAAATCTTTACCTTGAGGAATTAAGGGTGTTTAAAAGCTCATTAAATATACGGAAGATTTAGTCGGATAACCAGGAAACAATCGGAAATCAAAACAGGAATATTGACTGGTAAATAACCAAATGTAAGATTTCCTTTAATATTTAATTAGTAATTAGTAATTGTTTACTATCAAATATTTATTATAAATTACCCTTTGATATAAAATTTTTCTGCTTGTAACTAGGGATGACAGAAATGATCGATATATTGATATCGTATCGATATTTTATGCAAAGGTCAATATATGATAAGCCTTTTTAGTGTTGCGATATATATGCGATAAATCAAATATAATTTTTTCTCTTTCAATAATATCGATAAAATCGATGTTTTAATTTTAAATTCGATTTTTTCGATATTTCATAGATATTTCGATATAATCAACTTTATTATATTTTCGATGAGCGTGATTTTGTTGGCGTAACCATAGCATTTTGATTGCAGTGTGGCTTCCGTGGCCAAAGTCTGTGGTTGTTCGCACTCTGCGTTTATGAAGTGCGTGATCGACTGGGCGTTAGGGATGGGATGGGTATACAGATGAAGATGGGTTAGGATGAAGACCTGTGCCTGTAATCCTCGTGAGCGGTCACGAGATAATGAATACGAGACCCACGCACACGCCGAGTGGGCAATTAAATGTTTGTATGCGAGGCAAGACAGCTTGAAAAGGCGGAAGCTTCGCCGTTCTTGACGCACACTCATTGCGGGCCGAAACCCGTGATTATCAACCAGCAGGGCCTATAAACAAAATGAAGAGCCCTGTAATTAGCACTGCGAGTGCGTCTAACGGGGCGCACTGTACCCGGGTACCAGGCAAATCGAGTTGCATTGAGGTACAGTGGGCACTCGATGCACTCGCCCCCGGGGCCGTGGGCGTTTTCGGGCAGGCGTGTTTGATTGTTCAATCATAAGCGGCTGGCCATAATCACAGTGCTCCCAACTGCTCTGTTTGCCTTGGCAATTAGCCGATCCTCCGACTTATACAGATAGTGCAGATTATTGGTATCTCAAATGGGCTCCATTTGGCGGGGGCCGATCATGATAAACGGCCGATGGATGGTCTTATAATGGATCTCACCGCGGGCAATCCATTATGCGAGTGGAAAAACGCACGAATGATACGTAGCTTTCAAATGGGGCTACTTATGGGTGGTGAGGTGATGAAATTAATAGCGAATTATGTAGGTACTTATGCAGTGGTACTGTAAGTACTTGTAAACATAATATATTTACCCCTTCATCGTTGAAAAGTTTGATCCTACAAAATACACAGAAAATGCCAATACAGCCATTCGATTTTTGTTAAAAAATAAAATAAGTTGAGAGATACACTTCAATAATGTAATTACCAATATTTATTAAATCTATTTAAATTAATTTTTAGAAAATATATCATCTTTGGAACTAACTTTCTAGAGTGCCATAAAATTGGGACACAGACACAGAAAATGTCTATATATTTTTAGTAGATAATAGAATACATTTTGAATCACAAATCATGACAGTTGTACAAAAATAATTTTGTAATAATACAAATTAATTCAAAAAGAGTAGTAGAGTAGTAAACTTTTCATGTTTTTTTTAATTAATTAAAATTTGTTAAACAAAAAAAAATTAAAATTAAACTTGTAATGGGTACAAAGAGATATTTAAAAATTCAAGGACATTCTTTTTATATTTTTTTTAGATCACATAAATATTAAATACCAAGTAAACATCATATTTAGAATTCCCCACTTCAAGTGCCATAAAATTGCATAATTATAAATTCACTTTTGCTGACGGCCAAGAGAAAGGGTTGCCACAAATATCAAGTGTGATGTGGCAGGCAGCTGTCGCCAGTGAGTTTTCCCCGATTGATTGAGTTGAGTCGCCAGCTTGCCTCGAATTATATCGGTACTTCCACGGTGGAAAAAAAAGGCGAAGAAATGCACTTCCAATAGCCGCATATACATATACATAAACATATATACAGCTTTATGTTTATGTCTACATGTCTATATGTCCGTATGTGTCCGTATGTGTCCGTATAGGTCCGTATGTAGATGAGCATTTAACGCGCCGCTTGCATGTGAAACGAACAAGTTGCTGCTGGGACCTCCAGCTGCACCTGCAATGCATTTAATTGCTGTTAGAACTTGGCCACAGAACTTGGCCATAACGGGTGATCTGCCCCTCGGAGCCCGAATCCCCGATTTACACAGTTCCCCTCCCCGATTCCCCCCCGATGATGATGAATTGCATTTTGCACACTTTAATTGGATGAATGTGTAATTAAGTTGTGTGCCAGTTCATAAATTGAATGCAGCTCTCCAGCTCGCAGATCTCGCAGAAATGCAAACTGCAAACTGCCAACCGTTTCTTTTTTCTTTTTCCTTTTTTTTCTGACTTTTTCGCCCGTCTGAAGCCTGGTTTCGGCCACAATTTCCGTGAAATCTTCAAATCAAACAAGACACATGCGTTGCGCATGCGCATTGTCCACTGCCATCTGCACCACAGCCACGCAAGTCCTGCCAGTACACTGAGCAAAAAAAGGTGTAAGGTTATGGCTTTTAATATCTCTTCGATACTAAAACCAATCTATGAACTTATGTCCAGGTGAAAACTTAAAATTCTGGACTCTGGAAAATATTTTAAATATTATTTTAGGTATTTATATATTTTTCCTATTCGTAAAAGTAAGTTATACATTTTTAATTTACTTTCTAAATTTTTGTATTAAATTAATTGTAGCCATTATAATTTTTTTTTTTTATAAAGTAATAAAAAACATTTTTAATGTAATCGAGTAATTTAGGAACACTTAATGCCAGTTCGTTGATAAAGTTTTTTTCAGTGTCCCGGAGAGGGTGACCCTGGCAGGGGGCAAGGGGCAATGGGAGGGATCTGGGCTCTAAAGGGGACTCCTTGGGCCACCTTGCTGGATGTTCGCTGCTCACTGAGCCGTCGTCATCGTCGCGTTCAACTTCGTGTTCATTAACGCTTTGCCCATTAAACTTGAGGACTGGTTCCTGACCCCTCCAGATCTCTAGACCTCCAGACCTCCAGTCTCCTGTCTCCTGTCCTTCCCCCCTCACACCTTTAATGCTTTTCGGAAAGCGTTTAATCGCATTTACATAGATTAGGCAGAATTTGTGTGAAATTGAAACTGAGCGAATGCGCAAAAATAACTAAATAAAAAGCGTACAGGAAAAAGTGAAGGAGCAAAGGAAATAAATAAATAAGAGGCGTGCAAAGTGCGAAGATTACAGGCAGCCAGGTAATTTCTGATGGACTGACGATTCAGCAAAAATAATACTATATTTGCACTCTGAAATCTGAAATAAAATTTAGGTAAATTAAATATTTTTAATATGTTATTTGTACATAAAATATATTTAAATAAATACATATGAATAAAAGTATAAGTTTATTATTAACAATAATAATTTTTTAGTGCATTTTTATAAAAAATTTTAAACTTGATTATATTAAATAATTAAATAGATACATAAAATGGCTTACAAAAATTATAGGCTTCTGTCTTTTAGTTGGATAAACAATTGAAGTATTATTGGCAATCACTTTTCTGTAGATACATATCTCTAAAATTTAGAGTCTAAATGGACTGTGTACCACATTTCGAAGTCCCATCAGTGCCTCAATTTTTTTTTCCTTTTGGCCCTCCAATCTTTAGTGCATATTTTCACGATGCTTACTTTCTTGTTCATTTCGCTCTGGCGTTCTTTTATTTTGGCATTATTTCGCTTTTTTCGACTGTCTTTTTTTATCACAACCCAAATTTCTTCATCAATTAAGAACATCAACGAGTTGAAGGGAAGGAGGGAAGAAGGGAGGGCAGCATCGAACCAGAACAAAGAGTCGAAAAACAAGCCAAGAAATAAGACGAGAAATGGTGGAAAATGGGGTTGGGTTGGAAAATGGCGTCTATGCCTGTCCATACTTGTTATTATCCTTCGAGTCGAGGACGCTGACACTTTTTCGTCATTACTGTTAAAAGCGTTAAGGCAAAGGACGAAGCGAACCCAACAAACAACAAAATGAAAAGAGTTTTATCAGGCAAAATAAAAGGAAGGCAGCCAGAAAAAAAGAGGCGACGGAGGAAAAGAAGTAAAAAAAATATAAGAAAATAAAGGAAAACTGCAAGGAGCTGGCATAAAATCTCTGTAGGATCGCAGGGGGGGGGGGGGGGGAAGCCGGGCAGGATGTTTTGTTGGCCAGGGTGCCAAAAATTGAGGTTATCGCTGAGCAACGGCAGGACGTTGAGGACGAGAAAAAGAAGCTCACTGGAAAAAACAGGGAAGCGATTGGAATGATGGGAAATGCCTAAAAATTCATTTATTGAATATTTAATAATAATATATTTTTAAAAATCTTAAGGATACTTTGGGAAAGCAATTTTGCATACTATAATTTTTCATTTATTTTCTAAAAATAAGATTGATGATAACTTGTTATTTCATAAAAAAAATTTTAAAGTCTTGAAATTTGAATAATATTAGTTTTTTGTGATTTTTTATTTAAATTATATAGCTACCTATTTTATTATTATTTTTATCTTGACATTTTTTGGCTGTGCCTCCCTGCAAACGGGACAAAAATGCCAAGGCGCGTGGGTCGGCATGTCCTTCATCAGGCTCATCAGGACATGCAGACGGTGGGAAGGGGGGATGGAGGTGCAGCGGGATTCACGTCGTCCTCGTCTGGTGAGCTCTGTATACCATGTATACCATGGCATCATTCCATCGTCCTGCGTGCTGCACGCGTCGTTGCGCTTAAATGCCAAAATGCAGCCCCCCTCCCCTCACCGCTGCCATCCCAATTTTTCCTTATTTTCTGGTCCTCCCCTCCCCCTCCCCCAAACCAACTGATTGCCGTTTTTCCAGGCAAGAACCCACTCCATCCTGAAAAATCCCCCTCCTGGCGTACACACATCTTGCCACGCAAAACGAGTGACATTTTCGGATGGTATAAACTGGGTATCAACTTTTTGTGTTACTTTCGTCATTCGTGTGGTGATGGAATAATTATTTATTTATTATGTTTATTTATTATATTTATTTAATATATTTATTTATTATATTTATTTTACTTTATTTTCTTTTGGTATTTTATTTAATAGCATTTCATTTGAAGGATTGAAAAATAATATTGTAAAATCATACATCTCTGTTTTAAAATAAGTAAATAAATAAAATAAAGCAATATAATAGATTTTTTATTTATTTAAATATTTATTTAAATTCTGTTTTTTTTCCATTTAATTATATTTTAGATTTTTGCAAATGTAATATTTTAAATTTATTTATTTCTTTCTTATTTCCTGGTCCTACATTTACAAAACTAAATATAATTTAATAATTCCTACTTAAATAATTGTAAACTAAAGTAGTAAAATCATAAATCTCTTTTGTAATACATATAAATACATTATAAACATTATAGTTAAAATATATAAAAGCCGAAGGCATCGGTAAGTTGTGCATTTATTTCGACTTGGCTTGGCTTTTATTCGTCTTATTTTTGTGGGAGGACGTAAAGTTTTATCCCAAGTTTTGGCAGAGATTGATGAATTTTGATGATGTTTACGCGCAAAGGAGAATTTTTCTTCAGCTGTATTTGTAGGTCTTGCGCCCCACAAACTCCCCTTTATATTTTTTTATTTTTTTCTTAAGGAGTTTTGTAGCTGCAGCGGCATCCTTGAAATAACCTTAATCCCCAGCACGAGGGGCAAAATGAATGATGTTCTTCTTCTGGGGGAGGCGAATGGGGGAGCCTCGTTGTTGTTTTTGGTGTCAGCGGCCTGCATTCCTTGAGAAATCACCCCTCCACCCCCCCTTTACCGCTTTCCGTTTCAAGGATATCGTTTCATTTTTTACCCCACATTTTCGTCTTCGGTGTCGTCGTCGTTAGATTTTCATTTTCATTGCAATTTCATTTGGTTGCCGCACGATACGCAACGCAAAGTGGCCGGGACCCTTTGCAGTTATGCAACCCCCTTTTCGCCACCCCTGTGTCCTTCGGTGCGTGTGCAATGCAAGGACGCATATTAATATCCTTACTTAGCTGCATGAAATGTGCTTAGCACGTTTCCACACTTTCCATCGCCCCCCCCTTCGTTTTTCACCCCCCCCCCCCTGTCACTTGAATAGGTAAAAGGGGGGAGACGGTCAAAGGGGTCTGTGCCCCCCCTTTTGTATGGGGCACCAAGGAAGCTGCAGGAATTTCTCCTTGCGAAGGGGAAAACCAAAAAGGCCTTGGATTTATTAAAGCGATTTGGGGTTCTCTTAAGATCTCAAATGTCTCCAAAAGTATTTTCAAAATAAAAACTTATAAAACTATTTGTAAACTTTTAATTTTAGCTTTTAACTTACATATTAGATAAATGTTTACTCATTAGATTCAACTAGGATATTTTAAAATTAAATGATATAACTCATGCATCATTTCGTTTCTAGAGTGAGCTTGAAAATAAAGAAAAAAAAAATTAAGGATAAAATAAAATAAATAATATAGTTCATGCTGAATTAATTTTATAAAATGCTCTAAAAATAAATAAAATAATTCAGGGATAAAATAAAATAAATAACATAAAGTTGTTTGAAAATAAATAAAATAATTCATGGATAATTTTTTAATGTCTTTAATTATTTAAAACTTTCTGGGTAAAAAATATTTCTGATACCTGATATTTATTTTTATCTCTATCTAAAAAAAAGTAAATATAACAAATATAAATTGGACAAAAGTTGTTGTTGTAACAATAAACTGCAAGTGATAGTGGATGGTGCTTTGAAAATTCCAGATGTGCAATAATCACATTATATTTGTATGTATGTACACTTTGTGGGTCTCTCCGCCAGCAATTAGTTCCATTATGAGTTCCTAGCTTTGTCCACTTTTCGCAGGACCTCAAAAGAATATCGCTCATACCACATGTGGACCGGGGACGCCAATGGCAATCGATGAGAGGCTGCACTGGCTGCACACACACACACTCACACACACACACACACACACACACAGCGACGTGCAGCAAGGACAACACAAAGACGACGTTTATGCAACAGTCATTCGCTGAAAATGGCAGGCGAGGGCGAAAAAGAACAACAAACGAGGGGGGAGAAAAATCGGAAGGCAGAAAAAAAACTTAAAAAAAAATTCCCTGGAAATGGCATGAAAATGAAAACCTACCGAGTTGCAAGTGGATGCTTTCTGTGTGTGCACTTTGATGCTCTTATTGCGTTTGCCACACACACACACACACTCACACACAGCAAATCAAATGAAACACCAAAACACAGACAAGGGAAAAACTGTGGAAAGGAAAAAGGAGGAAAAGCGGGAAGAAATTGAGTGCCGCCCATGCAATTTGCAGTTATTGCCCCAAAGCATCGCAGCAAAAAAAGAAAAGAGGGGAAAAGGGGAAAAAGGGGGAACCCCCTTTGGCAGAGGCTTTCATTTCGTCAGGATGGAAATGTGGATTTCTTTTTTTCTTTCTGTGCCAGCATTGCCAAAAAATCGCCAACCGGACGCAGTTGGTCAGTTAAAAAACCCCCTCTCCACACACACACTCACAAACACAAACACACGCTGGAAAAGTGCAAAAGAAAATGTAAATGAAAAGAGCGTGTATTGCGAGGGGGAGAAAAACAGAGTGAAACACACGAAACAAAAAGAAAGAAACTAATTCGATTAATCATCAGGCCAAAAGGCAGCAGCAGGCAAAAGGCATCCTGCCAGCCAACAGACAACAGACAACAACATGGAAAAGCGTTGGGAAAAAATGGGGAAAACTAAATGGAAAGGACCCGGGCACACACACACTCACAAGGGGAGATAGACTCACTCACACACAAATACATGCAGCCCACTGCAGCTGAACGACGACTATTGTTGCTGTGTTTCTTTTGCTGTTGTTGTTGCCGCTGCTGTTGATGACTGACTATAACACCTAGAAACACCCAACCACCCAACCACCCACCGAACCATCTCGACAAGCCGAAAAAAATGAAGGGAGTCGGGAAAAGGGAAAAAGGAAAACGGAACAAGGAAAAGGGCATCGGGTGGACAGCAATCAGGGCCACAGGAAGTCGCATCGATGAAGCACGGAAAATACTCTCACCAAAAAATACCAGAAAATACTATAATCCTATCAAGAAACCTTTATTGGTCATAATACCTTGATATAATCAAAAATATTCCATTATATATTATTTGTTGTATTAAGTAATTAAACTCTTATTTGTTAATATTAATTATTTATACTATTATTATTAAATAATAATATTAGCATTATTATTTTATATTTCAGAGATTCAGATATTTATCATTTAAATTTACATATTTTTTTAAAATTTTGTTTATAACTATTATGACTAGTAGGTACATAATATTAAAATTAATTTTGGAAACTAAACTTTATTTTAAGATGTTATTTTAATGTATTAAAGTGAACAGCTAAATCGACATAAGTTTTATCAATTAAATATATTATTACGCATACATAATTGTATAATTTTATTGGATTTAATTTAACTATAAATATATTTTATTTCTATATTCTATTTCTATATTTTATTTTTATATTTTATTTCTATATTTTATTTCTATATTTTTTTTCTATATTTTATTTATTTATTTTTTTATCTTAATTACCTATTTTAATAATTTATCTATATTTTTTAGTTATATTCATTTTGCCTAGTTTTTTTCAAGGCTAAAGGCTTTTGTACCAACTTGATGTCCAATTGTTTGTACCCCTTGGCTGCAGCAATTCCCTTTTCGAGTGCTTGTGGGTGTCCTGGTTGATGTGAAGGCGTTGCTACTGACGCAGTCCCCCGACCCCTCAACCCCCAACCCCTCTACCCCCCTGCATCTGCAGCTGCACCACTGGATGTGCCTGGCCTAAGCCATCCACTGGCGATTCCAACCCATCCGGATCCAAACCGAACGACGCATGCACAGAGCCATCATTCGAGTGGCATGTGTGTGGTGTTCCTTACTGGAAGGGGGAAAGGGTAAGGGGGAAAGGGGAAGGGGGAGGGGGTTCTGCCGGATGTCAGTGTTTGAACTGACCAATCTGCAGGCATATATTGCAATAGGCGCAAGCTGCAGGGTGCAGGGCGCACAGTGCGTATGCGCAATGCCTGGTACTCAGGTGGGAAAAAAGCGGAAAATGTAAAAAACTGAAAAGCTGAAAAATCGGCAAGCACAAGAAATTCAAAACAAAACTATAACATGATGCCATTTAAACTTTTAAATACTTTTAGCTTTGTTTACTTTGCTTTACCTAAAAGATAGAATAAATATACATATATTAAGGCATTATAATTATTTACAAAATTTAGCTGTCTATCTATTTGTTTAAAGTAATTTTAATACAAGTATATTTTGACTGAATTTTATTTATTTATTTAAAAAAAATCTTTACAACCTTATTAGGATTTCTTAAACAAGTTCATAAAATATTGAGGTGCCTTGAATTTTAAAAATAAATCCAGGTAGTTATTTGATATTTATTTAATAGCTTTAGGCATTATATGATAGCAAACTGGAACAAAATATTGCAAGAATTTATTTTCCATGTTGTACTACTTATTAAGTTGTGATTTTGATATACCGCTGAAGTCAAAACCCATTCACTTGACCAGTTTCGTGGGCTTTTTTCGCTGTGTGGCGACCAGGGAGCTAGTTGAGGACCTGAAAATGGGGGCTGGGGCCATGCAATTAGTCTAATTGCTAAGCATGCATTTGCATTCCCGTCCGAGTCCCGAATCCCGAATCCCGAATCCAAATCTCTCCAAGACAGATCGAGGAGGCAGCAGGCAAACTGGCGCTAATCGTTCAAACGAAATCAGCAACAATTCATTTGCACAACAAGCGCCCGGCCAGAGTTGCATTTTCCTGAAACCGAGGTCCAGAACCCACTAACCACCTTTACAGTACCAGAGTTTTAGAGGCCCAAGTCCCAAGTCCAACTGGCAGATTATCTTAATTCACGTTGTGGGAGACTAATGAGTGCAAACCGTCGAGGAAGTGGGAGAATATCCAGCGAAAACAAACGTGAGGCCTTTCCTCTCAATCTGAGGAACAGCAGACGCCTCTGCCTCTCATTTTGGATTTGTTCTGGGCTTTTTTGGTTTTGGCTTCGCATTCGGATTCGGATTGGGATTGGGATTTCGGACTAAGTTGGGGGCATCCATCGGACGTTCATCCATCGGGGCCACTTCCACTTCAACATGCGTGCGTTTGAGTGCTCGAATGTCTTGTGGAAGCTGCGTCTTTAATTGAATTAGTGGGACCAGTCAGCCAAGCCACCTTCTCTCTCCCAGCACTTAGCGAAAAAAATGGGAACTTACACGCTGAAATTTAACACAAAATTATTTTTATATGCAATGAATATATTCTCAGCTTAAAATTACTTAAAATGATAATGGCAAAAAATTGAACTTTTTCTTGATGTTTTTTTGCTGTAACTTGGCCAAAAATGGTCCTACACCAAAAATACATACTGTTTTGAATAGATAACAAAATAATAATTAATCCCATGACACTTTACGTGTGATTTTTGAAAAATAAAATTTTCGCCAATTTTCAATTTTTTTATAAGGGGTTACATCATGATTTTTTGCGAAAAATGGCAAAAAAATAAAATTTCCAGGCTTAAATGCCAATCGATTGGAAATTTAATAACGAGCTCAGAAAGGTATGACAATCCATATTTGGATCAATATTTCCATTGTTTAGGTCAAAAAACGAATTTTTTTTTGTGGAAAATTGGAATCTGGGTTTTTGGTAAAAAATTGAAATTTTTATTTTTGTTTTTTTGCTGTAACTTGGCCAAAAATGGTCCTACACAAAAAATACATACTGTTTTGAACAGGTAACAAAATAATAATTAAATCTATGACACTTTCCGTGGGATTTTTGAAAAATAAAATTTTCGCCAATTTTCAATTTTTTTATAAGGGGTTACATCATGATTTTTTGCGAAAAATGGCAAAAAAATAAAATTTCCAGGTTTAAATGCCAATCGATTGGAAATTTAATAACGAGCTCAGAAAGGTATGACAATCCATATTTGGATCAATATTTCCATTGTTTAGGTCAAAAAACGATTTTATTTTGTGGAAAATTGGGATATGGGTTTTTGGTAAAAAATCGAATTTTTTATTTTTGTTTTTTTGCTGTAACTTGGCCAAAAACTAATGAGATTAACTACGAGTTTAACAAGGTATGACATTCTATGTTTCGATCATTATTTCCGTTTTTACGACCAAAATACAATTTTTTTGGTTGGATCAGGGATCTTAATGCAATATATACCTACACTTTATTTTATTTTTAAATATTAAAATACCTTTTTGGCGGCCTTGTATTATTATTATCCCAAGGTAAGTTTTAAAAACGCCCAGAATATTCAAATCTTTTTCAAATTATATGCTATAAATGCGACTTTGATTTAATGAAACATTTTCTCCGCGTGTACTGGCTGGTCCTCAACTCTCGGCGATCTGTGCGTTTCAAAATCGCATTAATTGTGCGCGAGTTCCCGAACTCGAACGCCGAACGCGATGGCCGGGCGATTCTGGCCCCCTTAACCCGCTGATGGCTGGATCTCCGAAGCTCCGGATCCCGATCCCCTCGGTTCTTTGGAGCCTTATCTGGGCGAACGCGTTGTGCGTTGCTTGTGACGCCTTGTGTCGCTTTTAATTAAGCATAAATTTCATCACACAAGATACGAGTTGCAGTTGAAAGGGGCACGCAGTGCTTTTGCCTCGTTGCCTCTTTGCTTTTATTGATGTTGCAGCAACATGCAGAGCGGTTGAGGCAGCTGTTTCCCCCTCCCCAGGCGAAGCCAAAAGAGATCCCGGGGGAGACATTATGACAGCCGCCTAATTGATTGAGCCATTTCACTGCTGGTGCCCGTTGCCCCCCGAAAACTTTGCGCCTCGAAGGGCAACTTTCTTTGGGGCGTTTGTCAACCGTCCGCACACAGATTGCACAGCTGCCTGAGTTGGCCAAGACAAATGGAGCCCCATTACAGTTGGCCAGGAGCAGGTCCCAAGTACCAAGAGCCGAGAACCAAGAAGCAGGAACCAAAAGTCCTGCGGTCAGTCGATCATCGATCAAGTCATCGCGAATATCTTCACGTACAACTCCTATTTTGATCTGTTATTTTTCGGAATGACTTGTATTTTTATTTAAAATTCAATGCTTAATTGGTTTAGTTTTTTTAGGTGTCACAAAATTGTACTTTAAGAGACCAACAATTTATTATAATTATGCGCCTTTAAATTAGGGTTGTATATATAAAAATATGGAATTATCGACATATACTTAAAAAAACGATTAATTAATATTTACTAAATATCTAAAATATTATGTATTATTTTTTTTAAGGAAATATCATCGAGAACCCTAATTAAAAAAGTTGTGCTTAATGAATGAACATTATTTTCTTTTATTTTCTGTTTTTCAAAGTATGTGATTTATTTCCATGTTTTCACATTTAAAATGGAATATTCCAAAAATCCCTATATATCTATCTATTATTGTATTCTTACCTTTAACATTCTGTACAATATTCTTGCCAATATTTGTCGGTAATTTAAGCTTATCTTTATTCAAAATTCAAAGGACAGGACTTCCGCCTTCGCATATAACAATATCCATGTATCGAACGGCCCTTTAAAAGCACCTCCAACTTCCTTCCTCTTTTTTTTGGTAGCCGGCGAAACGTGGGTCAATGACTTGGCCGAAAAGCTTTTGTTTGCTTATTGCCTTTGCCATTTTGTTATTACAACAGCCCACACATGCCCGTCATCCGTGGGCCACTTTTTCTTCTGCCATTCTTATTTCGGCTCGTGTGTTTTTTACGTTTTACGTTTCGAGAGCCTGATAAGAGCGACAGACGCTGCCCATTCCGACCACCTGACAAACACCTGTCTGGCCCAGGACCTGGTCCTCATCCTGATCCTGGTCCTCATCCTCATCCTGATCCTGAGCCTCATCCTCATCCACATCCTGTGTTCGTGGCTTCTGGGGCCTAGCCTGTTCTGTTCTGATTTTTTACCATCATCGTTTGAAATCGTATCGCATTTTTTTGTCCACGATATTGTTTCAAATAATTCAAACTGTAAACACACTCTGCGAAAATATATATTGTATTAATAGGGGATTTATTAATGGTATGCAAAATATGTATTAAATTCTTAACTCAGATTTGCCTTAATTCTTTTTTTTTTGTAGGAAGTAAATGGAGGAAAGGGAAGTTTATGTGCCAAACATCCGCAAACATTATTCTAGTTTTTAATCATTTAATAAATAATTTAAAAACTGAATAGGAAATTCTGAAATCAGAAGGGCTTTGTGGATTTGCGTTAATTATTTTTTTTATAGGAAGCAACATTTTAGAAAAACCCCCAAGTGAAGTTAATGTGTCAAACATTCGGAAGATTAGGCATTTATTTTCTCTGGTTCTAAATCATTTAATAAATCATTTAAAAATGGAATAAAAAATGGGTAGGAAATTCTAAACTCTAAAGGGCTATGCGGATTTGCGTTAATAATTTTTTTTTTAATGGAAAGAACATTTTCGGAAAACCCCCCCAAGTGCATTTATTTATTTTCTATTTTTTTTGCCATAATTTTTTGATGGGAATAATTTTTTATGAGTGCAGGATTGGCTCACTCTGCGCTTCAGTTAATGTTTGCGCCAATATTTTGCGGGCAGGTGGTTACTGGGGGGGGGGGGGGAAGGGGGTTGGGTTTCGATGGTCTGGCCTGGTCAGCGATGGGGAGGCGCCTCCATCGGTCGCCAGTTGCCAGTTGCCAGCGACGTCGTCAGTGTGTCCAGTGGAGCGTGATGTCGTCTGACATTTACGGATATATGTACATGGACAGCCGATTACTCACATAGGGAGGGATTCCAAAGGAGGGAGGGGTGCAGGGGGTTTTAAGGTTGGTTCGCGAATGCGGACTTTGCTTTTGGAGCCCCCTCCCCCCTAAAACCCATTCTCCATTCCCCGCCGGTTTGTGCCTCGTTTTATATATTCCCGTATTTGCGTTTCCTCTGTTTTTCCCTTTTTTTTGACTACTATATGCGGCTCCTCCTCGAAAATATAGAGGATAACACGGGAAAAAAAGGAGTAGGAAACTTTGCAAAAATTTTGTTAACGCAAAAAAAGTCTCTTTGTTCTTGTTTTTGGTAAATGGGAGAAGGTGAGAATGGTTTGTGGGGGGGGGGGGGGATGATTGGAGAGGTGGGTGGGGTGTTGGTATTCCATAAAAATATGCTAGCCATGTGCCTGCTCTTTTGTTGCTCTCAATCTCTTGATAAAAAGTCATTTCCCTACTTTGAGGGGTTCCATGGGCAATTATCTATAGATATTATATAAATATGAGATATCAAAGTTGAAATAATTTCCATAATTTCCTGGTTTTATTATTTAATTTTGTAATTTATTATTTATTTATTTTCTATTGCGAACTACTTTGATTTTTCATAATATTCTTATAAATTTTGTTTGTAAAAGTTCTTATAAATAATCTATAAATATATTATAAATATGTTAATATTTTAGAGTATTGAGAAACTCGTTTTGGGCCGCTCTTTTAGTAGTTCCGCACTTTTGGCTTTGGCTCGCCCGTTTTTCGGGGACTCAGACAGCCCCCCAGGGCAGCCTCTAAACCCCTCTAAACCCCCCTTTCAGCACCACCCCCCTTATAAGCCATTACCTCCGTGATGTATCGTCAATATTTTGTACCTTTATCAAAATTAAATTCCGGCCAGGAACAGGAACGTGTGCCTAAACGAGTGGCTCTTTCTGGGGATTTCTGTTTCGAGCTTTGTGTTTTGAATTTTGCATGTCTGATGTCTGTGTCTGAATGCTTTTTCCAAGGGGGTGAGAATAGTGGGTTGGCAACGCGACTGTTTCGCTTTAATTGGAGTCACTGGAACTGCGAATTTCGAAGCGTGGGCCTATCAGCGCAGGGATAGGATAATTCCTGAAGGAAGATGGATGGAAGGATGGTCCCCCTTTTCGCGATTTGGTGCAAACTGCAACCCCAATGCAACGCACGGCGATAACA